>CM030365.1:220082850-221282850 GCA_017893485.1 Hemerocallis citrina
GTAGCGGAAGCTGTAAAAAAAATTCATATGCCGCTATTGGAGTAATGACATAGGTACATTTCACATTCAGTTAGGAGCTCTTTGATTTGAGGGAAAAAATTGTAAGTGTCAAATCATCTTATAACTGATGCCGCTATCCACAATAACGACAACCTTATGCGGGATGTCGTTATTGGAGATAGCAGCATCAGTATAATAGTACATACATATAAATTGTGCCCCTATCTTCTCCTTCCTCCTTCACTGTATTTTTTATCTTCCTCCACACCCGAACCCAAAACCCTAAAACTCTAAAACCATAGATCTTACACTTCTCCTTCAATCTGTCCTCTTTTATATTCCCAAAAATTCATAAACCATAATCTTTATCCCCTCTGATTCCCTTATCTCCCCCTCCACTAGGATCTCAACGTCGGATATTCTACAACTCAAATAAATATGAAATTGCTGACCAAATATCGGAGCTTATCTAGCATCTTCTCCACTCAGCACCAATAACATCTACGTCGTTAAACTCCATATTGTGCAAGGTAATCCAAAACCATTAATTTGTTTTAAAATATTCACTTTGTGTACTGAGATTTATATGTATGTATGAATGTATATATGTAGTGTATTGAGATGTTATGGAGATTGATATGAGTAGTAGTCTCAGACGAGTTGTGTATTCCCAATGCATGGAATTTTTTATATACGCGGATTGCTCTGTTTTTCAAATTTCAGAAGGTTTATGTGTATATATGAATGGATGTATGTAGTGTATTTAGATGTTGTTGATATTGATATGAATAGTCAATAGTCGAATTTTTATATATGACAATTTGTCTATTTTTCAAATTTTAGAAAATTTATGTTCATGTTTGAATGGATATACGTAGTGTATTAAGATGTTGTCGATAATGATATGAGTAGTGTATTCCCAAAACTCGAAATTTGTATATGAGAAATGATTTATTAATGTTGACAGAGAAATTGTCCGATCGAGTGGATGGTCTCAACCGTCGAGCAGTGGTAGTGGATAACCACCATCATAAGTAAGAAGCGTATATTATTTTTAGTTATGAATCTTAATGTTTTATATTGTTTCTATAATAAGAAGAATTTATACGTTTGTGTAGGATGTTGGCCAACCATCTACTTCACATGAAGTAGGTGCGTCGTCTTCAGTCGCACATGGAGGTCCAGGTCCATTATACCCAACCCTACTATACTTGCAAGAAGAGCACATGTCTCAGTCGGTGTGGGAGGGATCGACAAAGGCTATGAGTTTCTGGCTACACACGACATTGCCTATGCACCCCCATATATGCAACTATTTGGTCAATGCCGGTTTCCACAGAATGTGAATGGTGGGGAACCTAAAAGTCGATCGTTCATTACTTACAACTCTTGTCGAGCGATGAAGGCCGAAGATACACAACCATCTACTGGTTGGAGAGATGACGGTGGCACTCTAAGATGTAGCGGTTATATCCGTACTTCCGATAGATGGGGTTGTCATAACCGAAAACCTGGAGTTCAATAAAGTTACGTTGGTTAGAGATTATCTTGGAAAAGATGTTGATGAGGATAACAAAGGTGTGTTCGTCAGCAGATCAATCTGACATTTGTGGATATATTCAGAGTTTAACAATAAATTGGGAGATAACCCGACCGACTTCCAACTTCAGTGCTACACGTAGGAGTACCTCATGAGTTTGTTGGGAGGTGTTATCTTTCCAAACTCTTCCGGTAATGTCGTCCACCTTATGTACCTACCATTGATAGCCAATCTACACAGAGTCGGCCGTTATAGTTAGGAAGGTGCGGCATTGGATTCCTTGTATTGTGCATTGTGTAATTGTGTGATGGGGTCCATACAAATGACAGGGTCGATGGGGTTATTAAAAATTTGGTGTTGGGAGCGTATCCACCTCGACCATGCCCGAATAACGGTTCTTTCGCAAAATTGGGCGGTCGTTGATGAGAACCCCGTGATGAGGGCTTCTTTAGGGGTTTTACTGGACCGGTGGCCACACGTGGAGAAATAATCCACGTGGAGTGTTGACGTATTACAAAAATGAGCTTGATCAACTGCGAAAAGAGTACGTCAATTGTGATCCGTACACCCCTGATCGATTGAATGACTACCACCCTTGTGCACGGCTAACATGCAACTATGTTTGACGAGAGCTCCACTTGTGAAATTCAATATCATGGACTTCTACTATCCGGATGGAGTCCTCCGACAATTCAGAGTGCAACAAAGAATCCCAGATAACCGCATGTACGACCGACGACTACACAACATCACAAGTCAGGGTCGTATGGCGAATATTGATGTCACGCCCCGCTTCCCAAAAAGAATACAGAATACGGATATGAGACAAAATTCCAGCGAATGATTTTCATCATTCATAAGCTATTCAAGAATCTTTACAACATTTCACAAGAATAATACAGGCGGAAGTTAAAGAATCAACCAACATGCACATATGAACCAAAAATAACAACAAGAATACTTGAAACCAAATACATTAATCTCAAATAGTCATGATCTGAATAAGTCAAATATCTTGGGTCACATCGCCCAAATATAAATAAATTCAAGTACAAGAATACAAGATTGTTCAAGCAACTACAAGAAATAGTAATAATAAGATCCAGCACTAATACTTCACATCTGGCAGCTGACCATCCTGATCTGCAATTAATAATTTACAGGAGATGAAAAAAGAAAATAAGTACCCGTCAATTGCAAGTTACGGGCCACTTATAATGTAGGATACAAGCACATGGGATAGGTAAATCTAAGTAACAAGCCCAACATGGTATAATTATATTAACAGAATATAAATCATGGCATGGCAAGATGAGCAAGTATAATAGCATGTGTCGAGTGTTAAATAAACAAGTGTCATGTATCAAGTAACCAGTATCAAGAATCATGTAATCATATAGCATGTATCATGTAGTCAAGTTTCAAGTAGGCATGTATCATGTTCAAGTGTCATGTATCAAGTCTTGTAGTTATTACTATTTAGGTAGCACTTCATGCGCCCCAAAAACATAACAAGAATCATGTAATCATGTAGCATGTATCAAGTATCAAATCTCATGTATCATGTAGTCAAGTGTCAAGTAGGCATGTATCATGTTTAGGTGTCATGTATCAAGTCTTGTAGTTATTACTATCTAGGTAGCACTTCATGCTCCCCAAAAACATAACACATGATTGCTACAACAAATAGTTTCGCTTTAGATTTCATAGGGGACCATACAGGGCAGTGTACTCAGGGACAAGCTACAAGTATCATGTAATCATGTATCATGTAAACAAGCTCCAAAATCCAAACAAGCTCCGGTGTCATGTGTGTATGTGTCATGTATCGTGTCAAGCTCCACATGTAAACAAGCTCCAATAATCACTAGATTCTTCCGAGTACACGTTTCTGCACTATCCACTACTAGATCTTTCCCTTAACCCCGGCTTGGTTATTTTTATTATTAATGTCAAACAAGCATGTAGGTGCGCAAAACATATCAAGTATATCATGTCATGGTCATGTAACAAGTTCAAGTTGCAAGATAAACATGTACGAGTGCAAGATATCTCATAAAAGAATAAAATAAACAAATCTCAAGTTCAGGACAGCAAGACCACACTGCAGTAAAACAGTGATTCCCAGTGTTACAAAAATGCAAATCTGAATCCGTCAAAACGTCTAGAAAATAGACTCCCAACTGAATCCAGTGAATACAAATAAGTCATATAGTAATTCACAAAAACATAGTTCAAAACTGATTTGAATGCAGAAAACACGTTCATCCAGAAATTAGGAAAACGAATTCAAGAGCAGGAAAACAGCATAAAAACTCAACTTAATAAATAAATCCTCGAAAAATCTGAGGTATTCCCCTATATGTCCAGTATCTAAATATAAAGTTTCATAATTTTCCAGTAAAATTAGATCAGTCATCAAAAATCGGGAAACATCAATAAACGGTAGTTTGGCAAATCTGAAATTCTCAACACTGTTGTACGAAAACTATAATATCTCGCAACCAGTGAAACGAAATCCAAATCCGCCAAAGGGAGATGAAAATAGACAAAATATATTAACTTTCATATTTCACAAATATTTTTCATACAGTAAAAGGAATCGAGGTAAAAATACGATTCTTTACTACACAGCGAGTAAAATACAGCAAGTATAGTTTTCATAAATGAGCATGAAACGGCATATAAAACTCATCAATAAAATCCACCAAAATTCTGGGTAATCCCTAAGTAGATATAAAAAAACCAACCAAAGTTTCATATCAAAATAATATGTGTAGTACAAGTATCAAAATAATTTATTCATCAAAATCATCAAGAGACGAAATCTGGAAACAGCTTACACCTCTGTAGTAAAACAGTCATATCTCACACATACGAAAACGAAATCGACCAAGGTCAGAGGGGTTGGAAATCATACGAATTTCTCTACAAATCATGTTTTATACTGAAATTATGATTCTGACCTTAATATGGTCTAAATTACTGATCAAGACAGATTATCGGCAAAACACAGAATTTCCTCAAAAACCAAAATCGACATAGATCCAACGAAATCTAATCCAAACACCACAAAATATGAAATTGAGTCTACCAAGTGTCCAAACATCATGAAATAAGGTAATTAACATATCTAAAACAAGTCTATCACATGGATCTCAATAAATACCCAAATTCTCCCAAAAATCCCACATACATGATCAAATCAAGAACGAGCAAAACCTAAATTATTTCATGTCAATTTTGTGTCGTGAGTCAACTATGGTCAAAGCATTATAGAGACAATATCAATAAGGGATTTCACACACAATTATCTCTAGAACCTAACCATACTACAAGCGGTATTTTTGACTCGTATCATACAAAGGAATTTGAGTACAAGTTACTTGCCTGAAAGATGACGAAAACAACACAAGAGCAAGAATAACAGGAACGGATTCCCGGTCATGAACTCAACGAACAAACAGGACACGAACAAGATCACGAATCCAAAGAACAAATAACCCACGAACACGATCGGACGGCTGAGATCAAGGTATCAAGATATCAAGGCGATCAGATCAGATCGAACGACTCTGATCGAAGATCAAGGTCAAGATCGAGATGTGATCAATATCTTGATGATGAGGATGATGATCGGATCAGATCTACGATCGGACGGCCACCAATCAAAGCAATCAAAGAACTCCAAGATGATGATAATGCGATCCAACGATCCATAATCAAAAGATCAAGACCCCATGATGATCGAGATGTGATGATGATGATGAAGATCCGACGGATGGCCAAGATCAAGAGGTTAAGAGTCAAGATCATGAACAAGATCAAACGGACAGCTAACACTCAATCAATCAAGATCAAGATGATCAAGAGATCATGATTACAAGTTTACAACCAAACGGACAGCCCACATTCAAAATCATCAAAACCCATGATTAAGAACTCCTATCAACAGCAATTCATGGCCAAGAGGGTGCACTGTGGTCGACAAGGGCGGCGGCCGGTGGACGACGCGCAGAGGCAGCATTGGCGAGGCAGGCGGCACTCAGGGTGGCGTCGGGGCTGAGCGTTGGGGGGGATGAAGAGGCTCTGGAGGATGGGTTGGCGAGGGTTGGTGAGGTCGCGGTGCGACGAGGAGAGGAGGAGGTGCACGGGGAGGATGAGGAGAATCGCGCCGATGGGTTTTGAAGAAGGCGGCTGGCTGTGGGTAAATGAAGGAGGAGATGAACAGACGGGCATGCATGGGGTATTTATATACACAGTTAAGGTGATTAGGGTTAGGGGTAACGGGTCTGGGCTTGATTACTAATGGGTTAGTTGGGTTAATGGGTTTTATAGGCTGGGTATGGATATATATAAATGGGTAATTAGGCTATTGGGTTAAGTAATTGATGGGTCTGGGTTTTAATAAATGGGTTCTGGGTTAGGAGATAAACAGGGTGTTGGGTATATTAGGGTTAAAGTAAAAGGGATATTGGTTTATAGGTTTAAAATTCAATAGGGTCAAGATAACAAAATAAAATAGGGTTTATCACAAAAATATAATTTGCATTAAAATATTTGATTTATTTGAGATAAGTACAAATATAATTAATATATAGAATTAGGTTTTTAAATTAACAAGCCAAGATAATAAATCACAACATAATAATAATAAGAATAAAAATAATAATAACAATAATAATCAAGGTCATAATAATAATAATAAAAAGATCTGTATAAAAACAATCATTGGGAACAAGTTATAAATAAAACTATTGTTTAAAAATAGATTTTAATATGAGATCAAAGAATACATTTTATCCAAAAAAAAAAAAAAAAAATTGAAATACCGAAAATACACATAAAATACGGAATGGGAAAACAGGGGTTACAATTGATTGGGTCGATCATCATCGAACTCATGTGGCCATGTGGAATGAGTGAAAATATGATTTGGTGCTTGAAGGTCTCCTACCAGACGATGAGTCGGAACAACAAGCGTACATGATGTGGTACCATCGTGTTACCCGCTATATTTATCTTTGTGAACCACTATATCAGCAGGGATCCAGAAACTGATCCTAAAGCACGAGGTCGAACCACAACCGACACACTCTTTTTCGCAACCGATGTATCCGCCCAATGCGTCGTCTTATCAACTCTTGGTTAGTTACTAGTTTTTTAAGATTCAAAAGTAAACAAGTTTCGTACATGTTTTATTTATAAGTTTCGTGCTGTATCATATAATTTTGTTTAACATGGGTATATTTAAATTTTGTTGTAGATTGATAATTCATGGGATATTGTGCGTAAATGCGCTCATGTGTTGAAAAGTAATTGCTTCCAAAGCCATTAAGGAATTTGCGCTGGAAATCCTTAACCCTTGTCGATTGTCACTTCAAGAGGTAGGAGACGAACAAAAACTCGACGCTCTTCTAGCTCCACCACCACCACCACAAGCTCAACCTCCATCACCACGACAAGCTCAACCCTAACCATCACATGGCAGCGGCAGAACAATGTAACTAGGCCGAGGGAAGGTTCCCAACTTCTAGCGCAACAATGTGAATGCACACTACAAACAAAAAGGAAATTCTCTGCATTTTTTGGCCAATCCCGGCATTTTCAAACGTCGGGCTTGATACATGCGACGTTTCGTAAAACGTCACCACAAGCGTCGGGGAAATGCCTGCCGGGGATGCAAAAAGGTTTTCCCGACATTCGTAAACGTCGGGATTGACTTATATGCTATACCGGCATTTTAAACGCCGGGATAGGATAATTTTCAATTTTAAATTTTTTTCCATTTAAAAATCTTGTCCCGGTGTTTTAAAACGTCGGGGTAGGTTTTTTTTATTTTTCCTAGGGTATAGTTTTGGTTTAATAGTTATGTTGTTTTTGTTTATTTTATCAAATTAAAATACCAGCAATTCAATTCACAGTTTTTTACAAAATCATGAATCAAACATAATAAACAATAGAAATGTACTTTAAAACACAAATTCATTCAAATAATTAAACAATCCAGTCCAAATTATCCACAAATTTAATTGATTACAATAATTACATATATGTACAAGTGCTTAATAGCACAAAATTCACTATCGCTATTCAGAATACACAACATAGAGACAGAAAAATTCACTATCGCTATTCACTATTCACTATCGCTATTCGGTATTCACAACATACAAGTGCTTTGCTAATAATTGAGCTCAAGCACTACTCATACAGACATCTTTCAGTCACTCAGATTATTGCTTGACAAATCGCCACTGCATCTCGACAATCAAAAGCACTCCTGAAGGAAGTGCCCACAGCATCACCTGAAAGAGAGAAGTTTGTGCCCACAGCATCACTTGAAAGAGAGAAGTTTGATTCATCAAGTTATGCATAAACATGGATTTGTATATATTAACAAAAAACCATAAACTAGGTTTTACCAAATCCTATAAACATAAGGATAAATTTGAAAAAAAAACCCTTGACTATATCCCTTATGCAAAAAACCTCACTGAACTTTATTTGGCGCAGAAAACCCCCCTGAAGTATGTTTTCAAAAAAAACCCGTGAATTATATTTCAAAAAAAACAACATCTAACTTTTCTGCTTGTATTAGATAACCTCATTCATCTTTGCAAGTTGGTTCAAAAAACATTATGCATCTTTCTCATTATTATCAAAAAATCTCACTCAAATTTAGCAGAAAGCTCACACCATTGGAGTGGGTTTTTTGTAACCATACTTGAGTTGGTTATCTGCACACACAAAAGTTCGGTGAGGTTTTCTGCATAAAGGGTATAGTTCAAGGGTTTTTTTTTCAAATTTAGCCTAAACATAATAATAAATTTTACCAAAATAATAGATAATCTTCTAAGTCCACATCATGATTTTCCAAACCTATTGTATTAGTTCACAATCTAGAGAGTTCTAAATATAAACATACATATATCTATATAATAAAACACAAAGAAAGCTATCAAATGGCTCTCCTTCAATCCCCCGAAAATTAAAGGCCTAGATCTAACCTCACAAAACACATTCCCCCCCCCCCAAAAAAAAGTTCCCTCCAAAACTCAAATTCAAATCCCCCCAAAACAACTCCTTTATTTATTTAATTCTCTCTCTCTCTCTCTCTCTCTCTCTCTCTCTCTCTCTCTCTCTCTCTCTCTCTCTATATATATATATATATATATATATATATATATATATATATATATATATATATATATATATATATGGGTAAAAGGGATATAAGCAACTTGCTCATTTAGTAAATGAGCAATTGATTATGTGTCATGCATGTGATACATTGGCCAACTAACCCTTTTATGGATATTCCAATCACATGTATGCCACATCATCAATTGCTTATTTACTAAATGAGAAAGTTGCTCATACTCCTTTTTTCCTATATATATATACATACTTATGGAAACATGGACTTTTATACCCCAATTTATAATTATTGTCAACATATACTAATGAAAACATGGACTTTTATTTACAGCTAATTATTGTCATAATATTCAAACTTGAGTTATATAATTGTTGATTTACTGTTTCAATGCTTTTCATATGCTGTATCGTTCTGAAGACGTGCCGTAGGCACGTGTCAACGGGCAAATCTAGTAAAATCATATATTACATGAGCAAATATCACCTAAAAAAACATACATTACACAAATATTTCGAGATGCAACTGCCAGAAGCTTCACATGCAATAAAAGATGCAGGTTTTGGTAGCCAATTCAACTCTCCCAACTCACACTCAAACCTAAAACCAAATGATACATATTTTAGATACTTTCATAAAACCTAATCAACAGTATCGATAAGTTATTATTAGGGCTGCAAACGAATCGAGTCGAGCCAAGTGTCTTGAGGCTTGAGCTCGATTCGTTAAGCAATCGAGCTCAATTTTCGAGCTCGAGCTCGACTCGTTTGCAGACCTAATAAAGCTCTTTGACCGAATTTGAGCCGAGCAGCTCGCGAGCTTAGCCTAATAATCACAAAAAAGCCCAAGCTCGAGCTCAGCTCGTTAAGCTATCGAGTTCGTCTCGAGTCGAGCTTTGACCGAGCTCGAGCCGAGTGGTTCACAAGTAGCTTGGTTCATTTGCAGCCCTAGTTATTATATCAATGTCCCTAAATATACAGTTAACAATCTAGAAACTCGGGTGCTGATACTCCAACCATCTTCTTCCTCCAGATCCCGCCGCCCCTCCCTCTCTTTTGACTTACTCCTTTCATTAATCGTGTTGTGCTCGCGATTCCCTACAGACCCATCTTTCTTAATCCCGTTTCCCCCGCTCTTGGAGTTTTCCTCCCCCTCTTGCGTCCTCTCCTTTCCCGACTGGCCTGGCCACTGGCTCGCTTTTCTGAGCATCTAAGGTCGTTCCTTTCGGAGCTCGGCGCCTCGCTCACTTGATCTCATCTTGGGTTTCTCGTCACGGTCGAGAGCCCCAGAATATTGGTGGTTCAGCTTGGTGCTTCAGCTTTGGAGGCCTCCTCCTCCCCTATCCGGCCGTTCGAGTTTGTGCTGACTCCCAGCCTAGCTTCCCCGTAGTCTCACGCCTACCCTGGATCTTAGCAGCTCAGCCTCTCTAGCCTGTCACTATAAATTTTATCGCAATTGTTTTTTCTTCTGTTTGTACTGACTTATTTTCGACTTCTGGTTCCACTTCAATTTTATTCTATTGGAGATCCCTTTCGATCTCGTTTCTTATTCTCCCTTTTGTTTCTTCTTCCTGTGCTCATGTTCTTCTCTCGCTCTCTCTGAGTTCCTACTGTTTGGTAGATGAGACTGACTCCTTTGTTGGTCGTCAGTTTTCAGCGAGGTGGGATCTTCAGATCCCCTTAGAAAGCGCTCCCTCCTCTTCGTTCTTAATTCCTTTTAGCTCTGCGAGATTTATTTTCCTTCAAGTCCATTGTTTTTTGAAGTTATTTTGACCTTTTTTGGTCAGCTGTGTTGATCGCTACAGTGTTGGTTTAACAACTGTTTCTTTACCCCCCCCCTTCTCTCTCCCTACAATTGGTTTCGGCCCGGGCCTCTATGGGTACGTCATGGGTGGAGATTGTTAAAAAGAAAAAAATTGCTAAAAAGGATATTTCTAAGTTTAACCCACTCCCGTTGAGCCCACCTCTTGATCGACCCACTTCGAAGAAGATTCTAGGGCGCTTTCCTTCGTCCTTTTACCGCCCTTTCTGTAATACCCTGATTTTTCAAATATATGAAAGATTATTTATTTTCACATATGGTATGCTTGTGTAGCATGTTGACCATTATTTCTCAACATGACGAATAAAGTGTATTGTTTTCTATAAAACATTTTCTTAAAGCCCAATGTTAATTTGCTTATTTTCTTCTAAAGTATTTATTTTGGCCCAAATGGATTTAAGCCCATAAATCTAACCTTTTATTATTTCCTACAACTTGTTTTGTGTAACACTCTTTATATAAAAACTTATTATCTTTGTACAAATCTGATTTTAGTGTGGGTTGTGCATGCACGTGCATCTCGCATACACGTGCATTGAGCACCCTTCCTTGTGGCCGGATATGAGTAGGGTAGTGGGGTAGATCATGGGTGGTTATTTGGGAAGTGTGGGTAGTTTCTCAACCCCCTAATGCATCCTAACCTTTGATCTCTCAACTCCCCAATAAATCCTAGCCCTCTATTCCGATTATTTTCTAGTATAAATACCCCTCCCATTTCCCTATCTCTCTTACACTAAGGTTGTTCTTATTAAGAGAGGTATTTGTGAGTTGTGAGTGTGCTCTGCTGTGGAGGCCGAAGAGTAGCATTCTGAAGGTTCGGTGTGGAGCAAGGGAGCAAGGTGCAAGGAGCGAGGAGGCATTCACTATATTGAGGAGCTTTTGCGGGATTTCGATTATTTCTTCATATAAGGTGGGTGTTTCTCAGGACTTCTAATATAGGAAATATACTATGATGGTTATGATTGCTACCATATTGTGAAATGTGAATTCAATGTAGTAGAATTGCCATGAACATGCTGTTGATAATAAGATAAATTGTGTCGGTACAGTCGATTGTCGTGTAGATAAGTCGACTGGTACGAGACCGTTGATCTGTGATGTGGTGGTAAACTGTATGCAAATAGACAAAATGGTGCGATTACTGAGTGTAATTTCCCTATGACACACATGATGGAGGGAAGGTAAATGGATGAAAAAGAACTAGCGATGATTAAACAAATTAAGAACTGTCGGAGCAGTCGACTGACACTGTGTCCAGCCGAATGGTGCTTCAATTTAATTATGATTATTTGGGAATTGCATGTAATGAGATGTTCCATTATGTTGACCCAGTATGATGACTTGAGATTTATATCTTCATTTTCGTAAGAAAGTTACGAGTCGTATGAATGCATGTTTAAAGTATTTCCTTCAAAGAAAAGAGTATATTAGTAACTTGAAATTCCATGTTTATGATGTTCCTGAACAATCAGAGACTCTGTGTTTATGAAACGTGAATATATGGGTATTATAAATTGATATCATGATGCAAGAACATTAGATAATCCCTTATTTTGAATTATGGAATTGATCAGTCGACTTAGTGCGTATAGCCAGTCGACTGAGCTGGACTTAGAATTGTGCTGTTGAGAATCCCAGAACAGACGACTGATGGATGAACAGTCGACTGTCATGTGGATGACACTGTGAACATGAAAGTTGCGGGACAGCCGTCTGACTGTGTGCAGCAGTCGACTATCCCGAGTAATTATGATGAACCTGTATTCGACTGTATGAGTCGACTGGTGTTCTTCCAAGTCGACTGTACAGAGTGGACTTTGATGTGTATGAATTTCATTTTATTTGCTGTTGGAAGTTGTAAACCTCATGATTGAATTCTATGAACTCTTTTATGGCTGTGTGGATTATGTAAAATGAATCATAAATGGGAATTGAGAATTAAAAGAATATGAAAGGCTAAGATCATGATAAGAAAGTCTGTGTGACTCAAAAATTTGAATTATGAGCTGAAGTGCTCAATTGGAAGTTGTGAATTGTAAATTGAAACCGAGAGTAGCTAAGTCTCCCCCGGCAGTGAAATGAATGAAATGAAATGAGAATTGAAAGACCAAGGTTGGTCATGTATTGAAATGAAATGATAAGTCCGGTTTGGTGGAGAGGCTAACTCTAGAGCTTGATTTATATTCATGATTCTAATATTTAGTGCATAGTGAAGAGGTGATGAAGGTGAGAGAAAAACATGAGTATGAGAACTAGGGTTTACGGTGCGGGTGTGTGAGCCGCAGAATGCATGCTTGATGAGTCAAGACATGGCGCGGGCACAACTCAGTAATGATCGGACTTTAGTCACGCTTGTGGGATGTTTTGGTGACTGCAAGAGGATTGTGTTCAGGGAGGAGGCTGAATTGTCGCAGAATGCATGCTTGATGAGTCAAGACATGGCGCAAAATTCTACTCCAGGGGCCAGGATACATGCTTGTACTCATAGAATCATCTAGGATACTCACTGAAATTACAGAAGTAGAGTAAGTCATGGCGAGGGATTGAACCCTACAAAAATGAAGAACGATTAAGAGGCTTGCCCTCGAACCTATGTAGTATGGGATGCATAGAATTCGAACAAGTGCGCATTAGTGTCATGTAAAATTAAATAAATTGCATTAAGGATTAAGTGCACAATCACGACACGACATCTTTAAGAGTTCCCTTTTTATTTACATGCTTATATTGAACCAGTTTGTGATTTGTAAGAAATGAGATTCATTATACTGTTTCTGGCATAGAGAGGATGGCCATGTATAATTATCGTCGGTTGAATAAACTGACGTACCCACAGTTTGTATGCAGGTAAATTGCATGTTAAAGAGAAATGGATGCATAAAGATTTTACCATGTTGTTGTACATTCATGTAAATATTGTATATTTTGCTTCCGCTGTGTAAATGTGAATGTAATATGATGTAAACTCTGATGTATGATGAAAAATTTGAATTTCCTTGTAAAATTGTACTAAAGAAAGTGAAAAGATCCTGTAGAACATCTCGAATTCAGTGATTTGGGATTCGGGGCGTTACAGAGTGGTATCAGAGCCACACTTTCTACACTTTCACACTTGTACAAATTTATAAGGAACGACACCCTAGAAGTGGACAGTAGAGTGTGCGTTGAGTTTAGAGATTTAAATGTAAGTGACTTACATTTGTGTTGCTCTATGATTTATGCTTCTTCCTCTCTATTTCTAAGATGGCTGATCACTTCGACCCTGCTGGAGGCGACGACTGGCTTATTATTGAGGAAGAGTACCATCCTGGACAGGCTGATTCTGAGGACGAGTATCACCCTGGGCAAGCAGATTCTGATGATGAGGAGTGGCCTGAATCTCGGGAGATTACCCCACCGCCGGATTCATCTGACGATTCTTCTTCCGATGAAGAAGAGGGACCAGCTCTGAGTGGCACTGTGGCTTCTCTTCAGAGGCAAGTTGAGACCCTGAAGGATAGAGTTGGAGCTTTGGAGGCTCAGCTGGCGCAGCGGAAGGCTGATTTCTCCGTTCTCAGTCACCGAGTGTGGGAACTTGAGAAGAGAAAGAACCTGACGGATGTGTTGAAAGATGAAGTGGATGAACTGCAGGAAGAACTTCGAGCAGCGAAGAGAACCCGTAGGAGTCAAATTGTTGTAGCTTCTATTTTCTTCATTTCTAATGTCAAAAAATGTTTTAATTCGAATGTATAAACTTTGGAATTCAATGAAATGCAAGTTGGTTTAAATTCTTGTCTTATACTTCGAATTTAATGGATCTTTTTGCATCAGAATATGTCGAGAAGAGGGGCACGGAATGGTGAAGGTTTGGACCTGGAGACCGAACTTGCAAGGGTTTACCAGACGCTGAATGCAGTGACTGCGAACCAAGGAAGGGGGCCGGTGAATCCAGTGCCCGAGGCGATTAAGCTAGTGGAATCGTTCAAGAGAATGAAACCACCTGTATTCGAGGAAAAGTCAGACCCGGATGCGGCTGACAACTGGATTCGGCAAGTGGAAACGATCTTCGAGGTGTTGGAGACACCGGAGGGCAGCAAAGTCAAGTTGGCGACTTTGCAGTTGGAGAAGGATGCGGCTGTTTGGTGGCAGTCGATGAAGAGGACCATGGGCGGCTTATTGCTTGGCTGGGAGGAATTTCTGGAAGAATTCCGCAGTCATTATTTCCCCTCCGACGTCCAGGAGAAGAAGGCGATGGAGTTTCTGTCACTTCAGCAAGGCAGCATGTCGGTGAGGGAGTATGAGACTAAGTTTACTCAGCTCTCCAGGTATGCTCCAGAACTGGTGATGGATGAGGCGAAGAAGGCTCGCAAGTTCGAGCATGGTCTGAGGCCGAGCTTAAGGTCTCGTATGATACCTCTTGGTATCAGGCGATTTGACAAGCTGGTCAAGAGGGCGGCAGCGACGGAGGCGGATATGGAGCAGTTCCATGTTGTTCAGCACCAGAGGAACAACTGGCAGTCCGGAAAGAGGCCTGCACAATCGGGGAGTTTCAAGGGGCAACCATCTGCACAGAGGTTCAAACCGACAGGGGCGAACGCTATCAGTGTAGCTGGAAGACCTGGAAACAATGTGGGGAGACCTTCTGCAGTCACTTGCTTCAACTATGGTGAAGTGGCACATTACCAATCTCGATGTCTCAAACCACGGGCTGGCAATCACAATGTGCCAATACAGCAGACTGGGAAGAGGTCGTACCAGTCAGGGCAAGTATTTGCTTTGACGGAAGCTGATGCTGAGGAGGCAGATCAGGTCATCTCTGGTACGAGGGCTGATGTTTAGTGTAGTTTTTGTCATTTCTTCTTCCCGTTTATATTGTGAAACTGTTATGTAATGGTATGTATTATGTAACAGGAGAACTCTATCTTAATGGAAAGAAAGCTGTTGTATTGTTCGATACTGGATCCTCTCATACTTTTGTGTCTCCTAGATTTGCTAAAGTGTTGGGAGTGGAACCGAAGATTTTTCCAGGCAAGATCTTAGCAGTAGCTACTCCATCAGGGGAAACTTTGACCACTGATCGGTATTACGCTGATTGCGAGATTGTGATTGGGGATAGAATCTTTGGCATTGATCTGATCGAGCTGACTATCTTGGGAGTCGATGTTATCATTGACATTGATTGGATGTCGGTGTACAGTGCAAGCATCGAGTGTAAGACCAAGACGGTAACAGTGAAGGCTCCAGGTGGACCTGAAGTCACTTTCCAAGGGAAGCAGAAGTGTTCTAAGCTGGTGGCAACTATCCGCAAGGAAGAGACTCCTGTGGAATTGCAAGGGATTCCTGTGGTTCGGGACTATCCGACTGTGTTCTTGGAAGATTTTCCTGGGTTACCCCCGCATCGTGATGTAGAGTTCAGCATCACCGTTCAACCGGGAAGTGCACCCATTTCTAAAGCACCGTATAGGATGGCTCCAGTGGAACAGGATGAGGTGAAACGGTAGATTGAGGAACTGTTGGGAAAAGGCTTTATTCAACCTAGTGCGTCACCTTGGGGAGCACCAGTGCTTTTGGTAAAGAAGAAGGATGGATCGATGAGGATGTGTATCGATTACCGAGAGCTGAATAAGGTCACTATTCAGAATAAGTATCCGATTCCTCGAATTGATGACTTGTTCGATCGTCTACAAGGAGCAGCTGTATTCTCCAAAATAGATCTTCGATCCGGATATCACCAAGTTCGAGTGAAAGCTGAAGATGTGCACAAACTGCGTTTAGAACTCGGCATGGGCATTACGAATTCTTAGTTATGCCATTCGGAGTGACGAATGCACCCGCAATCTTCATGGACTTGATGAACAGAGTTCTGAGGCCGTTTATTGATTCTTTCGTCGTGGTGTTTATCGACGATATTCTCGTGTACTCCAAGTCTAAGGCGGAGCACACCGAGCATCTGGCAGCAGTTTTGCAGAAGTTGGAAGAGCAGAGGTTGTATGCCAAGTTATCCAAGTGTGATTTCTGGAAATCTGAAGTGGCATTCCTAGGTCACATCCTTTCTAAGGAGGGAGTGGCAACTGACCCTCAGAAGATAGAGGCAGTGAGAGATTGGGCTAGGCCTACTACAGTGAAGGAAGTCAGAAGTTTTCTTGGGATGACTGGATACTACAGGAGATTCATTCAAGGTTATGCTAAGATAGCTGTACCGCTTACTGAGTTGACCAAGAAGAATGTGAGCTTCAAGTGGACTGAGCAATGTGAGGCGAGCTTTCAGGAGTTGAAAGATAGACTGACTACTGCACCTATTTTGGCCTTGCCTAGAGCAGGTGTTGAGTATGATGTTTATAGTGATGCTTCACATCGGGGGCTTGGTTGTGTCTTAATGCAAGAAGGTCAAGTAATCGCTTATGGGTCTAGGCAACTACGACCGCATGAGAAGAATTATCCGACTCATGATCTGGAGTTGGCGGCGATTATCTTTGCTTTGAAGCAATGGAGGCACTATGTGTACGGTGAGAAGTTGAATATGTACACAGATCACAAGAGCTTGAAGTATATATATCAGTAGAGGGATCTCAATCTGAGGCAGCGGAGATGGTTGGAAGTGCTCGAGGATATGCGACCTGAGATTAAGTATCATCCTGGAAAGGCTAATGTTGTTGCTGATGCACTTAGTCGCAAGAGCAGTTTGGCCAGTTTGATTACAACTCAGAGGCATTTGATTGAGGAGTTGGACTGAGCCGGTATTGAGGTTGTCCTGCAAGGATTGGGAGCATCTTTATCTCAGTTGAGGCGTCAGCCTACTTTGAATGCAAAGATCATTGCAAGTCAGGAGGTTGATGCTGATATCTTGGAGATGAAGGAGCAGGTTGGTGCTGGCAGGTTGCCCAGTTTTCAAACCAGGGATGGAGTGCTGTGGTTCGGAGATAGGCTGTGTGTTCCAAATCAGGCGGACCTGAAAGAGAGTATTCTTCAGGAGGCGCATGCTACTCTTTTGTCGGTACATCCTGGGAGTACTAAGATGTACAAAGACATCAAAAAGCATTTCTGGTGGTCAGGTTTGAAGCGGGATGTGGCCGAATTTGTCGCGAAGTGTGAGGTTTGTCAGCAAGTCAAAGCCGAAAATTAGAGACCCGGAGGTCTATTACAGTCGTTACCTATTCCGGAATGGAAGTGGGATAACATCAGTATGGATTTCATCACGGGACTGCCTAAGAGTTCTAAAGGCAATGATGCGATTTGGGTTATAGTCGATCGATTTACCAAGTCCGCTCACTTTTTGGCGATGAAACTCACTGCTTCGATGGACAAGTTGGCTGAGTTGTATGTTGGTGAGATTGTCAGACTTCATGGTGTTCCCTCAACTATTGTGTCTGACCGAGATGCGCGGTTTACTTCGCATTTCTGGAGGAGTCTTCAGGCAGCTTTGGGTACCAAGACAGATTTCAGCACTGCTTTTCATCCGCAAACCGATGGGCAGACCGAGAGAGTCAATCGTATTCTTGAGGATATGCTTCGGTGTTGTATACTAGACTTTGGGGGCAATTGGGAAAGGCATTTACCTTTGGTAGAGTTTGCCTACAACAACAGTTTTCAAGCTAGCATCGGGATGGCGCCGTACGAAGCTTTGTATGGCAGGAAGTGCAGGACACCTGTTTGTTGGTATGAAGTTGGGGAGCGTCAGTTGTTTGGTTCTGAGCTTGTGCAGCTGACTTCTGAGAAGATTGATCTGATCAGGAAAAGATTGGTAGAAGCTCAGAGTAGGCAGAAAAGCTATGCAGACAACCGGAGAAGGGACCTTGAGTTTGAGGTTGGTGACTTCGTCTTTCTGAAGGTATCACCCAGTAAAGGTGTGGTTCGATTCGGCAAAGGCGGGAAGTTAGCCCCGAGGTTTATAGGCCCGTATAAGATATTGAAAAGGATCGGGAAAACTGCTTACCGGCTGGAATTACCGGGAGAGTTGTCTCAGGTGCACAATGTCTTCCATGTGTCTATGCTAAGAGGTTATATTTTAGATCCGAGTCATCATTTGCCTGAAGTGCCAGAAGGTTTGCAGTTAGAACTGAATTACATCGAGACTCCTGTCGAGATTGTTGACCGTAGGGAGAAAGTCTTGAGGAATAAGACGATACCGATGGTCAAGGTAGTCTGGAGAAACCACTTGGTTGAGGAGGCTACTTGGGAATCTGAGGAGAGGATGTTGAAGGACTATCCTGAGCTTTTTGCTTGATTGTATCTTTGTATCTTTTGTTGTTGTGTTGTATTTTTCTGTTTCTTGCTCTTGGCTGTAGTTCCGGGGACGGAACTATTCTAAGGAGGGAGTGATGTAATACCCTGATTTTTCAAATATATGAAAGATTATTTATTTTCACATATGGTATGCTTGTGTAGCATGTTGACCATTATTTCTCAACATGACGAATAAAGTGTATTGTTTTCTATAAAACATTTTCTTAAAGCCCAATGTTAATTTGCTTATTTTCTTCTAAAGTATTTATTTTGGCCCAAATGGATTTAAGCCCATAAATCTAACCTTTTATTATTTCCTACAACTTGTTTTGTGTAACACTCTTTATATAAAAACTTATTATCTTTGTACAAATCTGATTTTAGTGTGGGTTGTGCATGCACGTGCATCTCGCATACACGTGCATTGAGCACCCTTCCTTGTGGCCGGATATGAGTAGGGTAGTGGGGTAGATCATGGGTGGTTATTTGGGAAGTGTGGGTAGTTTCTCAACCCCCTAATGCATCCTAACCTTTGATCTCTCAACTCCCCAATAAATCCTAGCCCTCTATTCCGATTATTTTCTAGTATAAATACCCCTCCCATTTCCCTATCTCTCTTACACTAAGGTTGTTCTTATTAAGAGAGGTATTTGTGAGTTGTGAGTGTGCTCTGCTGTGGAGGCCGAAGAGTAGCATTCTGAAGGTTCGGTGTGGAGCAAGGGAGCAAGGTGCAAGGAGCGAGGAGGCGTTCACTATATTGAGGAGCTTTTGCGGGATTTCGATTATTTCTTCATATAAGGTGGGTGTTTCTCAGGACTTCTAATATAGGAAATATACTATGATGGTTATGATTGCTACCATATTGTGAAATGTGAATTCAATGTAGTAGAATTGCCATGAACATGCTGTTGATAATAAGATAAATTGTGTCGGTACAGTCGATTGTCGTGTAGATAAGTCGACTGGTACGAGACCGTTGATCTGTGATGTGGTGGTAAACTGTATGCAAATAGACAAAATGGTGCGATTACTGAGTGTAATTTCCCTATGACACACATGATGGAGGGAAGGTAAATGGATGAAAAAGAACTAGCGATGATTAAACAAATTAAGAACTGTCGGAGCAGTCGACTGACACTGTGTCCAGCCGAATGGTGCTTCAATTTAATTATGATTATTTGGGAATTGCATGTAATGAGATGTTCCATTATGTTGACCCAGTATGATGACTTGAGATTTATATCTTCATTTTCGTAAGAAAGTTACGAGTCGTATGAATGCATGTTTAAAGTATTTCCTTCAAAGAAAAGAGTATATTAGTAACTTGAAATTCCATGTTTATGATGTTCCTGAACAATCAGAGACTCTGTGTTTATGAAACGTGAATATATGGGTATTATAAATTGATATCATGATGCAAGAACATTAGATAATCCCTTATTTTGAATTATGGAATTGATCAGTCGACTTAGTGCGTATAGCCAGTCGACTGAGCTGGACTTAGAATTGTGCTGTTGAGAATCCCAGAACAGACGACTGATGGATGAACAGTCGACTGTCATGTGGATGACACTGTGAACATGAAAGTTGCGGGACAGCCGTCTGACTGTGTGCAGCAGTCGACTATCCCGAGTAATTATGATGAACCTGTATTCGACTGTATGAGTCGACTGGTGTTCTTCCAAGTCGACTGTACAGAGTGGACTTTGATGTGTATGAATTTCATTTTATTTGCTGTTGGAAGTTGTAAACCTCATGATTGAATTCTATGAACTCTTTTATGGCTGTGTGGATTATGTAAAATGAATCATAAATGGGAATTGAGAATTAAAAGAATATGAAAGGCTAAGATCATGATAAGAAAGTCTGTGTGACTCAAAAATTTGAATTATGAGCTGAAGTGCTCAATTGGAAGTTGTGAATTGTAAATTGAAACCGAGAGTAGCTAAGTCTCCCCCGGCAGTGAAATGAATGAAATGAAATGAGAATTGAAAGACCAAGGTTGGTCATGTATTGAAATGAAATGATAAGTCCGGTTTGGTGGAGAGGCTAACTCTAGAGCTTGATTTATATTCATGATTCTAATATTTAGTGCATAGTGAAGAGGTGATGAAGGTGAGAGAAAAACATGAGTATGAGAACTAGGGTTTACGGTGCGGGTGTGTGAGCCGCAGAATGCATGCTTGATGAGTCAAGACATGGCGCGGGCACAACTCAGTAATGATCGGACTTTAGTCACGCTTGTGGGATGTTTTGGTGACTGCAAGAGGATTGTGTTCAGGGAGGAGGCTGAATTGTCGCAGAATGCATGCTTGATGAGTCAAGACATGGCGCAAAATTCTACTCCAGGGGCCAGGATACATGCTTGTACTCATAGAATCATCTAGGATACTCACTGAAATTACAGAAGTAGAGTAAGTCATGGCGAGGGATTGAACCCTACAAAAATGAAGAATGATTAAGAGGCTTGCCCTCAAACCTATGTAGTATGGGATGCATAGAATTCGAACAAGTGCGCATTAGTGTCATGTAAAATTAAATAAATTGCATTAAGGATTAAGTGCACAATCACGACACGACATCTTTAAGAGTTCCCTTTTTATTTACATGCTTATATTGAACCAGTTTGTGATTTGTAAGAAATGAGATTCATTATACTGTTTCTGGCATAGAGAGGATGGCCATGTATAATTATCGTCGGTTGAATAAACTGGCGTACCCATAGTTTGTATGCAGGTAAATTGCATGTTAAAGAGAAATGGATGCATAAAGATTTTACCATGTTGTTGTACATTCATGTAAATATTGTATATTTTGCTTCCGCTGTGTAAATGTGAATGTAATATGATGTAAACTCTGATGTATGATGAAAAGTTTGAATTTCCTTGTAAAATTGTACTAAAGAAAGTGAAAAGATCCTGTAGAACATCTCGAATTCAGTGATTTGGGATTCGGGGCGTTACACTTTCAACTCTCACGCCCAATCCCTTTCTAAGCTTTCTTCCCTTTCGTCGTCTTCCCACGCCCTGGTCGGTTTCCGTTGTCTTCAATCTGGGCATCTAAACGCCTTCTGCACCTCCTACATGAAGTGCTTGTTTTGCCTGAAATCAGGCCACTCCCGTAATCGCTGCTTCTCTCTACAACAAATCTTGGGTCTCTCCATGGGTGTTCCTATTTCCGATCAAGTTCTGGCAGTGATTGACTTCCCCTCTCTTCAATCCAAGCTTGCGGATATTCAATCCCACAAGCCTAAGAGGACCAAGTTGTCTTCGGCTTCGCGTCTTCTCCTTACCCCGCCGGTCTCTCAGTGCATTTCAGTTGCTGCGCATCCTACCCCCCAAGTGCATTCTCATCCATCTCCTCAGGTGTCTAAGCCTCAGGTCACCGTCGTCTTTATCCCCGTTGCCGAACTCTCTGACAAAATGAATAAGTTTGAGTGCTACGGTGCTGTCTCCTTCAGCGGAGGTGCGGTTTCCAACTTTACCTTAGATTCCTTTCTCTGCAATTTGTGTAATGTGAAAGATTGGGTGTGGGCTATCAATTCATGTTCTAACGGTGAGGTGGTTATTTATTGTCCTTCCCTTAAAATCCTGGAAGACCTTATAGCCATCAACTCTCGTTCAATTGGCTCTATCAAACTTTCCTTTCGCAAATGGGTGTATCAGGGTCATCCTCCCCCAACTTTGATCCCGACCCCTTTCAAAGCCACTCTCTTAGGTCTTCCTCCATTCTGCGATTCACCTCGTGTCGTCGCGGACATGACTAAATGTGTTGGTGAGTTGATTCGCATTTCTTCCTCTTCTATGTTGGCTTCATACTGCCTCCAGGTGGAAGCAGAATTCTTTTGCCCTCCTGTGCATGAAAGAATTGAAGCTTACTCGTTGAGAGATAATAACTCAATCTTCGCCATCTCGGTCAATTTTCGCGACAATTCTAATGGAGGAGCGACTCAAGCTCCTTTGCTTCTCGGAGACTCTTAGACCGCAGCGATTGCCCCTCCTCTACCTAAAACCTTCTCTGTTGGAGCTTCTTCTCATTCGACAGCTCCATCGTCCAAATTTAAGGCTTCACACAAAGCCCCTTCTAAAAAGAACTTCCCTCTCCAGCATAGAGTATTTACCTCTCCCTCTAGTTCCAAAATTTTGCCTTCTAAGGCACCCAACCTTATCTGGATTAACCCGGACATTGCTACTCAACCCTCTGTGAAGCACAATCCCTCGACTATTTCTGGTCCTATCGAGCACCTGCTGAAGCTACCTCTTCCCCCCTCGTCGAGGACTCATATTTCCCAGGCTCCCGCTGCTACTGCAGCCCTGTGCTCTATTCCTTCTGTTCCCAAACTGATTGAATCAGACGAAAAATGGCCGGCTTGGGAAGTTAACCCGCATTTCTCCTCCGATTGGGTTAATTTCAAGCTAGCTGTGCACAGCACTCCCTCATCGGGATCCAAATCTAATCCAGCTCCTATTAAAGCTTTCTCCTCGTCGACTCCGAAATCAGACGCGTGGATCGATCAAAACATCCTCTTGGACGAAGAAGTCGCGGAACTTGATCAATCCCAATCGCATCAGCATGTACTTTCTTCCTTTGATTCTGTTGTTATTAAGTTTTGCTCTTCAAATTATTGTTCTTTTAGTTGTTGTTACATTCTTCGATTTGGTCCCTACACTTCATTTTCTACTAGTTACTCTCTTTCTTACTGTCTTGCTACTTATTATCACTTTTGTTCACTGAATTGGTCTCCTGCATTGATTTCGATGGGTTTTCTCCCCCCCCCCCCCCGACACTGTAGAGAGACCCCCCGCTCTCACTGCCCCTAACCTCCCCCTTCCTCTATTTCTCTTCACTCTTCGACCCTTTCTTCAGGTCCTATTAGCTTGGTGTCCTTTAATTCCACCTCCATTACTCCCACAGCTTCAGCCGTTCTCCCTGGGTTGTCACTGCCCACAGCTTCTACTGTTCCCCCTGTGAGGCAGCAGAATGCTATTTTGCATAAAGGTTCCATTCCCGTCTTACGTTCTAGCGCTCGTATTCGGACTAAAAGAGCATCGAATCTATCGGCTGATGCTCAGGCATCCCTTGCGGCCCAACTCCATAAGTTGGATATCCCTTCCCCTTGTCCTACCACTTATGGGCAGGCTCATCTAGGATCCATCTATCAGGTGCATTTCGACTCCCTCTCAAACCTAGATATGCTTCACCTTACTAAGGATATGGGGTTTCTAGTTAATTCGGATAATTTTGTAGACTTTGATTCTATTCGTCTCCGCAAAATTTCTAGAGCTTTTGAGTCTAAGGTTCTTTATGATTAGCATCTCTTGGAATATCCGGGGTCTGCGGTGTGCGACCAAGCAACATGCATTGTTTCAACTGATTTCTTCTTCCCATTGTGATTTGATCTCCATTAAAAAATCGAAACTCGATTCCCCATCCCCCAATATCTTACGTTCGATCGGTGGATCCTTAATCTCCAATTGGATCTCTCTTGACGCCATCGGATCAAGAGGAGGGATCCTCTTTGGATTTAAAGATTCCCACTTCTCCCTCATATTGATACATCGATTAACTTTCTTTCTCATTGTTCGCCTCCACTGGGCCGAATTCAATTGTGAACTCACCGTTGTCTCAATTTATGGACCGTCGACATCGGATCGCCGCAATTTGTTTTGGAACTAATTTGACTCCTTCCAAAACAACATTCATGGGTTCTGTTTTTTCTGTGGTGACTTTAGTGTCACCAGATGTACCTATGAAAGATCGGGCAACGCCTCTAACTCCTTAGACTCCTCCCGCTTTAATGACTGCATTCGCTCCCTTCATTTGACCGATCTACCTCTTAACGGCAGATCATTCACTTGGTCTAACATGCGCCTGTCGCCGACTATGGCTAAGCTCGATCGCTTTCTTGTTTCCTATGATTGGATTACCTTTTTTCACAACTCTTTTGCCTTGGCCATGCCCAATCCGTCATCTGACCATGTGCCTATTTAATCGTTCTCTAACTATAACTTTGCAAGACCATTCAAATTTTGCTTCGAAAAATTCTGGCTGCAAGATCAAATCTTCGTTAATCTCATCACTCAGTGCCTCTCCTCTATTACGGGCTCTTCTGGCCTAGGTCGCATCCTGCTTAAGCTTCACGCTATCAAACACGGTTGCAAAATTTGGCGTAAAAAGAGATTTGCTAATGCAAATTTCCTTTAAAATGTCTTCCTTTCTTTCATTGAATCTATTGATAAACTTGAGGAGCTTGGTCCTATTTTAGAATCTCTTCGCTCCGAACGTGCTTCTTGTAAGAGAGAATATGCTACCATTCTCCACTACGATTACATTAAATGGGCCCAGAGGGCTAAGTTCCGTTGGCTTAAGGAGGGTGATGACAACACCTCTTTTTTCCATAACTTTGTGTCGCATCATCAACGCTGCAACTGTATTTCCTCTATTGTCGACAATGGCAATGAATTCACTATAGACTCTGAAATTCGTGCTACTTTCCTTCGCTTTTTTAAAGATCTATTTGGATCTCAAAAACATCGTTCCATTTATCTGGATTGGACCTAATTGTATGGTCAGCAGTCTCATGATCTATCTAGTTTGGAAAATCCTTTTTCTTTGGACGAGATTAAATCTGTTGTTTTTTCTTTAAAAAGTGATTCTACTGCAGGCCGGGATGGCTTCCCAGCCTTCTTCTTCCAAAAATTTTGGGACTGTCTCAAAGACGACCTTTTTAAGATGTTCTATGATCTTCACCAATGGTCCTTCTCCTTTGACCGGATCAATTACACGCATATCGTTCTCATCCCCAAAATCATGGGAGCCCACTCGGTCTCTAACTTTCGGCCGATTAGCCTCCTCAACACTACTTTTAAGATCATTATGAAAGTTCTTTCGAACCACCTCAGTGCTATTATCTCTCCCATGATTGATCCCGCTCAAATAGGTTTTATTAAAGATTGTTTTATCCTGTATAGTGTGGCATTAGCCCAAGAAATTATTACTGATTTTCATAGATCCAATTCTGAGCGGATCCTGTTAAAATTAGACTTTCAAAAAACTTATGATAATGTCAGCTAGGATTTCCTTTTCGAAATCCTTCTTCATCGCGGTTTCGGCCCTAAGTGGATCGCCTGGATTAAATCTAGTATTTTCTCTGGTACCTCTTCCATTCTTATTAATGGTTCGGAATGACACAAATTCAGGTGTAAATGTGGCCTTCGCCAGGGTGATCCTATTTCCTCCCTTTTATTTTCTATTGTTGCCGACGTGTTCAGTAAGTTACTTCGTAATGCTTGGGATGCTCATGTCATCAAAGGACTTAGGGGTTCTCAAAGCTACCGAGGGGTGCTGAACCTTCAATACGTCGATGACACTATCATCTTTGCGAAACCCAACGGGTGCACTTTACGGAACCTAAAGTTATTTCTTTATATTTTTGAAAGTGCCTCTGGTTTATCTATTAACTTTCAAAAATCTTCAGTTCTTTGGCTTGGAGGGTCTCACAACCAGCAAGTTGAAATTGCTCATTTCTTCAACTATGCATTTGCCTCTTTTCCCATTCAATATCTTGGAATTCCCTTGAGATGGGGGAAGCTTCATAAATCTGACTGGATGCCGATGATTGAAAAAGTTGAATCTAGACTTAACTTTTGGTCTGGAAAGCATCTCTCTCGCGGTGGCAGATTAATTCTTGTCAACTCGGTCCTATCCTCCGTTCCTTTATATATGATGTCCTTTTTTACGTCCCTTCTTGGGTTATTAAGAGGATTAACCAAATCAGAAGGAACTTCTTCTGGTCAGGTGCTGATACTTATAGAGCTGGTACTCATCTCTGCAATTGGAAGTTGATTTGTACTTCCAAGGCAGCGGGTGGCTTAGGGGTTCTTGACCTCAAGAATCAAAATCTAGCTCTCTTGGGTAAATGGTTATGGAGAATTCTGAAAAATGATCAATTGCCCTGAGCTCGCCTTATCACTCTTAAATGTTTCACCTGGCGTAGGATTTGGGATTTCTCCCCCTCCCTTTCCCGTAAGGCCTCTCCATTTTGGGGAGTCTGGAAAGCTGCCAATTCTTTTCTCTGTGGCATCTCCCATGAGTGCGCCGATGGTTCTGAGACCAAGTTCTGGACCGATTTATGGCTCGGGAATATTAAACTTGCATCGGCCTTCCCCTCCCTCTACCATATAGCCTCCAACCCATCGACCGTGGTGGCGGATTATGTTAACATCCTCCATAACCAAAAATTCTGGTCAATACCTTTCAGTAGTGATCTGCCTTCGTCTCTTGAGACTGAGCTCCACGAGCTTTTATTTAGCTTAAACCATTATTCCTGGCATCCCAAAGAAGATTTTCAATGGCGATGGACCAGCTCAGGAAACTATTCTGTTAAATCTTTTTATAATTTCCTTAATTCGAGGGTATCTATTCTCAGATTGCTAGGTCCTTATGGAATAGTTGTGTTCCTTTGAAATCTAAAATCCTCGCCTGGCTTGCCTTTAACAACATACTTCTCACCATGGAGGTTCTTAATAAAATGAACCTGGCCTTGGGCCAATTATGTTCTTTGTGTTCCTCCGAGCATGAAGACACCGATCACCTTTTTCTCCGGTGCAACTTTATTCGTCCGCTATGGAAGATTACTGTTATCGCTTGGCAAACCCCTTCCATCCCCACCTCTTTTACGTCGTGCTAGAAGTCTCACTTTCTCAGAAAAGAGTTTTGCAAATTTGGGTCCTTTTTATCGTGGCTATCATTTGGGTTATTTGGTCTGAAAGGAACAAACGTATTTTTTCTTACACCGCTTCTACGATCGATACCATTATCGATGATTTTTTATTCTTCACCAAATTTTGGCCATCCATTTTAATGCATGATAAAGTGGTAGCCTTGCAACTTTTTTGCCTGGATGAGGCAACTTTCATCTTTCGTTCTACTAACACTAATTTTCTTTAGTATTATTCATTTCTAATTTATCTCCTATTTCTACACTTCCTTGCAGATTTGAGGTTGTTGGAGTTTCCTTATCCTCTATCTCAGGAGGCTTTTTGATCGTTTTGGTCGTAGTACCAGGGCTTGGGCTGGCATCTCGCTTCTATACTGTTCTGGATATGATTATTTTGTTCTTGTGGTAGGTTGTTCTTGTTAAGATAATCGATGATCTTATTTTGCTATCTGGGTTGGTTGTTCTTATTTAGTTGGTTAATGGTTCTATTTTCTGATGTTTTTGAGGCCGCTATCTTCTTTATGTGCATTGTTCTCCCTAATTGTTTTTTTTTGGTCTTTTTTCCTAGCATCTGTTATCGTATCCTATGGTGATGTTCGCCCTGCCTGTGGCTTTATTTAGATTTCATTCATGTTTGGTGAGCGCATGATTTCTAGTCTCGCACCCGCTCTTTACTAGTGGTTCTCCCCTTCCTCTGTCGCATATCTTTTTTTAGCGTCCCTCGGGAACTACTTTGGATTGTTCCTCCTATCGGAGGTTCCATTTTGGTTGTTGATAACCCTTGGTTAGCACCTGTGGTATTCGTGTCGTTTGCTGTATGCAGTCCTTTATTTTTCGCAGCGGCTCTGAGTTAGCAGTGCGTTCGTGCCCTGGCTTCGTGTTTCTGTTGTTTGCTGCTCTTCCAGCCTGTTAAGTGTGTTTTTAGTTTTTGGATTGCTGCTTATTCTCTTGGCTGGTTCATCCAGTCGTTAGCATGAGTGCTACTCCTTGTTCTTGTCGCCTTTGCTTCGTCGAGTCCCAGGCTTAGTTTGGGGCTCACCGAGCTGTCTTTGGGCTATGCGGCATTGGGGTTTGTACTGCCGGATTCTGAGGTTATCACCGATGCAGCTGTCTCCTGGATGCCTCTGTTGTTTCCTTAGGCTCATTTGCAGTTTAGTATTTGTGATGTTCACTGTTGGCAATGAACTCAATTGCTAGTGTGTTTGTAGGATAATGGCTCGATTCTGGTTCAGAGTGTTTTGGAGTATCTGCAGCTAAAGAAAGTCACAGCATATCAGTCGACTGATAGAAGGATCAGGCGACTGTCCAGAGAGTTTTCAAAGGCTAAAGATACAAGCAGCAGCAGAGCAGCAGTCGACTGGCCAGTCGACTGTCCTGCACAAGACCAGTCGACTGGGTAGATGACCAGTCGACTGACGACGGTATTTTGAACTGGATCAGGCCCAATTCGAAAAGGCCCAATAGTTTCCCTATAAATACACTTGTTAGGGTTTTGTAATTGGTGACGAAAATTAGAGATCCCTAATTCGGTTTTGCAGCCGTCATTATTTGTAAGGGTTTGTTTTCGCCCATTGGTGATAATTTGAAGAAGAAGAAACCCCAACCGCCCCGTGGATGTAGGCATGTATTTTGCCGAACCACATTAAATCTGTGTGTCCTTTTGTGTTGGTTTGTTTTGTGTTTTCTCGCTGGTTCTCTCTTTGTATTCCGCATTGATTCTTGTTGGTTATTGATTAGTTTGTATCGCGCACAACAAGTGGTATCAGAGCTGTTGGTTCGACCTAGAGGGAGATGGCGGGTGATGCAGATGCAACCAAGGATGTTGTGGGATCAAGTTCGTCAAGAACAACGATTCACAACGCAAAATTTGAAGTTGAAAAATTTGATGGGACAAACAATTTCGGGATGTGGCAATGTGAGGTTTTGGATGTTCTTGTTCAACAAGAACAAGATGTTGCTTTGGAAGTTGAAAAACCTAAGGATATGTCCGAAGCAGATTGGAAGAAGTTGAATAGAGTTGCGTGTGGGACTATTCGGCTCTTTATTGAGAAGGCTCAGAAGTACGATTTGATGAGGGATACCATTGCTGCGGTGTTGTGGAAGAAGCTCGAAGATAAATACATGAGGAAAAGTTTGGAGAATAGGCTGTATTTGAAGAAGAGACTTTTTCGCTTCACCTATACGGAAGGTATGTCTATGAATGCTCATGTTGAATCATTTAATAAATTGTTGGCTGATTTGTTAAATTTGGATGAGCAAATTAAGGATGAAGATAAAGCCCTAATTCTATTGAATTCATTACCTGAAAGTTATGATCATTTAGCAACTACTTTATTATATGGAAAAGATACTGTGAAATATGAAGATGTTGCAAATGCTTTGTTGAATAATGAAACTAGGAGAAGGGATAAGATGGTTGATAGAGAAACTTCTGAAGCGTTGATTGTAAGGGGCAGGACTGAGACAAGATCTGAGTCCAAATCTGGAAAAAAGGGAAACAAATCTCGTTCCAAATCGAGAGGAGTTTCTAAGGACAGAAAAATACCGGCCAAAGATGAATGTGCTTTCTGTCATGAAAGGGGGCATTGGAAAAAGGATTGTCCAAAGCTACGAAATAAGGGAAATTCGACTGCAAATGTGACTGTTGATAATTTAGAAAGTGGCGAGGATTTTTCTTTTGCACTTGCTTCTAGTCCCTCACTTTATCGAGAAGTATGGTTTCTTGATACAGCAGCCTCCTATCATATGTCTTGGAAAAAGGAGTGGTTTACTTCTTTGGAGTATATGGATGGTGGTGTAGTTTTGATGGGAAATGATGCACCTTGTAAGAAGGTAGGAATCGGGAAAATTGAATTGCTAATGCACGATGGTCTTATTAGAGAGCTTTCAGATGTATGGTATGTTCCAGATTTGAAAAAGAATCTGATTTCACTAGGTGCTTTGGAGGCCAGTGGTTTGAAATTTGCTAGTGAAGGTGGTGTTCTGAAAGTGACTAGTGGATCACTTGTGGTGATGAAAGGGCAAAGGAAAAGGAACTTATTTTTCTTGCAGGGAAAAACATATTTGGGTCAGGCTGCCAGTGTAACTGAAAGGCCTAAACAGGTTGTTCCCGACTCTACTAGGTTGTGGCATATGCGACTCGGGCATGCAGGAGAGAAGGCCTTGCAGGGGCTTGTGAAGCAAGGGTTGCTTAAGGATGCTAAAGGGTGCAAGTTGGAATTTTGTGAACATTGTGTTTTGGGTAAGCAAACTAGGGTGAAATTTGGTACAGCTGTACATCAGACAAAGGGTATCCTCGATTATGTGCACACAGATGTTTGGGGCCCTACTCAGACACCTTCTATGAGTGGTAGACACTGGTTTGTTACTTTTGTTGATGATTACTCCAGACGAGTTTGGGTATATACCATGAAGCACAAAGATGAAGTTTTGACATTGTTCACAAGTTGGAAGAAGAAAGTTGAAAATCAGACTGGTAGGAAGATTAAGGTTCTGAGGTCAGATAATGGAGGGGAATACAAGAATGATCCATTTCTGAAGTTGTGTGAAGATGAAGGGATCCAGAGGCACTTCACAGTTAGGAAGACTCCACAGCAAAATGGGGTTGCAGAAAGGATGAACAGAACCTTACTTGAGAAGGTGAGATGTATGTTAGCACAGTCTGGATTGAAGAAGACATTTTGGGCAGAAGCTGTTATATATGCAAGCCACATCGTCAACCGTTTACCATCAGCAGCACTTGAAGGCAAAACGCCTATTGAGGTATGGAGTGGTAAACCTGCTTCTGATTATAGTTTTTTGCATATATTTGGTTGTCCTGCTTATTTTCATGTAACTGAAACTAAACTTGATGCAAGAGCCAAGAAGGCTATATTTGTTGGTTTTAGTACTGGTGTCAAAGGTTACAGGTTGTGGTGTCCAGAACAGAAGAAGTTAGTAATCAGCAGAGATGTGACTTTTGATGAGACCAGCATGATTAGCTCGGGACAGTCGACTGGTGGTATATGTCAGTCGACTGGTGAGCAGCAGAAGAGTGGGACAGTTCTTCAACAGGTGAGTAGAAGAAGTTCGGGACAGTCGACTGATGAACAGGAGCAGTCGACTGGTGGTCCAGAACAGCAGAATTGTGGGAGCTCGGGACAGTCGACTGATGGCAATAACCAGTCGACTGGTAGGAGAGTTTTCCAACAGGTGGAGTTAGAAAAGTTGTCAGTTGAGAATCCTGTTCCTGTCCAAGATGAAGATGATGTGGTTGATACTGAGAATGATGAAGAAGTTCCTATCCAGCAGGAAGAATCAATTGCAGTAAGAAGGCAAAGAAGAGATATCAAACGACCGTCTCGTTTTACAGACACAGTTGCATTTGCTCTTCCCATTGTGGATGATGAAGTTCCCTCCAACTTCAAAGAAGCCACTAGAAGTTCAGAAAATGCAGATTGGAAAGTTGCTATGGATGAAGAGATGAACTCTCTTCATAAGAATAAGACTTGGGATCTAGTGCAACTACCAAAGGGGAAGAAAGCAATTGGTTGCAAGTGGGTGTATACGAAGAAAGAAGGTCCAAAAGGCAGTGTTCGATTCAAGGCAAGACTAGTTGCAAAGGGGTATGCTCAACAGGAAGGAATTGACTATAATAAGTGTTCTCTCCAGTTGTGAAGCATCCTTCTATTCGGATTTTGTTGGCATTGGTAGCACAGTTTGACCTTGAGTTGACACAGATGGATGTGAAGACTGCGTTCTTACATGGGGATCTAGATGAAGAAATTTATATGTTGCAGCCAGATGGGTTCAAGACAGCTGGGAAGGAAAATTGTGTTTGCAGGTTGAAAAAGTCTCTCTATGGTTTGAAGCAATCTCCAAGGCAGTGGTATTTGAGGTTTGATCAGTTTATGAAGGTGCAGAGATATTCCAGAAGTGAGTTTGATCATTGTGTTTACTTCAGGAAGTTGCAGGATGGCTCTTTCATATATCTGTTATTATATGTGGATGACATGTTGATTGCCTCTAAGAATGCTAAGGAGATTCAAAATTTGAAGAATCAGTTGAGTTCTGAGTTCGAGATGAAGGATCTTGGTGAAGCCAAGAAGATACTTGGGATGGAGATAGCTAGAGACAGGGCAAAGGGCACAGTGAGTTTGACTCAGAAGCAATATCTTTTGAAGGTGCTGAAACGGTTTGGTATAGATGAGAAGACTAAACCAGTAAGTACACCCTTAGCCAGTCATTTCAGAATTAGTGCTTCTCAGTCTCCAAGTTCAGATGAGGAGAGACAGTATATGGCAAATGTACCTTACACTAGTGTGGTTGGCAGTTTGATGTATGCCATGGTTTGTACTCGACCAGACATCTCTCAGGCGGTGAGTATGGTTAGTCGATATATGCATGATCCAGGCAAAGAGCATTGGCAAGCAGCTAAATGGATTTTGAGGTACATAAGTGGCACCACAGATGTGGGTTTGAAATTTGAAAGGGATGACAATATTAGCAGGTTATTGGTTGGGTATGTTGATTCTGACTATGCAGGTGATCTAGATAAGAGGCGGTCTACTACAGGATATTTGTTTACTATGGCTAGGGCACCTATAAGTTGGAGGTCAAATTTGCAGTCCACTGTAGCGTTGTCTACTACTGAGGCTGAATACATGGCAGTTGCTGAGGCCATGAAGGAAGCCATTTGGATTCATGGACTTTTGAAGAGCTTGGGAATTCATCGGGAGAAGGTGGAGGTACACTGTGACAGTCAGAGTGCTATTCATTTAGCGAAGAACCAAGTTCATCATTCGAGGACCAAACATATTGATGTCCGTTATCATTTTGTGCGTGATTTGATAAAGGATGGTGATATTCATTTGGTGAAGATTGGGACAGCTGATAATCCTGCTGATATGTTAACCAAAGTTGTTGGAGCAGCCAAGTTCAAGCATTGCATGAACCTGGCTAATATTTTGCATATTTGATGATTTGGAATGGGGGGTTGGAATAGTGCTTCGCTATTTGTTCGCCTAGTATGTGATATCATACTAAGGTGGAGTTTGGATTTGTTGTTACATTTGATGATGAGCATTTGGAGTATTTGTGGAGATTGCTTGGGCTATTTGGAAGATTTCCCCAAGGTGGAGATTGTTGGATACTTTGTGGAAGATCTCGCCAAGGTGGAGATTGTAGGATAATGGCTCGATTCTGGTTCAGAGTGTTTTGGAGTATCTGCAGCTAAAGAAAGTCACAGCATATCAGTCGACTGATAGAAGGATCAGGCGACTGTCCAGAGAGTTTTCAAAGGCTAAAGATACAAGCAGCAGCAGAGCAGCAGTCGACTGGCCAGTCGACTGTCCTGCACAAGACCAGTCGACTGGGTAGATGACCAGTCGACTGACGACGGTATTTTGAACTGGATCAGGCCCAATTCGAAAAGGCCCAATAGTTTCCCTATAAATACACTTGTTAGGGTTTTGTAATTGGTGACGAAAATTAGAGATCCCTAATTCGGTTTTGCAGCCGTCATTATTTGTAAGGGTTTGTTTTCGCCCATTGGTGATAATTTGAAGAAGAAGAAACCCCAACCGCCCCGTGGATGTAGGCATGTATTTTGCCGAACCACATTAAATCTGTGTGTCCTTTTGTGTTGGTTTGTTTTGTGTTTTCACCCTAGTTTGCTTACCCAAAACACAATGTTCACAAAATTCCAACTTGCACCCTTTAGCATCCTTAAGCAACCCTTGCTTCACAAGCCCCTGCAAGGCCTTCTCTCCTGCATGCCCGAGTCGCATATGCCACAACCTAGTAGAGTCGGGAACAACCTGTTTAGGCCTTTCAGTTACACTGGCAGCCTGACCCAAATATGTTTTTCCCTGCAAGAAAAACAAGTTCCTTTTCCTTTGCCCTTTCATTACCACAAGTGATCCACTAGTCACTTTCAGAACACCACCTTCACTAGCAAATTTCAAACCACTGGCCTCCAAAGCACCTAGTGAAATCAGATTCTTTTTCAAATCTGGAACATACCATACATCTGAAAGCTCTCTAATAAGACCATCGTGCATTAGCAATTCCGCATTGATTCCGCTGGTTCTCTCTTTGTATTCCGCATTGATTCTTGTTGGTTTGATTCGTATTCGCGTACAACAGTGTTTAGTTATTTTATTTGGCTTCCTTTGTTGTTTGTTTACAGTTTTACTTTCGGTAAAATTGTATTCCATTGTATTCTACCTTTTTTATTTATATATTGGGCTGTAATCTAACGATTCTATCCTCGTTATCAAAAAAAAAACAATCTAGAAACTCTTAATTACTTGCTACCTATCATGCTATTTAAAAAGATTTTGTGGGTGTCGTTCAATTCTTTAATTTCCTCTGCAACTGGATATATATGTTGGTGATGACAACCCTCCACCTAACATCACGAAGAAAATAATTATATACGTAAATACAATAAAACTGAACGTCATATTCAAATCATAAATGCAACAGAGAATTGAACTTCTTCTTCATTAGCTCTCCACAGAAGTAAGCTTGACAGATATCGACACACACTAAATTGTACATATAATTCATCCGGCGATCAACATAACTTGTTCTGTCCATCAGTCATCCATCAATTAAGCTTGATAGTAAACATGAATTTACAGATAGCCTATTGGTGCATATAAACATAATATTGTCATTTATGAATAGTACACTATCCACGGTACTGCACATGATTAGTTCACTTGCAAATTATTTCTTTTCTGGCTAGTGTCTGATAATATAAAACAACTACTGCTACAACAAAGCCTTCCCTCCTATATTGGGGTCATTCACATTCTCAACTCTGTTAAGAATTGATGTCAACTCTATTATCATACAGCTATTTTAGTTTATTTCTTTTCTAGATTCTTCTTTTTTGCTGTCATCGATTTCTTTTGAAAGGAAAATATGTGCACACATGCACAAACACAAACACAAACACATACTAACAATATAACATATGAGGTGTTCTCGTATTTAGATTTTGATGAAGCTCATTCCCGATATTCATATCACTGAGTAACGCCCGTGTTTGAGTTACTAAAGTCATATGTCGCAGTAAACACAATCAATAAAAAGGATAACAAAAATTCTTATGCAATTGTATAGATGACTCACAAATCAAGCATTTTTTCTAATTATAATAGGCAAGTTCTTTCAGAGCATTGAAACAGTGACAAGAAGAAAGAAGAATAAAATAAAACCTGAACTTGGGATCAATTTTCCTTTTGACTTTAGTGATAGGCAATTTGGAGTGATCTTTTATCCAATTGTAGAAAGAGAAATACTTTGACGCTAGTAGATGTGCAATGTGAACATATAGAACATCCAAAGACCAGTTGTTCCTTTGCTTTTCTTCATCCTAAAGTAACAAACAAAGTTCTTCAATTAGAACTTCAAGGAATGAGCATGTATATTGGTCAAATCGATGAGAGAACAAGAAGAAGTAGTAAGCGAACATTACCGTCAAAGTGTGTTCCACCTTTTCTATTTCTGCAAGTAGACGAGATTCCTCAATAAATGGTAGTTTACACTATATGAGATTCCTCAATAAATGGTAACCATTCAAATGAACAAGTATGCATTATATGAGAAATTACAATTATACACCATTATAGAACAAAAGAAGCATATCCAAAATGTAAGCAAACCTGCTGGATAAAAATCGACAATAGATGAGGATAAATCTGTCATCAAACTCATGTTAGAAAGAGATTGTGCTTGTGCACTACATGAGCAATAAAACTGCATATCAACTTGATTTCAGTAGCACAAGAAAATGAACATGAGAATGAGTCAAACTGAATGCTAACCTTGATGCAATAATACACCCATTAGTTGATCAAAAGGTTTGAATGGCACTCCATATAAAAAATGACTTTCAGAAGATGACGTTTCAAGTTGTAGCCGAATAATGGTTCTAGGCCACATTGATGCTAAGCTTACTCCCCACGCATTAAAAATAGACCCAACCTAAGTGCTAAGTTCACCAATTTGCAATTCCATTGTACTTCCTTTATCTTAATATCTCACAATCCTTGTTCCTGAAATTGATTATTTATGTTCACTTCTACCAATTAAATCACTTTCTTATAAAGATGTAATTCTGAAACTAAGTTGTTGATTATTCAAATGTTCTAAGTTGTTGATTATTCTAATGTTTACATTGTATACCTATTGATATGGGTTAGGAATGACGTGGTCCATCCTGGACCACAGGATCCCCTCGGAATGCATGCACCCCCTGATTCTCCAGATCCGTCACGTCAGCGTCGGAAAACCGCCCGGACCGCTGCCACGTCAGCCCTAAACCGCCCGGGTTTCCACCGCTTCAGCCACACGGGCAACCGGGTCCAAACCCGGCCCCAAACGGGTCCAGACCCGGTTGACATCTTCTATAAATACCAGAACCCTACTCCTTCTCCAGGTAATCAACTTTTGCCCACTAAAATCCTAGTTACTGTTACTCTCCCTTAGTGACTGACTAGATCGTCGGAGGGTCTGCCACCGGGACCAACCCCGGTGTTCCGAGACCATCTGTAGGTGCACGAGACCCTCGGATCCGAGCCCCAAAGATCCGAGCCAAGCATCAGCCTCCACCTCAACACCACCTACCTCGGTACCGTTCGTCCAGCCAAGGATCGTCTGCATAGGTGTCTCCTCCTTCAATACAAATCGAGTAAGAACTCACGCCTGGTGCATCCACACGTTCCCCAAAAACAAACCGCATCAGGATGGCGCCGTCTGTGGGAACCTACCTGTCGTAGACGCCAATCCGAGCCTCGCTTCCAACAGTACCGTCGTAGACGCCGACCCGAGCTGTGCCCCCATCGGCATTCCCGTCGACCCGAGCTCACATGGCACCCAAAGCCGCAAAAGCTGTTACCTCGGCACGCCAACACGACATGCCTCCGCAAGGCATCGCTGTCGATGCTCAAGGACCAAACAACAAAGGGGTCAGTCACGGGCCCCAGCCGAACGCCTCCCGCCCGGTCCAGGGTGACCTACGGGGGGTAATCTCGAACCGCCAGGCCAGCCGTGGCAGGGGAGGAGCTGCTTCCAACTCGGCTCCGAACCATCCCAGACCCCCCTCCCAAGGGTGGGAGCCGGCGCTCAGCCGGGTCGGTCAGCAACAGTCGGCCCAACCAAACCGGGCCGAAGGAGCCCCGGTTACCCACCAGGAGTTCCAGGACTTCCGAAGGGAAATCTTGGGTGCCATCTGAGGGGTCCCCGTCAACGAGAACGCCCGCCGGTCCCACACACGGCCACAGGCCGAGGTTACCGTGTCTCGCCACTCAACAATCCCTCCAGAATATGATGGCGACATTTTGAAGCACCTCCAAGAAATGGAGGAGCGCCTCGACCACGTCGGTAACGGCGACCCAAGAGCAGCTCAGGGGTACCGGCCGGTTCGTCCCCCTTTCTCCGCCCTCATCCTGTAGGCGGAGATACCCCGCAATTTCCAACCACCTCAGTTCGAGACATATGACGGCGAGGGCGATCCTGCTGATCACATGGAGGGCTTCAAAACCCTCATGATGATTCACAGCGCATCGGATCCCCTCCTGTGCTGAGCCTTCCCCGCAACACTCCGGGGTCCGGCTCGGGAATGGTTCTCCAAGCTCACCCCCGGCTCCATCTATTCTTTCGACCAGCTGGAAGGAAGCTTCCTCGCCCACTTCGTAACCAACCGAAAGGCCGAAAGAACGAGTGCATCACTACTTGGACTCCGGCAAAAGGAGGGGGAGCCCCTCCGAGTGTTTGTTCGAAGGTTCACCGCCGAGGCGAGGTCGGTCTCATCCCTCGACCCCGGCGTTGCCTCGGCAGCCTTCCGCCACAACGTCCGACATGGACAGCTGAAGGCCTCCCTGGCAAAGAAGCCGCCGATAGACTTCTCCGACCTCCTCAACCGGGTCGAAAAATATATCCGAGCCAAGGAGGCCCTCAATCCCGAGGACCAGAAGGAAGCTCCCGGGAAGGGGAAGCGCAAGGCCGACGAGGTTGAGCCGGCGAAAAAAGCTCCCAGAGACGGGGGCTCCGCAAAGAAGATTCCGCCGATCCCCCGCTTCGAGAGGTACACTCCACTGACGCAGAACGTGTCGACAATCCTCTTAGCGATTGAAGACAGCGACCTCGTCTAGTACCCCCCTCGACCGTCCAACAATACCAGTAAGAAGAGGGATCAACGGTTCTATTGCCGTTTTCACCGGGACAACGGGCACGACACAGATCACTGCCGCGCCCTGAAGGACGAAATTGAGGCCCTCATCCAACGAGGGTACCTCCGAGAGTTCAAACGAGAAGGCATCCGGGAACAGAGGGACAACAGAAACCGGAGGGATTCCCCTCCTCCTCGAGGGCACCGACAGTGTCCCGAGCGGGATCCGGAGCCCGAGGAGCCTGAGGGTCAAGCAATCCTGCATTGCGTCCACGGAGGGCCCATGGGAGGGGAATCCAACACTTCCTGCAAAGCCTTCATCCAGGATGTCAATACCGTCCAAGGCCCTCTCTCCCCCCAGGTCCAGCAACTCCCTATCTCCTTCTCAGGAGAGGATCTGGAAGGGGTCCGGCTCCCTCACTGTGACGCCCTCGTCATCAACCTCAGCATGGTGAACTTCGATGCCCGGAGAATTCTCGTAGACAACGGGAGCTCGATCAACATTCTGTTCCTCGAAGCATTCAAGAACCTAAAGCTCTCCCGTGAAAAACTAAATCCAGCCGGGTATACCCTACACGGATTCTCTGGCATCCCCGTGACTATAGAGGGGATCGTCACCCTGGACGTCACGGCAGGCTCGAAGCCGAATAGAAGGACCGAGTCCATGGATTTGATGGTGGTGAATGTAAAGGCAGCCTACAACGCCATGCTCGGCCGTCCGGGGCTCTGCTCCCTCCAGGCGGTTCCCTCGGCCTACCATCAGAAAATGAAATTCCCTACTAACACTGGTGTCGGAGTTATGCGAGGGAATCAGGAAGCAGCACGTTCGTGCTACATGACGGCGATCGGAAGCGGGGTGTTTCCCCTCGATGCCGTCGAGCTGGAGCCCGAAAGGACCCAGCCAGAGCCAGAGCCGGTGGACGAACTGCAAGATGTCTAGTTCGAGACAGGGGACGCATCAAAGCACTTTCGGGTAAGCTGCTCCGTCGCCCCCGACCTTAAGTCCGCCTTAATCGCCTGCATCTGGCGCAATGTCGATCTCTTTGCCTGGAAGCCCTCTGACATGCCCGGTATCTCCGAAGATCTCATCATGTACAAACTTAGCGTGATTCCTGGGTCGAAGCCAGTCGTCCAAAAGCGGCGCAAGTTTGCTCCTGAGCGGCAACAGGCAGTAAACGCAGAAGTGGACAAGCTCTTGTCCGCACATTTTTGTGCAAGAGGTCAGCTACCCAGAGTGGCTGGCGAACGTCGTCATGGTAAGGAAGGCGAGCGGGAGTTGGAGGATCTGCATAGATTTTACCAACCTCAACAAAGCATGCCCCAAGGATCTGTTCCCTCTCCCCAGCATTGATGCCCTGATCGATGCTACCTCGGGTCACGAGCTCCTCTCCTTCATGGATGCCTTCTCAGGCTATAACCAAATCCGTATGTTTCCTCCGGACATCGCCAAGACGTCCTTCATCACAGACCAGGGACTGTATTGCTACCGGGTCATGCCCTTCGGGCTGAAGAATGCCGGCGCCACCTACCAGAGGCTCGTCAACCGAGTCTTTAAAGATCAAATCGGGCGTAACATGGAGGTATACGTCGACGACATGCTCATCAAAGTCAACAAGGACGGCACCACGTCGCCGACCTGGAAGAAGCCTTTGGGGTCCTTCGAACCCACAACATGAGGCTCAATCCGGCGAAGTGCGCCTTCGGCATCTCCTCGGGGAAGTTCTTAGGGTTCATCGTCAGCCAGCGCGGCATCGAGGCGAACCCCGAAAAAATCCAGGCCATAATAGACATGGCCCCTCCCAGGAATGTCAAAGAAGTCCAGAGACTAACGGGGCGACTGGCAGCCATCGGCCGTTTCCTCTCCAAGTCTGGAGAGAAGTCCCTCCCGTTCTTCAAGGCGTTGTGCGGCACTGGAAGGTTCGAGTGGGGTACTCAACAGCAAGAGGCCTTCGCACAGTTGAAGGAGTACCTCGCCAACCCTCCTCTCCTCAGCAAGCCCGAACCAGGGGAGCCACTCTGGCTCTACCTATCCGCTTTGAAGAACGTGCTCAGCGCCGTCCTCGTCCGAGAAGAGGAGGAGGTTCAAAAGCCCCTCTACTATGTGAGCAAGGTCCTGCTCGACGCCGAGACCCAGTATTCCAGGATGGAGAAAGTGGCGTACGCCTTGGTCGTAGCCGCGCGGAAGCTTCGTCCTTACTTCCAGGCGCATTCGATCCAGGTGCTCACGGATCAACCCTTGAAGGCCATACTCTACAAGCCGGAGAGCTCCGGTCGACTAGTCAAATGGTCGATCGAACTCAGCCAGTATGACATCGGCTATCGGCCCAGAACGTCCATTAAAGAGCAGGCCCTCGCCGAATTCATTACAGAATGCACCATCTCCGAGCAACCCACGAGCAAAGAAGCCGACCAGACGTGGGAAGTTTACGTCGACGGCTCCTCTTGCGAAACGGGGAGTGGTGCGGGCATCATTCTTCAAGGCCCGGATGGTTTCCTCCTCCAGTATTGTCTCCGCCTCAACTTTTCGGCCTCTAACAACGAGACTGAGTACGAGGCGATGATCGCCGAGCTCAACCTGGCTCATCAAGCCGGTGCCAAACAGATCAGGGCCTTTAGCGACTCTCAGCTGGTGGTCAACCAGATCACCGGGGACTACAAGGCCCGTGACAATCGGATGGTCAGGTACCGGACCATAGTCCAACGCCTATTATCGTCCTTCGATGAATCGGCTGTCTTAAGGATCCCGCGGGAGCTGAATGCCCAGGCCGATGCCCTGTCAAAATTGGCTTCCTCATCCTTTGAAGGCCTCGACCACACGATCCTAATTGAAGTCCTGTTGAAGCCAAGTACAGACTCCCCGGAGATTCTGTGCATCGAAGATGGAGCTCCTCCCGATGACTGGACCACTCTTATCAAAAAATTCCTAGTCAAGGGAGAACTCCCCGAAGACCAAGCTGAAGCAAGGCAGATCAGGGTCCAATCTGAAAGATTCGCTGTCATCAATGCCACACTCTTCAAAAGGTCCTATACAACAACCGATGGCAGACCATACCTCCGCTGCCTAAGCCCAGACGAAGCCAAGTACGCCCTCAAGGAACTGTACGAGGGGATCGGTGGATGTCACATGGGAAGCCGTTCACTAGCACGGAAGGTGCTAAATCACGGGTACTACTAGCCCACTATGCTGCAGGACGCCCTCGCCCTAGTGAAGAAGTGTGGTCCCTGCCAACGGTTCTCCCCCGTAAAGAGGGTTCCTCAGGCGAACCTCCGGTCTATGGCCAGTCCGACCCCCTTTGTAATGTGGGGGATGGATTTGGTAGGCCCATTTCCAAAAGCAACGGGCCAGCGAAAGTTTCTCATTGTGGCGATCGACTATTTCACGAAGTGGATCGAGGCCGAGCCATTAGCAACGATCACCGAGCGACAGACTCAGCAATTCTTCTGGAAATTCATCGTCTGTCGGTTCGGAATTCTGCAGGTACTCATCACAGATAATGGGACTCAGTTCGCGGGTAAGAATTTCTGCAAGTTCTGCGAAGATCTTGGGATCCAGCAGCGCTTCTCTTCAGTATGCCATCCCCAGTCTAACGGCCAGGTCGAGAACGCGAACTGCCAAATCCTCGACGGCCTCAAGAAATGACTCGATAACTCTTCTAAGGGGTTATGGGTCGACGAATTACCAAGCGTTCTCTGGGCCCACCGAACGACAAAGAGAATCCCAACGGGAGAATCCCCTTTCAATCTGACATACGGCGCTGAGGCCGTCATTCCATTGGAGATCGGGATCCCTTCACCCCGAATCATGGCTTTCGACGAAACTGCCAACTCCCAATAGCTACGAGCCGACCTGGACCTCATAGACGAGGTCAGGGAGAAGTCTGCCCTTAGAAGGAGCATCTACCAACAAAGAATTGGGAAGTTCTACAACAAGAAGGTGCACCCAACTGACATCAAATTCGGAGATCTTGTCCTCCAAAAATTGGCGGGATCCAACCCCGGCCAGAAGAGGAAGTTAGCGCCAAATTGGGAGGGCCCTTACAAAGTGTCCGAAGTTGTGCACCCAGGCACGTACCGTCTGACCAGTGCCGAAGGCAAGCCCATCAAAAGGCCCTGGAACGCGGAACACTTAATCAAGTTCTTAGGAGGAGAGTAGCCTCCATGTAAATTATCATGATTGTAATCGGCACGTCGTGCCTAGTCCTTTACAAAGTTCAAATATATTGTAAATATGCCAGCTTTCTTAAAACAAGCCTACGGCTTCCTATTTTGTAACAAATAAAGAACATATCTTGAGTTCGGCGCTCGGATAACATCGCGAGGGCAAAAAGCTTCTCTTATAAGCTTGGGGCTCGGCGCTCGGATAACATCGTGAGCCCAACAAGCTTCTCTTACAAGCCTAGGATTCGGCACTCGGATAACATCGCGAGCCCAACAAGCTTATCTTACAAGCTTGGGATTCGGCGCTCGGATAACATCGCAAGCCCAACAAGCTTCTCTTACAAGCTTGGGACTCGGCGCTCGGATAACATCGCAAGCCTAACAAGCTTCTCTTACAAGCTTGGGGCTCGGCGCTCAGATAACATCGCGAGCCCAACAAGCCTCTCTTACAAGCCTGGGATTCGGTGCTCGGATAACATCGCGAGCCCAACAAGCTTCTCTTACAAGCTTGGGGCTTGGCGCTCGGGCGGCTCGGCCTGATTGGTTTTTTGGTAACGTGCATCCAATCAAACAAAACAGCACCTCCACGCCCGCACCGTCTCTCCCCGAGAACATGTACTGGAGCTCGGTGTTGGCACCGAGCAAGGAGGGTGCCTTCTTCAAGGCACCGCGACCTTGATACTTGGCGGTGACCCTCTGCTATGCTTGCAATTGTCTCTCACCGATATGGAGGCTCGGCATCCGTCCCTCGCTCGGTTTGGGCTTCTCCAAGCCCATCAACCCATGTACGAGGCGACATCCGCCAGCCACGCTTGCACCATCTCTCCCCGAGAACATATGCTGGAGCTCGGCGTCGGCACCGAGCAAGGAGGGTGCCTTTTTCAAGGCACCACAACCTTGACGCTCGGCGGCGACCCTCTGCTATGCCTGCAATTGTCTCTCACCGGTACGGGGGCTCGGCATCCGTCCCTCGCTCGGTTTGGGCTTCTCCAAGCCCATCAACCCATGTACGAGGCAACATCCACCAGCCATGCCCGCACCGTCTCTCCCTGAGAACATGTGCTGGAGCTCGGCGTCGGCACCGAGCAAGAAGGGTGCCTTCTTCAAGGCACCGCGACCTTGATGCTCGGCGGCGACCCTCTGCTACACCTGCAATTGTCTTTCTCACCGGTATGGGGACTCGGCATCCGTCCCTCGCTCGGTTTGGGCTTCTCCAAGCTCATCAACCCATGTACGAGGCGACATCTGCCAGCCACGCCCGCACCGTCTCTCCCCGAGAACATGTGCTGGAGCTCGGCATCGGCACCGAGCAAGGAGGGTGCCTTCTTCAAGGCACCGTGACCTTGACGCTCGGCGGTGACCCTCTGCTATGCCTACAATTGTCTTTCTCACCGGTACGGGGGCTCGGCATCCGTCCCTCGCTCGGTTTGGGCTTCTCCAAGCCCATCAACCCATGTACGAGGCGACATCCGCCAGCCACACCCGCACCGTCTCTCCCCGAGAACATGTGCTGGAGCTCGGCGTCAGCACCGAGCAAGGAGGGTGCCTTCTTCAAGGCACTGCGACCTTGACGCTCAGCGGCGACCCTCTGCTACGCCTGTAATTGTCTTTCTCACCGGTACGGGGGCTCGGCATCCGTCCCTCGCTCGGTTTGGGCTTTTCAAAGCTCATCAACCCATGTACGAGGCGACATCCGCCAGCCACGCCCGCACCGTCTCTCCCCGAGAACATGTGCTGGAGCTCGGCATCGGCACCGAGCAAGGAGGGTGCCTTCTTCAAGGCACCGTGACCTTGATGCTCGGCGGCGACCTCGACACTCTTGCAACTGGTTCTCTCACAAACATGGGGGCTCGACAAACCGGAGCAAGGCCGCAGCTTTCTTCAAAGTCACTCGACCGCCACGCTCGGTTACGACCCACAACCATGCATTGACAAAGTTTTATTAAGGTTTAGAGCGTCCGCTTTTGGCAGACGCCCCGAGCCTCGAGTCGAGTTATTGACCACCCTCTCACCCGCGAACAACTCGGGGTTTACGGCTTTTTCAAGCCTAAACCCCGAACTGTTCGAGGATGGCAGGGGGGCCATCGACCCGCTGCTCTCTCCATCCCGGAACAAACACTCCGAACCTTCGAGCTGTTCAGCTGACCCTTCTCTCGCCCCCGAACAACTTGGGGTTTACGGCTCTTGCGAGCCCAAAACCCCAATTGTTCGAGGACGGTAGAAGAGCCACCATGCTTCGGCTCTCTCCGAAACCCTGAACCGATCGGTTGGCCTACCGCTCACCAACGAACAACCCGGGATCTCGCGGCTCTAACAGCCTGAACCCCGAATAATCCGAGGGTGATCGGTGTGCCTCCGATCTGGAGTACTCGGAAATATTTTATTCTCTGGGCACCCACCTTCCACAGGCACCCTAATCCAACATCTCACTGCCTGATAACCAACGAGGGGAGGGGGGATTATATAACCCCCTGAGGCCCCTATTTATTGCATCTGGGAATTTGAAACGACAGAAGGCGAAATGTCGCCATAAATGCTCATGGGAATGCAAAACGTTGTCATTAATGACGCAGTCGCATCAGTGGCAACCCTTCGTAGCAGTCACACCGGCCACCCTCGGCAGCCGAGGCAATCAAGGTTCGGGAAAATGAATGACTATTATTATTACTCATTGCTTACAACTCAATGAACGTCGATACAAATACAAAGAGTAGCTCACAAACTCCCTTGCACTCGGCCTGAAATTCAAACTCGGTGCCTCCTTCGGGGATCTCCCCGTGCTCGATTGGATCGGCTCGGGAAGATACTCCGGCCACCGAGCTTCCTGCATCTTTGGGCTGCACCCCATCCGATAGAAATATCGGAGACCGCCCTGGGGTCGAGTTGTTGGCCCCTTCAATCAGACCAGCGCCTAATACCAGCTTCAGCCGGCGAATCTCCAGCTCCTTCTCGACTACGGCCTCACGAAGGAAAGACTCCGAAGCCGATCCCCCGCTCGAAGCATCCGAGAGGGACCAATCAGTCTCGATTACCCACCAGTCCTGGTCGGCTACGGCCTTCTTCAGGCGCGCCAACTCCAAGCCAAGCTCCCTGGACCTGTTCAGAAAATAGTTAACGGCAGCGGCTCGGTCCCGATCCTGCTTCTGTTGACGAAGCAAAGCTGCCTCCGTGGCCTTCTCCCCCGCTCGAACTAGAGGTACCTCGGCAACAACGGGGAGGGCGACATAGGTCCCGTGCGTCTATCAAAAGACGAGAACAAACATCACAAAAAACACAAGTATGGAAGGATCGGCCCAAAAAGTAAATTTCATTTCTTTCAAAAAGTTTGATACAAAAGCCGCGGTGGCCAGTCCGCTTTAGGCATTTACATCAAAACGAGAAAAAAGAAAAAAGACATCTATTCTTGAGGGGGGGGGGTGGCACCTCATCATCGACCTGATTGCTCCCCGCATCGTCGCCCCCCAGGGTGGGAGGAAGGTTCGGCGCCCATCCATAGTAGAGATGGTCCACGTTCTGCTCGGGGTAGATTCGCTTAAAGTGGGACTTGGCCTGTTCGTACACCTCGTCCTGCACCACCATGATGGTCTCCCCCAAGGCCGACTCCATCTCCTGTAGTGCCTTCTTCCCCTTCTCCGCCTCGACCGCGATCTTCGCCTCAAGGTTCTCCCGGTCCTGCTTGTGGATTTTGCAGAGCGACTCTATCTGGGCCTCGTGGACGGCCACCATGGCCCGGGCTTCTTTCAGATCATCCGTGGCCTTGTTCAGGTCACGGAGGTACTTCTCCGCATTCCGCCTCTCAATGTATATCTCCTTCTCCAAGCACTTGTGGAAGTGCTGACCATGGAGCATCGCCTATCCGAAAAGAGAAATATCAGAAAAAACTCCAAGTCAATGAGTGAGGTAGAGCCAAGCCAACTTACCGAGATGGTTGCCTGCGACCACCGCATGTAGGCCTGGTCCGCCGTCTACGCCGCCAGGGCCATCCGATCGCGCTCGGTGGCGACCTTCGAGATGAACTCGACCGCCACGGGCCCATCAAGCAGAGAATCCCCCTGCATAATCGACCAATCAGGGGCAAATGGCAGCCGAAGAGGAGCCCTTTTTTCGGGGCATCCACGATTTTGCCCGAACCACCCGCAGCGTCCCGAGCTGCCCTCGACGAATGGGAGGGCTGGGAATGTTGCCTCTTAGCCCTCTTCGCCGGGGAAGGCTCCTCGGCCACCAGGGCCGGCACCTGGGAGGATGCCCCGGTCTGCGCCGCCAGCTTCGGCTTCTCGGCCACTATCCTCTCCTGCTCGGCCTTCTTCCTCTTCTCTGCCCTCACCTTCTCGGCAACAGCGAGCAAAAGCTTCTTCGCGTTCGCCTGTTGAGTAGTCATCCCTACAAAAATACAGAAGAAAAGCTAACGTTAACACGAAGGCAGGAAAATGAACATATTCGGAAAGAGACATACTAGGGTCAGCAGGACTCAGTCCGGCCCGGGCGAGGTGTATCTCGGTCACTCGAGGCCACGCAATACTGTGCCCCCCGACTATATTATCCACCCTCGTCCACTCCTTGGTGGTCAAGTCGCTCTTCCTCGAAGGCTTGTGCTTCGACTTGACGAAGTTCCACCTGGTCGGAATTCCCCAAGACCCCTCAGTCCGAACTACAAAATACTTTTCTTTCCACCCCTTTATAGAGTCCGGATGATCGTGCATAACCTTCTTATGCGGCCTCGGCGAAAAGTAAAAAATCCCCTCCTGATCTCCGAGCGAACCAATCCCAAGAATAGCTCGGAAATACGTCAGCCTCGGCTTCACTCCCTTCTCTTGACACTTCAGTATGAAACAGACTAAATGCTTCTAGGAGTTCGGACCATACTGCATGGGAGACAGCTCCACCCAGTTCAAAACCCTCTTCACGAAAAGATGCAGAGGCAGCCTCAACCCCGAGAGGAAGGCGTCCTCGGGAAACATACAGTACCCCGGCGCCAGAGCCGTGGTGGGCCGAATATCGGGGCTCAGAAGGAAGATCTCGAACTCCCGCGGAATATAGTAGGCGGCCCTGATAATGTTAAGGTATTCCACCTTCAAAATGCTCAGGATGCTATCAGTGCGGATCTTCTCCTGAGTGTCTTCGCCCGGCACTAGAGGGATCGGTTAGATGTCCTTAATGTCGTCGGGATACATCCGAATCGACCCTGGATTCTTGAAGGAGACCGGGGGAAACTCAAAACTCGGTCTCGGTGCGTACTCATCTGGCGAGGAAGGACTGTGTGGTATGGTCAGGACTTTCTTCTTCCGACGAGGACGAGCCTTCCGCTCGGGTGACGGCGTCGACAAAGGGGGAAGGGGTGGAAGATCTCCTCCGACCCCGGTCGACCTTCCAGCCGTGCCCCGGCTAGCGTCTCCTTGGGCAGCCTCCCGTTCGTCGACCTCATCCTCCTCGTCTTCCTCATCACCCTTGGCACCCTGATCATCTTCGTCTTCCTCCTCACCTTCGGTGCCTTCCACCTCATCTTCCTCACCGTCCTCCTCCAGATCCTGTTCCTCCTCGTCCTCTTCGCCCCCCTCGTCCTCTATCTCCTCGTCACCCTCATCCATGGGCTCCTTTCCTGGCCTTCTGGACCTCAATGGGGACACAATGAAGACTACGTCATCACCATCGTCCGACTCAGGATTGGTCAGAACTTCTTCCTTCACCTTATACTTACTCAAGGACGAGGACGTCTCCTGCCCGGATTCCTCCGCGGTACGGCCTGACGAGCTAGCCTCGGACCCGGACTGAGTTCGCGACATTACTAAAAAAGAAAGTACTAACCTGGAGCGTAGGAAGTTACGGTCACTGGAAAATCTCGCCGACGGCAAGTAAGATTCCCGCTCTTGTTAAAAGTTGGAAAGTGAGTAATAAAATGAAGTTGAAGAAATGAGGGAGGGGGAGGGGGTTTTTAAGAGGAAAAGCAACTCCTCGATTTCCGCAATAAAGATCTGGCCGTTGGATCTTAACTATCAAGATCCAGCGGCCACCAAGATCTGGATACGCTTTGATCTTTGCGCCCATGGTGTCAGCAATAGGCGTAAAATTACCCCACTACCCCTCCACCTTTTCTCTCCAAAAAAGGGTTTTTTCGACAACACAGAAGGGTCGACGCTCGGATAGAAGCGCGAGCTAATAATTCTCCTTTTATTTCACAGAAGGGTCGACGCTCGGATAGAAGCGGGAGCCAATAATTCCCCTTCTATTTCACAGAAGGGTCGGTGCTCGGATAGAAGCGCGAGCCAATAATTCCCCTTCTATTTTCACAAAAGGGTCGGCGCTCGGATAGAAGCGCGAGCCAATAATTCCCCTTCTATTTCACAGAAGGGTCGGCGCTCGGATAGGATCGCGAGCCAATAATTCCCCTTCTATTTTACAGAAGGGTCGGTGCTCGGATAGAAGCGCGAGCCAAAAATTCCCCTTCTATTTCACAGAAAGGTCGGTGCTCGGATAGAAGCGCGAGCCAAAAATTCCCCTTCTATTTTACAGAAGGGTCGGCGCTCGGATAGAAGCGCGAGCCAATAATTTCCCTTCTATTTCACAGAAGGGTCGAAGCTCGATAGAAGCGCGAGCCAATAATTCCCCTTCTATTTCAGAAGGGTCGACGCTCAGATAGAAGCGCGAGCCAATAATTCCCCTTCTATTTTTACAGAAGTGTCGGCGCTCGGATAGAAGCATGAGCCAATAATTCCCCTTCTATTTTCACAGAAGGGTCGGAGCTCGGATAGTGGTGCGAGCCCCAACTGCCCTCCTTTGATTTAGAGGGGCTCGGAGCTCGGATAGCACCGCGAGCCCCAACTACCCTCCTTTGATTCAGAGGGGCTCGGAGCTCGGATAGCACCGCGAGCCCCCAGCTAGCCACCTTTAATTTGGAGGGACTCGGAGCTCGGATAGCACCACGAGCCCCAAACTACCTTCCTTTGACTCAGAGGGGCTCGGAGCTCGGATAGCACCGCAGCCCCGAACTACCCTTCTTTGTTCAGAAGAGCTCGGAACTCGGATAGCACCGCGAGCCCCATGAGCCCACCTCTGGTCACGAAGGACTCGTCTGCCAACCCCTAGTGCTCGACAGAATCGAGCCCCAGAAGAAAACCTCGCCTCTTCCTCGCTCTTCCAACTAGCGAGGAGATCGTCCACCGACCCTAGGAGCTCGTCTTCCGACCTCCAAGCACTCAGTAAGCCGACCTCCCACAAAATCGACCTCAACGTCCCCTCGCTCTTCCAACTAGCGAGGGGATCGTCCACCGACCCTAGGAGCTCGTCTGCCGACCCCCAAGCACTCGGTAAGCCGACCTCCCACAAAAATCAACCTCAACGTCCCCTCGCTCTTCCAACTAGCGAGGGGATCGTCCACCGACCCTTGGAGCTCGTCCACCGACCCCTAATGCTCGACAAATCAAGCCCCAACGGGAGGCCTCGACGTCCCCTTGCTCTTCCAACTAGCAAGGTGGTCGTCTGCCGACTCTTGGGGCTCGTCTGCCGACCCCACGGGCTCGTCTGCCGACTCTACGGGCTCGTCTGCCGACCCCCAAGCCTCGGCGAGCATCGCTCTGACTCTCCTACTCCTATACACAGCCTCCCGCAAACTCCAATGAGGGATCCATTCCTCCTACCCCCTGGCCTCTTCGGAAGATAGCAGATCCTACTTTCTCACCCCAAACATCCACTCTGCTTTTCCTACGGAGGCGAAGAATCACTCCTACATGGCTGGTTCACCCAGTCCTACAGGAGTGTGGGGCTTGTGATATGGGTTAGGAATGATGTGGCCCATCCTGGGCCACAGGATCCCCTCAAGATGCGTGCACCCCCTGATTCTCCAGATCCACCACGTCAGCGTCGGAAAACCGCCCGGACCGCTGCCACGTCAGCCCTAAACCGCCCGGGTTTCCACCGCTTCAGCCACACGGGCAACCGGGTCCAGACCCGGCCCCAAACGGGTCCAGACCCGGTTGACATCTTCTATAAATACCAGACCCCTACTCCTTCTCCAGGTAATCAACTTTTGCCCACTAAAACCCTAGTTACTGTTACTCTCCCTTAGTGACTGACTAGATCGTCGGAGGGTCTGCCACCGGGACCAACCCCGGTGTTCCGAGACCGTCTGCAGGTACACGAGACCCTCGGATCCGAGCCCCAAAGATCCGAGCCAAGCATCAGCCTCCACCTCAACACCGCCTACCTCGGTACCGTTCGTCCAGCCAAGGATCGTCTGCATAGGTGTCTCCTCCTTCAATACAAATCGAGTAAGAACTCACGCCTGGTGCATCCACACGTTCCCCAAAAACAAACCGCATCACCTATATATTATGCTAATAGGAGAGAGTGTGTCAACCTCTCTCCTTTCTCTATTTTGAAATAAAGAAAGGAAAGCAAAAGGAGAAATTTACATTTATTAACACGTGCAGTACGCACATTTTCATTAAAAAAAATAATATAAAGCTCCAAACCTATAAATTTGGAACTAATTATTAGAATTGTGCTTTGCTCATTAAGTGTTCGATGAAATGCCTATATAGTACACAATGTGTTTGTGAAAAAATGGTTTTGAAATTTTTTTCTTAACTAAATCAATTGTATCTATGTATGGTGTATGTCTAAAACCCTAATTTACTACCTCATTTTATTTCAATTTCTAATTTGTGTTTTTGAAATCCTGAAATTTGAGTTTGGGGAAGAGCACTGATTGAAGATGGGGATGACTGTAATCTCGGGTCCAAGATGAGATTTGGTAAGGAAGTAGGAGGTGGAGAGTAGGGTGAGGCGAATGAAGAGGTGGAAGAGGATGTTAGAGAAGAGGATGTTGTTGCGGTCGAAGACAGCAGAGACGTGGGAGATGAGGGTTAAGGCATTTGATAGTGTGAATTTGGGAGGGGGAGGGGAGGGAGAGGAGGATTTAGATGAGGCGGGCAAGACCTGGGTGTTGCCGGTCATGATGTATACAAATACCAAACTGTGAGCGTACTTTTTACGGTAAAATTTTCTAAACTATACACTTGAAAAGTTAATTTTTCTCAATTATCTTACACTTTTTTAAAATTTCATATAATTTTATGAGTCCATTAAAATTATTTTTGTATGTACAATTTGCACAAGGTAACACTAGTATATATTCAGAGAATTAAATCCAATAAAATAAATGCACACAAGAGCAACATTTAAGTTCTTTAGTATTTGAAAAGGACACTAAAAATGAAAAATCTCAAGGTTTTAACTAGAAATAGGATAGAACTAGAACTTTATGAACAACGCGAAATAAACACACTTTTTCACATACCATTGCCACGAGCTGAATCCTTGGAAGTATTAGTGCATAACCCAGCAGACCCCTTCAACATATTTTGTAACCTTCAGAATGCAATTATGTAAAGATCAGGACTTCACATAAGTAATTATTTTACTTATGGCTATACAAATTATCACATAATAAGATATGCTAAATGCCATAATAACGAAAGTTCACAGTGATTCTATGAGGAATAAGGTATCCCATCATATCGTATAAAAAAAAGATTGGAAATCATTTGGAAGTAAAAGTTGTACAACTAAATTAACAGATCTTTTTACAGCTACAATCAAATTTTATAATAGTATCAAAATTAATTATAAATTTTGGTATATATTAAACAGAGGTAAGGTATTGGGGATCGATTGTGGGGAAATAGTGTTTCATGTTTTTTTGGTATATATTATACAGACTCGGCATTTTAAAATGCCGGGTAGCTCATTAACCGCGGCGTTTTTTAGCCGTGGTATCGTTTCACTCTGCTGGTGTTTCTTTTCGCCGGGCTTGACCATAGCGTTTGTAGTGACACGAGATAGTAGAGGAGGAAGCCAAGCATGAAGAGGAGTCACTCCCTGAGATACTAGTGTCACAGTTGACACAAGTAGAACGTACACGCAAAACCCCACCACCAAAGAGGAGCAAGCCATAACACTACACACCCAACTAGTGTTTGTACACATTGTGATTTTTATTTGACTCAAACTGGACAAATGTATTTTTTGAACAAGTAAAAAATTTCAGAAAATGTAGATTGTTGATTTTATTTGGTTAACCATAAAATTAACCAACAAAGATAGACGCTACCCATCCCCAACCATGGTCATACGCGGCAGAGAAGAGAACAAAGGGCATCATCGTGAAGTAGACTGGCGTCGGGGAAGAAACTCAGCTCATGGGTGCCGAAGGTCAATCTCTCCATGAGGAAGGAGGGAACACGATGACGAAGACAGAGGTAGAGCTTCGAGACAACCACAGCGTCGTCGGGAAGCGGAAGAGAGGAAGATGGAGACCAAGAGCTCCATGAGGGGCGACCACTTACTTCCTCACATCGACGGGAGAAACACCAAGTACTGATCCTATGCTGATGTAACAAGAGCCAAAATCAAAGACGGGCAAGCGTATAGAACGCGTCGTCACTCCCCAAGCCCAGATGAAGAGCGTCGTCAAGCTAGAGAAGAAGGTGAAGGAGAATGGGTCATGGTCAAGAAGAGAAAGAGCAGGCAGCCCAATAAGAGCCATAGCTCGTCGGATAACTCGTGCATCGACGGACGCAAAAATTATCACAAGTGCGCTAAGCCAGGGCATTCGATCAGCAAGTGTCAATCCGATTGGTTTTGTTACTTTTGTAGATGCACTGGCCACATCTCGACCTCTTGCCCCAAGCGGATATTAGCTTCACCCTCCAACTCCAAAGCCCCGAAGTCGGCGATTCCCACGACATCGGAAGGGAGCAAAACCCAAGAGAGCGTCGCCGGAGATAGGCGAGTGATAAAAGCTTATATTTCCCCTACGCCTTTGATTGCTAATTTCGAAAGACGTTTCAGCAGGGGGGTCTTAATCAAAGCGCAAACTGGAGTTCCCACAGCGACAGACATCTCCGAATTACTTCAAGCCACCCTCGTAACCACGCCGACTCCAACGTGGGTCATTCAAGAGATTGGTACGAACTATTTCTATGCACACTGTAGTGACGCCGATCTTGCGAAGGAGACAATAAGAGTAAAGGGATTAGAGGGGAAAGATGCTCAGGGTATGGAGTTTTTTGTCACATTCAAGTGGTGGTCAAGAGACTTTGGCGCATTGAAGGCGGAAAGTCTACCGCCGGTGTGGATACGGTTATATAATTTGCCATTCCATTGCTGGGTTAGGTTGGGGTTTCAAAACATCGTTCGACAGTTTGGCATGCTTATAGATATCAACAGATAAACTATCACCCACTCAGCTAGAAAATTTGCTAGAATTAAGGTCGGGGTCGCTAACAAGTCCGATATCCCGTCCAAGATCTAGCCGAATTCGATAACTACATCTACGACGTGAGAGTAATCGTCGAGGTCCAAAAAAACGTCTCCTTTAGAGTTCTAGCGACTGGAGATGAAAAAAATTTCAATGGTCTAGATGCGATGCCAGAGGTAGAAGATGAAGCACAGCCACTAGATGTGAGGGTGCCCATGCGTAGGCACCCAACGGTTGGAGGAGATTTTGAAAAATCTGGGCCACACGATTATGAGTGCCAAATTCAAGTTTCTAATCCCTGTAAGAAGCTTCAGTATCCACCGTTCAAAACAACTCAGCCTCAGTTAGAAGCAAGCAAAGCCACCTGGCAATGGGCCCCATTTGAAACCCCTCACCCGTCTGCTTTTAAATCAACACTGCGCGGAAGTGACGCTCCTACCGCAGCTGATTGGACCCCACGCGACGAAGGGACAAGAAGAAGTGAAGGGAAGTCTAAGGATGATGGGATCGGGTACTCTAAAGCAGCTACTAAGCTAGGAATCCTAAAACAAGGACATGACGTGGGTTTGAACAAACAGTTGGGCTTGATTAGTGAAGAGTGGATGAAATTCACCAACGAGGAGATTGAAAGATCGGTTAAAGCAGCAGTGTGTGCTTTGATCCAGTCCAAAGAGAAGGCACTCCACGGGCCTGGGCCTTTGGGCCAGGAAGTTTTAATCCCTCCAATTGGTGACAGCCCGATTGGGGTGATCACTCCTATTACATTACAGGGAGCTCCTTTGACGAATATTCAGCATCTACAATTGCACAATGCACCAATTACTTCAGAGCCGGAACATGGGGAGGGGATTATCGGAGCGCTAGATGGAATTCACGAGGATAATCTCATCTCAGTTACAGAAACAGAGTGCGATGATAGGGAAGTTAGAGGCAGTGTGGGGAGCTCTTCCACTAAAAAGATCACTGATTGTCGGAGGAAAGGAAAAAGACAGTTGGTCAGCATGGATAGCCAGAATAATGTGCAGGAGGGATGGGCCTATAGGGGAAACAAACAGTCAGAGGATATTTCGGCAGGAGAAGGAGCTCAGGATGCAGCAAAGAGGACCAGGAACAGTGAAGGAGGTTAGTAGATCTGGAGCCCAGGTACAGGAGTCCCTCTAGAGCAGATTGAGAGGCGCTCAAGAGGCGACGTAGGCAATCAGGAACTGGGTAGGAGATTAGCCAAGACAGGCTTGTCAGCAATTTGGTGGTTTTTGTTTCAAGCCCGCTTTTGTTTATGGGCTGTATGCAGAGTTTGGATGCTTTTGTTGTGTATGTTGTTGTTTTCTTTACTTTTTAGATGCTCTTATGTAATATTAGGTGTCTGTACTACTCTGTTTCCTTAATCTATCATTAATGAAACGATGGACTCGACCATCTTTTATTAAAAATAAAAAATAAAATAAAATAAAAATAAAATAAAATAAAATAAAAACATTGTGTGCATGTAGTATTTGTTTACCTCAGTTTGTGTTATGCTCGTTTGTTTTCCACTATTGTTTTGTTGTTGATTATGTGTTGTTATTATTATTACAATTTGAAGATGTGAATGTGCGATACATATGGTTAATGTTGATCTGAAAATTGAGAAATGTGTGTTAATGTGATGCATATTTTGGAGCTCAAAATGCTACGGGTGTGATACAAGGGTGTTGCTCTCTGGTTTGTTTTTCAAAAAAGTTCAACTAACCGATGCTGCTATTGGGGGTAACGACATCAGTTACTTGTAATGTTATTCCTCATAGCGGCATACATTATTAAAAAAGGGTTAAATTGACAATATTTAAAATTTTAAAAAATTCAACTGATGCTGCTATTTCCAATAACGACATCAGCTATTTTCATGCAGTCACGGGAAATAACGACTGTTCAGACAGAGAGTTCCAAAGAGAAAACATTTGTCTACAAAAATTTCGATAGCCTAATGCCGTTGTTTCCATGAACGACATCATTATACCTGTTACCGCTATTGGCAATAGCGGCATCAGTTCAAATATTATTCCCTTTTTTTATTCACGTTAGACAATTTTTATTATAACTGATGCTGTTATTGTCAATAACATCAACATGTATAAGATGTCGTTCATGGAAATATTGGCATTAGGCTATCATAGTTTTTTTTTTTTGAGGGAAAAGGTGGAATACGGCGCTATCACAGTTTTTGTGGACAAGTGTTTGCTTTCTAGAACTCTCTGTCTGAATAGTCGCTATTTCCTATAATGGCATGAAAATAGTTGATGTCGTTCCGGAAATAGCGGCATCAGTTGAATTTTATAAAAAAAAATCTTGTCAGTTTCCCGCTATTTTATAACAGATGCCGCTATTAGGAATAATGTTACTGGTAACTGATGTCATTACCCCCCAATAGCAGCATCAGTTAGTTAAACTTTTTTTTTAAACAGAGAGCAACACCATTGTATCACACATGTACCATTTCCAGCTTATGCATCACATCAATACAAATTTCACAATTTCCATATCATAATAACAACACATCCACATAAATTTCGAGAACCAATATCGGCAACACATCCACACAAATTTCAAATCAGAATAATAATAAGAACACATAAACAACAACAATAGCACATTTTTATGATTCAACCATCAAACAACCAACGGGGATCGACAAAACCAAATATTACATTTTTAAGAAATGACTGCAACGAACAGATACATTATTAAGATTCACGACTTTTAGATGAACCTACATTGTCATTACTCTTACAGCTGCACCGATTGTGTCCACTTAGTTTGCATTTAGAACAATTTTTACCTGTGCTCGAACCTTCTCGGGTATCCATATCATTGCGAATACGGGTACTCCTAGGGTGACCTTTTTCCCTTTGGAAACTCGCATCAGTTGTGAGTTTCGGTCCACTTTATAATGCCTAATAAGATTCGTCTTGTATATGGTAGAAGTTGGGTGGCCATATAAGTGCTAATGAACTCGTACAATAAAATGGATCAATATAAGGTTGGTAATCAATAGCACGTGATGCACAAGCTGTCAAGACATGATAACAAGGAATGTGGTAGAGCTGGAATTTCCACATGTACAAGTACGGGCACCTAAGTCAATAGTATGCCAATGTCCACCCTTTTGATATCCTTTAACCATTCTGATATTTGTTTTTACTCCAAACATGTCAGGACAGTTACGAAACATTATAGTCTCAAGCAAATTTGCTTTCTCAAGGCATAGGTCGATAATTCCTTGAACCCGTGGTGCCCACAACTTTCCTTCACTTATAAGCGTGTGTGGCGATTAATGACGGATAGTAAAGTATAAATTGAGACGAAAGAATATCATCTCCACAAATGTCGTGACGGGCAAACTATGGACATATTTTAAAACTGAATTGAACACTTTCGATAGATTTGTAGTCATTATACCATATCGACGACCTACATTTGCATAAAGTCACTTCTCACTAGGTTTCTCTTTGAACCAATTAGTCCCTTCCATATTAGCGGCTTCAAACTCTGTTATTTTTGCCTTAAACTTCTTCGGTTGATTTTGACATGCGAGCACCTTGAGCTTATCAATCAAAAACTTGCTATCAAATTTGCAGTGGAAATTTATACCAAAATGTCGCATACAATAACGATGATATGCAAGTGACTTTTTTCATGTTCCATACTCATTATTCATAGCCAACAAAATACCGGCATGGCGATCAGAAATAACACAATCATGCACGATCTGTGACAAAACATTGAATACAGCTCATGAACCATGTCCAGGTATCTATGCTCTCTCCATCCCACTATTGTCAAACGTAAATGAAACAACCTACCATTTGCATCAGGTGAAACATCTATCAATAAACAACCTTTGTATTTTTCATACAAATGTGTTCTGTCAACACTAATAATGGGTCTGCATAACTTAAACCCCTCGATCGAGGGCCCGAATGCCCAAAAGAGTCCCTTGAATGTTTCCTCGACGGGACCGGTCACAACCTTAGCCCAATGGATAGCCGTTCCTGTATTTGAGGCTTGAATTGGTGATAAAAGATAAGGCAATCTAGTATACAGTTCTTGAAATGAACCAAACAACCGCTCAATATCTTTATGTTTTGCCTTCCAAGTCTTCCTGTATGAAATCTTATAATTGAATTGAAGCTTGACTATCTCAATTATGGCTCATGGTGTTACTCCTAGTTGTGCCTTCACAACATTCAATATCATTGTTGATACAAGTTTAGAATCAACTTTATTATGATCTTGATTCAACGTGGGATTCACAAATGTATGCGGACCTTGAAGTTTCTTCACCACGAAATATATTTGTCCTTTTGGAATAATTGCACGTAATCTTTATGGACAACCCCCCTCATTTACGAGCCCCGGTTTTTGTGCAATATCATCTGATGTATGTTTGATCAGTGTCATTTTACATTTCACGATGTATAAACTTGGGTTCGATTTTACCGTCACAAATTCTCGATGGTTCTTTCCAGAGTACATCTTCACTTGATGTTGGATATTATCTTTAGTTGGAAACCTTTGGCTGATATAGAGTTCATCTGTATTCGATGAGCTGACGGAAGACTATGGATGTTCAAGTACGGTCGCATTGTTAACCCAGTCAACTAATTGAACCTCATGTACAGGTGCACTCATGGATTGAATCAAAGGAACCACATCTTTAACATTAACATTAAAGTTGACATTATTAACCTGATCTTCTCCTTCGTCCTCATGTTCCTCCTCCTTATCATCTTCCTCGTGATTTTCATCTTCTTCCTTTTCTAATAATTTGTTATTAACAATAGCGTTATCGAAGTCTTGTATAACATTGTTGTTGTCAACAATATCGTGTATCATGTGTAAGGATGTACTGGCTCATATTCTAAAATTGGTTGTTTTGGAATTGTGCAAATGTCTTCTTGTAGACGGGGGATTCTTGTATGTGATTCAGCAGCTGGTTTGGAACTCATCCTGAGGCATGGACTATGAATAACAAGTGGACGAGCATTAGGAAGTTTAATTTTCTCAATATGTTACTCCAATGCAGTCCAACTACAATTTGGATCAGGTGTCCTAACAATCATGGACCTTAGTACATCATCATTATCTACAGGCACCGCCATTAAATATTGTCCTCCTCATTTTCCAGCAAATAACATGATTTGATTTTGAGACTTCATTCACCTCTATCCTAATTTGTAACTTCAAATATCTTATCTAATAGTTGTGAGTATATAAAGTTACGGGGAGCCCAAATAATTATCGGTTTGGTATCGTTATAACAATATTCTATCTTCGGATCTCGAATTATTTCACTCTGAAAATATAACCAAACAGGAATATCGCAATCCATATCTATACATAAAGGGACGAATATTCGAGTCATTAACTACTCACAATCATAACATATGCAAATTACACAACATATGGTTATAGGAATACATTTAAATGAAACTGTAAGTTGAAGCACAGAGAATACGCCTTGGGTGATGTGTGAGATGGCCAGAATCAATGTTAGAGAATTTTCAGATTGGGGGAGTTGAATTTCGGAGTGGGAGGAGAGGAAGATGGGAGAGAAGGTGTTTGCAAGTAAACAAAAGTTGAATTTGTACGCTAGGGTTTTAGAGTTTTGGGTTCAAGAGTGAAGGGAGAGAAAGATAAAGTGAAAGGGGAATGAAAAGACAAGACCACAATTTACAAATGTTAGTATTATTATACTAGCACCGCTATTACCAATAGCAACAACCAACTTAATAATGACGTTATTGGAAATAGCGACATTGATTATAAAATGATTCGACATTTATAATTTTTTCTCAAGTCAGAAAGCTCCTAATTGAATGTAAATGAACCTATGCCGTTACTCCCAATAGCGACATCAGAAAAACAAAAAATCACGTGTATTGCTGTTGATAACATCTAAAAAACAAATGCCGTCATCTCCAATAGTGTTTTATGCTTTATGTTGACATGTCCAAAAGTGAGTCAATTAATTTTTTATGCTGCCGTGTCTAAAAGTGAGTCAATTTGGTAAATAATTTTGAAAGTGGGACAGTCGGTACGAAAAAAAATTCGTAAAAAGACAAAAAAATTACTGTCTTCTACTTACAAACTGGCCAACTGTTTGGCCTTCACTAACTTTACCAACAGCTATAAATTATACATACAACACCTGGATATTGATCCTATTTATGTTTCTCTCGCACAAATAAATTGGCTTCAAGAGGATCAACTTGTACATTGAAGCCACACCATGGTTACAAGAGTTTATATGTAAATCATCCTATCAACTACTACTACGAAGATAAGGTTGTGATGGCAGCCCTTCTTCTCGCTGAGAGCCTGAGAGTTTCATGAGAGATCGATATTGCAACCGAACTTTTTCTCCATTGTCGAGAATCTCGAGAAGGTACCTGACAGAGTATTTGAATAAGTAATTACGGTTGCGAAGGAGATTGAATAAAAGTTTGAGAGAGAATTTTTTTTTTAAAATAAGAAGAGCACGAGAAATTGAGGATCATCAAAGATCAGTGAAACTCACCAGCCATTCAGACACTGGGATGTGATCACAGCCTGCCTTCCGACAAATTTATCAGGTGTTCTTTTGTTACCCTGCATGATGTTCCCCATTTTAAAGAAAAGCACTTGTGTTGCTATAACAAGGAAAAGGATTTTTAGGATAGTAGTCCTTAACAAATTTCATACATGCTCCTATTCACAAATTCATATTTGAATATTAGTACTACACTATGTGCAATCACTTAATAGTAACGTGTCTCTAACGATTTGACTTATTTAAGTATCCAGAAAAAATTACTTCTAATTTCTGTATAAAAATATTAGTCAAACACTCAGACTATATGACTAAGAAGATAAGGTAATAATCACCTTCAAAAGTTAGCAACCATTGTCAATGACAATAGAAGGAATTTTTTCCGGTTGAAGTATATGGTCGGAGACTTGTATCAAATATAGGGACTTATAACCTAAAACTCATAAAAAAGATTACAGACCTAGAGAGAGCACCTCCTAATTTAGCCAACTTTATTCAAACAAACTATAGAAGAGGTAAACACCTTTATGATAACTTTCTCATTTACTGCAAATGGATATTGAACTCCTTTCAGTTGCCTGGGACTGTCAGCATCCGCAGAAATCTCCCCGTTCTCCTATATACACAAATTGGAGAAGAAAATTCGTTAAATGGAGGAAAAGAACAAAAGAAGCTCGAAGTAAAACCCAAGCTTTGCCCACAGTTTCCCAGAGGTGTACATTTTCCCATCGCTTTAATGAACCAATACACATATATTCACTCACTTCTCTCCTCCGTTTTCTGAGAGATGCATTGTGGACGAGTCTTCTGTCATCCTCATTCTTCACTGCTAGAGCAGCAGCTCGCAAAGCTGTAAGGAATTCAAAGACAGAAGAAAATGATAATTGTCCAATAAATTATAGGATACAAGAAAAAGTTGAAAAGAACCCCATATTAGCATGTACCTAGGTTAGGGATTAAAGAATCTAAGTTTGTGTCTATTTCTGTATTGCAAATTGTACATCTGGCCTGATAAGAAGAAAAGAAAAAATAATTAAAGAAAGTTTCACAAAGCCCAAACAGCATAATACAAAGAAGGCATGTTTCTCAAGTTCTACAACATAAAGTTCATATTGAAGTGACATGAGGGCAAGGTGAAGGCCGCAGCCACACACACAATCATGGATGCAAATGTTGGTCAATACATAGATCATTAGCCATAATAGATAAAAAAAAATATCCTACCAATACCATTGATGTGTCTGATATTGCCGATAAATGACACGTCAATAAATTACTGAAACCAAAATTTAGTAACATGCTAAGAATTATAAAATTATGCTCATTGACCTAAGTCCTTTGAGTTGGTACTCGACCATCCTTTCAGTTCTCATTAACTTTTTTCCCTGTGCTGTTATGAAGAATTTTCTTTTCTTGACCATCCTAACTCCATAAAACTTGTTCACTAAAAATTGCTTTCTAATTAACCTATGGGAAGGAAGATTATTAAAATATTCTCTAGTTCTTCTCAAAACTAAGAACCAGAGTAAATGGTATTCTTAGTTAAATTGAAATTCAGAGACCACACTTAATTAAAATCTGGAATTCATACAGTAACTAAAAAATTGAATAAACGTGAAAAGCTAATATCAGAAAAATATTTAAAATAGAAGATATAGCATACAATTTCCAGGACTTTCTTCAGCATGTGACCCCCAAATGAATGCCCACATGACACAACCATCGCATCCTCAAGGAATGCCCCGCTGCAACAGACAAAAAATAATAATAAATGAAATAGCAGGTCAATCAAGCCCTACCTTGAGAGCAAGTGGCATGTTAAACAAAGTATGTTGTAGCTTGGAAAAATGCAAGTAGAAATGCAAGCAAAAGTGAGATACGATAGATGCTCCATTACAAACACATACAAATGAAAAACAAGTCACTGACAAAATGCACGCAAGCATGTAGACATTAGCAGGATCATATAAAAAATGCTGTAGACTAGAACAAAACCGATGATCGTATCCCAAGGTCAAATAGATTAGATATTGACGGCACAGTAAATATATGACACTGGATGCTTTAAGCTGAAAACTATGGGCCTGAAAAAGATTTACCTTCTCTAACTATGAAGTAAAAGGTTATTTCTCCACGAGCGCCATAATAGAGACAAGGAGTTCTATGGATTAAAGTTCCAATGGGAAAAAGAGGTATAGAACAATAGATATTCAACACGCAAGAGAACAATAATATTGTAATCGCGTAAGGTAATAGAATGAAAAATGTATAGTTTTTTATTTTATTTTTTTGGAGTCAAAGATGATCAACAACTATCCCTATGAATGTAATATCTTGAAAGCTGATATACAGAGATAAGGATCGAGTATTCATTACTGAACCAAATTTAACTATCTATCACCGATACATCTATAATCTTGTAAGATCATCACCTTACAGAATAAAGAAGATTACTATTATTCATGAGGAACCAAACCTAATCTTCCTTGAGCCGATCCTATTTTTAATTTCCTTATGCTAAACCTTCAAAATGGACAATTGTAAGTGTGAAGGCGCGCAAAGGATGACTGATCTCTATTTTCTGGAAATACAATCCACCTATAAACGTGTTGCAAAACAATTTTATACAGAAGTCATCGCCAGAACGCCAGAGCATTGAACATTAAGGTTACATTTGACAAACAAGTCAAATTGAACCAAATAAAAAACGTCATATATAGCCATCAAAAGTCTAAAGATGTTAGCATGCTTGTCCATTTAGTTTTCCCCATGAGCAATAGATCAGAATGATACAAAACATGCTTACACATGAAGTGTTATTCCGGAAAGTTGACGAGAAGTTGAAAAGTAACATTTCATATTGATATTATGACTTTCTGAGGGCATAAGTTTATAAACTACAATTACTAGACAAGTAATCCAAGTTCTATCATAACGAAAAAGTACGGGACAGAAAACTTACGATAAGGAGTCAGAAAGGATGCTTCTCAAGGAAGGTTCCCTCACGATGTTATTCGGAGGTTCCTGCAGTTAATCAAGTTCGGGAATGAAAATCAATGTAAGTGTTTTAGCATTATGCACATGTAACTAATAGTTAACTTTTTTTATTGAATATCCAATGGAAGCTCAAGAATTCCAAAAAAAAAGAGAGACTAAAATTAGAGAAATCAGAACTGGCAAAACGTAGAAGCAGCAACAAATTAGAAATGAGAATGCTTGGGATGTTGTAAGTGTAAAAATAGTTGCATGTGTATGAGAAATATGATAAAATACCGCCCAGCAAGATTGCCAATAAGCTGAATATGTCCTGTGACTCAAAGAAACTAACATCTAAATCAATCAACCCATAAAAGACGCCTATTTGATATTAAGCTTACAACAATGTTTAAAAATTTGTTATCGGGCTGCGTAAGTACTTAACCAGTTGTTATCATCCATATATGCAGTTTAGGATACTTTATTTGTTTTTATTTTTATTACTATTTTTTGTATCAACTGCTTATCTTTTTAAAATAGTTAAATTCATTCTTTTTTTTTTTGGAGTATGTGATAACTTTATGTTCTTTTTTGGGCGGGTGTTTTTTTTTGGCGGGGGGGGGGGGGGGGGGGGGGGGGGGGATTATTATGTTTAACAGTAAGTAAAATCCTGTATAGTTAAAAAATACAAACATTAGCTTTCACATAATTATCTAAATTATAAAACATAATGGCAATCTGTGAAGGTTGCAACTGAAAGATGCAATGCACAGTAAAAATGTGAAACTCACATGTGCAGGACTGGCAAGGTTGCAATTGACAGTTTCTTCAGTGAACAAATCATCCATAAACTGGCTTACTGATATTGGCTGATAATTTTGAGGAATCACATGGCCAGCTGCTGCAATTGGAGAACAGTCCAATACTGCATTTGCTTGAGGCATGAGCCTAAATGTCAGTGATGCCCTACAAACAGAGAGAAAGTCTTAAGACAGTTCACAAATGTATGACAAAAATGCAGCACCAATCGATGGCTATTTAGCCAATTTAACTCAAGGAAAGGGAATCATTCTACAGTAGTTGATTAGACAAAATTGATTGAAGTATGAAGATGCTTGAATAAATCTTACCTTCCCCCATTAATGGACGCGGAACAATAGTCAGCAACTTTGTACGAAGTAGGAGGGCGAAGACTAGCCGTAGCATGAGCCAGTGCCCTCCCAGTGAGTAGCACTAGATCCCCAGGACTTGAATACCCATCTGCTAGGTACCAACGACCATTTGGATCGCATACCTACCGAAAAGAAGAATCTGAATAAATGATTAAAGGAACACAATGCCCAAAAAAAGCAGAAACAATGGTATAAGCACATAATTTGGGAGTTTCTTCGTCCTACTAAAATTACCATCACAGAACATAGACATAAAGAAAGGAGCATCAGTGCACCTGTATCCCAGGACTGTCAGAAACTACTAGTGTCAACAACCCCTTTTCAACTTCATGATTTGAGGGTTTCCCACCAACGAACCCATTGCCATTCTGTAATGAAGCACAAGAATATGCAGCAACTAAAACTGATGAGGAGACCTCATTGACAGGCAAGGGTGTGTCATCAAGCAAATGGTTGAAAACACTGCAAAAAATAAATCTTAGTCAATAAACAAGAAGACAATATCATAACCAGATAGTAATTTAAGATAGACCGAAACAAAATAAAACATTTCACAGAAACTACTCTTACTCGCTGTGCATACGAAGATGCTTCGCTATAGCACACAATGCCGCACGCGCTACCTTTCCCAAACATCTGAAAGCATCAGTCATGCATGGGGGTGACAAGTCTCCATCCTCCAACGCCCTACAATTCATATTTCCCAAAAAGTTCACTATGGTCCAAAACTTGATGCTACTATAAACATGCACACACCACACCAATTCTCTCTACTATTATATAAACACGCACAAACACAGCTTTTACATCCTTTATGGGTTGTCGGTGGACCAGTATTAAAAAAGCTCACTATGTATATTAAAATATTGTTACATAGTATAGCACCAAGGATTTCGCTTCAATGCACCTTAAAATAGCGCCACATTATAGCTTTTCGTTATTTCATCATGGCGTATGCTTTTCGAATGTAGTTTTACGCTATAGGCTTTATGTTATAGCCTACTCTATACTCTTATTAACTAGCAAATAATGAAGTGAGATATGTGAACATATGGTTTGGGCAGATAAAATACAACTTTTACTTATCATCGAAAACACTCTCACAACAAAGGAAGACGAACATACAATCATCTCGGTATATCAAAAGTGTGTTCTCTTACACAGTTACACTAAAATTCAGCTTAAAAAACTCACCTTCCAGCTCGATAAGTATAAACCCCCCGCCCCAACCGCCCACACAACTCTCTCGCCCGAAAGAACATCTTCACCGACTCGATCGCGCACTTCACCACCACTGCCTCCTCTCCCCCGACCTCGATCACCGCTGCATTGTGCCTCGTCAACGACGCCGACAGCACCTCCACTGCCTTGCTGTAGCTCCCCAACGGCGATCCGTCAAAAGGGACGATGTCGGAGAGACGAACTCGGCCAATTGGGAGGGGCTCGATCGGGGGTTGGGATTTGGGGGGATCTTGGTGGGGGAATGGGAGGAGGTTGAGAGAGAGCGACTGGAGAGGGAGAGGCGGGGCCATCTGAGTGGAGGAGGGGATCGGATTCATGGGTCATTTTGAGGGTTAGGGTTTTGAAGGGTGGGATTGGGATCCATTTGAGAAGATGATGATGGTAACGATGGACATTGAAGATGGGATTTTGGGGGTTTTGTGTAAATAGTTTATTTGTTCTGCTTATCGACAATAATTAGCAATTAATTAATTAATTAATTGCATGTATAAATTTTGAGTTAATATTTATGCATGTACTAGATTTGCCCGTGGGCACGTGCCTACGGCACGTTTTCGGAACAATACAACATATGAAAGTCTTATAAACAGTAAAACAACAATTATGTAATTCAAGTTTGAATAGTAAAACAATAATTAGTTGTAAATAAAAGTCCATGTTTTCATTAGTATATGTTAAAAAATAATTATAAATGGGAATGTAGAATCCAACTTCTTAGAATTTTGAGTGTGGAAAATGATGAAATTTAACTGTTGATAAAATATTTGCTATTTTGAATGTAACATGAACAATAAAAAATTGCATAAAAAATCTGAAAATTTACAAACCTGATATCTGAAAATATAAATTTTTGAGTAAATAAAGAGAGAATGAGAAAGAGAGAGAAAAATAAATAAATAAATAAAGGAGTTGTTTTGGGAATTTGAATTTGAGTTTGGGGGACTTTTGGGCGGGAATATATGTTTTGTGATGTTAGATCTGGACCATTGATTTCAACCATATTGCATGAAAGCCACTTGATAGCTTTCTTTGTATTTTATTTTATAGACTAGATTTGTCTGTGGGCACGTGCCTACGGCACGTCTTCAGAACGATACAGCATATGAAAAACTTTGTAAACAGTAAATCAACAATTATGTAGCTCATGTTTAATATATATGTATATATATGTAGAGAGAGAGAGTAAGTCTATTAAGAGCTGGGAAGCTGGGATCCTTATCGAGAGCTGGAGTTTTCAACCATTCGATCGGGATTGATCCAGATCGAACGGCTCAGAAGGGATCTCGCTTAAGTTGGCTTTGTTGAGGGGCAAAAGAGGAAAAATCGAAACCCATATCTCCCTACCTTTCTGTCTCCTCTCCCTCCCGCTCTCTCTTCGTCGAACAATTGAAACCCTAGCTTAAATCCCTAAAATCAAAACCCATATCTCTCTATCTTTCTCGTCTCCTCTCCCTACCGCTCTGTCTCCTCTCCCTTCCGCTCTCTCTTCGTCGAACAATTGAAACTCTAGCTCAAATCCCTACTGTCGAAACCCATATCTCTCTATCTTTTTCGTCTCCTCTCCCTCCCGCTATGTCTCCTCTCCCCCCCCCCCCCCCCCCGCTCTTTCTTCGTCGAACAAGGGAAACCCTAGCTCAAATCCCTACTGCCGATCTCTCTCTCTCTCTCTCTCTCTCTCTCTCTCTCTCTCTCTCTCTCTCTATCTATCTTCGAAGAGAAACCCTAGCCCCCAAATCGAAATCGATGAGCTTCTCTTGGAAGCGGCTCTACAAGGAGGTTTCCCAACTCATGACACTCTCATGTCGTAGCTGCAGCTTAACAACTAGTACTATTTTGAGTCAAGAGGACGATGATGATGCTGGTGCTGATGGCTTCATGTTTCCTATGCCCAGTCCCAGGGCCTCTCACTCCCTCAATTTTGTTTCTGATTCCAATTGCCTTGTCCTCTTTGGTGGAGGCTCTGAGGGAGGTTAGCTAATTCTTCTTCTTCTTCTTCTTCTTCTTCTTCTTCTTCTTCTATTGCCCTTTTCATTTTTTTGTGTTTCTGCTTTGCTTTGTGCTTTTGACTGACTGAGGACTCTGAATGGATGGATCATGGTTGTCGAGTAGATCTGATTGTTCTAGAGTAGCAAAACCAATGCAAATTATCATTCATTCATTCATTCATTCATCTCGGGTGGAGCGTTGTTCCTAATGATGCATTCACAGTGGTTGTTTTTAAGTTAACAAGCCAAAAAGAATAGGGAACCGTCAATTGAGCTAAATTTACACCATAATTAATAAGCATTCCAATAGATTGGTACCAAAGTCCCAAACTTCCATCTACAATGATTCTCATCCTGTTGTGTGCACGAGTTGGGTTGGTGGATTTGATTAAACTCATAACTAGCTTGCTTAGGTGATAGTAATACTGGAATGGGTTTTGGGTACTCTCGGGGTGCATTATCAAGAACATGGTGAGATTACTTCTCTTCTTTGCATTTCATTTTTGAACATCAAATCAACAACTTTATTATAATTGTTCATTAATTAATTTCCATTCACTTGTTCAAACTCTTTATTGTTAATTAATTTGTCAGGTAATGTTTGCATCTTAAGAATAGTGTGTGGAACAAGAGGATCAACTACAATATGTCAGGGAAGTATTCGATTCCCTAAATAGTCTGTTACATTCATGTGATTGTGAGTTTGCTTCCTTGTTGGATAACTTGGATTCTAGTTTTAAAAGTGATGATGAGATGGATTATGTTTATGAAGTTGCACACTATAAATCATTTATTTAATGATTTGTAGGAGTGACTTGTGATGAATTAATCCTATCTGAGCTTTTATTTTCCCTAATTGGTTATAAGTGATGATGAGATGGATTATGTTTCTGAAGTTGCACACTATGATTTAATGATTAATAGGAGTGACTAGTGATGAAATAATCCTATCTGAGCTTTACGATTGTCACTTCACTGAATGTTGCTAAATTCCCTGACTCATATATAGTTAGTCTATTAAGAGCTGGGAAGCTGAGATCCTTATTGGGAGCTGGAGTTTTCAGTTATTCGATTGCGATCAAACGGCTCAGGTTTGATCCCGCTTATCTTGGCTTTGTCGAGGGGCAAAAGTGTAACACCCTGTTTTGTACAATACCTGAACATATGCATATGTGTATGTATATTATTAGTATGCGTGCAATTGATTGTAGTATTATGGGTCGATTTTGGCATTGCGGTGGATGGTTAGGGCTACGAGATGGTTTTTGGGAGAGTTACATTCCAAAGATGCACGAGAACGAGACGGACTGTTACCAGTATAACTGCTAGTTTTCGGCACGACGCACATGCAAATATAACACGGTATGATACTACAATGAATATAGGTTGCGTGCGCTCGTTAAAACACTCGTCTCGCACTCGTTGGAACTCATTAAGGTTTATTTGGGCAGCCAACACAACTAACACAAAACCAATGGACTAAACCATGGTTTTAGGTCTACAAACCACCTATAGCCTAACCTACCCCCCCCCCCCCCCCCCTCTGTCAAATCCGGTCCCCCCCTTCCCATCACCCTCATTTCCCATTTCCTTTCCCCCTTTTGCTCTGGAATTTTTAGAAGAGAACACCACAAGAGAAGGAGGAAAGAAAAGAAGAAGGAAGTAAAGGAGAAGGAAGAAAAGGAGATTTCCAAAAGAAGAGCCTTCAAGAAATTCCTTCTACTACTACAACCTAATGTGGGAAGTTTCTCTAAACTTGAAATTCTTGTCTTTTAATTAAATTTGGTTGCATGCATGTGTGCTAGAATGCATAGGATTGCTTTTCTAAAGGTTAGAAGTAGAAGTCAGAATGGAACTAGGAAAAGCTGGTTCGGAGTACCATTTTGTGGATTTTTTCCGAGAGCACAATATGTTGAATTAGACAACAAGATTAAAAAGGTTTGTTCATTTATGTGTAAGGATCATCTATGATTTATTTCAGATTTTTCTATGATCATTTGATATGCTAATAAAATTGAGAAACAGATATGTGTCGTAAGGCAGACTCAGGAAAAGAAAAACAGGATGGCTGATATTGTAGAAATTTTCGTGATTTATTAAAACATTATTTTGATCTGAAATTTTTACTCAGTATTCAGGAATGCATTTTTATTATCTAAAAAAATCAGTGAATTATTTAGATGATTTTAGAGGCATGAGAAAAATCTATCTATGACCAGTATCTGATTGTTGAATTAGAAAGCATGATGATTTCTGTACTACCTTGCAATAGCTATTACTCACTATATAATTAGAATTTTGACATGAGGTCTTTTGCATAATGTTTTATATGATGTTTAGTGTCACCACCCTAAATTTTGTGTCAATTGGACAAGTGTGTAAATTACTGTAATTTTGTTATTGAGCACTGTGCTGTTTTCAGCCAGTTTTGACACTCTGTAAAGATTGGGAAATTGAGACCTGTTAGAGGCATATTTTGAGGATCATGACCCAGCAGAGAGTTGTAGGGGACACCTAGACCTTTCCAACAAAACTGATTTGAGGCAATTCCAGTGAACGGTTAAATTTTTATGATTTTTGTAAGACTGGACAGAGGACTCGGGTAGAGCTGTGTGCTCTGAATTGGAGAGACCAATTGTGTAATGGGTGTATTGATGATAGATGAGTGTGTTAGGGTGACTTAATGGTATAATTTGTACTCATGACCAACTAGAGAGTTGTTGAGGACACCCACACCCTTCTACAGAATTTGAGTTAGTGTCGTTCTGATGAACGAGTAGGATTTTGTGTTAATGGTAAGGTGTAGCCCGTGCACAGGAAGCACGCGGGCTGGAGCTTGAGAAGCTAATTCGAGGACTTAGATGGTTGAATCTAAGCTCGTGATCAACTAGGTAGTTGTATCCTAGGATCGTACCTTTCCAGGTTGGGGTCATACATTCCAATCGGAGTTGTATCGATAGAGGGATGAAAATTTTGAGGTTCGGACAGGAACCCGTAGGTCGCTTAGTCTGGATTAGGACTAAGGATTGTGAAAGCATTTTTCTCTTGTGTGTGAGCCGAGTCGGTGACTCGTGTTTGGGGATGGTTGATCTCTGTTATTGAGGTTGTTGATTCCTCGAGTGGGATGTGTGACTCGAGTTAGTCACTAGGGTAAAGGATACCCTACACCTATCAAGCCTATATTATTAGACTTCTGCCGAGCGTAGGACGTTCGAGCATGCCAGTGAGTGGAGCTCACGGGACAGTTATAGCCGGGTTAGCGGCAGGCATAGGCCATTTTGCTGGACGAGTCCAAGTCGGAGAAGTGGCGAACCGGACCGGTGTCGCCAGGGGCCAGAGGTTGATAGGCGAATGTGGAAGCAGTAATTCTTACCCGAAATAATTAGAGTAAGGTAGGGGTTAGAATGGTTATTAAGGGGTTGAAAAATTGCATTAGTCCTAGTAAACCATAGTTGGTGTTGTATCTTCCAGTCGTAGGGATACGTTCTCGGCCGCTAAGGGATTGCGTCCCCGGCTCGTATCTCGATCTGTTGATTCCCAAAGCTTTGCCGAAGTAAGGTATGGGAGGCCTGGAGGAATTGACCTCCCGTGATGCTCACGTCCCTAAAGCGCGGGTTTGTATTTGTGTTTTTGGTATATATGTTCATAACCCGGGCCAGGGGTGAACACGCATGCGAGAGTCCATGAATGGACATGTGGAACCAAGGGTCGTAAGGACCAGGTTCAACACGGTTTCTAAGGAGGTCCGTGCACGGGTACCAACTGGCAGTGACCACTTGGGCACTGCAGGGCGGAATTAGGCCGACCGCTGCAATCTCCTTGGGCGACGGACAGTCTATTGGGAACTGGATGGATACAAGGGTAGGGTGCATGGCGAGGAATTGAATCCTACAATCAGAAGAAGCGAACTCCTTGGAAAGTATGTAGTATGGGATGCATACATTTCCATCGAAGTTGATTTGGGGAAGTATGTAGTATGGGATGCATACGTTCCCAACTGAATTGCATTAGAGTAGGTGCATCGTGTGCATTCTTGTTCGTGCGTTAGATTAGGCTATGCTTGGGTCTTAGACGCATGTAGTATGGGATGCATGCGGATCTAGATTTCCAAGTCTTGCTTGCTTCAGAATAGGCTTGTGATTGGTGCATTTAGTGGTTAGATCATGGCATACACGAGCACCACATAAAATAGGATGCACGTTTCCCTTTTCCATTCAAGATGGGTTGTGATTGAATTTTAGAGGATCGCTGTTATCACCAGCTTTGCGTCAGTCGAAGTACTGACGTTCTCCACCTTTTAGGTATCGACTTTTACCTTTCGAACAGGTGCAGAGATATCAGAGTCGCGCAGCAGAAGACTCAAGCCGAGGAGCAAGTCCCAGGGAAGCAAATTGACTGTTCAACGAAGCTTCGGCAGTGAGCCGTCGACTGCCATTCAGAGAGAGAGAAGTTGTTAACTTTACAGAAAGGAGTGATGTATGTTGTAATAAGATGTACTGAGTTTATGTAATTTGTATTCTTGTCAAGGACAAGATATTGGTTGTAATCAATGATGTAATGACTCATTTGGCAATAAAAAGTTTTTAAATTTGAAGGCAAAGATTCTGTGTGGAGATGCATTTGAAGGCAAAGATTCTGGAGAGTGTCACGGATATCCGGTAATGGGGATCCGGGGCGCTACAAAAAGGGGCAAAATCGTTAATTAATGTTTTTTAATACTAAATAGCACATTTGTTAAATTAATCGTTATGTCTTGCAAACTGATGATGGACATAAAAGCGATGCATGACGATACTTGTTTTTGTTTGGTTGGTAGAAATTGACAATCGTGGAGATGATGATGATATATTCTGATCCTATATAACCTTTGCAGTATTAAAAATGACCAAACACTGGTAAATTTTGGAGATGATGGATAAGGATCCTGTATAACTGAAGTATTGTTTTTTTTATTTTAACAATTTTACATAATGTGTACAATTTCCTTCCTGTGAAGGGTTCAGATTCTGCTGATGGCTTATCATGTTATCATGGTTTGTGAAGGCTTTTGTCACTTGATAACTCTGAAGAAATGTAATTGGGGTGTGCATTGAGATGCTTCTGATGTGTTCTCATGCTTTAGAAATGAAGGCTTCTGATCCTGTGTAACTCAAGTGTTGATTTTTTTTACCTTAACAAATTTCCATAATGTGTACAATCACCTACCTCTGAAAGGTCTCTGATTCTGCACATGGATTATGATGTTATCATGGTTTGTCAAGGCATCTCCGTATTTGATAACTGTGAAGATTATTTGGGGTGGGCATTGAGATGCTTCTGATGGGTTCTCATGGATATTTGCAAAAATCTATCAGTATGTTAACGAGTGGTTTGAATACATTTTTTTGATGTGCTGGAAGATACAATCGTGGAGATGATGGCTTCTGATCCCGTATAAAAATCACTTTTGATTTTTAACTTTAACAAATTTCCATACTATGCACAATTTCCCTTCTGTGCAGGGTTCTGATTACTGCTTATGGCTTATGATGTTATGAGGGTTTCTTACTGCTGTTCGTAGGTTATAACTATGAAGAATGATAATTTGGGATGTGCATTGGGATGCTTCTGATGGCTTCTCATGCTTCGGGCAAAAAATAATCAAGTATGCTAACACAACTGTTTCAACTCTTTTTCTTGTAGATGAGGAGGTTGAAAAAAGTGGAGATGAAGGCTTCTGATCCTGTATAACTCAAATGCTACTATTTTTTTTACCTTAACAAATTTCCATAATGTGTACAATCTCCTTCCTGTGAAGGGTTCAGATTCTGCTGATATTTTATGATGTTATCATTGTTTGTAAAGGCTTTTGATATGTTATAACTGTGAATAAATAATTTAGGGTGTGGATTGAGGTGTAACTGATGGGTTCTCATGCTTTGGACAAAAAACTATCAGTATGTTGACACAAGCTTTTCAGTATGTATCGTCATGTTGATGTGCATGACGATACAATCGTGGAGATGATGGCGTAAACTGATTATGAAGTTCAAAATGTGTAAGCTCAGAACAACACAAAGTGAATATGAAGTTCAAAATGTGTAAGCTCAGAACAGCATAAAGTGAACATGAAGTTGAAAAGGTGTAAGCTCAGAACAACACAAAGTGAACATGAAGTTCAAAATGTGTAAGCTCAGAACAACACAAACTAAACATGAAGTTCAAAATGTGTAAGCTCTGAACAACACAAACTGAACATGATGTTCAAAATGTGTAAGCTCTGAACAACATAAACTGAACATGAATATCAAAATGAGTAAGCTCTCAACAACAGAAACTGAACATGATGTTCAAAATGTGTAAGCTCAGAACAACAGAAACTGAATATGAATATCAAAATGTGTAAGATCAGAACAACAAAAACTGAACATGAAATTCAAAATGTGTAAGCTCAGAACAACATAAACTGAACATGATGTTCAAAATGTGTAAGCTCAGAACAACATAGACTGAACATGAATATCAAAATGAGTAAGCTCTCAACAACAGAAACTGAACATGATGTTCAAAATGTGTAAGCTCAGAACAACATAAACTGAACACCACCAACCACCAACCAATGTGTACACCAAATGGAGATTATACAAAAGGATTAATAACAGATTTATAACCACAAACTAGTTTTAACTTTCGACTTTCATTATTTTCCTTACAATCCATACATGACCAACACAGTAAAAGACATTTAAACTTCCTAACATTTGAAACATTCTCAATGGGTCAAAAATGGGCAGTCGAAGAGAATGTTCTCAAGGCTCTCGGGTTCTCCACTAACATCCTTCTTGTTCTTCCTCTTGAATTCCTGGACAATTTAATTCACCCAATAATATCAGAAGCAAATACGTAAATATATTAATTATAATGAATTGCAAATACGTAAAAATCTGTAGGCTCAGAACAACAACAACAGCAAAGAAAACTGTAGGCTCAGTACAACAACTGCAAAATAATCTGCAAGGTCTGAACAACAAGAGATGCAAAAATCTATAGGCTCAGAATAACACCACCATAACCACATCATAAAGTGAAAAATGTGTAACCTCAGTACAAGAGAATTTGAACATTCAGTGAAGTGACAATCGTAAAGCTCAGATAGGATTATTTCATCACTAGTCACTCCTATTAATCATTAAATCATAGTGTGCAACTTCAAAAACATAATCCATTTCATCATCACTTATAACCAATTAGGAAAAATAAAGCTCAGATAGGATTAATTCATCACAAGTCACTCCGACCAATCATTAAATAAATGATTTATAGTGTGCAACTTCATAAACATAATCCATCTCATCATCACTTTTAAAACTAGAATCCAAGTTATCCAACAAGGAAGCAAACTCACAATCACATGAATGTGACAGACTATTTGGGGAATCGAATACTTCCCTGACATATTGTAGCTGATCCTCTTGTTCCACACACTGTTCTTGAGATGCAAACATTACCTAACAATGTATTGGCCATATATTTTGGGCTATACACATGGAGAAGGAAGTAGGGCAAAACAGTCATTTCTAAGCTCAGATTTTTCTCATCTGAGCTACTCTCTCCCGTTCTCTCTCTCTCTCTCCTTGACGAATCCGAAAAAAACTCAGCTTTCCCGAAAAAACAGTCATTTGAAGTAACAATTGTAAAGCTCAAACAGGATTGTTTCATCACTAGTCGCTCCTATTAATCATTAATTCATAGTGTGCAACTTCAGAAACATAATCCATCTCATCATCACTTATAACCAACGAGGAAAAATAAAGCTCAGATAGGATTAATTCATCACTAGTCACTCCTACAAACCATTAAATAAATGATTCATAGTGTGCAACTTCAGAACCATAATCCATCTCATCATCACTTGTAAAACTAGAATCCAAGTTATCCAATGAGGAAGCAAACTCACAATCACATGAATATAATAGACTAGTAGACTACTATAGCATAATAAAGTTCATCATTGCCTAGTTTCAGAAATTATTCAATCAGTAAAATATGAATGAGTTCATCTTTACCAGAATACTTCCCTGAATTCATATTATCGGAAGTATCATCCTCATTGTCTCTAGTGGAGCAATCCATCTCTTGAGCATAAGGTTCACTACGTAAGTTACCCTCTTAAGAATTTGAAGTGCTATCTTGACCATATCATCAAATTTACTCTCCACCTATAATAGAACATTTTGTTATCAACTTGATAAAAAAGAGGACAAGAATACTAAAAAGACAAAAAAGAAATTACAAAGTTAATTAAATCAACCCAAAATTAATTAAATCAACATCATGCATGAAGAACCCTAAATTAATATTGAAAAATTTACCTCAATCCACGTTAGAGATGGAGATGGAGATCGTTTAGGGTTTCGAAGGTCGGGGGCGTCGGGAATCGGCGTCTAGGGGATTTCGAAGGGCAGAGGCTTCAGGGGATTTCGAAGCCATCTAGGGTTTCGAAGCTCGAAGGGGGAGAGAGGGACGAGGTAGTAGGGGTTTTCGAAGGTCGAAGAAGCCATCTAGGGTTTCGAAGCTCGAAGGGGGAGAGAGGGACGAGGTAGTAGGGGTTTTCGAAGGTCGAAGGGGGATTTCGGAGGTCGAATGGGGGGTTTCGATGGGTGAAGGTCGAAGAGGGATTCAGGAAAGAAAGAAGAGAGGGAGAGAACGGGAGAGATGAGGGAGAGCGTAGCTGAAGAGACTAGAGAATGGGAGAGAGTAGCTGAAGAGAAAGAAAGAAGCTGAGAAATGACTATTTTGCCCTTTAACATATCAATTAATAGTCGGATCAAATCTTGACCATCGGATCGCAATCGAACGGCTGAGAATCTCAGCTCCCGTTAAGAATCTCAGCTTCCCAGCTCTTAATAGACTTACTATATATATATATATATATATATATATATATATATATATATATAAAGAAAGAGAGAGAGAGAGAAAGAGAGAGAGAGAGAGAGAGAAATAATTAAATAAATAAATAAAGGAGTTGTTTTGGGGATTTGAATTTGAGTTTTAGGGAGTGTTTGGTTGGAGGGGAATGAAGGGGAGGGGAGGGGTGGGGTTTTTAAAAACTTTTCATGTTTCCCTCCTGAACCAATTTTGGCTCCCCTCCAATATTGGGAAATTTGGAGAGGTGAGAAATTATGTCTAATTTTTTAATGTGAATGGACTAAATTGCCCTTTTAGTTAGTTCTCTTTGATATTTTTCCTCTTCAATCTTCACATCATCTTCATTGTTGAATATGTCAGATTTGAAACAACACACAAAAAACATAAAATTATTGTTCAAACATAAACTGCATAAAATTAGCTTTACTTCTACTATGCTATTTTGCTGTTTGGTATCTTTCTGGAAAACGAATAGTTTATTCCAAACAAAGTTTCTTTATGCAGCCTAATCTTAGCCGAAGTGACTAAGATCAAATAGAAAATCTCTTTAAAATTTTGTTTTTCCTTCAAATATGTTGTACATGAACAAATATGTATTTATAATCATCACTTCATCTTCAGGTATGCCTGCATAGACACTCATATACACTTAAAATCTTGTTCGCGTGTTATATATTTATATCTACTGCATTGGCTGCTATTCTGTATGCGCATGCCTCCAAGTATGTGAAAGGCCTACAATTGCTATTTTGGGCATCGGTGCACTTCTAGCGCAATCATTTTGGTTATTGTGAATTAGCTTCCTCAGATTTGGTGGGCCTTTGTGGCTACAGTGCATCATAGTGTTCTTTAGTATTTTTCAAGGAGTACTTAGGACAATAAGTGGCCATGAAAGAAACTTGGGACAAAATCCAGAAGAGCAACATCAACATGGTTGAACAATTAACTCGAACAAAAAAGTGTTGAACATTCTAACACATTCCACAAGTACACATTCTACTAAAATAAATGTAAAAGTTCTGAAGTAGTCCAAATTGATTCTACCATCAATTTTTCACATTACAGGAAGAGAAATAATATAATAATAATAAAATTTCGACGAAAATACAAAGCATATCATGTTTGAATGTCCAATAGCGATCACCTTATGATGGGTATAAAAGTAATTTTATTATAAAATCCATTCCCTTCCCTTGTGAACTAAACAAGAAGATAATTATTTTCCATCCTCTCCCCTCCTTTGAACCAAACAGAGTCTTCATTAAATCCCTCCCCTCCCCTCCCCTCCATTGAACCAAACAGAACCTTAGGGGGAAACTTTAAGAGGGGGGGGGGGGGGGGGGGGGGGGGGGGGGGGGGGGGGGATGTCTTGTGTGGTTAGATCTGAGCCTTTGATTTTGGGGGATTGAAGGAGAGCCACTTGATAGCTTTCTTTGTGTTTTATTATATAGATACTAGATTTAATTGAGGGATAATTTAGTAAATGCCCTCATTCAAAATATGAAAACTAGCATATACCTCCACTATTTTAAAAAATTAAAAAATACCCCCAGTTTGGACGGAACCGTTAAAATCTCCGTTAAGTTAACTCACGTGCGTCACACGTGACATGTAAAAAGACTTAAATACCCACAATAAAATGTATATTAGCTAATGCCCTCATTCAAAATGTGAAAACTAGCATATATCCCCACTATTTAAAAAAAAGATATTTGGAATATTTTAGCAAATATCCTCATTCAAATGCGGAAACTAGCATATACCCCCACTATTAAAAAAAAATTAAAAAATATCGCCAGTTTGGACGGAACAGTTTTAGAGTTTTGAACACTATATAATACGTGTTTGTTGTTTTGACAAAATAAACATCAATGCCAGTATCAATGCTTTGTTTCCACATCTCAACTTGATATTGTTGAAGATGATGCACAACCTAGTGTGACAATATGTAAGACCATATTAACAAAATTTGTGAATAATTCATTAAATTGGCAAATTATTCATGAAGTAATAATTTACCGAATAAATTCGCGAATTATTTGCAGATTTGCATTTAATTTTCACTGTTCGCGAATTATTCACGAAAATTACGAATTAAACAAATTTTTCGCGAATTATTCACGAAAATCACGAATTAAACAAATTTTTCGCGAATTTAGTGAATTATACAAGAAATATTTATGCATTTATATATATTTTACTTAGTCGATGAGTATTAACTACTTAAATATATTAAATTTTGTATTCTTTCCCCTTGAACTTTTGCCGAATTTTTTTCCCAAAATTTTTAGTTTTTTTTTATTTCTGAATATTAAATCTTGTCGAATTATTTATAAACGACGAATTTATGATTATGGGTAATACACAAGCTACTGTTGAACCTATTGTGAATGAAGACGATGGAAATGATGATGCACATTCTAGAGTGGAACATGAGACCACACAATCTATTGTAATAGATGATGGTACGCAAGCTAGTGATGATGCACAACAATCCGTTGTAACAGATGACGGTTTTTGTGTTTTTTTGTGTCAAAATCAGACGTAGAACCTCTTTCCGTTACATTGTTATCATCAGTATAGAAAAAAAAGTTGTTCAGATTGACTAACAACACATAACGCACACATTTTTTACAACACCTAATACTGAAAATATTGGGGGTATATACTAATTTCCGCATTTTGAATGGGGGCATTTGCTAAAATTTCTCAAATATCATTTTTTTTTTAAATAGTGGGGGTATATGCTAGTTTCCACATTCTGATTGAGGCATTTGCTAAAATACATTTTATCATGGGTATTTAGGTCATTTTACATATCACGTGTGATGCACGTGAGATCACCTAACGGAAATTTTAACGGTTTCGTTCAAATTTGGGATATTTCTTAGTTTTTTAAAATAGTGGGGGTATATACTAGTTTCCATATTTTGAATGGGGACATTTGCTAAATTATCTCTTTAATTAATTGCATGTATTAATTAAATGTGATTTTTTTTATAGCGGTCCCTTAAATCTTTAGTATATATGCATACTAGATTTGCCCGTGGGCATGTGCCTATGGCACGTCTTCGGAACGATACAACATTTGAAAATCCTTGTAAACAGTAAAACAACAATTATGTAGCTCAAGTTTGAATAATATAACAATAATTAGTTGTACATAAAAATCCATGTTTTCATTAGTATATGTTGAAAAATAATTATAAATGGGAGTGTAAAATTCAACTTCTTAGAACTTTGAGGGTGAAAAATGATGAAATTTAACTGTTGAGAAGATATTTGTTATTTTCAATGTAACATGAGCAATATAAAAAAAAATTCTGAAAATTTACAAACTTAAAATCTAAAAATCTAAATTTTTGAGTAAATAAAGAGAAAACGAGAGAGAAAGAGAGGGAGAGAGAGAAAGTGATAAATATGAAAAAGTGAAGAGAGAATAGAGAGAGTTTTGGGATGATGAATCTGAACCGTTGATTTTATTTTAATTGAAGGGGAACTACTTGATAGTTTTTTTCCAAAATTTTCTTGTGTTTTATTATATAGATTATGAACTAGTCCTAATTGTCCTTTGACAGGAATATTTTGATGGTTATACATTTTACCTCTTTAAATATCTAATCTATAATATTATAATAGGAGAGTTTAGGTTGTCATTTGTAGACAACCTGTAATTTGTAGACAACCATTCAATCAACCATCTAATCTCAACCATTCATTTTTAAGTTTGAGTTATATTAACCATTTATTTACTCAATAGTTGTTAGTTACCATAATACCCTTAAAATTTAAATTTATTTACTACATAATTATTTACAAATGTGTCACTCATATAAAATAAAAGTTTGTGCGACTATGGGTAATTTATAAAGAGTATGTGATGAGTAAAGGGATGTCTCAATTTCGAGATCAGATTATGTTTTAATATTTACTTAAATAAAAAAAATTATTAGACCCTGCATCGCACATGCAATTACTAGTTTGTTTTTTAATGGTCTCGATGGAGTTGTATGTTGAATTTTAAAAATGGAATTAGATGGATAAGTAAATTGACCATGAGAAGTTCGTCTTAATTCAAAGATGACTTTGTGCATTCAGGTAGGAAATTATTGCTGACATGGATCACTTATATGGAAATCTAAAATATTTTTTGGGACCAATATAAAATTAACAATATTTGAAGGACAATATACAAATACATAAAATTTAGATTTTCCCCCCAAAATGGCCAACTTTTAAAAGTATTACTAAACTGACCCACTTTCGAAACTATTTACCAAATTGACATACTTGCTTTTTGATATGGCAGGCCTAGTTCAAATGAATTGGCTATCTCAGATAGCGAGTATAGTTGTACTCATTTTTCAGAGAAATTTTAAATATGCATTTCTGCCAGAAATATATATAACTATACTCGCTATCTCATATATCGAGTCTAATTCAACTGACTTCGCTAGATCAAATAGCAAAAGTTGTTATACTATTTTTTTCAGATAAATTTTAAACATGCAATTTCTACCTAAAATGTATAAACCTACACTCGCTATTCGAGATAGCGAGTGTAGTTGTATACATTTCATGTTCAAAATTTTTCTGAAAAAATGAGTACAACTACATTCGCTATCTGAGATAACGAATCTAGTGTAGTTGTATACATTTCAAGTAAAAATTATATGTTCAAAATTTCTCAAAGTGTTGGAGAAAATCAAGTACTACACTTGATGTTTCAAACAAATAGTAGGCCAATTTGGTAAATAGTTTCGAAAGTGGGCCAGTTTGGTAAATACCTTCAAAAAGTTGGTTGCTTTGGGAAAAATTATAAAATTTAAGGGACTTGCCCTTTTGAGGGATCTAATATTTGGTGAATACCGGCAGAACAGTCATAGCTCAAACTCCTTTTCAAAATAGCGATTCAAAAAGCGATTCCCAAAGCTTTTCTTCTCTGGCTTTCACCAGCCAGATCCGGCGGATTCTCACCCCTTCGACCCTCCTCCCTTTCATTAAACTTGATCAGCTCACTATTATCTATAGACCCATCTCCTTTTTTTAGTCTCTCTCCCTCGTATCATCGTTTCATCCCTCTCTCTCCCCCGGTTCTCGCTTCGCCGGAGTGCTCTCTCCCGCCCCCGGTGGAGCTCGTGCTCCCTTGTGAGACTCCAGCGGTGGTGCTCCTGTAGCTCCAGGGCCCTTCACTGTCGCGCGTTGCTTTCGGCAGTCCCCCTTGCTTAGCGATTCCATCCAGCAGTTCCCATCCTCGAGCGGCTCTCCGACGCATCTTCGATCGGTGATTGTTTTTCCGGTGGAGCTGTCGTACCCCCACTGTGAGTATTCTGAATTATTTGTGTGCTGTGGGTAGTGTTGATCTTGGGTAAAGCTTCATTGTCTCTAGTGTTTTGAGATTTCTATTCGATTTTTTAGATAGCGTACGTTATTGTATTCTCTTTGTTGTGGCCCCGAGCTTCAGTTCTCGAGGGTCTTGTGTTTAGATATCACAATTGTTCTTCTCTTCCCCCGGCGGCTCCGTTCCTTCTAATCTTGTTTTCAGCGTTTCGCTGAGCACTTAGCAACATTTCGCTCAAGATTTGTTACGTTCCATTATTCTTCCCTGATCACTTATCTTCTCCTTCTTTTTCTCTCTATTTTGAGGGTGTTTTTAGCCCCCCTTGTGCTCCACGGTTTACTTCCTTGGTGGTGCTATTTCGGCACATTTGAAACTATTTGGAACTATTCTGTCTCCTTTTTTAACAGTCTCCTTTACTGGTGTACTGTTAGGCATTAGTGGTTTGATTCCTACAATGCATCTCGCCGAGCATGATGCCAAGTCTCATAATTTAGTGCCGGACTTAGTATCGCTAAGGGAGTTGTATTCTCCTCGATCCAATAACTCATATCTTTCTCAGCGCTCGGCTATCTCCACTATTTCCCCCTCCTCTTGCAGGACCGTTCTTCTTGTGGTTTGCTTCAAATGCCTTCTTCCCGGGCATTTCAAACGCGAGTGCAGGAATAAAATTAGGTGCATTTTCTGTGATAAGTTTGGTCATTTGCGCAGTAGATGCTTTTCTCTTCAAAAACTCCTTGGTTTCCCTAAAGGTAATCTCCTTCCGGCCAAACTTCTCTCCGTTCTAAACTACCCCCTTTTAAAGAGCAAGTTCCTTGCTAACTTGACTAGGAAGTCTAGTATTGTTCCTGGTAAGGAACTCAACTCCTTGGCAGTTATCCCTTTACCAGCTTTGAACTCCCCCATCTCTTCCACTGCTCAGTGTGACTCTATTGCCAAACTTAGGCATCCTAATATTGCTAACCTATTTAGGGACCGTAAGGTGTTTTCGCAACTGGTCTCCTTCCCTAGGTTGGGTCACTACAAGATGCCTGGCCCATGTTCTTCAGTGGTGCCTTCACTGAGTTTGAATTTGTTTAATCCCAAAGGTTTTATTAAATCCTTTGCCCCTTGTCGTTCTTGGTATCGAAGTATGTTTGGGCAAGCTATGCATTTTCGCATTTCAGGCCCTCTGACGCATACTATCAAGGCGCATCCTTCTTCTAAGGCTCCTTCAATTTATTATAAATATCCCTGTTCTATGATGTTTTCTTCTCCCAAACTTTCGACTTCCTCTTTTCATTTTCCGAAGTGCATCTTTTCGTTGTATCAAGTTTTAGGGATTCGAACTTGGATCAATTACCTCCTAATGGAGGTGTTGCACAACCTGCAATCTCTTCCCCCAAAGCTTTCGCCTTTACTTGTTTACTTTCCTTTCTCCCGCTTCCCCTACCTTTCTAATCCCAGCCCGATAGCACCCTTAGCTGATTCCAGTATGCTATTTCCTTCTTTTCGCATCATCCAAGATGTTTCTAGTAGGCCTATCCCCGATGCAGTTTTGTCCCCTTCGGTGAAGGAAATCCCCTCCACTGTCAAGCGGAAATACAACAAGAAAGTCTATTGTAACTTGCAGAATCGGGTGAGCGCTCGTATTCTGGCTAGGAAAGCAGCATCTATTTCCGATGCTCAGCTTCATCAGTTATGAGTCTCCCCCTCCCCCTTTTTAGTCAATGAGCGGTGCGCCGTGACTTCTCTTCCCTCTCGTCTCAGATCATTGCGTGTTGTGAGTGGGAATTCTTTGTCCTCTTGGGAGCGTCAGGGCGCTCCATTTCTTTCCCAATCATCCTGGCTTACGGCTTAGTACCCCAGGTTGGAGTTTTCTCCTTTTTATCTGAGTTGATCCCTACTTATCTCGCCGGAGCGTCGGTACTGCCTTCTGCCATAGCGCTGGTGGAGTTGGCTTCTTCTTCTATGCTTCTATGTCTGCTCTTCAGTCTCTGCACAGTTGAGTCTTGCCTGCTCGTTGACACCCTTGATATTGGCAGAGCGTCGCCTCCGTTGTGTCGCTAGAGTCTTCCATTGGTCCGCTAGCGGATTGGGATGCCTTCGTGGAGGAAGGGTCGTATTTCGATGGCCTCGCCTTTTGTTCCGCCCTCGTGTCTCGGAGTGGGCGGTTGATGTGGCGCTGTTATCTGTTTTGATTGGCTCATCAGCCTTTGTTTGTTTTATTTATTGTTCGCTTATTATTGTTTTACATCTTGTAAAGCCATCGATTATTTATTTGTAAATTAACTGTTATTATTGATTAATATATTTTTTGATGGCTGGAGCCTTTTGGCTCTATCCGATACATCAAAAAAATATTTGGTGAATACCAAGTGCATGCATATACAAAATATTTGAGGGACTACTAATATGTTACTAGTAACTTACACGTGAGATGCATATCTTAATAAATATAGTTTTTAAAAAAATACAATATAACCCCTGTTCTCGTAAATACGTATTTTTGAATATTTTTCCGTATTTTGATTATTTATAAACTTATTTTTGTACTAAACTGATTTCGGATTTTCTACTAAGTCTTTTTCTAATAAACAATTATATTTACCTTGAACGACAATGTACTTCTTCATTTTATAATTGATAGACTATTTATATGTTATATTATTACTGTTTAGATTCTAATAAATTTATTAATCTCGAATTCTACTTTTATACACTTTATTATCATTATTATTGTTACTTCTGTTAGTATTATTATTATTGTTATCGTTATTATTATTATCGAATTATTTTCATGAAGGTATTGAATCCAAATTGTATTTTGTCATATATTAATTACTATTACCAGTATTGTTATTTTATTGTTGTTATTATTATTATTACAGTTAATATTATTTTTGCTACTATTATTTTATTATTATTGTTAGTATTTTTTATTATTGAGATGTGTTATTATTGGTCTTATTAGTATTCGTTTTGGTTAAAGCCCATTGATTTTGATATATGTTATATTATTTAATTACTTGATTGAAGCCTAAACTCAAGCCCATCTCCTATTGGACTCTAACCCTAAACCCAAACCCACAAATCCATATACAATTTGTTCACATTCTCCTCAACTGCACAATTCTCGTATCCCTACATCCCCACTATCCAGTAACTACCCCCCTTAATTATTATTTTATTCTTATTTTTAAAAATCCCAAAACCCCATCTTCCGTTCTCATCTCTCCCACTACTCTCTTTCCCCTCTTCTGATTTTCTATACAGAAAACCCAAATGAAAACACAGAACATGTAGTACCCCGTATTTTTAAATATTATTTTTTAAATGTTTATAATGAATTAAAATGATTTTTGAAGATTTAATAAATATTTTCCTGCAAATTTATCTTTTTACACGTGCGGAACACGTGCAGATATTTTCTTGAGAAGTTCAAAAGCTAAAATTTCTTCATGAAAAATCATTATTTATTATTTGGGATTTATTTGTAATTTTTCCAGATTTTTCTGACATTTATTGGATCTATTTGCAAATTTTATGAAAAAGAATGATGTTTTTGCAAAATTGTCATTTTGAGGGGTGAAAGTGCAAAACTATTTTCTGGACTTTTCAACAGTGCCGGTTGGAGTTAAGGAGTCTATTTTGCTCTTAAATTTCAATTTAATCGATTTTATCAAGTTTCCAAGTATAGGAATCTATTTATGTAAAGTTGTATTTTCAAGGGGTTATTTTGCAAAAGTGTCTAGAAACCCTAAAACTTCTTTTCCGGGTATTTAAAAAGAAACGTAGCCGACTTTCGCTGCACAACATTGAGTTTTCTTATCCTTGGAGAATTTGGGAGAAGATTTTGGATCTCGCGAAGGAAAGGCTTCTTATCAAGGGATTTCTTCATTTAAGGTGAGTGATATAATTGTTTTGTTTGTTCCTTGAATGTTGTATGTGAGTGACATGTTTGTTCTTTTTTTTTCTTTTATTTGTGTATGTTGTATGTGAGTAATTGATTGGTTGATTGTTTATTTATGTGAGTGGTAAAATTGGTTGTTTGATCTATAAACGTTTAATGGATCTTGGATATTGAACTTTATTGCTAGAAAGCATGATTACGGTTTGAGTATGACTGTGAAAATAATGGATTGGATGGATGAACGATTTGATCTTGAGAAACCCTAGTGGTATGATTACAAATTTGATTATGGTTATGAGTTGTGGTAGAAATTCAGTTTTTGAGAAATTTGAATGGAAGAGTTATGAATCAAGAGATCATGTCATGAAAATTTGAAATTTGAGAAATTAGTTGAGTTGAGGAGATATACCCAAATTGGGGATTTTTTGAGATTTTGATATTTGTATGGTTTGGACCTGAATACAAACTATTTTAGTGAACAATGAATTTTGTAAGAAACTCTAATTTTTATTATATGCACAATCCATGTATTAATTGAAAGAATCAACAAAATCTATATTTTCATGAATTCAAGCAATTTGATTTAGTTTTATGGACTATTATATGTCCTACCAGTTGTATTTGGTTATATAAGAAATAAGTTTTTATCAAAATCATTTTCATAAAGTAAAACTATGTATCGGTTGAATTGTGCACAACCAAAATACTGCAGACTGAAGGCCGACGGTCGACTGTCATGAATTCTCAGTCGACTGATACGACCCGGCTGCTATGTTCTTTAGTTTTCTCGAAGTTTCCTTCTGGACAGTCGACCTATACCTTTTACAGTCGACTGGTACACTTAGAATTATATTTTTTAAAAGTCATTGTAAATTTCTCTCTGGACAGTTGACCTATTCCCTTTTCAGTCGACTGCTATACTTAGAATAATTTCTTGAAGATTATTGGATTTTCTCTCTAGACAGTCGACCTATGACTTTTACAAGTCGACTTATAAGACTTATTATTTTTCTTAAGACCATGAAATTCTCTTTCTGGACAGTCGACTCATGTTATTAGTCGACTGATACTGATGTATTCTTATAATTTTGAATGATCTTTCAATGATCTATTCTTTAAATGTTTTGATCTATAACGTATTATTCTATACTTTATATTCTATTGCGCATATGTTTCAAGATGTTAAGTTGAGCAATTTATGTTGGAAGGTTGGTTTGGATATTTGAGTTTGAGTCTCTAAAGGGTGTGTGTGACCCTAGTATACCGGCGGATGAGTTATTTATGTATGGGCCTGTTGAGGCATTTTAGTTGTTCAGATGTTTGAGTTAAGTCCGGTAGGTACACCAACTCTAGGGGATTCGTTAAGTAATTAAATAACCTAAATGATAAGGACAGGCACTAGTGGTGATATGATGAACGGGAACATGGGTTATGGACCTCAATATGGCTTGCGGTGTGAGATAATCCCTGGAATTATCCAGGTGTGAGTGAAATAGTCTTCGAAATTACCTGTGGTGTGGGATTGATCTCCAAAATTATCGGGATCGAGGCGACGCACATGTGGTATTCGTGTGATGAGGTGCCATTGCTTGCGGTGTGGGGTATTCTCGAAGATTCCCGGGTGTGAGTGAAACAGTCTCCGAAATTATCTGTGGATAGAGATTGACCTTCGGAATTATCGGGGCATGGGCTAATACTCACAGTTTATCTTTATCTCGTAGTAGTCATCGTGATAGGATTAGTTGCATAGCGGGGATTGAAACCTATAATGTCGAGACGTTAAGGGCTTGCACCGGACCTATGTAGAGTGGGATACATAGACTCCGACAAGTACGCATTAGAGAGTCAGCATATAGACTTGATATTTTCTTGATTGGTTTCCCGCATGTGTTTTTCCTGTTTTCTACACTTGACACTTAGTTTAGCTTCACTTGAGGTTTACATGTTTCCTTGCTACGTCATATTTTATGTATTCTTGTTTATTACATGTTGTTCATGAAACCATGCTTAATGTTTATTTATAATGTTTATTTTTATGTCACTCACACCTTTATGGCTGACCCCTTTAGTTTTGGGGGTTAGGGTTATCTCTAGCCTCGTATTTTACAGGTGATTTCTTAAGGCTCGGATTTGGATGCTTGAGTTCGAGTGATTTAGTGACATATGTAAAATAAAAACTGTTGTAAAGAAAAGAGAATTATGATTTGAGATGTATTATATTCTGCTGTGCTATGTAATTGATTATTGTAATGAAAGTTGGAAAATTTTTATTGGTGTTAAATTGGGTTTAATATTACATTGAAGTTGATGCTGGGAATTGTGTCACGTATTTTCTAAGATATCATATTAGAAATTCGGGGCGCTACAGAACACCCCTTCGTCTTTTCCCTCACTTCTTTCGCTCGAACCCGTCGACCTCCATCGCTCATTGCCACCCTGCCTCCAGCCACAACTCGTCGTCAAACCAGCCCTGCAACCACCTCCTCCACCGCTAGCACCGAAGCCCCGAACTCCATTGACGCCTGCACCTCCTCCATTAACCTCGCCTGCCATTGCTGACTCCACCCTCGAGCCTTGTCAACCCAACCATTGCCGCAAGTCTTCCCCCGTCGTCTTCATCCTCGCGACGCCCTCGACTGAAGCACCCCCCATCGCGATGCTTCTCGACCGAAGATTATCGTCATCCTCCGCCATTCTCCTTCCGTCTGTCATCACCCCAGTCGCGACGCACCCCATCACCGCGCCTTGTCTTTGTCAACCAGTCGACCCCCTTCATATTCCTCCTCCTCTCGCTCGAGCGCCGCTCTCCTCCACCACCCCAGCGTCGACCTCGACCATCATCTTCCCTTCAACTGCAACCGAAGAAGACCCACCTGCCATTGCTACTCGCCGCAATTCCCTAGCCGACCGCCATTGCCAGTCGCCCCTGTGCTCGTCTTCGACCTCAATCGCAACCACCACAGAACCCCTCGCCGCAACTCTCACAGTCACAGTCGCCGTCGATTTCCCCTCCTTTGTTCCTCCGAAAAATAGAGCCACTGCCCTTCATTTTCCCCATTGAAGCTCCTCCCGTCGTCGCTCGTCGCCTGCCGTCCTCCTCCCGAGTGCCACGCCGCCAGACGTCGTCACCTTCGTCCATAGCGTCGCCGACCATTCTCCCGTTCTCACTTCCTCTCTCTGTCAAAAGGAAGAAGACGAGCCCGATTGGTCGCCCCCGCTGTTCTGTGTTCGACCACGCTAGATCCCCTTTTCGCTGTTCCCTATTTTGGATTGAATCCGGTGTAAAGTTGGAGTGTGATTGGACGAGACCGCTGTCCCGTGTTCTGGGCGTAGCAGATCTGAACCCCCCATTTGCCGTTCTGTCTGATCTGGTGTGGGGATAGTTCACTGAGTTGCTGATTGCTGTTGTTGCTTAGATTCTCTTCGCACGGTCTTCGCGTGTGTGTTTGGGATCGCTCCCCAGGATTCTGATCCCGTTATTCCTTGTTACTTATATTGAATCGTCTACAAAAAGGCAAGTCCACTTGAACTCATTTAATTTTTCTAGTTCAAGTTCATTGACCTCCTGCAAGTAGTTCCTTTCAATTATCTTAAATTTGCCTTGTGTCCTTTCCGTTGGGAGTATCAAGGATTTACACGAGCTAACCCGATGTACTCTTGACATCGTATCATTATCCATTGACTCAAACCCAAGTCTAAACACATACATGACATGAATAAAATGAATAGAACTTGTATATGAGGAAATACATTGAGATCGAATACATGTTGATTAATTGAGAACTTGTGACTTGAACCATGACATGATAAATTGACTTGTACACTAAAAATCCATTATACTTGTTGTACATTAGTGTAATACATTTTGTGATACATTGACATTTTGATTATCCTCTTTGATGAACATATATGTGATGACATTTCATAATTCCTGCTGCATTGTCTGTCTTGTACTGAGGTTTCGACCCAGTTATAATAGGAATCAGTCAAAATAACATGAAAGAGAATTGTAGCCCTAAGAATCTAGTTGCTAATAACACCCTAAAACATCGAATTCTGAACTGTAGCCTATGAGTTATCGCTATTTTAGTGTTACAGTGTCGGTTATTTCAGATTTACTACTTTATGTTTATCATTGTACAATGCATCATGTTGCTGCATTCTTATCATCTCCTTGAAACTCTTATACACACTTGTATGAACATGAATGACTTAATAAAATACTAAAACAAGCCGGGATTAATAAAGGTTGACTTAGTAGTGGATAGTCTCAAAAAATATACTCGGTAGGGCCCTCTTATTACATGGAAACTTGACATGAAAGGTGAAGAATTACTTGTGAAGACGTGAACTTGTTATCTAGTTATCTTGTTATCTTGTTATCGTGATACACCGAGTACACGCTCTGTAGATCCCACCACGAAGTCTAAAACGAATACTGTTTTGCGTGCACCGAACCTGTGGTATGGGACGCAGCAGTACGTGCACTAGATAGGAGAAACAACATGCTAATAGACCTAGTGGACACGTATATACTTGATTATGACCATTGTTTATTAATACCGTTGTTGCTTTTGTAAATTTGATCTTGATTCATATTCCTTCACGTACCTCATTCCTTACTCTCTGCTTTTCACTACTTGCTGTTCGTACTTGCTCTAAGGACAAATTATTCTTTCTTTTTAGATGATCAAGTATAGGTGCACAAGGAGAATTACCAGAAGGTATTGGTGAGCAGATCTTCTAGGATTGGAGCAGGAGCCTCTCGAGCTAGTTAGTAAGTTCTTATATTCCAGATTTGGTTATTGAATTTCATTCTCATTTATGTGATTATGTTTTCTGCGTGGTTGTGATTCATTTTTCATATATTGTTAAGTTAAGACTGGTATAGCTTATGGATGATATGAGTTGGCGCACTTATATCATTCGCTGAGCCTCAATTACGTGCCTGTGTTTCCGTATTCTAGGAAGCGGAGCGTGACATAAAAATTCAGACGTAATCTAGGCTTGAACCTTAGATATCATTTATAATAGTTATGCACGTTCGTTACACGCGACAAATGACACAAAGGTATTCTCCCATTATAATATTAGAGATTAGAGATATGCTAATACAAGTGCATGAATTTATTATGTGAGACCAACATTCCTAATTATAATATTAGAGATTAGAGATATGCTAATACAAGTGCATGAATTTATTATGTGAGACCAACATTCCTAATTCATGCGTATTTGATTTACACGGATTTTTTCAAATATAAAAAAGATTTCTCTGGTCACATGTTTATGTGATTTTCTATAAAGCTCAATTTTATATTTTAAAAAACCCACTGAAGTATTAGTTAGTTTAAAAAAACCCCACTAAATTTTGTTATTTATTAAAAAAATGCACTCAAACTATATTTTCAAAAAACCCACAACGACGGAGTTTACTTCTATTAGGTTTTATTTTATGTGTATCGCACGTGACTTTTTTCAAACCAAAACGCCCACCGATCATGATCACTGGATCTCCCAAAAAAGTGCACACCTATGATCGACGTTCTAGATCTCTTCATAGTATGATTTATTGTTTATAATTTTTTATTAATTTTTAATTCAAATTAATTAATTAAAATTTTGGATTAATTAATTAAAAAATCTAAAAAATAATCATAAATTTGGAAAATATGAAAATATTTCAAAAAAAATAGAAATTTAGAATAGTTATTTTTAAAAAACAAAAAATTAATTATAAAATTTTGAAAAATATTTAAAATTAGAAAATAAATTTACAAAACAAATCTAGAAAAAATGGAAAAATTCAAAAAAAAAATAATTAGAAATTTAGATTAATTAATTACAAAATCCAAAAATTAATTATAAAAATAGCTAAATTTGATTTATAATTTTGAAAAAAAATGATTAAAAATTGGGAAAAATTAGAAAATTTTAAGAAAAAACTGGAAAATTCCTGAAAGTTATACAAATATGCAACAACTTCCAAAAAACTCAGTTTATGGTGTTGCTTCTTCATATACTAGTAATCTCCACGTGTGATGCACGATTTTTTCCCTTACGCTCATTTTTTTTATAAATTAACCATAATATGTGCAATTTATATTTTACCCGAATTGGGGGATTTAATCTATACATGCTATGAACGTTTTTTCCATTTTTTGGGGGCTTTTGGATTTAATCTAGGGCATTTTTGTAAAAAATATTTTTTTTTAGCTTCTGGATTGAGAAAACCATCTTAATTGAGACCAAAATTGGGACCAAATTAGTTATTATATTTTCGTTACCTGCAACATATCAGTCTTTTATTTGTTAGATTTTGATGTTGAGAATAATTGAACTTGCAAAGTGTATATTCATGATTTTAGTTATGATGTAGATGAACTACTCTATTGATAAGACTAGTTATGGTGGAGGAAAAAACCAACATCAATAGGCTTGAGGGTAAAGTGTACTCATGATTTTAGTATTATGTTGTTTGTATTTCTGCGATAACTATGCAACAAAACTACATATACTTATTCATATCATTGTGCAGTATATAGTGGCTTTAGGATTTATTTTTGGATGTGCACTAGTGGTGTAAATGTGTACCATATATTTATTAGGACGTGCAAAACATGTGCAGATTACTAGTGTGTTGAATAAGAATGTATTGAACTTTTGATGAAAATATGTGAGAATGATAACAAAAAATTTATTTATGTTACATATTGTGTGAATGAGAATGTGAACCAAGAGAATGTATTGAATGATATGAAAATATGTGAGAATGATGAAGACCATTTGTTCATGTCAAGTATTGTGTGAATTGTTGAACGATTTTTATAACAGTACATTCCTGACTGGATGATGTTTATGTTGAAAAACAGTTGTTAAGTGAGATTTTTTGAAAATCTGATTCGTTAAGTGAGGTTTTTTGAAAGAAAAAATAAATAAAAGAACGATGAATGTGGATTTTCATTACAAACTGAATAATTAGATGTGTTTTCCTGATACAACCTAAAAAAATCGAAGTATTTTTTTGAGATACAATACATTGAAGTCAAGTGTTGTTTATAACTATTACTAAAAGATCAAAGTGTTTTTTTGAGCTTCTAGAAGTAGTGTATCAAAGTAGATCAAAGTGCATCTTTGTAGAACTTCTAGTAAATTTTCCAAGTTTTCATGAATTTCCCTAAATTTTTAGAAATTTTTTGGATTTTTCTCTCTTTCCATATTTTAGTTTTTTATATAATTACTTTTTGGTTTTTAAAAATAATTATTCTAAATTTATAATTATTTGCTTGAATGTTTTCATATTTTTCAAATTTATAATTAATTTATAGTTTTTTTAATTAATTAATCCAAAATTTTAATTATTTTTTGAAAATTTTAACTAATTAACTTGAATTAAAAATTAAAAAATAGAAACAATAAATCATACTTTGAAGCGATTTGGACCGTTGATCATATGTGCGTGCTAATCTGGGAGATCCAGTGATCTGACCAGTGGGCATTTTGGTTCGAAAAAAGTCACATGCGATGCACTTGACGTAAAAACCTAACGGAAGTCGTCGTGGGTTTTTTTAAAGGCTAAATTTGCAAAAAACCCTTGAACTATCCCTTTTATGCAGAAAACCTTATTGAACTCGTAGAAATCCATACTCAACTATGGTTGCAAAAAACTAGGGTTGGCAACCGGGCCGACCTGACCGGGTCAGACCCGCCCGGGTTGGAACCGAAGTTAGGCGGGTCCAGGTCGGGTTAGTTGGTTAACCGTGTTGATTCTTGATTTTGATGATTACAACATAATGCAAAGTTGTTGTGCTGCTACTTAGATATTACAGGATATACACAAAGGCAAAATGTTCTAACAAGCTTTACAAGGTTCTTAAAGCAAGTTGATCAAGCAAAAGCTACAAACAAAGCTCTTATAGCTAATTGATCAAGAAAGCTACAAGGTTGCCAGCTTCAAAGAAAAAGACGAAGGCTACAAGCTCCATCTCAAGACTCAAGACTCAAGACAAGACCTATGCTTCAATTTGTTGTATTAAATGTCTTATAACAATTGTAACTTTTTTATTTCTTTGAGTCTTAGAAATTCTGTAATAGCCTTGTCACACACACTCGCACATTTCTTTAACATAATTGAGTTTTTTTTTCAAACTTAAAAAGATCGAAACAAGATTGAAAAAGCTCAGTTGTTAAGTACCAGTCGACCGCCATTAGGCACCGGTACGAAACTGTCTGAATTTATTCAAACTTTGACCAGTCGACTCATAACAGCAACCCAGTCGACTGTTCAAGTTGTTTCGACAGTTTACTGATTTCAAAACTTGATTTTTCGAATTCAAAAGTTTTATTTCCGTTGGTTGATAGTTGGTACAACTGCTTCTCAACGTCCAGTGATTCTAACTCTATAAATAGAGTGTAGAAATCACTTGAAAAAGGTTACAACAAGTACTTATTTTCAAAAAGAGAACAAGAGTTCACAAGCTTTCAAATCCTCTAAGTTTTTTGGTTCTCTGAAATCAGTCTAGTATAACAATGATTCCGTTTTAGACTAATTTCGAAAGTTGACCTAATAGCCATGCACAAAATTACATTCACAACAAGGCTATAGGTTGATCGTAAACATTTTTGTTGTTGTTCTTCACTCTCAGGTTGTGAGAGTGGTTCCTCTCGGTTGGAGAGTAGGGCTCTAGGGTGTAGAGTCAGGTTTTCACTTTTGGTGGAAGAGTGGGTTGCTTTCTCTAGTGGTGAGAAAGGACTACGGGTTGGACAAAGTTGTTGTCTAATGCCGTAGGGTATTCTTGTATTTTCTTAAAGAATAGTGGAAAATCTCAAGTGGGTTGCTTGGGGACTGGATGTAGGTCGGGAGGACCGAACCAGGATACATCGTGTGTACTCTGTGGTTGTATTTCTCTAAACTTGCATTTCATTTACTTGCTTTTTTAAGTTCTCTATGAAACTTGTCTGGACGGTCGACTGTGTTCTTTTTTTAAGTCGAATGGTCAGACTTGTACTACTGTCTCTCTGAAAACTTGTCTGGTAAGTCGACTTGACCTTATATAAGTCGACTGATCAGATTCATCTTAAAATACTCTTCTTAACTGTCGCCCCAGTCGACTGGTTTCTCTTTTCAAGTCGACTTGACCGAAGAAAAAGTTCAATTCCGCAATTATTTTTATAAAACACTATTCACCCCCCCTCTAGTGTTTCTTGCCTTGCCTACAGAATCCAGCACTTGGTATCAGAGTCTGGTTGAGTGCAATGGCAACTACTTCTAATGCAAATCAATACCATGAATACCAATCTACACAAAGGTCACCCCTCTTCGATGGAACCAATTACAACTATTAGAAGTGTAGAATGAAGATCTACCTTCAGTCCATCAACTATGAAATATGGAACATACGGAGACCGATTACACTGTTCCTACCATTCCATATGCACAATGGAACGACGACATGACGAACCAAACAATGAACAATGCAAAGGCGGTGAGCGCGCTATTTTGTGCCCTTACAAAGGAGGAGTTCAACCGTGTGTCCAATGCAACAACTGCACATCAAATTTGGCACACACTCGAGGTAACTCATGAAGGAACAAATAAAGTAAAAGAATCTAAAATATCTGTTCTTATTCACAGGTTTGAAATGTTCCGCATGAAGGAATGAGAATGTGTCCGAGATGATTACAAGGTTCACAGACATTACAAATTCACTTGTGGCACTTGGAAAGACATACACTCATGCCGAGATGGTGAGAATGATACTTCGTGCACTAACCCCCGAATGGAAGAAGAAGACCACCGCCATAGAAGAGACCAATGATTTAACACAACTTTCTCTTGAGAATCTTGTGGGAAATCTTATGGCTTATGAGGTACAACTTGAAGAGCGCAAGAAGGATGCCGAACCACAACAATCAAAGAAGAAGACATTAGCATTCAAAGCCAATTCGGACTCCGAGGATAAAGAAGAAGATGAGGAAGAGATTGCCATGTTCACGAGAAAGTTCAAAAAGTTCCTAAGAAAAGGTAAGTTTAATTCAAAATCTAAGGAATCTAATGAACCTCCAACTTGTTTCAAGTGTAACAAGACAGGTCATATGAAAAAGGATTGCCCATTAGAGAACGCAAAATCTAAAGAAAAGGCGTCCAACTTCAAAAAGGACAAGTACACAAAGAACAAGCTCGTGAAGAACAAAAAGGTATACCAAGCAACTTGGGATGACAGTGATTCTTCGTCAGAAGAAGAAATTGATGAGACAAACGAGGTTGCAAACGTGTGTTTTATGGCGTCTCAAAATCAAGTAAGTAATGAGTATGATTCTAATGATTTACTTGATGCTTTCAATAAAATTTTTCAAGAACTTAAAAAGAAAAAGATTAGAGTTAAGAATTTAGAGAAAGTTAATCAAATACTTTCTCAAGAGAATCTTAACCTTGATAAAGAAGCAAAATCATTAAATTCTCGTCTTTCTAGTTTAGATATGGTTCTTGAGTTTCTATAGAAAAATTATAAAGAGATATCCAAGAACGTATCTAAATTTAATAAAGAAAAAGAGAATTTAAATGATGTTCTTCAAAATCAAGTGCAATCTAGTCAAAAGTTTGGACTTGGTTTTAAAAAGTCTAACACTAGTGTAAATAAACCTGTATCTATTTCCAGTGTCAAGCATAAACTTTACGAGTTTTCTGAAAAGCCTAAAACTATAAGTTTTCATGATAAAGGTAATTCTAAAGTTCAGACAAGTCGACTGCACCCATCCACCAGTTGCCTGTCCAGAGGTACTGAGTCTCATTCAACGAGATAAATACCTCAGATAAGTTGACCTATACTACCTCCCAGTCGACTGAATAATAGTAAAAGTCGACTGAAAGGTGCTGTAAAGTCGACTGGACAGAGCAAATATGTATGGGTTCTAGTCAACCTGAGCTCGAAAAATAGAATTGCTTATATTAATTCATATATACTTACTGTATGTAATTCTGCTAATTTTATTTCTGCTTATGGTGGAAAATCAAACTCATTATGGGTTTGGTTCCCCACAAACTAATCTATTTTGGACCCAATGAAAAGGGTACCATATTCACATTGAATATTTTATAGGTACCTAAGAGAGATCATTGGATACTTGACAGCGGATGCTCGAAGCACATGACTGGTCATGCCAACCTCCTATCTTCCATACAAAACATTGATAGAGGAACAGTTACATTTGGTGACAACAATAAAGGAAAGGTCATAGGAATTGGTATGGTCGGTAAGCACACTAACCCCTCTACAGAAGATGTCTTATTAGTTAGTGGACTTAAGCATAACCTGTTAAGTATTAGCAAACTTTGTGATAAGGGTTATAAAATCATGTTTGAAAAAGATGCATGTTTAATTTATAATTCAACCATGCAAAATATAATTTTTCAAGATTTTAGGAAAAATAACATTTATGAATTGTGTTTAAAAGTATATGAGTTTTCAAATGATTTTTGTTTAGTAGCTTCTCATAATGATTCTTGGTTTTGGCATAGACATTTTGGCCATGTGAATATGAAAAATCTCTCAAAATTGTCTAAGTACAACCTAGTTAAAGGGCTGCCAAGACTATCTTTTAAGAAGAATAAGTTATGTGATGCATGTCAACTAGGTAAACAAATTAAATCTACTTTTAAAACAAAAGAAGTAATTTCTACTAGTAGGCCACTCGAATTAATTCACATGAATTTATTTGGCCCTACTAGAATTGCTTCTTTAAATAAAAGTAGGCATGTTTTTGTTTTAGTAGACGATTTTTTACGATTCACTTGGACTTTCTTTTTAAAACATAAGAATGATGCTTTTGAAGAATTTGCTAATTTTTGTAAATGAATTCAAAATCAAAAGTCTCTAATCATAGTCACTATTAGAAGTGATCATGGTGGAGAATTTAAAAATAAAACGTTTGCAGAATATTGCAACAAGAATGGTATAACTCATTCATTTGTATTTCTTAGAGCTTCACCACAAAATGAAGTAGTTGAAAGGAAGAATAGGACTTTCATTTGCAAGAATGTGCACGTACCATGCTTGTTGAAATCAATTTACCTAAGTAATTTTAGGTTGAAGCCGTTGCTACAGCTTGTTATGTTTTAAATAGAATTTTGATTAGGCCTAAGCTAAAGAAAACATGTTATGAGCTATTTTTTGATAGAATTCCTAAGGTCTCTTACTTTAAAATATTTGGATGTAAGTGTTTTATTCTGAACACTAAGGATAATTTAGATAAGTTTGATCCTAGATCTAATGAGGGTATCTTTGTAGGATACTCAAATAGGAGTAAAGCATATATAATCTTCAACAAGTCAACAATGACTATTGAAGAATCCATGCATGTTGCATTTGATGAATCTCTGTCTTCATCGACTTTAATTGAAGATGATGAAACTAATTCATCACCCTTAAATAAAGTAATTACATTTTTAGAACAAACTAGTCTTGCGAATAAGTCGACCGATAAGGAAGTCAAGTCGACTGCTGTAAATCAGTCGACTGATGGACTGGTCAAGTTGACTGATCCTGTTGTGATGTCTCCAACTTTACCAAAATCTTTTGTTGAAGTTAGTGATCATCCTCATGATTTAATAATTGGTGACATTTCACCTGGTATTCAGATGAGATCACATGTTAACATGATATCTCACATAGCCTTCTTGTCAGATTTTGAACCAAAGAATATACAAGAAGCGTGTGATAATAAATTTTGGATGAATGCCATGCAAGATGAGTTAAACCAATTCATAAGGAATGATGTATGGGATTTAGTTCCACGACCTCCTGATCAGACTATAATTGGTACTAAATGGGTATTCAAGAATAAGTTAGATGAATCATGACAAGTTGTTAGGAATAAAGCTAGACTAGTTGCTCAAAGGTATAATCAAGAAGAAGGCATAGATTTTGATGAAACATATGCTCCCGTTGCTAGATTAGAATCAATTCGTATCATATTATCTTTTACTTGTTTTATGAATTTTACACTCTTTCAAATGGATGTTAAAAATGCATTCCTTAATGGGTTTATAAAGGAAGATGTTTATGTTAAACAACCACCAGGTTTTGAAAATGAACAATTCCCAAACCACGTTTTTAAATTGAAAAAGGCTTTATACGGTCTTAAACAAGCACCTCGTGCTTGGTATGATCGATTCAAGACTTTTCTTTTAGAAACAGGTTTTGAAATAGATAAAGTAAATACTACTTTGTTTATTAGAAGAATTAAGAATGATATTTTAATCATACAAATATATGTTGATGACATAATTTTCGGTTCTATTGATAGTAATCTATGTCAAGAGTTTACTAACACCATGAAAAACGAGTTTGAGATGAGTCACATGGGTGAACTCAATTATTTCCTTGGACAAATTAAGCAGTCACATAAAGGTATATTTATTAATCAAGGAAAATATGTTAAGCAATTACTCAAACGGTTTAACATAGATAGCACTAGTAGTAAGACCACACCTATGGCTACTACCACTACCCTTGACAAAGATGAATTAGGTAAGAGTGTCGATCAAAAACTCTATCGAGATATGATTGGCTCACTCTTATATATAACTGCTAGTAGACCGGACATTATGTTTAGTGTATGTTTGTGTGTTAGTTATCAGTCAAGTCCTAAAGAGTCTCACTTAAAAGCTGTGAAACGCATTTTAAGATATATTAAAGGCACATCTGATTATGGTCTATTTTATCCACGCACCGACAACTTTCAACTTTTGTCATATAGTGATGCGGATTTTGCCGGTAGTAAAACTGACTGCAAGAGCACTAGTGGGACATGTCACTATTTGGGACATTCACTAGTCTCTTAGTGCAGTAAGAAGCAAAATTCGGTATCCCTATCACTACAGAAGCTGAATATATCGCTGCAAGTTTGGTTTGTGCCCAAATTTTATGGATGAAACAAACCCTATTAGATTATGGTATTTCATTTGAAAAACCTTCAATAATGTGTGATAATACCAGTGCCATTAACTTATCTAAAAATCCGGTTCAACATTTACGTACGAAACATATAGATATTCAACATCATTTTTTTACGTGATCATGTTTTAAAGGGAGACATTTCTTTAGACTTTATTTCTACTGATAAACATGTAGCTAACATTTTTACCAAACCTCTTAAGGAAGATACCTTTATCACCTTAAGAAGAGAACTAGGGATTTGTAGTTTTTATGATGTTTCTTGAATTTTTTCTGGTAAGTCGACTTACAAGTATTGTTCGGTCGACTGCCAAGTATCTTTTTCTAATTTTTGTCAGAGTTTTATGCTCTGGACAGTCGACTGTGCATAGTACCCAGTCGACTGACCAGTTGTATTAATGTTATGTTCAATTTTCTTTTTGACTCTCGACTAAGTCGACTGCCCCTTAATACCAGTCGACCGTCATGAATCAGCTTTTCTTCAAAATCGAATTTTGGCACATCGTTTGAGGCGATTTTTTTTACTTTACTGCTACCATTTGACCGATTGAGCCTTTGAAACTTCCTACCCTTCATCTCAGTTGTCCATTCAAAGTAAAAGCCCTAATTCTTTCCCCTCACTCTTTCACTTTTACCCTAGCTCTATCTCTCTACCAAAGCTCTCAATTCGGCTGCTGCTGCTGCTTGGCAATTTCAAGGATTTTGAAACCAAGATTGAAGATCTCTTACAATTTTCAGTGATTCTCAGAAGATCTCTTGAAGTTCTTTACTTCTCTTTGCTACTTCCTTGTCGGTATATTTTCTTAGAACTTTTTCATCTCTTGATTTTAAGGATTTTTTATGCCCCCCAAAAGATCCCGTTCATCTAAAGTAGAAGAAGGACAAGGATCTAGAAACCCGAATCTGAGACGGATGTTGTAAAACACTTTGATTCTTTTGATCGTGTGAGTTTAGCACGTATGAAGTTGCTAAATTCTCCACCTAGGTCTCCTTATAGGAATGTCCCTCCTATCCCCTTAGCCACTTCAGCTTGTCGGTCTTCTGCTTCTAGTTCCTCTCGTCCTCGTGCTGATTTTGATGATCTAAGAAGTCTTTACACGTCTGTTAATTATATTATGGATCGTCAAGATGCTCTCATGGATCGTCAAGATGCCCTTGAAGCAAGTATTTCTCATCTTACCCACCTATTCACCACTCAGTTTCCTCCTCCCTCTCATGGTGGCCAAGATGAAGATGATGAAAATGATGAAGATTGATGCGCCACTTTTTTCATATTTTTTCTATGTATTTCCTACTTATTGCTGTATTTTCTATCTATTATGTAATCGTTTAAATTAAGACTATTCTCTTTTTATATAAATATCATTTTGCTATGTATTATTTTTGTGGTTTATTTTTTCTCCATTTTTTTGTTGATGACAAAGGGGGAGAAAATATAAGCTATAACTTTTATGTTGCTTTGTGTTATGTTTTGGTGATACATATCTTTGTTTATGTCTTTGTGCATGTTTTTGTGCATGTTTTCACATCTATGCATGTTGTACATTTGATAGGGGGAGCATGTGAGCACTTGTAATATTTATTCCCATTATTGTAAGCTATTGTGTTGTCATCATCAAAAAGGGGGAGAATGTTGATTCTTGATTTTGATGATTACAACACAATGCAAAATTGTTGTGCTTCTTCTTAGATATTACAGGACATACACAAAGGCAAAATGTTCTAACAAGCTTTACAAGGTTCTTAAAGCAAGTTGATCAAGCAAAAGCTACAAATAAAGCTCTTATAGCTAATTGATTAAGAAAGCTACAAGGTTGTCAGCTTCAAAGAAAAAGACGAAGGCTAAAAGCTCCATCTCAAGACTCAAGACTCAAGACAAGACCTATGCTTCAATTTGTTGTATTAAGTGTGTTGTAACAATTGTAACTTTTTTATTTCTTTGAGTCTTAGAAATTCTGTAATAGCCTTGTCACACACACTCACACATATCTTTAACATAATTGAGTTTTTTTTCAAACTTAAAAAGATCGAAACCAGATTGAAAAAGCTCAGCTGTTAAGTACCAGTCGACCGCCATTAGGCACCAGTCGACTGTCCTAGTACGAAACTGTCTGAACTTATTCAAACTCTAACCAATCGACTCATAACGGCAACCTAGTCGACTGTTCAAGTCATTTCGAAAGTTTACTGATTTCAAAACTTGATTTTTCAAATTCAAAAGTTTTATTTCCGTTGGTTGATAGTTGGTACAACTGCCTCTCAACGTCCAGTGATTCTAACTCTATAAATAGAGTATAGAAATCACTTGGAAAAGGTTACAACAAGTACTTATTTTAAAAAAGAGAACAAGAGTTCACAAGCTTTCAAATCCTCTACGTTTTTTGGTTCTCTGAAATCAGTCTAGTATAACAGTGATTCCGTTTTAGACTGATTTCGGAAGTTGACCTAATAGCCACACACAAAATCACATTCACAACAAGACTATAGGTTGATTGTAAACATTTTTGTTGTTGTTCTTCACTCTCGGGTTGTGAAAGTGGTTCCACTCGATTCAAGAGTAGGGCTCTAGGGTGTAGAGTCAGGTTTTCACTCTTGGTAGAAGAGTGGGTTGCTTTCTCTAGTGGTGAGAAAGGACTACGGATTGGACAAGGTTGTTGTCTAACGCAGTAGGGTATTCTTGTATTTTCTTCAAGAATAGTGAAAAATCTCAAGTGGGTTGCGTGGGGACTGGATGTAGGTCGGGAGGACCGAACCAGGATACATCGTGTGTACTCTGTGGTTGTATTTCTCTGAACTTGCATTTCATTTACTTGCTTTTTAAGTTCTCTATGAAACTTGTCTGGACGGTCGACTGTGTTCTTTTTTTAAGTCGAATGGTCAGACTTGTACTACTGTCTCTCTGAAAACTTGTCTGGTAAGTCGACTTGACCTATAGATAAGTCGAATGGTCAGACTTGATCAGTAGATAAGTCGACTTGACCTATCTACTGATCAGACTTGTCTTAAAATACTCTTCTTAACTGTCGTCCCAGTCGACTGGTTTCTCTTTTCAAGTCGACTTGACCGAAGAAAAAGTTCAATTCCGCAATTACTTTTATAAAACACTATTCACCTCCCCCCTCTAGTGTTTCTTGCCTTGCCTACAGGATCCAACAAATCGGGCCGGGTTGGATTTGCAAAATGTCGACCCGCCTAACCCGTGAATCCATTCAAGTCTAACCCGGGTCGAGTCGTGGGTTGGCCCGTGTGTTGAATTTTTTTTTTACTTTAAAAAAATTGTAGTAATAATAATAATAATAATAATAATAATAATAATAATAATAATAATAATAATAATAATAATTAAAGAGTGAAATTGCAAAAAAAAATGTATATATTAATCATATGATTTCAACTTTTACAAATTTCCAGCCTTTTTTATAAGAACAAAGAATTATTATAAATTGGTTCTATACAATTACAATTTTCTTCTATAAAATGATAATTTTCTTCAATTTTCCAACTTATTTATAAGAAACAAATATTTATTACAATTTTTTTATACATTTACAAATTTCTTGCATATGTTGATCTTCAATTTGTTGTTGTTGTTGGTCTTCAATTCATCATGTCGGTTGCTATTGTTGTTGTTGTTGTTCTTCCGGCGAGTTACTTCCACTTATAGACGTGTCGAACCCTATTTCTTGAGTCCTATCTTCGGCCTTCATCCAGTCTTCCATATAGACGAGTATCTCCAACGATTAGGGCTTCAAGAGATTCCTGTAATCGGTTAGAACCCTGTTACTTGTAGAAAATGTACTTTCTGAAGCAACTGTAGAAACAGGAGGAGTTAGTAGATCTTTAGCCATATATTTAAGAATACTATAAGTATATTCATGGTCTTAAAACTTTCAGAATCTTGTTGATTATACCAATGTAATTCATTTGGTTGATTAGTCCTAACTTTTTTTGATTGAATTTTTGCAAGTAAATTAAATGTGGCATCATCTAATTTATTCTTACCCTTACCTGTAGAAGTAGCAGAAGAAGTAGTAACTAAAGTAGTAGTACTACTAGATGAAAAACTTCTGTCATAATAATCATACAAGTTATTCAATGTCGATTCAAATTTAGCTAAAAATGTTCCGCAATCAATTTTAGATTCATCTTCCCCATGTAAAAAAAAATATTTCAATCAACTCTTCGTACCTTCTAATTTGATATGAGGATCTATTACAGTAGCAATACAATTAGGAGGATGATTAAAATACTTCAAAATTTTGGTGTATGCAGCTTTCACAATATGACCAATAAAAGCATCATCGATCATTTCTTTGAAAGTTTGCATCATAGTAACTATTGAAATAAAAATGCTACTAGAAGTAGATTCATAAGATTTCGAAAATTTTAAAGTTGCGGTTTTAAAAGGTTCTAAAAATTTTAACAAATATTCGGATTAAACCAAACTTGGGGAGTCATTTCAAAATTTGGCATATTTTTTGTCATACAAAAATCATTTATACATGCTTTATATTCAGTAACAACATGTAGCAAATCAAAAGTAGAGTTCCATCGGTGTTTAACATCCTTTGAAAATTTTCTAAAATGTACATTTTAAAGCCTACACCAAGCTTTCCATTCTTGAAATATAGGGTCACTTAATGCAATAAAATGTACATAATTTCTAATGTTAACTATATATGGGTCGGCTATTTTTAATGCATCTTGAACACATAAATTTATAATATGTCATACACATCTAACATGAAAAATATTGTCAGATGGAGGGTTTAATGCGGTTTTTAATATACTAATTGATGCATTGTTGTTAGAAGCATTCTCAAAACTTATACACATAATTTTATCACGAATATGAAAAAAATCACAAATTTTTAAAAAAAACGATTTGCAATTTCATTTCCTTTATGTGGATAGGGCAACGCGGTAAGTGATATGATCCTTTTTTGAATGATCCAATCACTGTCGATCCAATGACAAGTTATTGCCATGATTGGAATATTGTTGCAACTCTTCAAACAATCGGAAGATAGAGAAACTCTACAAGTTCAACTCCATAAAATGGTAATCAAAGCTTCTCTCATTTTGTTGTACATTTTAAAACAATCAGACTTCAAAGTATTCATAGGGATTCTTTTAAAGTGCGGGTTTAAGGCGGTTTGATTAAAAGTTTCTAAGTCCCTACTCTCGGAATAAGAAAATGGTAACTCTTCCTTGATTACTGGTCGGGTCATTTCCCGACGAACAAGTTCGGGATCATAAGAATGGCTATCAACTACACCGGTCCTAGGGTGAATTTTTGGTTGGCCGGGTAGGTCTATAAGAAGTTCTTTGTGTACATTTTGGATGTGTCGTTTTATTGTACCCGTCCCCTCAGAGCCCTCACCCTTCTTCCATTTGTATGGCTTCGAACATGTTTTACAAATTTTTATACCTACACCTTGATTTTCTTCGTCCGGAATATAATCATAAAATTTGAGCCAATCACTAGTTTCCCCTCTAGTTTTCCTACTACTAACCGGTTGTGTTGTTTCGGTTGCTTGTGTTTGTGGTTCTTCTTCTATGTCTATGTCTCCTACAAACTCATCGTGTGTACCAATGTGTCCGGTCATAGGGTACTCTTCGCGCAGGCTCATTTTGTGGGACAATTGGAGGCCTACGAGAAGTGTCGGTGGAATCTTGTCCACTTTGGCTACGGCCGCTACCTCGTGATCTAGACATGGGGATATAGTTGTGTATATGAAAAAATTAAATACAATCTAGGCTAGATAAATTTTTTTAAAAAATCTAGAAAACAATAGGATGGTTGTGAGAGAGAAGATAAAAAAACCAACAAACAAATATGATAAAAAATTATAACAACAAAAAAAATATCAAGACAATAAGAGGGTTGTGAAAGATTGATACCGTACTTCGCGGATACTCGTATATATAATGAGAGTGAAAGTAAAAGTAGAAGTAGAAGTAGAAGTCCGAACTCGTATATAAATAGAAAGAGAACTTCTTTGTTGGAGCCTTGGAGGAGTTGAAGACTTGAAGACGTAGTTGAATGTTGAATTTGATACGATCGGAATTTGTCGCTTCTATGTTGCTAGCTTCTTTGTTGACAAAATTTTAAAAAATTGAGATTGAATTGAGGAGTAGTAGTAGAGAGAGTAAGAAAATAAGGTGTAAAATTTTTAGATTGGGTTTAAGGGATATTTATAGGGAAGAAAAAAAAACGAAAAAAACGGCTATAACAGTCGTTGCCCCTGTTTTCGGCCGTTGGACCCGCGTGTCGAACGGTCGATCCACGCGGGTCGAACGTTTGGCCCGTACGGATCTAACAGTTCGAAACCCGCGGGTCGACCCGCTGGTTGGTGGTCGAGTTCACGGGTCGGGTTCAGCGGGTTGGAAACCATTATTTGACGACCCGGGTCGACCCGCTTAGACTCGCGGGTTCGACTCTAAGCGGGTCGACCCGGACCCGAACCGTATTTTAACGGCCGGGTTTGGCGAGTGGGTTGCGGGCGGGTCACGGGTCAGCCCGGCCCGGTTGCCATCTCTACAAAAAGCCTACTCCGCCGGCGTGAGTTATATGCTGAAGTTTAGTAAGGTTTTTGACAATAATGAGAAAGATGCAAGATGTTTTCTGAACCAACTTGCAAAGATAAATGAGGTTATCTAATACAAGAAGAAAAGTCAGATATAGTTTTTTGAAAAATATACTTCAGGGGTTATTTGCAACCATAGTTGAGTGTGGTTTTCAACGTAAAAAAAGTTCAGTGAGATTTTCTGCATAAAGGGATAGTTCAAGGTTTTTTTTCTCTTCAAATTTAGCCTTTTTTAAAACATAGTTAGGTGCTATTTTTTTTTATTATAAAAAATAGTGGGGGTTTTTTTTTTTTTTTTTTTTTTTTTTTTTTTTGTGTTTTGTTTTGTTTGTAAAACTGACGAATACTTCAGTGGAGTTTTTTAAATGAAGCCTTTCTATAAATATACTTTGGAGCCCTTAGATGAATCAAATATTCCGAAAATTAGAGAAGGTCGCACAAGAGGATATTGATTAGAACGTACCCATATATAATATTTGTGGATTTCCACAGAATTTACCTCATTATTACTTGGCCTAAATTGTACCGCATTATTATTCTTGCTAGATTTTTGCATTAGAAGACTTCTATTTAAAGTTCATCGGTGTTGCTTTAGCATCACCAATATTTAGTGAGAAAAATTAATCTTCTTCGTCATGGACCACCATGTCGGCGATATCGACAACGCTTACCAAACCTTCGGCATACATATTGGCCAAGCAAACCTCCTGCGACCAAAACAAGGAGGTCACAGACAAAGCACACAAAACGGTGAAGGAGAAGTACGAATTTTTCAAGGTCACATGTGTCGACAACGCTGATGACGACATCCAAATTGCAAACAAGAAGCTCTTAAAATGGAGTACGGAGGATCCATATAGAACTTAGGGGTAATGCTACACCTACTACCAATTTTACAACCTTTTTATCTACAACCTTAGATAGCACATTAGTAGTGGAGGTTTTGTTGAGTAGATGTTGAGTAGGTAATAAAGATATCCAATAGTAAAATTGGTAGTAGGTGCAGCATTACCTTAGAAATTAGTATCATTTGCTGGAATTTTTTCCCAAAATGACCTACTTTTTGAAAGTTTTTTTCAAACTGACCTACTTTTTAAAAAAATTCTCAAACTGACCTACTCGCTGTCTTAAAAAACGAGTTTGGTAAAAATTTCATCGCTTTTTAAACCAGCGAGTGTGAGGTTTGAGTTTTTTTTATTTCTCCCTAACCAAGACTCGTTGTCTCAAAAACCCACTCGCTTTTTGAGATAACGAGTGTCGTTTGGGGTTTTTAATACCCCGACTCGTTTTTTTTCATTTTCTTATCTCCATTCTTACTCTTTCTTATCTCCATTCTTACTCTCTAAACTCTGAAACCCAAAACCCTAGCCTCCCAAAATCGACCTTCTACCCACAAAATCTCCTATAAATCTAAATATATTCACTTAATCTTTCCTAACTCTCTCAACTTCTACTCTCAAAACCCTAAACCCATCTTCCGTAATATCCATATTTTGAAACTTTGAACTATGATAATTCACATTTGTTTCAAAATCATTGGAAGTTTAGAGATTGCGAATAAATTTGGATTCATAGATGTTGGAGTAGATATGAATGTACAGGACAGACTGCATATGCATCTTGAATTGGAATCCCCCCTAAACTCGCTTTCTCAAAAAGCGAGTCTGGGCAAAACCTCCTCGCTTTCTGAGAAAGTGAGTTTACAGTTGAGAGATTTCCAGAGCTTAAGTGGTCTCTGAAAATTTCTAAACTCCACGGTCGCTTTTTAGAAAGCGATGTGGTTTTGCCTACACTCGCTTTTTCAGAAAGCGATTGTAGGCAAAATTCAATCGGTTTCTGAGAAGGCAAATGTTGAGTTGAGAAATTTTCAGAGACCAAAATATGGACCTTTCGGAAGATGGGTTTAGGGTTTTGAGAGTAGAAGTTGAAAGAGTTGGGAAAGATTAAGTGAATATATTTAGATTTATAGGTGATTTTGTGGGTAGGAGATCGATTTTGGGAGACTAGGGTTTTGAGTTTCGGAGTTAGTGAGAGAGTAAGAATGAAGATAAGGAGAGGAAAAAAACGAGCATGGGGTATTAAAAACCCCCCAAACAACACTCGCTGTATCAAAAAGCGAGTTTAGGAAAAACTCACTCGCTTTTTGAGACAACGAGTCTTGATCAGGGAGAAATAAATAAACCCAAACCTCACACTTGCTGTCTCAAAAAGCGATGAGATTTTTACCAAACTTGCTTTCTGAGATAGCAAGTAGGTTAGTTTGGAAATTTTTAAAAAAAGTAGGTGAGTTTGGGAAAAACTTTTAAAAGTAGATCATTTTGGGGAAAAATTTCATTTGCTGGCTCATCAGTTGGAGAGTCATCAACCAGCAATACTAGTACCATAGGCAATGTTGTCACTTCGACAACAAACGACAATCTCCTGATGGAGTACTGCGGCTCTACTCAAGTTTTACTGGACGTTGACGATACATTCATTCTTCCAGTTGCCAACTGCAAACTCCATCGACGGATCTGGCGTGAAGAGGATTGGCAAAGCGAAGTTGACTGATGTGGCGAAGGGAAGCCCTCCAAGGGAGTCTTTAGGCGATATGGTTATGGAGACAATCTGGGTTTAAAATTCATGAGTTTTGTAATTTGTATGTTGTATTGTTAGAGCATCCACTATTGTATTGTTTGCTAAAAACTCAAAAATTAGTATTTGAGATGAAAAAATATCCCACTGTCATTTGCTAAAAACCCAAAATTTACAATATGAGTGAACAATCGATCGCTAAAGATAGCAGCTGCAATAGAGAAATGCTAATATAGAAGACGAAAGAAGATGATCCGTTTGAGAAAAAAAAAGTTGGAAAAGAAGACGGATGAATGATGATGCTCTGTTCGTCGATTTCTTGGAATAATAAAAAAAACAGAAAAGATGAGAGACGGATGAAGAAGCTCCGTCCTCATCTTTTCTGTTTTTTTAAAAACTACTAAAATTATTAAAATGCCATTACAAATTTACAGAAATGTCATTTAAATAAATTTAAAAAATCAAAATAAAATAAAATAAAATAAAATGCTTGGACTTCCATCCGGCACTTTCTCTACAAAAATCTTTCCCTATTTACTAAATCACTATCCAAATATTTACGAAAATACCATTTTTGCAATTAAAAAAAAATTAAAAAGGGAAAAAAATTCAAACGGATGAGCATCTTCCGTCTGGTTTTTTTTTTTTTTAAATTAATAAAAAAAATTTGGACAAACGGAAGATGATCTTCCGTCGCACAATTTTGTAATATTATAAAAAATTAAATAGAGGTCAGACGGAGGATAATCCTTCGTCTGAATATTTTAATATTTTTCGATTAGCCAAATTTGGCTCTACACGATAGTAGCGTTATCTGTCTATTGCTATTTTCCAAATACCAAATATCCATATTTTAGCAGCAACAACGATAGTGGATGCTCTTATGAAAGTAAAACGTCAAAAGAAAAAACATGTATCCAATTACCATAACTTGAACTTGAATCTTGAAATATGTGCTTGCTTATATTCTTCAAATACGTGGTTCTATAATCTACCTAAATACTTAAATCATCTCAAAGGAGCTGATTCATACAAAACAAAAAAGTGAGGGGTAGAAGAAAACCTGCCGGGTTATCACGGGGATTTTCTGAAATGTTACTCATAGAACGTCGACATGATATTTCGAGGGTTACTTATTCCCCCAAAACAAATTGACAACTTTTCGAAACTATTTTTTAAAATAGACAGCTTTCAAAACTAATTCTTAAGATAGACCACTTGTACTTGGAAATTGCGACCTGTTTGATTGTGAGGCTGCAGTTAGAAATTGCGACATCTTTAAAAATGTGTTTTCTTTCAAGGCCCTAATTCGCAAATGCGACCTTAGTTATTTTCATATTTAGCCTAAATTGACTTTGAGACTTAGACAAATTTTTTTCAAGTAAAAAAGTGTTAAATAGAGACCGCAGTTCCCAACTGCAGCTTAATTATAACAGAGGTCACGGTTGTGAACTGCGGCTTCAGTTATAAACTTTTTTAAAAGAAAGAAGAAAAAATTTATAACACAGGCCGTAGTTCCCAATAGCGGTCTTTGTTATTTTTAAGCCGCTGTTGGGAACTGCAACCTCTATTTAACACATTTTTACTTGGAAAAATTTGTCTAAGCCTCGAAGTCACTTTATGCCAAATATGAGAAGTGCGGCCTCGTAAAAATCCATTTTTACGAATCCGCAGTTGGTACTTAGTGGTCTATCTTCGAAATTAGTTTCGAAAATGGTCTATTTTGAAAATTAGTTTTAAAACGTGGCCAATTTCGTGAAAAAATCTTCATTTCGTCGGAAATGAATCCTCTTTCTTCTAACCTCTACCTCTCTGTCTTCTTCAACCCCTTCTCGCCGTCAACCACCACCGTCCACCGCCTCCTCCGCCGCAAATTTCGCCGGAGATTAGTTTCTATATCTCTCTTTTGCAATGGCGCTGTTTTTGAAACAGAAAAGGTGGGATTTTTAATATATTTTTTCTTTGTTTGGCAATGTTGCTGTTTAAGTTATGGTTTGATTTTGTTGAGTTAGGGTTCCTTTCCTCCGTTAATTATGATAGTAATGATAATTAATTGAATTTAATTAAAAGTTTGAATTTTGATAATTAGAGGGCTCCCATTGATTGTTTGAGCTCTTTTTTTTTTAAAATAAAAGTGAACCCAGTCACCTGTTTCATTAATGAACAATTAACGAAACATAAAGTACTAAATATTACAACCCAAGCATGAAACATTCTGCAATCTAACTGAAATAAAAGTACAGTAACATCTGCTGGTAAGCAACAAAAGACTGGCTCTCAAAATAGCAAAAGACCCCTCGGGCCCACATCAGTGGTAGCCGGTTTCTGGAGGTAGCTACTCCTCTTCCTCCGTACGAGGCTTCTTCCTCGCCCCTGCTGTACCTGTCCAATCGTTAATCAAAGCTAAGATTTTATGAAGCATCGTCTGAAATGTGCAGTTAATGTTACGAAAGCATGCATCGTTTCTATCTAGCCATAGGGACCACAAGCACGCCCCACACTAATCTGCACTCTTTCTTAATGAATGTCAACCTCCACCTCCCCCACACGTCATGGATACTAGTCGGAACCTCCGAGACGCCGAAACCCAACCCCAGAATTTCCCAAGCTAGTTTCGCTTTTGGACAGATCATGAAAATGTGATTAGTGTCCTCCTCCACACTATTACACCGTGGACAGCTCAAGTCAATCAGAATGTTACGTTTTCTTAGGTTGACCTTAGACAATACTGCGTTATTGTCCACCAACCACTAGAACACTTTCACTTTGTTTGGAATTTTCGATTTCCAAATAACCTCCGCATAAGCACTCCTACCCCCCCCCCCCCCCCCCCCCCATTATTTAAGAATTGATACATTTACCTAACTGAGAACACATTCGAAGACTCTAGCCTCCAAGCTCTTTCATCCTCGTTTCCTCTTTCAAGAGCCATTTTTTTTGCTAGCATCTGCTGAAGTAGTTGAAGTTGCCCCTCTCCCTCTTGTGATATGTTTCCATGGAATTGTAGTCCTAATCTATCCTGTTTTCATACATCTGCCACCAACACATCTTCGTTGATAGTTTCCTCTGCCAGTTTTGGGAACAGTGATTTAATGGTATTTTCTCTCCACCATTTATCCTTCCAGAATCTAGTGTTCTTCCCGTCTCCAAGTCTGGAAGTGGTGTTATCGTGGAACAGTTCTCCCACCCTCGCAATCCCTTTCCAAAGGTGCGACACCTTTCCGTACTTGCTTCGCCCTCCAAATCTAGTCTTTTTCTGCCGTCTATATAACCTGAAGAAGTTGCACCACCAGGCCTTTCGTCGCTTAATCATTTTCCACCACCACTTGGATAGTAACGCCTTATTCATATCACGTAGATTGATGACTCCTAGCCCTCCGAATTCTTTCTTCAGATACACCTTGCCCCACCGAATCAAATTGAATCCCCTGTTATCTTCTCTCGACCCTTTCCAAAGGAATCTCCTCCTACTTTTATCGATTCTTTGAATAACCCAACTTGGAATCTCATACATGGACATCAGGTAAGTTGGTAGACTGCTTAGGACTGAGTTGATAAGAGTCACTCTTCCCCCAAGCGATAGGAATTTTCCTTTCCACCCCGCGAGTTTTTTCTCAACTTTCTCCACTAATGAGATCCTGTCTTCCTTAAGCAACTTCTCCGGTCTGATGGGCGTCCCTAGATACTTTAGGGGAAATTCTCCTTTCCCGCACTTTAAAGCAGTTGAGATCGCATCCATAGCACCTTCTTAGTCCTTGCAGAGGGGAACGACACAACTCTTATTGAGATTAACAGCCAGTCCTGACCAGTATTCAAAGCATCTTAATACCGTTCTTACTGCAATGGTTTCCTCCAACTTAGCTGCACCAAACAATAATGTGTCGTCCGCAAACTGTAGGATCGCTAATAGCTTCGTTATTCCTTTTATTTGGACTCCTTTGATAAGTTCCGCCTTTTTACCTCTCTTTATCATTTCAGTTAGTGCATCAGCCACAATCGTGAAAACAGTGGTGAAAGAGGATCTCCCTGCCTTAGTCCTCGACGACACCGAATTTCTTTTCCAGTTGTTCCATTAATAATAATGGACGATTTCCCATTGTGAAAACACAATCTCATCCAGTTCCTCCACTTTACCCCAAATCCTTTAAGTTCCAGCGCCTCGTCCACACACTCCCACTCCCCCGTATCATATGCTTTTTCAAAGTCAAATTTTAGCAGAAAACCGTTCACTTTGTCTTTATTTCCTCTGAAGATCATCTCATGAGCTGAAGCTATGCTATCCATGATATCTTTTCTCTTAACAAAATCACTTTGAGTGACGTCAATAATATCCTGTAAGTGCGGCGCCAATCTATTAGCCAGGACTTTTGTGATGATCTTGAACGAACCATTGAGAAGACTGATCGGCCGAAAATCTGACAGCCTAAGTACTTCGGGTTTCTTTGGGATTAAGATAACATTCTCGTAATTTAATCTTTCGACTTGTGCAACCCCCCTATGGAGTTCCTGAAATATATCAATAAAATCTTTCTTTATTATATTCCAATATTGTTTGTAGAACAAGATCGGGAACCCATCTGGTCCCGGTGCCTTATCATGCCCCAGAAGTTTGATTGCTTTAAGGATTTCCTCTTCAGAGAATGCTTCTTCAATCCCTTCACTTCCATCAATTCTGGACTCACTCCACATGTCTGATTGTAACTTGTCTCTTTGCGATCTCTTCTTTCCAATAAGGTCTCTAAATCCCCTATCTATATGTTGTCTGATTTTCAACCCGTCCTCTGTCCAGGCTTCATCAATAAACATCCCCCCAATGTGGTTGTGTCTCCTTCTCCCATTCGCCACCTTATGAAAGAAGGCCGTGTTAGCATCTTCTTCCTTGAGCCATTGTACCCTTGATCTTTGCCTCCAGTAACATTCCTCCATCTCTCCAATTTTGAATAACTCACCTCTGATTGCCGTCAGTTCCTCAAATTCACCTCCTTCCAGGCTCTTATCCTCCTCAATAAGTTCTAGCTCATGACTCCTTTCCCCCAATCTCACCTTCTTCCTAAAGATCTCTCCAAACTCCTGTTTTGCCCAAATCTTAAGACATTTACGCAGTCTTCTCACCTTGATAATCGATTTTGATACCGCATCCGTCCGTGGCACCGGTCTTTCCCACGACTGTTGAATGATCTTCGCACAGTTCTTGGACATGGTCTAAGCTTTCTCAAATTTAAATTGTGGCCTAGGCCAATTTCTGACCTCACCACAATTCATAACGAGCGGGGCATGGTCAGATGTATATCTCAGAATTGTCTTTACTTCCGCAAGTGGGAACAAGTTTTCCCAATCCTCCGAAACCAAAACTCTATCTAATTTCGTGAGGGTCGGATTAGCCTGCATGTTTGTCCAAGTAAATCTCCTATCGGATGCCTGAATCTCCGTGAGAACCAAATCGTTGATAACCTGATTGAAGTTGTGTCTATCTCTATCGGATGACCCTCTCCCTCTGTGCTTGGTCTGAAATCTTGTAATATTAAAGTCACCTCCCAGCACCCAAGGACCGTCCCATCTACCTATAATACCTCTTAACTCTTCCCAGAAGTCACCTCTACTAGAAGGGATATATGGACCGTATACTGACGATACCATATGCTCCTATCCATCCCGTTTACGTTTAATTCTAATGGTCACCGGGAATTCCCCGACAAAGCTATCTAAAATTTCGAAAATCGTCGAGTCAATTCCTAGAGCTATACCCCCGACATTCCTCTAGCCGTCTTGAACCGCCATTGGAAATCTCTCAGAGACCTAAGGCACATTCAAAGTCTTTGTTTTGTGGGTCTACTATCTTGGTTTCTTGAAGCCCACAGATTGTAGGCTTCTTCTTCGCTATAGTGTCGCCCACCAATCTACTTTTACCCCTAGAGCACATACCCCTCACATTTCAAAATAAGTATAACATTAATAAACAGTCGAAGACACCCCTACCCCCTCGATCTATCCCAATCTACGGGATATTCTAAAATCCTAATCTTCTTTTCTCAACGCAATAACCCTAAATAGTTGTTCGGCTTCAGTGGACCCCATGTCTATTCCGATCATGCTAGCATAATAAAGAATCATATTATCGGAAATAAATCTCAAAATTGACAACTCACCTCTGCATGCAGAAGTTGGTTCCTTTGCCTTAGCCGCCAATTTAATGAGGTCCTCCTCACTAGGCCCCTTGGAGTCCCATCTGTCCATCTGTCTCTTGCTTTTTCTCTTTGCCTCATCCACCCCAGTACCCCTGCCCTCTATGCGTGTCTCCTTGATTTTTCCTGAACCAGAAGCTAACTCATTCACTTGCCTAACCCACCTTTCGTGTTCGCTATTAGAGTCGTGGTTCTCATCTCCCACTCCATACAAAGCACCTATGATATCATCCTCCATATGATCCGCCAAATTGTCCCGAACTCCGGCTCCGCCTCTTGACCACTTTCCGACCCCCCTTCTTGACCAAGTGTCTCCTCGATGCCATCCATTGCCTCTATACTGATATCATCGTCCTCACCCTCTATTTGTTGATCCCCGATACTTGGATTATTACTTCTCACAGTATTACCTGCCGCATCGCCTATTCCACCTAAATTCCCCGAGCCATCGCGCGCCTGCCCATTCCCTAAATCTGGCTTAAAAAGTATCTCTTCATTACCCGGCCCATGCCCACTCCCAAGCCCAATCACATTCAAATTATTTGATATTGCTGTAATAGCCATCTCCACAGCTCCTTGGAAATTTACGCGAGTCATGGTCATGACTTGCGTTGCAACTGTGAAGTAGTGGGCCCCCCTGACTAACGTGTCGAATTCTCCACACAATCTGTAACGCTTCCTCCCTTCATTGTCAAGTCCCCATCAACAGTACCTTGTACTTGATGTGTGACCCTTTCACAATCTGACTTTCCGCCGAACCCACACCCAACAGCTGGCTCCTTCCCTTTTCCTGCTACTTTTGTTGTCACGTCACGTCCAAGTTTCAACTGCCTACAACCTGTCTCTTGTGCCCGAAGATCAGCTACGCCAAAAGCATCCGTTATTTGCTGTTTTGAGCGAATCTGATCAGCTCTCCTCTGATCGAACAGCTGACCTCTAATTGTAGCCTTTTCCCTCTCCACATCCAATGGACGGCTCAGAACAGCAGCTCCTGGATCTAGTGGCTGTCGTTCGTCTTCAACCTTCGTCATCTTCTCCAAGTGAACCTCCGAAATGTTATCTGAGTTCTCCGGCGATTCCCTAAACGAAACTTTCTTTCTCCGCTCGATAATAACTTTCACCTCATGTCTTTCCTCTTCGAACTCCGCAATTATCACCGACGGGATGAGGCTTAGGTCGTGAACACCGATTTGAATTCTCGCATATCCCCGCCGCGTTTGCGAATTTGTGTTCTTATCGATGGAGATAAGGAACCCAAACCCTTCGACGAGGTTTTGGAACGCCGATCGCACCCAACATTGGAACGGCATATTGAATAATCGCACTCAAATCGCCGGCATCTTGTTCATCTTCATTGCTCCAAAACTTCGCGACCATCTACTCATAGACACATACCAGTCATCACCCTCTAGGCTTCCATTGGAGAGCACCTCTGTGACTTTTTCCTCGGAACCGCAGTATACTAGGTGTGTATCTTGTTTGACCTTCTGAATCTCCCACTGCAGTCACATTCTAGGCCTAACGCTCTCTGAAAGCGCGTCGATCATTTCAGCGATGGTCAGATTCCCTGTATGGATTCTCAGCACAATACATAATTTCATACGAGACTCGAATTCGGCCATGATCGGCATGGGCGTGATGACCGCTTTGATAACTTTCTGGCCTGCATCGAAACTCTCCTCCGACCTCGCACTCTCCATCCTGATGACTCTGTTTTTCGGTGGAATCGTCGAAGCAGACGATCGCGACTGCACGCTTCCGATCGATTTGATTGCTGGACAGTTCTTTGAAATATGACCCGATTTCTTGCACGCATAGCAAAACCACTCATTCACGCAATCGTGGATGGTATGACCAATCTCTGCGCATTTGTGACATTGAGTGGTCTTTGGTTTCCCTAGTGGAGCAGACGACGACGACGAGCTCAATTTTTCGACCATCTTCTCCGCCTTCTTAACTCTTTTGGGCTTGTATAGGATCCACTCTCCCTCCTCATCTTCTTTCTTCCTTATTAATTCTATCTCCGGCACCCCATCCCCACATCTTTGGGATGCACGCCCTGGCTCTTTCTTCTCTCTAGTAGTCGCCTCTAGGTAGGATCTCCTATAGGTCAACGGTGGTCGGAAAGTCTCTCTTTCCACCTCCGTTGCCGGTAGCTTACCCTTACCCACAGGCACTCTACTCTGGGCTTCGGGCCTTCCTAGTCTCGACCAACCTCTATGGTTCGGTCGGCTGTACCTCGCCTGAGAACGGCCTCTAACCCTCAACTCATCGAGATCCTCGACTTCAGCTCTTCCTCTACGCTCCGGTCGACGATCGCCCTCCTCCACTCTACCTCTTTTGGCCATCGAGCGAAGATCGTTGGGCTGTTGTTTGCTACTGTGGTAAGACTCTTTACGGATGTATCGCTGGTTCTCTCCCTGGGCTTCTTTCATTCTTTTTTCCTCTGCTCCAACTGTTATGCCAGTATATGCCAGTATTGTTCCTTTTTTGTTATTTTAGAGAGAGGGGGGTGTTCAATTAATGAAGCTTGAGTTTATTTGTTTGAGCTCATTTTACATGTGGTCTTTAGCAATGTAGTTAGGGAATTTACATCTTCGGTAATTTTAAAATTACGATCGCAAGTTGGGTTTGTAGCAAAATTTGGAAATCTCAATACTGAATTGATTTTGGATAGCTATTTCTTGTATCGGTATTGGGAGTATAGATCGTTTTTTGCGTAGGAGGTCCTTATAATTAAATGAATATTGAAAGTTGGAAAACGTTTGATATATATGCAACAATTTTGATGATGCAATATCATGTTTTAAAATTTTAGATAATGGATCAGTTGATTCACTAAATTTTTGTATCAAAGTGGGTAAGTTGAATTTTATTGACTTGTATGATAATTTGTATGGAACACTAAAATATGGAGTATATATTTTAATCAATATCAATAGGAAAATATAATTAAATATCAACATTAACTTGGTTGGTAACTAGCATGTATTGCGGTAAGCAAAAACATATTAATCATGGAATTTAGAAGTATTGATTGGACAGGTAATACCCTTGTATCGTTGATCGTATAGTTTGTGTCATCTTGGTGGCAGCCTAATTTTCAATTTTTTTTTTCTTCCTTTTATTTATTTCCTCGCCACGATTTTAGTCTTGGTGTAAATTATACCTTAAATATGGCTGATACGGCCAATTAACCTTGTAGCCTTGTAATCGTCATAAATTTCCAATATTAACTTCGTATTCTAAAGAGCTGAGAAACAACTTCTGTCTTGTGCTAACTACTCTTAGTGCTCCATAATATGGTTCTTGTACTCAATTTTATTGTCTTGGTCGCCTCGAGAAAAAGATGATAGGTCATTTCGTCATTCTTCTTTCATGTTGTTATTGCAACATGATAATTGAAGGTCACGTTCATCTGAAGGGGTGGCAACAGGCAGCAGCTGCTGTAGGATGAAGACAGATTTGATAGCGGCTCTTGGAGAGACTACTGGAAAGCCAGCTTCCCAAAGGGTGCTTGAGCGAATGAAGAATAGCCCTGAAGGCACAGTATGTTACCTATTACTTGCAAGGCTTTGCTTTTGTAGGGTAGTTTAGTTCATATGTTTTAAGGGTATTTTATACGATACTAAAGCATTGAATGTAAAAACTAATTTTACTGTTATATTCGTGGTGATTGCCGTCATAGATAGTACTTCAAGGTTTGGGTTTGGTATTCAAGACTATATAGTGATCCGTATTTAAAATCAGATATCGAGTTGTCAAGAGTATTTGGGTACAGGATGACAGATGTGTTCGCTCATGACCCCAGACTGAACAGTATAAGATTGATATGTGATTGTTCTGCCTTTAATTTTTGCATTGATGTAAATAACTGCATGCCCGCAGAGAACTCGGTACAGATGTACTAAATGCAATTTTTTTCTAATGTTATTGCATGGAAGTGCTGATTTCTTCTAGCAGATTTACCATCTCTCTAAAATGAACAATATTGTTCTCTTCTGTTGTGAACTGCTTAGACATAGAACAAAAAATTGGACATCAGGATTCATGTAAATTCATCAATGGCTAGGCACATCGGAGTATGGAACTGCTCCTAATAAGAGTTCTTATTTCTCCCTTTCCAGTTCCTACTGCTGATTCATTTTATATAAAATTCACTTATTTAGTTTGATAATGCATTTATTAGCTTTGTTTTTTCCCTTTATGGTATTCTAGTTAACAATCTAGCGAAATTTAAGAAGAATTAGTCTTCGGATATTTTTTTTTTTTTTTTTTTTGAGAAGAAGTTTGGAGGATGTCAATGGAATCAAAGTTTTAGAAAGAGTGTTTTAAATGGTTAACTTATAAGCTAAGATGGAAAGTAGAAGTATACGAAGGAGTTAGTCCTCATTTTGAGGTCATATTTCAAGGATGAACTTGGAATATCCTTGGTAGTATATGTGGAAATTGTGGATGGGGATGATACCAGAGGAGTAGAGGAGTATGTTCAGGTACCGGGTTGCTATCCCTCCCTTAGTCTCTGTAGTATGTATTCCCATCTCATGCCAAAGTAGCGTTCTCTTAAATTAATTTCTACTTATAACGTTTGGTAGAGCAGCACACTGATACATGTGCAGTGCTAATAGTTTTTTGTAAAACATTACTATTCACAGTTGGACTGTTTTGTAACATCTATATGTTTGACAGATCAAAGGCATGTCAAGTAATTTGATCCTTGAATTCAATGTTATATTACATTGAAATGGGTCATGTCTATCAATTTTCGTTAACATATAGTAGAGAAGCACACTGATATGGGTGCGGAGGTATTAGTTTGTTATAAAACAGTACTGGTCACAGTTGGATTGTTGTGTAACATCTATATGTTTGATGGATCAGGCTTGTTAGGTAATTTGATCCTTAAATTCAATGTTATATTACATTGAAATGGGTCATGGTGTAACAAATCTCCCCCAAAAGAAGCTAGCTGTTAGAGGCATGGAACCCAAGTTTATAACTAAACATTGGTTCCCCATATAACCGATGTGGATTTTCCATGACAGTGGAACCTATCAAAAAATTTATACTGAGGCATTGCTAAGTATCTGAACATGACTACTCAATTGTCTAACTAGGAAGTATGTATACTAACAATGTACACAAGCTAAGTCATTAACAACTAAATTAGAATTTAAATTAGAGGAGCTCCTGAAAACCCGGATTAAAAAAAATGAAAGGCAATTTGAAAGGCAATTTGAAAGGCGATTTGATAGGCGGAGAGTGGCGCAGCGGCCCTGAGCTTCATCAGTGGTCTAAGGTTATCTCCTCCAAAGTCCACCTACACCACAGCCACTTCCCTCAGCGCCCTATGACGAAGAGGGGCAGGGACGAGGAAGGGGACCGAAGGCTGGAGGTCAGAGACAAGTCAGGCGATGCTGTGGAAGAGGCAAGAGGGTTTCATCACTCGCGACACAGTGAAGTGCGTCATGGCCATAGAAGGTCTGCTAGTAGAGACACAGAGCTCCTTCGAAGACCAATTATAGACAGGCACAAGTAGGGGATGGAGGAACTGCTCGTCCATATGCGACCTATAGAGGGTCGTACTTGGAGGCAACAAAAAGAGCGCTAGGGGAACAAGGAGGGGGGGGGAGTTCGGTAGGCAGGGACAGTCGCCGGAGAAGGAAATAGTGAAGAAGGAGGACGAGGAGAGGGAATGGATTTTGTACAAACCCAAACGGGTGAAGAAGTCGGAGAGGAAAGCAGAGAGAGCGGGCTCTTCCTCTGAATCTGGTCCGGCAAGAAAGCCAAAGCTGGCCTTGTGTCACAAGTGCATGGGGAGGGGGCACACTATTCACGAGTGCACTAACGACTGGTTCTGCTACACTTGCAAGAAGTTTGGACACATCTCGAAGAATTGCCCAAGGAGGAAGACGACTGCCAGCGTTCAATCTGTTTCTTCTATCGCAGCTGTCAAGAGCATGGGAGAGGGTAGCAAGACCAACTTGGTGAGGTCGGAGGAGAGCAACGACTGTCGTAGGAAGATAGTTACTACAGTTATTAACCCAACTCCGATCATGGCCGACTTTGAAAGAAGACTCACTAATTGCATCATGCTCAAGGTGCATACTGGATTCCCTTCTACCAACGTCATCAAAGGGTTGCTGTCTAAGGAGGTGCGTCTTGGCTTGAGGCTGGATTGGGATATTCAGAAAGTGAAAGAAGACTTGTTCATGGTCTATTGTAAATCAGACGAGATTACTCAGGAGTTGCTGGCTTCGGGGAGTCTTGAAGGGAATGAGTTTTACATCACCATGAGTAGGTGGTCGCGTAGATGGGGGGCGATGAACATCGATACCTTGCCGGCGGTTTGGATTCGATTATTCAACGTGCCATTTCAGTGTTGGGTTAAGTCGGGATTTCAAAACCTTATTCATAACTTAGGGTACCTTATCAGCATCGACAAGAACACATTACTCAAACTAGAAGAGAGTATGCCAGAATTCAGATAGGCGTCAACGACACTAGCCTTATCCCATCGGTTATCATAGCACTGTTCGAAGAGGAGAGGTTCGAAATTAAAGTTATTATGGAGAGAAAGAAGAAGGTTTCATTCAGAGAGTTGCCGGAGTGCTCAGGGTCTAAGTCGGAATCGAATGTTCTAATAAGGCGGGAGGTAGAAGATGCATGCCAGCCATCGGATGTGGCTAGATCTAATCAGATCAGATCGAGCGGCAGAAGGCAGTCCAAGCTGGATGATCCATCACATCGTCGAAACAGTGGATCTCAAATCCAGATGGTCCAATTCAGCATACACAGGTGTCGATTGGTGTAGGGGATCAGGGATATGCTAGGTCGAAAGGGACGGGGGATGTTTTCGGCAAGGTAGGGACCACAGAGGATGAAAAGACTAAGGTAGGGAAAGGTCAAGTCAAGCCGCTGAGTTCTGCTGTAGACGTACGAGGAGAAGTCTCTGAGGCGCCGCTGGGGTCACCAATTGACTCAACGTTGAATGGGGGGCCGACGATTAGACAGCAGGAAATTTTGAACCTCTCCTCAGCGGAATTTAAGGAGGCCGTTGAAGCTGCTGTAAGATCCATCTTTAAAAATCTTATTTTCATGGGCCAAGGCCCAACTCGGGAAGGTGGTGGGCCCATGGTGGGAGACTGTAGCGGGCGTCAGGTGGGCTGCGAGGGGGAGTTGGGCTCCACGCAAATAGGAATCAACCCTATTGTATGCTCTCATCGTACCAGTCCAGGGGCTTTACGTCTAATTGAAGAGGAAGGGTTTTTAGAAGAAGAGGATGAGGAAGGTGGGGACTCCAACCACAGAGAGGGCAATGGTATTTACTTGGACGAGGACTCAACTAGAGAAGACGGTAGAATCAGAGTCTTAGATGGAGCGGGTATTGAAACTACCGACTCAGAGAGAGAGTTCGAGAGTATGGTCAAAGCACTGACTCCGTTCACGCAGGAATGCACTGAGGCAGCAAACCCAGAGAAAGGAGTCGACAACGCTAAAAGAAAGAGCAAGAGACAAATTGATAGATGGGGATCTAAAGGACCTAGCGAGGAGGATCTTATTAGACCAGCAGCCAAATTTAAGGAGCCAAAGTCAGCCTGTGGAGGTACGTTATCTATTTTAAAATTTATTTCAGATGATATTCTGCTTTATTATGCTTGCATAGTAGGGCTTGACATGGGTACTTCAGCTTCTGACCAACTAGAGAGGGTTAATTTCATTAGAGATGAAGCCTCTAGACAATCCCTATAGAGATCCTTTGTTAGGTGGAGAGTAGAGTTTATAGACGTTTAGCTTGTTGATCATGTGTTACATCTTTTGGAATGTTAGAGGGATGCGGTCGAGGGTCAATACTAGATTAGTGAATGACACCATAGCGAGGATTAGGCCTTCTATTTGCGCTCTACAAGAAACCAAGATCGTAGACCCAAGTATCAAAGATTTCGAGGGACTGAGATCGCTTCAAGATTTTGTTTAGCGGTGCAAGACGTCGACGGGGATGTCAGGGGGTATAGCGATTTGTGTTGACTCCAAGGAATTTGATATCATTGACGACTTTGTAGGTAGTTTTTCGGTAACTATTAAGATCAAACGAAAAAGGTACGATTGGGAGAACATGGTAACGTCCGTATACGGCCCGTGTAACCCTAGTCGCAGAGAGGCTTTTTGGGAGAAAATACGGGATATCCGTGCGAGATGGACAGGCCCGTGGGTGGTGGGGGAGACTTTAATATCACCAGATTTTCTAATGAGCACCGTGGTAGGGGACCCAACGAAAGAGAGGCATCGGTTCAATCGCCCGATCAACGACCTTCACCTCATAGAAATCCAGGGGAACGATAGAAGATTTACTTGGTCGAACATGCAGGCCATTCCGACCTTAGCAAAACTAGATAGAATATTCGTTTTGACAGAGTGGGAAGACGCATTCCCACTAGCATCAGTTAGATCGATCCCCAGATCGACTTCGGACCATACCCACTTATTCTTGAGCGGGATAGGGGTAGAAGATCGCCAGCTCGACAGTTTAGATTTGAGAAATCTTGGTGCTCCAATACTAGCTTCAGGAGGGTAATTGAGAATTCTTGGGCGGTGCCTACATTCTCAAACGACGCGATATCAAACTGGATTATCAAACTGAGACGCTAGCGGAGATGCCTGAAAATATGGGCTAAGAATGCATACAACGATTTTAGGAGAAGAAAGGAACAACTGGCTTGTAGGGTCCAGGAATTGGAAACCATGGAAGAAGATAGATGCCTCCTGGCGGCGGAATTTAAGGAACTGACAGCCAGCAGAGCAGAGCTCCATCTTATTGAGAACGGGAAGAATGCTACTGGAGACAGAGATCAAGAATCCAATGGCTCAAGGAGGGAGATGCGAACATGGCCTTCTTCCATAAGGTAGCTAATGGGAGAAGACGACAAAACCAAATAGGGGGCTTGTTTGAGGGAGAAGTGTGGACAGAGGATGAAGCGACTATTAGAGAACACATAGATACGTCCTTCACAGAGTTGTTGGGTAAAAAGAGAACAATAAGATGTAATTTGAGCTCAGATATGTGGAGTGACTCGATGATTGAGGGGAGCGACAGCCTAGAGGAGCCATTTGAGGAGGATGAGATCATTAAAGCAATCAAGGCGCTGGGATAAGAAAAGGCTCCGGGGCCGGATGGGTTCCCGATTTTTTTCTATTCGCAATACTGGTCCATCATTAGGAGGGATTTTTTAGACATTTTTAGGGGCTATACGAGGGGGGAGTCATATTGAGAGATTGAACTATGCAAACGTGGTGCTAATCCTGAAGAAGGATGAGGTTCATAGGGTTAACGATCTTAGACCGATTAGTCTGCTGAATGGCTCTTTCAAAATCATCACCAAAGTGATGGCTAATAGACTTTCGCCACACTTAAACGAGATTATCGACTCAGCACAAAGCGGCTTTGTTAAAGGGACAGACATCCTGGATAGCATCGCGTCAGCACACGAAATCCTCTACAAAGGAAATAAAGACAAAATTGAAGGATTCCTTCTAAAATTGGACTTCGAAAAAGCCAATGACACGGTGGAATGGGACTGCGTGGATGAGGCACTTCAGCTTAAAGGTTTCGGAGAAAAATGGAGGACGTGGATGAAGATGTGTGTCAAAAATGGCAAATCTTTCATCCATGTGAATGGATCGAGAGGTAAAGAAATCAGATGTAAGAGAGGATTGAGACAGGGGGACCCATTATTGCCACTGATTTTTACGATCATTGCTGATGGGTTAGCAGAAATGAATAAGAGAGGTATAGAGGCAGGTATTATTAAGGGAGTCATAGTGAAGGAGATCGCGACACCCTTGTCTATCCTTCAATATGCAGACGATACTCTTATGTTTGGGGTCTCTCAAGTGGAGGAATTACTGGCTATCTAAATTCTGCTTAGATGCTATGAGTCCTGGTCAGGACTTGTGATTAATCTCCACAAGAGTTGTGTAATGGATCTTTCCTACAACAACGCGAACTCGTTGGATTTCACATCCTCGTTTTTAGAATGCGAGAAAGGAGAATACCCGCTACGTTACCTAGGTACCACTATTAGACCGGGTAAAATGATTAAAGATGATTGGGTGCCTCTCATTGAAAAAATTGAGAAGAAACTGGCATGGTGGAAAGGAAAGTGTCTATCTCTAGGAGGTGGAATCACTCTCATCCATTCCGTCCTTAGTAGTCTCCCAACATATCTCATGTCGATTTATGACATTCCAAATTGGGTTATTGAAAGAATCGATAGATGCAGGCGACGTTTCCTTTGGAAAAGAAATCGGGAGGATAATAAGGGATTTCACTTGATGAAATGGGAGAGGATTTGTAAGAAGAAAGAGTTTGGGGGTCTGGGGATTATTAACCTTCAAGATATGAATAAGGCGCTTTTATCAAAGTGGTGGTGGAAAATGCACAAGAAACGAAAGGCGTGGTGGAGTAACTCCTTCATGAGATACCAAAGGCATAAAATTGGTAGATTTGGGGGAAGACGCAAACTAGGGAAGGGGTCATTCCTATGGAACGGAATTGCTAAGGTAGGTGATATTTTCCACGCGAATACAAGGTGCAAACTTGGAAACGGAAGAGACACTAGATTCTGGAATGACAAGTGGTGTGGGGATAATACCTTTCAATCGCTCTTCCCGCAGCTTGCTAACGAAGTTACTAAGGAAGATGACCTATTCAATGACGTGTGGAAGAGAAGATTGAGATTAGATTTTAGAGGAACCTTATCTAACCTTGGAGAGGCACAATTGAATATGTTGAAATATTTTTTGAGGGGGATGGGGCGTCCGGAAAGGGGGGTACATGATGAAAGAGAGTGGATAAGGGGTTCATCTCCGGTGTTCTCTGTGGCATCAATGTATGGATTCTTGAATGATGGGGGAATTAGAAACTCCCGGGCTACTACTATCTAGAAATCTAATGTTCCACATAAGGTGAAAGCATTTCTTTGGTTGGTCCAGCATGACGCTATACTGTCCAAAACAAATCTTAGGAAACGAAATTTCCCAATAGATGTTACGTGTCAACAATGTAACACTGAAGCAGAGGACACCAGCCACATATTCATTCGGTGCACTAGAGCTAGGCTTATCTGGGAAGTCATGGGAATGGGTTTTAACACCGTAGAGACACCCAAGTGTATCGAGGACATATGGGGTAGATGGAGAACAAGTAACATTATGAAAGAACATAGGCTTATGTGGGACATCACGACTGGGGCGATCTTGTGGTCACTTTGGCTTGATAGAAATGATTTTTGCTTTCGTAATATGACATGTAGATTTCAAATGTTACCGCATAAAATTTTGGTGCTAATAGATGCTTGGACAGGTCATACAGGCACGAGGAAGAGAATCCGCTTCGAGGGGGCAGAATAATGGGTCAGGCAAGCGTTCCAGTCTTCTACTGCTTTTGTAGGGGGGATATATATTGTAAGTGTTTTTGGTGTGGGTAGTAGAACAGTGATATGAACTACCGGTTATGAGCCGTGTTGTAATGGAATATTGGTATATGATGTAATGGACTTTTGGTGGTTAGAGCCACGTGTTTTGTAACATCATAGAGTTGTAATATGGTTATTTTGTGGTTTCGTTAATTTTTCATTAATGAAATCGGTGACCTAGGTCACTTTTATCTCAAAAAAAAAAAAAAACAATGTACACAAGCTAATACGTGATAATTGTTTGTTGAACATTTCACATTTTCGACTTTTAGCGTGATTTTTCTTTTCTTTTTTCTGTTTGAAAAAAAAAGCCGTAGCAACTTCTAGTGTGTTGACACTTCGAAACTTGATGCAACTTCCAAAACCATTACTTTTGAAGTCTTGTCTTCTAGACTCAAGTTGTCCAATTTAGATTGCAGAACTGTATTTGTTGAATTTCATTGCTTGCAACCACAAATACAGTGCAACTATTGTTGTATTCAACAACAGATTGTAGCAATTGCTGTTGAAACCGTTTAATTGTAGCTGCAATTGCAGTGGTAAGTGAAAGAATGAGGAGATGGTGATAGGTGGATTTTAGAAAGATGTTGCCAAATATAGTACAAAGCGCATTGCAAATAGATGGGAACCCACTCTTGTGGGTATGGTATGCAGAAGCTGGTTTCTGGTAATTGGAAAAAAGCAGTATATTTCTTTCTCTAGTAAAATAAGAAATACTGCTGCCCTCTTGAAGCACCCTTGAACTACAAGTAGTCAACCATATTGAAATATTTATAACATTTTAACTCTTAGATTCATGTTCTAACTTTTTCTTAAAACACTGTTTGCGTTTTGTGATTTTCCCCTTCAGGAAGTTCTTTTGGAGCGCCCTCGTGTCATATCTTCCATAGTTTCGCATACATGGGACTTACCTGAGAATAAATTTGGAACAGTGAATGCAAAATTCATGGGATCAAGGAACTTCTCCCCGGAAGATCGCCCTCCTGTTCGATTCATGGATACAGAAGAGTTGGCCTATGTAGCTACCCATGCTCGTGAGGTGCACGATTTTTGTCATGTCCTCTTCGGCCTTCCTACAAACTTGCTTGGGGAGTCTGCAGTTGAATTCGAGCAGATGCATCTTCCCATGTGCCTGTTGTCAGTCATGGGAGGTTCAGCCAGGTTTAGTGAGAAGCAAAGGGGCCTGTTTTTCAGGCAATACTTCCCATGGGCTACCCATGCCGTTATGACGTGCAAAGATCTGGTATCTGTGTACTATGAAAAGCACTTTCATGAGAACCTGGAGGTTGTGCGGACGAAATGGGGGATAGTACCTTGCCCTGTTTCTAACATGACAAGATGATGCTTTCTGCTTCATTAGCAGTTTATTTCACTCCCAGATTCCATCATAATATTCAGGTAAAGAGAAACTTGAGAGGTATTGGAGCTTTTATGAGTAATTTTCTTCCAGTCTTTGGAAATAAGAGATATGTGCCTAACTTTACTCCTAGAATGACGGGGTAAACTCTCAATTTTAGCCTTTTGAATGAAAGGCAGAAGCTGGTATAGAAGGGCAGCAAAAGGAAGTCTGGGGTATCTGTCGAGAAAATAGTTCCAAGTCAGAGAAAATTTTTTTGGAGGTATTTCTACTCTTTTGTAGAATTATAGAGGGATTGTCTGTCTGTTACTGTTAAATGTATTTTTAATATATCCTTTTAGTGATCAGGACCATCCCTCATCTGCCAATAAATTCACATTATATGTTTTCATTCTGAGAAGATAAGCCTATAACTTCCCAAACTCATATAAGCTACATCCTATTGTCTTCACACAACAACAAGAGTATCAATTATCAGTTGAACTCAATCTGTCAATTTTGGCTGCATGCAACAAACCCTAATATCTATTAAAAGCTGCAATTGTTTATGCTGTATTTGTTGCTTTTGCCTATTCCCTCACAAGAGGGGTGGCTTGAATTTGTCCAATAATAAGTGCTCAACACTTGTCATTTTCTCTCTCCAGACTGAGGCCTAAGATTCAAGCTCGCCCATGCACCTATAGTCCACCTCCCCACATGGCCAAAGGGGAAGAGCTCATGTACTTCCAAACACATGATATTATTTACAAAAAATAACAGGGTAACAACAAAGTCAATCCAGAAAGGATAACTCAAGTAGACAGACACTTGGCTAGCTCCAGAACCTACATAAATGGAGGTGAAATATTTTATTACCCAAATTCTATAAATGGTTATTCTAATCCACTGTGTTCAAATTTGCAACAAAAAAAGGTTGCACTTTCCAAAAACTATAGATTATTAGAATAAGTATTCTTTTCTTTAAATAAATTTAAATAATGTCATTGTATGTTGTGTTTATGATTGTAGTATATTTTTGTGATGAAAGAGAATCACTCAGACAATATTGGAATGTTGGAATTTTCACAAATTTCTAGTGGCTGTAGAAATCAGTCTCTAATTTGAGTATGCAAGTCACTTTCCTACTAACAGTGTCCTAATCACTACAACAGAAGATGGCAGACAAGATGAAGTTGCTGATTAGCCTGCTAAGAATCATGATCCGGCCTCAGATAGATAACTGAACCACAATATTCTTTCATGTTCTCATACTATATAGACTAAATTTAAAAAAACCCCACTGAATTTTGGGTCATAAAAAAACTACAGTAAGTTTTTTTTTATTTAAAAAACTGTACAAAACTATAGTTTAAAAAAACTCATTTTAACGGAGTTAGGTTTCCGTTAGACTAAATTTTAAAAAACCACTTTCATCTTTCATTTGTATTTAAAAAAATTCACTTAATTAATCAAATATTTAAATAAACCTCACTGAACTAACCCTAACCCTTACCCTAACTCTGTCAGTGTGTGTTTTTTTAAACTATAATTTTGTGCGGTTTTTTATAATAAAAAAAACTTTGTGCAGTTTTTTTAAAATGGCCCAAAGTTTCAGTGGTTTTTTTTAAATAAAATTTAGTCTATATTATATATGTCTCAATCTAGTTTACAATCCCATACCAACCATTGCTACTCTGCATCCCATATTCTGTTTCTTGGTAATGACTATTGTAATTGTCTTCCATTTTTCTTGACGTATCAGTGCCAATATTATAATTGTTGAATTTTGGCTGTCTCTTCTCATCTTCTTCCTATGCCCCTCTCTCTTTCTCTCACCCCAAAGGTTCTTCATCCCCAACCATCAATGGAGGATTATCTTTGTGATCTCAAGGTCACCATCAATGGGCAACACACCTTCTTTCTCAATCAGGTATTAATTCTCAAACGTAAACTCCTATGAACCCATTAATTTTTTCTTGAATAATTTCAGAATAAGCTAAGTGGGTCTGTCTTCCCAGAAAATCCTCTGTTCATTCTCAGGAAAGCTGAAGAAAATGGTGATGCAAACCAATAACAGAACAACCCACAAAGGGTTTTCTGAAATCCAGACCATGGATTTTCCAGAAGGCCCAGATGGATTTGAGATGGTGTTAAGATTCTGCTACAACAATGGAAGAGTCCCAATAACCCCTTCAAATATCAGCCTCCTCCATTGCTGTGGTTTCCTGTTAGAAATGACTGAAGAGGTCTCAACCTTCAATCTCCTGACTCAAACAGAGACCTTACTAAATGGAGTATTCAACTGGAACTGGAGTGATATTTTGACATCTCTGAGGAACTGTGAACCTTTCCTTCACATTGCAGACTCCTCTGGCCTCTTGCTAAAGCTCATCTCTGCTGTCGTCTCAAAAATTTCAGAAAATTCAGATATTCTTCTAACTGAAACACCGCGGTCACCTTCATCTCCTTCTTCCTGTTCATCACCTGATACACCTGGGTTCAGGTACTCTTTGTCAGCTAAAACCACCCCGGAATCTAGCAAGCACTCCACAAGAGAGTGGTGGTTTGATTCCCTTGCTATTTTGCCACCAACTATCATCCAACAACTATTTTACACAATTGAAGCCTATGGAAGTGAAAACAGGAACCTGATCCTCACTAAATTCTTACTGCACTATCTCAAGACTGCTCAGAGAGCGAAAAATGGAGGGATGGTGTACAAGTTAGAGTATGGTGGTCTGGCAGATACAGCAGTTTATGGGGTTGTTTTAATGGGCAGGGCTGGTTTTTCATACAGAGGGCTTTTCTGGGTTTTGAGAGTAGTTTCTGGTTTCAAAGTAAGCAAAGAATGTAGACAGAAGCTTGAGCGATTGATTGGTATGAAGATGGAGAAAGCAACACTTGATGATTTGCTTGTATCGGGGAATGGAGAAGGTGTGTATGATGTGAATTTGGTGTTGAGATTGATTAGGGTTTTTGTCAATGGATTTGAGGAGAGTGGGGGAGTTAGATTACAGAGGTTGAAGAAGGTGGGGTGGGTTATTGATAAGTACTTGCGGGAGATCTCACCTGATCAAAACTTGAAAGTGGAGAAGTTTCTTATGGTGGCAGAGAGCCTTCCTGATTCAGCTAGGGATTGCTTTGATGGTGTCTACAGAGCTTTAGACATCTATCTTCAGGTATTTTTCCACTTCTGGTCCTTTCTAATCTTTTTGGAACAGCTGCGTTAATATTGAGAATTTCTGTCCTCAGAAAGTAGTATGACCTTCCAATAAGCCTGGCTTCAATTTATTCAAGCCAATGATTTGAATGCCTATTTAAACTGATCCTAGGCTACATTAAGTGTTTGGTCTGAAATCACCATAAATTTATTCTTATTTTCTACCAGTCACACCCAAGATTGTCATCTGAAGAATGCAGCAGGCTTTGCAGATGCCTGAACTACAAGAAACTCACTCTCGAAGCCTGCAGGGACCTCGCAAAAACCCCCAGAATCCCACCTGGAGCTGCGATCCAAGCACTAATATCGCAGCAATTCAAGATACCTACAGCAAGCTTTTCCGACGACCTCAATTCAATTAAGGCGAGGAAACAAGCTGTGATCAGAGTAAGAGATGACCGCAATTTGGTGAAGGCACCAAAACAAGCTGTGATCAGAGTGAGAGGTGAGGATGAAACAACTTTAGAGTCATCAGAAGAGAAGGAAGAGCTGAGGTTTAACCAACAGAAGATGCAGAATAAAGTGATTGAGTTAGAAAAGGTTTGCATGCAGATGAAGGCTCAGATGAACAGGGTGGTTAAGACAAGGGCTATTATCTCTCAGCCTAGTACTAAGGGACTACCAAGGCTTTGTTAAACTTTTATATTTTTAGTTTTCACTTTTTTTCCCCCTCCTTTTTTGTTATAGGATACTGTAATCTCTCTTTTTCTCTCTGAATTTGTATGTAATTGATATATAAAATAAATGTATGATTTGTGAGATGATTGACATGAACTGATGTACAGAGAAATCAAATGTCCACATAAACTTCCAAACTGGGTATCATGAAGGCATCTAAGTAGCATGTCTTGTTAAAAGTAAATCTCTAATCTCTAATATTATCTCTAATCTCTAATAATAATAATATTATAATGGGAAAAGGCCTTAGTGTCATTTGTCAATCTACCAACACGTGCATCGTACGTACATAACTAATATGAAGGAAGTCTGAGGTTCGAGTTCTCACTATGTTAGATTTTTTACTTAATTTTTTTTATATATATTGAACATGCGATGCATGTGTAAATTACTATCCATCTATATATATATAATATGATGTATTTACTTCTCTACTATTTTAATGGGAGAGTTGGGGTTTGTAACAAACAAACTCTAATTTTGTAACTATATAAGCATGTATAATACACGTCAAACTATATCCAACAAATATAAATGGGTACTGGACGTGTAGCCCAAATCAAAACATTCAAATATAAACTATTTTTTTCTTATTCGATACATATTCATTTAATTTGATGACTTTACCTTTTACAGACGTGCGTACATCATACTAGTAAATAAAATGGGGATTGAGTCGACTCTCGATAGGATATTAAGACAGACAGTAGTATTGATCTGATATGGACAAAAAAACATCAGAATATTGGCTGTTTTATAATTGCTACAGGTTAGAACTGAACTCGAAACAGTTCGATGCTAATGACATTTGGAGCCTGGTTTTCCCTAAACTACAAACAGCTAACAATGAAAGGAGACAAAGCGAAAAAGTAACAAAAAAACTTGACCTCAAGGGTTTGAACCTGTTTCAGTTGCGACCAATCTGAAGAAGTAAGGTATATAACAAACAGATGCAGTAGAAAAAGATGCGAAATTGTACAAGTATGATGATCCATTCTTCATGATGAAAGTATTATGATCTGAGAATGAGAAAGTGAAGAGTATCGGATGAGACCAATCTGTGTGAAAATAGACAAGTATCATTGCGTAAGGAAACAGACAATTGTAAGGTAGTCGAGCACAGGGAAGGAAACAGACAATGGAAAGGTAAGATTTCGCTTAATTTGATACATCATTGCGAAAATTACCAATTAGTGAAAACAGAAAAAAATGCTACTTGGAAAGAAAAAAAAAATCCAGATACTAACAACCCTGAAATTTCCGAGTGGTTCGGAGCTGTCCTACAACGTTACTGAAATGAAACAGAAAACTGTAACAAAGCATTGCAACTTATTTGGAAGCAGTCACCTAAATTCAAATTCGAAGTTTCAAACACTGAATCTGATTTCAATTTTGTCATGAAATTAATCAACCTGACGAACAGTTGGTGCCACTTATAACTTCCAAAAACTGGCATTTGTGGAGTCATCGATCCACAGCATAAATTAGGCTGGCATTAGCAATCCACATTAGCAAAGAGAAATAGTTCAAAGACAGCTTCCATTTTATGAACATTGGATTGGAACGTGTATTTTGGAATTTAGGTATCTGTCGTCGATCAAAACCATTTTAACAAATTACATGTAACTTGCACGCAAACAAATACATACAAAAAGCATCAGAGCAAAATAGCAAAAATAGTATAAGATATTTGTCAGAAGTTCTGTTCACTATATCAACTGATCGTCTAAAGACAAACTCATACTACCAGGAAATTGCATAGGTTCTTGTCACCTCTTCCTCCTGAATCATGAATCGCCAAATGCGAGGACACTAATATAATGAAAAAATCATGGCTGGTTATAGCGATCAAGCAATATGCATTATCTCATACATCCCTAACCCTTTCCCTAAGACGTGATAATAGTTCACAAGTAGACGCTTACTCTTCCTTCACATTTTGGCTTCTACTTTGCTTCTATGTTTAGAGCAACAACTCAAATACCCATCATGTGTGAAGCACGAGATTTCAACCAAAAGATCCTGTATCTTTTTTTAAAGCTAGGTTCTTAGTTTACTAGTCCCAAACAAGATAAGAGAAAAAGGAATTCTTAACTAGATAATGAGAGCTGAGTACAAGAGAGGAACCTAAATAAAAATCTAGTAGTACGTTATTACAAATGAGCCTGTGTTATATATAGCCGCAGAAGAAATGAGGTGTTGGTCTACTTGAAACTTTAACGTGGTCCAAGTACAGTGCTTGACATGATGCTAGCTACTGTCTGACTTGGTTAAACATAATCACACATTTTTACATCTTCCAGTTAGAAACAATAAACGTATGCGAAAGGCACTTGCTCAAAAAGTATAATGAAGACCAGGATATCCTTGCCACTTTTTAACGTATCAACACCATGAATATATACCATTCCGAGACCGCAAAATAGAATTAGTTTAGAATGTTGAAAACTCCGCGTGGACCATGTTGCAGTCTTAAAGAATGGGCCTGAATGGGCCTTCCAAACCAAAAGCTCATCAGATGTTAGAACCCAAAATTTAGAATACGAGAAAACAGTCGATCACTAAAAATAGCAGTGCAGCGGCATTATAAAACTTATAAATACAAAAGACGGATGATCAAGTTCCGTTCATTAAAATTTTCTTTTTTTTTATATGGTCGGACGGTAGATCATCTTTAGGCCGAAAACCTTTTTAGAAACTTATTCCCTAGAGTTACGAAAATATCACTCAAATAATTATAAAATTATCATTACTTGTTTACAAAAATGTTATTTAAAAATAAAATCGGATGAAAGAATTTCCACCTGATCACTTCTTTACTAAACTTTTCTTTCACATATTACGAAAATGCAATTATTTATTTACGAAAATGTCATTTTACAATTAAAAAAAAATCCGCTGCTTCTCGTTCTTTTCTTTCTCATTTCATTAATTATTTACGACAAAGCTAATTAAAAATAAAAATAAAAAATAGATGGACAAATGAAGATTATCCGGTTTGACTTTTTTATATATATATATAAAAATTTAGCAAAAACAATAGCAGTGCTGCTAAATACTATATTTGGAATTTTTAGCCTAAACGATAGACGATAGTGGGTGCTCTTTTAAAACCCTACTTCCCCAAAATTCAAAATCCAACCCAAATCCCAAGTTCCCAACCCCCAAAACCCCCGAAAAATGAGATCCATTTCGACCCTCCTCCGCCGCCGGCTCTCCACCACCGCCACCGCCACCGCCACCGCCACCGCCGCCCCACCCTACCCCCTCTCTGCGACCCACGCCTTCCCCCCAGCTCTCCGCCGCCTCGCCCGCGCCAAAAACTTCGCCGCCATCGAATCCCTCCTCAACCCCCTCATCCAATCCAACCCCACCTCGGAACCACACCTCTCCTCCGTCATCTCCGCCTTCGCCACCGCCGGCATGCTCTCCGAGTCCCTCTCCACCCTCTCCCTCCTCCCCTCCCCTTCCTCCCTCTCCTTCAACTCCCTCCTCTCCTCCCTCACCCACCACCCCCACCTCCACTCCCATGTCCCCTCCCTCTTCCTCTCCCTCCCCCAACAACACCCCTCCATCGTCCCGGACCACCTCTCCTACTCCATCCTCATCAAGTCCCACTGCAAGTCGCGAGGCGCCCTCAAATGCTTCCCAATCATTCAAGAAATGGAGAAGAAAGGTATTCCCGTGACGAATGTTACGTACACTACGGTTCTTGATTCGCTGTATAAAGAGCGGAAGTTGAAGGAGGCGGAGAAGCTGTGGGAGGAGATGAAAGGGAAGGTTGAGATTGATGTGGTTGCGTATAATGTGAGGCTGATGCACCGGGCGGGGAACGGGGATTTGAAAGGGGTGTTGAAGGTGATCGAGGATATGGAGGGGGATGGGGTGAAGGGGGATGTGATTACAAAGAATTACTTGATTGGGTGTTATGTGAAGCGGGGGAAGTGGAAGGAGGCGAAGGAGGTGTATGAGGGGATGGGGGTGGGGGAGAAGAGTTACGGGACGTATAGGGTGTATTTGGAGGGGGTGGTGAGGAAGAAGGGGGATTTGGATGAGGGGTTGAGGGTGTTTGGGGAGGCAGTGAAGGAAGGAAAGGTGCCAGGTTTGGGGGTGGTGAGGAAGTTGGTGGAGGGGTTGGTGAAGGCGGAGAGGAGGAGGGTGGCGAAGAGGGTGGTGACAGGGTTGAGGAAGAAGTTTCCCGAGGATTTTACCGGGGGGTGGTTGGAGTTGGAGAAGGTTGTGGGGCTGGAAAAGAAGGGTGAGGATGGGGATGGAGAAGGTGAGGGTGATGGGGAGGATGTGAAGGTTGCTGCTTGAAATGGGGAGATGTTGTACAAGTTTCGAGATGTTGAATTGGAATGATGTTCAAGTTTCTCGCCGAGCATAGAGAGGTAATGGTTGAATGAAGAAATTTGAATTGCTTAGCTTTGTTTCTTGTATAAGCTTGAATTTTTGTTGTTTGTTAGATCATTGCTTATCATAAAGGCTAATGTTTTGTATCAACATTCTGCTGCTTAGTTAACAATGTACTTTTCTGTGATAAATATTTTTTACACTTGAGGTTGTTTCGGCATTTGATGAGTAACTATGCCACTATTTGAAAGAAGAAAAAAAAAGGAAAAAACATCATGTTTGTTGGCAACTAATTATCTCTTATTCATGATATAAAGCAATAATGTGGCCTGCGAATTTGTTTGCCCATAAATTGTGGTTTAACCTGTCAAATTTGTTTTCATGTACTTGTTATATGCCTCATATACTTGAGCTCTTTCTAGTTTCTATATGTATTGCCTAAGCTGCTTTATTGGAGGATACTTTAAGATTATAACTGTAATTTTTTATGTTTACAGTTCTTCACAAGTTCGCTAAGTAAGAAGATAGCACAAATCTGGACTAACTTTGAAGAAGATTACAAATATACAATATTACATATAGGTGTGATCTATTTGTTGGCTACAAATGGTATTTCACTTCAACGAAATAATACCGTCAACTTAGATATGTTTAATCCCTCTCTAATCCGTGCTAGAGATCAGTTTTTTCTTATTGACACTAAACTACTACAAGTACTTATCAAATCACCCTTATGCTTCCTCTAGATGTCTCAGTGTCTTACTCAAATTGTAGCAGAAAAGGACTTGTTCTGCATGTTTTTTCAGGCAATTTTTGTGTCTGCAAGATAGCATAGCAACTATTGCAAATGTGTGTTCTTCATGAGGATTTCTGTTACGTTGAGAGTCAAGTTGGTATATGTTCTTAGTCTTAAGGTGGCGAGTAGAATAATTTTCTGCTTGTTCAAATTATCTAGGTCAGTACTTTTAGCTTATATTATATAATCTGTATTATCAGTTTTAGTTGGTGGTGATGACGGAACTCCTACCGGTAGTTATCTTATAAAGGGTTTATAAAGTAGGAAAAAAGGGAATGTAAATCCAAAATTGATTTAATCAACAAAACAAGAATACATTTGGTTTGTAAGGGAGTCATTTAATATTTTGCAGTAAAATACTTGGTTACAAAATATATTTGCATTTTTATTTAAAGTCAAATTAGTTGATCTTTTATTTTGTGTATTATATAATTAGTCACATGGACTAATAGAGAAGTGAAAAGATCAAATGATGTTGTTGCTACGATGTTATGATTGATATGGAGGACTAAGAGCGAAGTGAAAAGATCAAATGATATTGTTACTAAGATATGAATAATATGATCGATATGGAGGACAATTCTGCATATAAGTTTTGATATTGAGTGGGTTGTGACAGTACTGTTATATAAATGAAGTCGTATTTATAAGATAAACTTCAAAATTTTACTAAACTAGTGGTTAATGTAGAGTCCTTAGATTCCTTACCCTTCTATGCATCAGAAGAAGCTCAACAACTTATATAAATTCCTAGATTCAATCACCGAGTACTTGCTTGAAGTTTTTTGTTCTGCATCAAGAGAAAGAGAACAGTTAAAATCTTTTTTGAACTTGAAACATGATTGAAGATGAAGACAATGAAGATTTGGTAACTACTGAAGATTTACAAACTACTGAAAATGTTGCATACTTTCTAAGTTGGCCTAAATCACTGAAAGGGAGTGGAAAACAATGGATTTCTAGTAAGGTGATTTACATTGTATCATAATAAGACAGATGAAGACATAGCCAGCTATATCTGAAGGAAGGGAGGGAAGGTGGTGGTGGTGGTTGAGAGAGAGGGGGGGGGGGGGGGGGGGGGGGGGGGGGGGGTAGATTCTAAGTCTGACTTTAACTGGTCAGTTTCAACTGGCAAGGACCATTCTGTTTGGTGAGACCCATGGGTGTTGGACCACCCACTGCAGAGGGCTGCTGCCACAGCGAATGCTCGGGCATTTTCTGTTGATTATGTCAGTTAAAAAACTCTTTACTGAACAGGGTGAGAGGGATGTTTTGGCTTTTGAGGGAGTTGTTTGCATTTTCTGTTGATCATGTCAGTTAAAAATCTCATTACTGAACAGGGTGAGAAGGATGTTTTGGCTTTTGAGGGAGTTGTTTGCAAATGAGTGTTAACCATATCCTCAAGGTACCAATTTTGCGTGAATTGAGTGATGCGCCATTATGATAAGGTAAACCACCTGAAATGTTTGTAGCAAAGGAAGCATGCATGATTATTTGTACTTTTGTAGATGAGAGTGATCGAGTAGTCGCCCATATGCGTCAAGCAGTGTTAAGTGGTTACTACGGAAGTTTTATGTTCAATGAAGGCATTTTGTAGGTATTGGTAAGCGATATGAGGTGTCCTAGATGCCGATAATACGCAGAGGATAATACTACTTTATAGATATAAATATAAAAATAGATGAGTTGCTTACATTAGGAGAAGATAAGGAGGCCCCAACAATAAGTAGACGTTGAAGTAGATGAGAGAAAGAAAAAGAGTTACAGGTAGACCCAAGCAGCACCCAATTGCAGGGGGAAGCCCACAAGCAAGGCAAGAAACCAGCGACGCAGGTCTAGAAGAACCAAAAATTGATGCAGCAATAGAACCACCTGAAAAAAATCAAATCTGATCTCACGAGCAGAGAGCGAGAAAAAACATCTACCAAGCAACAGCACGGTAGAAACATAGCTGCAAGCCTGCAACTCAAAATGGCAACCTGAAAGAAACACAGCAGCAACCACAAAGGAGCCTAACAAAGAGCAACAGAGAACATATAAGAATTATTTACCAAACTATCCCACTTTTTCTAAGTAGGTACGAAAATGTTCCTGTTTGAAATTTTAATACCAAAATATTTCTATCGCTAACGGGGTTAACGGGTCTAGTAGTTTCCCTAGCGTTAACCCCGTTAGCGTGCTGATGGGATATAACTTTTCCCCTAGAGTGGGGATTTGCAGAGAAACTCGTCCAATATATACTCGTTAACCCCGTTAGCGGTAGTATTTAAACCACTCGCGTTAACGGGGACGTTTGTAGTTGGGACAGTGGGAGGACTTTTTCAAAGAGTGGTTTCACTTGAAAATAACCTAGTATAGGGGCGCTAACCCCGTTAGCGCGCCTATTTATACCAGGTGTGCTAACCGGGTTAGCGTGTGTCGTGCGGATAAGTTTTAAATAAGACACTCTGATAGGTAACATCATTATACTTTTAGTGTCTCTCTCGCTTCTCTTTCTCCCCCAATTTCGGAACCCAACTCCAAAACCCTAGCATCCCAATTGTAAATCTTAGTCCAAAATTACTCTACAAAATCTTAAAGGGATATTCTTCTTCTTCTCTCACATTCATCTTCTTCTTCTCTGACACTCATATATCCTCCCACTTTGAAAACCCTAAATCCATGTTTGGGGTATTGTTTGTTTGAGGATTTACATAGCAGATTTTTTATCAACCCATTCACTACCCCGTCTTCTTCAAGCTCGAAATTCCTCATCTTTTCTGATCATCCATTTGAAGGTATGATTTTTATATCATTTTATTGAATACATTTTGTTTAGTAGATATTAAAAAAAAAATCAACGGCTCGGCTACATTGCTTTTCAAAATTATCAATGGCTCGGCTATATTGCTTTTCAAAATCTTCGCGCATTCTTTCACTTGAATCCATGTTTGGGCCATCTACAAAAACAAAAGAAACGTAATAATAAATTCAATAAATAATAAATTGAATAAGTAGACATAATAATAAATTCAATGTAAATAATGAAATGACACTTACGACACTCCGAAGCAATGATGTTTTCGGTTGATACATTGGTAGGTTAACAGAGTAGGTGTCAGCTGGATCGGTGGCATGTCTACGTGTCAGTACTTGCACCCCGGCTGGTCGTTGGCTTGTTGGAGAAATGTATAGGCGAGTCATTCTCCTAAACCACGTCATGTAAGGGACATGATGAGCGGCATCAAAAGGTGGAATATTCTGAATTAAGTGATCGAGACGATGGTTCCATATTTCTACGTGAACGCTGAGTGAAGCTGCCCAATCATGAGCTGCTTGTCTACTCATACCAGTGACACTGTGTAGATCAGCATTGTACGGTTGATGGACTGGAATGTTCTGGCGCAACCCAAATTGACGAAGAACTCTATCTAGGAAATATGCCTCAACTGTACCGAAGTGGATCAACGGCGCTTTTGTCAACCACAACCGACGAGCCGAGGTACAAACTGTAGGCAATCGAGCTAAACGTTCCTCGGTATATGGTTGTCACTTAACACAATCATCTTGCAAGTGGTCAAGCTCGTCCCGGTAGTATGATAAACATCTATTTGGGCTAGCCTTCCACGTCAACGAACTCATCCAATACACACCTTGAGGTGGCCTCATGTTCTCGTCCTCAGGAAGGTTCGACCACTTTGGTGACTGCTTTGCCACAACGGGACGGCCGATGTGCAGTCGTTCCCAACTCCAAACCTGCAGCATCAACATTGGTCCATTCATTTGCTTGGCACCAAGAGAGCAATTGCACAAGGCTCGATACAAGGTGCCCAACGCAGCACTCCCCCAACTATACCCCCCAACTCCCCCAAGATCGGCTATTAGTGGTAGATACATTAATGAAACGGATTCTCCGGAGGAATTTGGGAAGATGACACCTCCGAACAGTGTCATTATGTACGCCCGGCAATAACAGTGTACTTGGTTGTCCGTGGAGTTATTTGTCAACGTACCAGTGAACTTTTCTTTCAACCATTTCAATCTCAAAGATTTTTTTACAAGGGCAGACCGATCCACCTCGACACCGAGATACTCTTGAATAATGTACTCTAGTTCGAAGTCCATTGAGCCAGTTACGGCTTGTCCATCAATTGGCAGAACCGTAATCACAGAAACATCTTGCAGCGTCACTGTAGTCTCGCCGACTGGCAGGTGAAAACTATGCATCTCGGGACGCATCTCTCGAGAAGAGCCGTTAATAACAGTCGATCCGCCTTAATGGAGCTGATCAATTCTATGCCGTATAATCCACATGTTTGTAACAACCCATGTATACGGGGATGCATTTCTAATGTGCCGTGCCCCCTAAATACGCACTCCAAAGAGTTTCTTTCCCAGACGTCTTTAGATCGATGTTGACTTTGCAAAGTCAACAACTTAGGGTCGATCGGACCGGGAACCACCGGAGGAACATATGAGGAAGAAGATAGGCCCGGATCTGTAGACGGAGAAGTAGGTTGCTGTTCATTTCGAGGAGGAGACGGGGCCGTTTGATTGGCCGGAGGAGAAGACGTACCGGCCTCATCCTACACCAAAAAAAATGGAAATTTAACATACATTTATATTTTTATTGATGTCAAAATTGAACGTAAAAAATTAAAGTCAAATCATCTTACATTAGTACGTCCACCACACTTCGTTTTTTTGGAGGTTGTCCTTGACAAGTACGTGGACCTTTCCGGATTGTTGGAGGTCTACTACTACTCCCTTCTTCGAAATTACCCTTTGTCCGTGCCATATGTTAAAACAAAAATAATCCTACAAGTTTGATATCAAATATAATCATATATAACCCTACAACAAGAGCTCATGCAACCATAACCCTAAATGAAAATCCAAAATCTCATAATGCGAACTAATCCAAAATCTACCAATGCAAACTTGTCATTCATCTACTAATGCAAACTATATCCTAAATATACTAATCCTAAATCCATTGTACGGTTAGATAATATATGTTAACAAAATTAACTTACAATCGCTATAAAGGTACATATACTATTATCATACTAATGCATTTAGATGTTGTTAATTACATGTTTTTCTAACCTTTTCAATTCATAATTGTTTTAATGCCAGTAGTATGATAATAGTAGACTCAAAGTCACCTGCAATTTGAAACCTTTTCAACTTAATACTCTAACCAAAACCACAACCCTAGACCCAAAACCACAACAAAAAAAAAATATATAGCATAAATAAGGAACACTTACAAACTATTGTAGGGTGGAAGTAACAAGTCGACGTCAAGCACCACGATCCTCTCCTTTCGATAATTTGGGGAAACGGGTAAATGGGTTAAAATGCGTGTTTTAGGAGATTTGATGAAACAGATTAAGAGATTAGTCTTTTGGGAGTGATGAAGAGATTCCACCTAAAATTACAAGAGATTGAGATGGGTAGATGGCGAAATCGAAGATTAGGGTTTGGAGGTTTTGGGTTAAAAATCGTCTGAGTTGAGTTTCAGATAGAGGAGAGGTGAGAAGAGAGTGAGTTAGCGTGTGTTACTTAAAGATGAACCCAATCGACACTCGTTAACCCCGTTAGCGCCCCTGGTATATTGAGGCGCGTTAACGGGGTGAGTCTATACTTAAATTTTTTTTACCAACACCCCTCTTTGAAAAGTTCCCCTTACTGCCCCAACTACAAACGTTAACCCCGTTAACGCGAGTGGTTTAAACACTAACGCTAACGGGGTTAGCGTTAGTATATTGGATGAGTTTTTTTGCACACCCCCACTCAAGGGGAAAAATTGTATTGCCTGCACCACGCTAACGGAGTTAGCGCGACGAAAACTACTAGACTCGTTAACCCCGTTAGCGATAGAGATATTTTGGTATTAAATTTTTAAACAAGGACAGTTTCGTACATACTTATAAAAAGTTGGATAGTTTGGTAAAAAATTCAACATGTAACATCTTAGAAACAGGCACAGGGATGATCCTGAGCTAAAAACAGAAAAGATAATAGCAGTACACAAAAGATGGCCAGTAGAGCATCTGTAGTTCGTTGAGAGTCTTGAGACCCAAATTTTGGGTATTTGACATATAGGAAACGAAAATTTGAGTTTGTGATGCAATCGTTGTAACCCAATTTTTTTTAAAAAAATTAAAAATCACGGGACGGAAAATGATTTCCCGCCCGACTTTTTTTTAAAAAAAAATTGTGGGACGGGAAATGATTTCTCGTCGGACGGGAAATGATTTCCCATCCGACGTTTTTTTTTTAAAAAAATTGTGGGATACATAATTTTTATATATAATAAAATCGGTCGGACGGAAAATGATTTCCCGTCCGACAATTTTTTTTTTTTTTTAATTTGGGACGTGGAATCATCCCCCGTCTGACGATTTATATAAAAAAATATATTTTGGGACGGGAAATCACTTCCCGTCCAATAGGGAAAAAAATACAAGCGACGAAAAATGATCTTTCGTCTAATCGAATGGACGAATAATCATCTTTCGCCGACTATTTTTTCCAAATTTCTATTTCGTCTCCCACGATTGTTCCTCTAAAACTCAAATTTTGGGTTTATAACCAACGACTGCAACACCAAAAATTCTATTTTTTGAAATTTTTGGCAAAATAGCCAAACGACTAAACGACTGATTACAGATGCTCTAAACAAACTTTATTTCTATTTTTAAAAATAATTATAATATTCCTAACGAAAACAACTCTTTACATTCTCTGTATTCTATTTTTAGAGTAATGCTTCATCCATTACCAATTTCACTACTATTTTGTTCACTACCTTATGTGGCATACTTCTATTGGAAAGTTCTCCCACCTACTCTATCTTTCCCAACCTATTGGAGTGTGCCACCTAAGGTAGCGAAAAGAAATGTACTGAAATTGGTAGTTGATGTAGCATTACTCCTATTTTTAAGATATAACTTTTCTCTCTCCAATCTTACCCCAACATTTTGTTACCTTATTAAACAAAAATATTAGGCAAGGGTATATTTGGAATAAGGCGGCCAAAAACTGTCAAAGATGGTCACGTGGTATCACATGGTACCTAAATTTGACGGAGTATAGTCATCCACACCAAAGATATGGACGGAAAATACATAACTAGAAAAAAAATAGATATGGGTATAAATATCTGCAAATTGGTTAAACATTATATCTACTAGTAACTGCACATACGATGCATGTTCTAATTAATTTTTTTGTATTCTGGAGCTACAAAGATAGGTCAATTCAATGTTGTCTAAAGAGAAGTTAGAATACAATGTTTCCCGAGCCTCCAGTGAGTTACAGACATAGTAAATAATAAGACATAATTTGACCTCAAATCTGTGACATCCATTTACTCATCATATACTCTTTATAAATTATTCCTAGTGACACAAACTTTTATTTTATATGAGTGACACTTTTGTAAATAATTATGTCGTAAATAAATTTGAACTTTGAGGATATTATGGTAACTAACAACAATTGAGTAAATGAATGGTTAATATAACTCCCACTTAAAAATGAATGGTTGAGATTAGATGGTTGAATGAATATCTACAAATTACAGGTTGTCTACAAATGATAACCCTAACCCTCCCATTATAATATTAGAGATTAGAGATAACTTATACTAATAGGAGAGAGAGTCTATCCCCTCTCTTTTTTTTCTATTTTAAAATAGAGAAATGAGAGCAAAAGTTGGGATTTATATTTAACTAATGCGTGTAATTTTATTAAGAAAATCAAAACAAAATAAAAACTCCAATCCCTTAAACACACAGTCTCTTCCCCTCCTACTTTTCTAATCTCATAAAAATCTCATGACTCTTCAAGTCTTCCCAAACCTACTCTTACCCCCCCCCCCCCCCCCCATAGGGATGGCATCCGAGTCGGGTCTACCCGCGACCCACCACGCTCAACCCAACCCGCCATGACCTGATTCGGGTTCGGGTCGAACCCGAAACCTTAACTGGGTTGATCCGGGTTGATAAAAATGGGTTTCGCCCCGCTGTACCCAGCCCGCCAACCCGTTGACCCGCTCGCAACCTGCCCGCCAATTTGCGGGTTTGGACTCAAAAGGGTCGAACGGTCGACCCAACCGTTGGCTGCAACTGCTTATAGCCAATGGCTGTTTTTTTGTCATTTTTTTTATTTTTGACCTTTTTGGGGGGGTTTTTTTACCTACAAAACCCCCCTAACTTCAATCAAATTTTTTTACATCTTACTCTCTTACTTTCTCTACTGCTACTACTTAATTCAATCAAAAAAAAAAAAAAACAAAGAATCAAGCAACAGAGAAGTGAACAATATTGATTGTATCGAATTCACGTTGATACAACACTCTCAACTCCATCTATTACAAACTCTCTCATTAAAGAAGCTCTCTCAACACTTTCTACAACTACGTGACTAAGTCTACTACACTTCTCAATCGACTACGTCTACTTCTACTATTATTTTCTCTCTAATTTCTATATACGCTTGTTCGCTAAGTACCGTATCATAATTTCACAACCCTCTCAACTCTTTATTTTTGTTGTAGTTCTAACTTTTTTTAATCATATTTGTTTGTTGGTTTTTCACCTCTCTCTCTCTCTCTCTCTCTCTCAACTCTCCTATTATTTTTTAGATTTTCTTTTTCAACATATACCTTTTATATTGTTTTTATTTTATTTTTTCACATGCACTACTAAAATACTAGAAATCGTTTTTTACATACACTACTACCACTACAAACCATTTATCATGTCTAGTCACGTGGTAGCGGCCGTAGCCAAATTGGACAAGATTCCACTAGTTCTTCTCGTCGGCCTCCAACAATCCCACAATTAGAACCCGTATATAAGCTCATGCTAAACATAGGTTCTCATGATATTCCTCCACACGACATAGAACAAGAAATGTATGATACTGACACAAATACAACAAACTGATACCACACAACCCACTAGTAGTAGAAAAACTAGAGGAAAAACTAGTGATTGACACAAATTTTAATATCCCCGATGAGAATGCTAGTGTAGGACACAATATTTGTAAAACTTGTAGTACGAGCTACAAATGGAAGAAGGGAGAGGAAAGTGGTACAATTAAACGACATATTTTAAGTGTACACCCCGCACTAGTACAAGGCCAACAAAAAATTAACTATAGGATCGGACAAATAGATAGCCACCCCTATGATCCTGAAAATGTTCGTCGAAAAATGACCCGACTAGTTCTTAAGGATGAGTTACTTTTTTCCTCTTCTGAGAGTATGAACGTAGACACATTTAACTAAAATGCACTAAATCCATATTTTAGAAGAATTCTTAGAAACACACTCAAATCTGATTGTTTTAAACTTTACAACAAAATAAGAGACGGTTTAATTGCACTTTTATATTTTTTAACTTGTAGAGTACGTTGGAAATGTTGTAACGATATTAATGATGAGCATAACTTATTATGGATAGATAGTGATTGGATGATTCAAAAGAGAATCATATCACTTGCCGCTTTGCCGTGTCCTCATAGTGGTATGCTTATCACAACACATATTTTAGAAGTTTGTGATTTATTTCATATTCGTGATAAAAATTTTACTATTAGTTTTGATAATGCATCTAACAACAATGCTTCGATTAACACATAACACAATTAGCTCCTCCAAGTAATGAATTTTTTTATGTTAGATGTGCATGTCATATTTTAAATTTGTGTACAAGATGCATTGTAAGTAGCCGATCCATATATAATTTTAATTAGAAATTATATACATTTTGTTGCTTTGAGTGGTACTGTGCTTCAAGAATATAAAGAATGGTGCAAACTTAGACACATACATTTTAGAAAATTTTGTAGAGGTGTTAAACACCGATGGAACTCTACTTCCGATTTACTAAATGTTGTTACTCAATACAAAAATATTATAAACGATTTTTATCATGCAAAAAACATGGAAAATTTTCAAATGACTTCAAAATCATGGTATTTTGACGAATCTTTTAGAGCATCCACACTCGTCATTGCTATTTTATAGTAAAATGGCAAAATGGCAAAATGGCAAATAGCAAAATAGCGATACTCCACACTCGTTGTTTGCTATATTTTGGCAATTTTTCAAAAAAATAATTAGCGAATGGAACATGTTGTCCTGTCGCATGAATTTTTAATTTTTTATTTAAGTTTGTTTGAGAATTAAGTTTGGTTTAGTCTTCAAAATATAATTAGTGAATTAATTAACTATTAAATTAACACTAAAGTATATTTAAATTAAAACTAAATTCAATTAAAGTGGGTAAATTGAGGGGTGAAAGTGACAGGAGCTCAAACAGGACATGTTGTCCCGTTTGAGAAATTTCTCTTCAGACGAGACGGCATGTCCTGTCCGATCCTATTTTTAATTTTAATTTTTTGGGACAGAACAAGTTGTTCCATCCGATACTTAAAAAATTAAAAAATATAAAAAAATTATAGGACAGTACATGTTATACCGTCCGATCTCATTAAAAAAATAAAAAATAATAGGGATGGAACTGTAATGCCCTGATTTTTCATTTAATGAAAAATTATTTATTTTGCACGTAGTGTGCACGTGCAATATTTTTGGTTAATATTTTTATCAAGATGAGTAAAGATATTTCAATTTGTGTTTTTAATTACTTTATACAAAAGCCTTATTTTAATTAGACTAAAAAGCCTTTTCTTAAAGCCCAAAATGTAATTTTTTTATTTTATTTTAAAATAAATACTTTGGCCCATAAACTAAAGCCCATGGACTATATTTTTACACAACTTGTCAGGTAGAATACAATTTAAAAGACTATTTTATTTTTATACAAAATTTAATGTACAACTTTGGTCCTAGTTGCATGCACGTGCACCACACGTACACGTGTAAAATGCATGCTTCTTCATGGCCGGTTGTGAGCTTTTTGGAGGGAACTCAAAATTTGAGTGGTGATCATGGTGTGGTGGTTATTTGGATGTGGGTGGTTATTGCAACTCCTACTCTCATCCTAGCCCTCCATCCTACAACCAACTAATTGATCCTAGCCCTCCATTCTATTTGATTGTTAGTATAAATACCCCCTCCCATGGCTAGTTATTTTGTGCTTAATATCCTTTCCAAACCTATAGTCTAATAGCATTATCTAGTAGTAGTTTGTGAGTTAAAAAGATTGAGTTGTGAGTGGGATTGTGCTTGCATTCTACCAAGGAGGAGAAGGGCCGGCTATTCAAGTAGGAGCTTTCGGTGGTGCTTTTTGGAGCTTGTGTGCGCGCGTCTAGGAGGAGGTGCACTCATTTGCAAAGGACTTTGTTGCTAATTGTGTTTGTTCTCTCCATACAAGGTGGGTTAATTTTCCTTATTTCTAATTAGGAATTATGCTAGTATTATATTGAGTAATGATGCATGAAAAATATTAATAAGAATACATTTTAATTGGAAAGTTAGTCTATGAATTGATCGGAATGTTAATGAATAACATGTATGTGGTTTTATTATTAAATTTGAGTTGTGGGTGAAATTTTTCTATTTCTAAAGTAGGATTGCATGCTAGTTTAATTGAAAAAATTAAAGCATGAAAATGATTAAGAAGAGCACACTTTAAATTGGGAAAAATGACTTCTTGATTGATTGAAATGTGGACATAAAAATTTATATGTGGTTCTATTATTTGAGTTGTATGTGGATTGATTAGAATCATGAATTGAGTGATAGAAAATACATTCTTTTACCATCAAGAATTACACACAAAGTTAGTAGCTTGATTATACCTTTTTCATGTGTTAAATAGATTTCTTGTGTTGCTATGGGCATGAATGAATTAAAATATGAGACGTATGTTATATAAATGATTAAAGTCAGAACATTAATGTGAATTTTATTGATAAAAATACTAGATTGCTAAATGCGAAGAAATGTCAAAAAAAAAGAGGAGTAATGTAGTGTTATAATCTAGAATTTGAATTAATGGTATGAAAATATGTTTTAATTGTTGAAAAAATTATTTTTTCATACTGATATGTAAATTGGACAAGGATTTATTAATCTGGAGTTATACAGTATTTTTTGATGAAGATCTAATGAAATTGGGACTAGTTGAACATCGAAATATTCTAAATAACAGAGAGCACGGGTTAAATGAATATGAACTTATAATGTGACAACCTGAGCATGTAGCTCAAGTGGTCAGAGAGCACGGTTGGCTTCTCTGTGGTGACTGGTTCGAATCCCGTGGGAAGCATTGTTTTGTTTGTTTTTTTTTAAAACAAGTTAACAGCGAGCCGAGAGCATTTAATGCTCTCAGCCACGCTTTATATCGTTGGCGCGAGCTGGTCTGTTGGTTTGTGCTGTCAGCTGTGGCTCAGGGGACCCGGGTTCGATTCTTGCTATCGGCAAGAATGAAAATAATTGGTTCGATTCTTGCTATCGGCAAGAATGAAAAATAATTATTTTTGGGTTTTTTTTTAGTGTCCAAAAATTGTGAAAAAAATATGGTTATTCTCCTAAAAATATAAGGGACTTTATAAAAATGATTTAGGGATTATTTGAATGAAATAAACTATGATGTGTGAATTAAAGGCATAAATAGAACTATGGTTCTATATAAATACCCTATGAAAAATTACAACTTACAAGAATAAGTTGAAATGAAGTATTAGAAGATGATTTGGCAAAAAGAAACTTTGTTGTGTGACATAATGCAATTTATTCTCACTTGAGAATAATGTGGAAAAAATATGAAGTGTGAATATTTATTAGTGATGTGAATTTCAAATGTGAAATTATTAATTGATGAAGTGTATGAATTCATGTATGATTATGGATTAATGAATAAATTAGAGATCATGTTAATGAAAAAGAAATCCGTTGGTTATGAATATGAATTTTATGAGTTAGAAGTGCTCAATGTGGAAATTGTGAATTTGAATTGAAACGAAAGAGTAGCTAAATCTCCCCCGGCATTTGGAAAGAAATGAAATGAAATATTAAAATGAAAGACCAAGGTTGGTCATGCTTGTATAAATGAATAAGTCCGGTTTAGTGGAGAGCCTAACTCTAGAACTTTGATTTTATTCATGATTCTATTAAATTAAGAATAGTGCATAGTGAAGACGTGATGAAAGTGAGAGAAAAACACGAGTATGAGAACTAGAGTTTACGGTGCGGGTGTGTGAGCCACAGAATGCATGCTTGATGAGTCAAGACATGGCATGGGCACAACTCAGTAATGATTGGACTTTAGCCACGCTTGTGGAATGTTTGGTGACTGCAAGAGGATCGTGTTCAGGGAGGAGGCTGAATTGCCACAGAATGCATGCTTGATGAGTCAAGACATGGCGTGGGATTCCCCTCCAGGGTCCAGTGCACGTGCTTGTACTCATAGATCATCTAGGATACTCACCGTAATTACAGTAGTAGGTTAAGTCATGGCGAGAGATTGAACCCTACAAAGATGAAGAACGATTAAGAGGCTTGCCCTCGGACCTATGTAGTATGGAATGCATAGAATCCGAACAAGTGTGCATTAGTGTCATGTAATATAAATAACTGCATTAAGGACTAAGTGCACAATCACAACACGACATCAATAAGGTAGTCCCTTTAGTTTGAAATGTGACAAGTTTGTGTTTGCTAAATATGGAAAATTAAGTTATACAATTTCTGGCATAGAGAGGATGGCCGTGTATAATGATCGTCGGTTGACTAAACTGACGTACCCACAGTCTTATATGCAGGTAAATAGCTTGATAAAGATTAAAGAGGAACAATTGCTTAAAGATTACTCAATGTCGTTGTATATTCATTTCATTGTTGTAAATTTTACTTCCGCTGTGCAATGTAAAATGTAATATTGATGTAAACTCTGATGTAAAGTGAAAAGTTTAAATTTTCTTGTAAAATTGTACTAAAAGAAGCGGAAAGATCCTGTAGAACATCTCGAATTCAGTGTATTTGAGATTCGGGGCGTTACAGGAACAACATGTTCAGTCCCCTATATTTTGAGAAAGAGCAAAAAATTTCTCAAATATGAGAAGCTACTTTAGCGATTTTGCAAAAAAAAAGGGCAAAATAGCAAACCAATGTGGCTGCTATTTTGCCATTTTTTGGCAAATGGCAAATATAGCAGACCACTGTGGATGCTCTTATTACAATTTTTGGAACCTTTTAAAACCGCAACTGTGAAGTTATCTACATCTTATGATTATACTTCTTGTAGTTTTTTTTATTTCAATAATTACTATGAAGCAAACTTTTCAAGATATGATTTCAGACGAATACATTAGTCATATTGTTCAACCCGTTTATATTAAAATTTTGAAGTATTTTAATCTTCCTCCTATGTTGTATTGTATTGCTAATGTTGTGGATCCTCGTAGAAAATTAGCAAGCACGAGGAATTTGATTGAAATATTTTTTTACTTTACTTGGAGATGAATCTGAATATGATTATAATGAATTTTTAGTTAGATTTGAATCAAAATTGAACAACTTATATGATTATTATGATAGAACTTTTGTATCTAGTAGTACAACTAATGTAGTTACTTCTTAATCTATTTCCAGAGCTAAGGATAAGAGTACATTAGAAGATGTCACTGTTAATTTACTTGCTCATTTTAAATCAAAATTACCTAGGACTAACCAACCTATTGAATTAAATTGGTATAATCAACAAGATAGTGAGAAATCTAGTATAAAGATTGATGTGCTTCAATGATGGAAAGAACATGAATCGCTTTTTCCTATTCTTAAACATATGGCTAAAAATCTACTAACTCCTCATGTCTTTACAGTTGCTTTAAAAAGTGTTTTTATCTATAAGTGGCAAAATTATAACATATTACATGAATCGCTTGAAGCCCAAATCGTTGGAGATTCTCGTGTGCAAGGAAAATTGGATGAAGGCTGAAGACATTACTGAGGAAAATCGGCATTTATATCAACAAATGGAAACAACTCGCCTAAAGTCCAACAACAGGAGTAGGGAATTTAGGGCAATGAGATCCTAGGTTTAGGTTAAGTAGAGGTGCACGACAGTAATCCAATGCCATCTCCTCAATCTAACTCTAGGTTCTCCTCAATCTAACTCTAGGTTATCTCGAACTCTAGATTGTCTCTTAAACATGTAATTCAAAGAATTTGTTTTTTTTTATAACAATATTTGTATGTAAAAAAAAGTTGTCAAAATTTCATAGAAGTTAAAATGAATAATATATACAATTTTGTTTAATTTTTAATCTCCTATACTTGTTGTACACTTTTTTTAGGTTAAAAAAATAATCAAAAAAATAAATTCAAACAAACAAACAAAAAACAAGGCCAACCCGTCACCCGCTTGAACCGACCCGGGTTCAACCCGAATGTGTTCACGGGTCGACCGGATCCATTTTTTTTGTTTCCCAACCCGAACCGAGCCCGTCTGAAACAGGGTCTGTCACGCCCCGCTTCCCAAAAATACGAAATACGAGTACATGACATTGGCCCATCGAATGACTAACGTCACCTATAAGCTGTTTATCCGATCAACTCAACAATATAATCAATACAGAACAATTACGCAGGCAATAATAATAATCTCATGAACAATAATACTTGAAAATAAGCAATATAATATCCAAGTACAATAAGAATCCAACATCTGGGAACAAATAGCAATATTCGGGTCAAAAGCCCACAATACAATGAAATAACAATAGTTCAATAATATAATGAGCAACTAAAAAGCATTATATCTTCAGAATCTTTGTTCTCCAATTCCAGCAGGCAATTCTCCATCAACACCTGTAAACACTTCATCTAAAAAGAGACGAAAAATTGTCCTTAGAGCAAGTCATGGACAGCAAGTAGAGAAAGCAGGAAACAATGGAATAACGGTATAACAATGAATTAATGGATCAATAGGAATCAATAACATGGCACGATAATCAATAATCAATAACATGGTAATCGATGCAATGGATATAAACAATGGTTCAATATTTGGTAACAGTAATCAATGATCAATAACGGTAACTCTTAGCCAATATTCGATATCACTAGAAACAATGAGGAACAATATGCAATGTCGGTGTTGTATCAATCTTTAAGTCTATTATTCATTTTAATCCTAACTAATGCATGTACTACTGCATCCCATACTACAGGTTCGATGCATCCAATCAATGTCGCTTTAGACTTAAGTGGAAGATTCTATAGATCATGTACACGGCACGATAACAGTATTTGCAGCATTGGTGCACACTGGTTGGCTCAATAAAAATAATACACGGTCAATTGGGGATACTGTGTCAGTAGTCCAACAATAAACCGATAACAATAACTTTTGTCAACACACAATATTTTGGAAAACAAGGTCCACACTTCAGTGTACAGTCACTATGTCATCAACTACTCCAGTCAATCTCTTAAACCCTGGCTTATTAATTGTTTTGTTAATACAACAATACAATATACAAATTAATTTAAAAAATCGAGTTTCTCTCTCTAGATTTTCTAGAGAGAGAAGCTCCCCAAAAAATCCATAAATAAAAAAACCCTAGATCTAGAGAAAGAGTTTGGAGGGGGTGGCGGCCGGGATCTCGCCGCCCCCTCCCCGTTCGCCGTTCGACGCCCCGACCCTCCCGCCCTTCACCCACCTCCACCTCCATCTCTACTACCGTTCTGCTCCCATCGGCCGCCGCTCTCCTCCCGTCTCGCCGCTCTCCTAACATTCTACCTAGGCGCCGAAGTCAGGGACTTCTGGCATCTCTTCTGGGCACCGAACGCTCGAGCGACCCACCAACACCCAAACCCTATGATGACTTCCCATCTCCTCCTGCCTTCGTGGAGCGCGGCATCCGCCGTCCTTCCCATTGGCGCCTTCCCATCGCGAGCGACGCGCCAACCTCTGTGCCTAGTGCTGACGTTGAGCGAGGCGTTAGCCGCCCTGCCACCGTGTCGACGTCCAAGTGCCGGCGATGACCTTCTCTGTGACGCATTTGGAGTTAGGGTTTTGGGGGTGAGTCGATTGGGGTTGGGGTTTGGGTTAGGTTGGGGTTGGTTGGCTTTGTTAGATGTTTGCCCGGATTTTCTTCGTGCTTGCCACCATGTCCACACTCTCGGGGCCAATCACAGCGATTTGCGACTGTGATTTGGTTTTTGCGAGGGTTGGTAGTGCGTGTGAAGAAGTCGGGTGTGCTTTTCTATCTAGGAGTTGCTATGATGAGCGAGTTATATTGTTTTGCACGATTGTGGAGTTTGGGCCCGAAGATGGGGTCCCTCCGTGATGTACGCTCACTTGTCTCCACTTTCGGGGTGTTTGTCTCAACTGTCGCGGAGCGACTATGTCGCGCCAGAGCATCCTCCTGCGCCTGTTGTCGCGAACGCCATGGATCTGGGGCTCAAGTGTGTGAGGTCGGTGGTTCGGTATGGGGCCCGTGGGGCCAGGCCGGTGGTTGTTTGCTGTGGGAGGTGGGGACTGTGTGGCACGTTGTATTGCGTGATTGTGGGGCTTGGGCCCTAAGATGGGGTCCCTCCATGATGTGCGCACACTTGTTTGGGTGTCCAACGGTGCCGCTGATGCAATCTTGACAGTGCCTACTATCAGGCTATTGAGCTTCTTCCAGCTTAGGCCACTGTCTCGTAACAGCGTCGCCTCTTTCCTAGTTGGGAGTAAGAGTCGAGTTCAGTCTGTGTGGTGAGAAATCGCCTGAGAGAGCAAGAGCATGAGAGAGGTGAAGGTATCCTCTCCATGGTTCTCTCCTGGAGCGTAGTTTTTGGTGGGGTGAGCGAGATAGCTGTTTGGTAAGAAATCGCCTGAGATAGCACAATTGTGAGAAAGGTGAAGGTATCCTCTTCACGGCTATCTCTTTGGTAGCGGCTGTGGGAGCTGTTGGTGCGGTTGTTGGATGAGTGGTGGAGTGGTGGACTTTTAACACCCGTGGTGTCATAAGTCGGCCTGAGGGGCTTGGGCCCAAAGATGGGGTCCCCCCAGCGAGGAAAAGGCAGGGATCGGCGGGTGTTAAAATCCTGCCAGACTAGTTTCAGGTGGGTGTGCATGTGCTGTGGAGGCAGTGTACGAGGCTAAACTAACGTATATACAATTTTGCTGGACCCAGCTTGTTTGTCGGCCCACCCTCCAGGGTTGTTGGAGGGATTTGTTATTTGTACGGGTCATGTTGCTTCATGTATGTTTTATTTTCTGTCTGTAGGTTGTAATCTGTCCCAGTTCTCTAGGTTTGTATCATTAATTTCTTATTAATGAAATAGGGTGAACATACTCTACGTTTGCCTTAAAAAAAATAATACAATATGCAATCAATGGACATTTTGATGAACGATAGTATCAATAGGGAAACAATAGGATGGTAACATGAAATAGAACAATTCGAAGAGTGACAATAACTCATTGGATCATGCACTGCAACATACATACATTAATTCATGCAATACTACGATATATGAATAATTAATTCAAGAAAATCTGAAAAATATAATTCTGGAAATAAAAACACAGCAGTAGTAAAATGGGTATAACTTTTGCTACAAAACTCGGAATTCAGAAATTCAAGATGTTCTGGAAACTAGAAAGAATAGGCTACAGCTCTTATTCAGAAAGTAATTCATTTTAAGATCGTTTACTGGGTCAAAAATAGCAGACAAATTTCAGGCAGCAAGCAAGATACAGGTTTTAGGATATTTTTCATGAAAATAAATTAATTAAACATGATGGGTATCGATTATTTAGTCAATAATTTGTATAATCAGCATGATGGGTGTCAAAACATGATAAATCTAATTAGAACATGGTCATACATCAATTTATCATCAATCAACCATCAACGAGCAAACAACATACAATCTAGCGATTGTCTCTACAATAGTTTATTTGTGTGGTGATTATATGAATAACCCTATTATCAATTCTATATGCATTCATGAAAGATCCAAACTTTAGAGTCAAAAGTGGCACGATGTCAAGAATATTGAGGTTAGCTCGTGTAAACCCTCAATAGATCCAACGAAGAGATGAACAAAGGATAATATGATAAACAAAGGATCTACTTGCAAGAATTTCAATGAAACTTGAATTTGATACAATTAGCAATTCAAGAGGATGGTGACTTGCCTGTCAGACGGTGAAAACGAATACCAAGAAAAACGGGATAAAGATCCCGAAGCAACGAACCCAAGAACTAGAAAAAACACGTACAAAACCCCTGCACAAAGAGAGCAACAGCAATGGTCCAAGTAAGAGAGAGAGACAACAGCCAATAACGACAACAGCAACAATGGCCAGGGGCGGCGGCGCTGGCGTCGACGACAAGGGGGAGAAGGCGAGGCGTCGGGGTTGACGTCGACAGATTGGGTCGACAGATTGGGAGTTGGGATTTGGGGTTTGATGGGTTCTGGCGCCGCCAATGTCGAGGACAGGGAAAATGAGGAGGTGCGGGGGGGTGCTGGCATCGTGGAGAAGGTCGCCGGTGCTCAGGAGGGGAGATGGCGATAGGGGTCACTGGAGAAGATGATCGGAGAGGGGCTCGGAAATTGGGTTTGGGGGTTTTGGCGGGAAATCACAACGGAAGAGAGAGAACGGGAGGAGAGAGGAGAGAGGAGAGAGAATAAGCTGCTAGGGCTTCAAAATTATGCAATTTTTAGGGTTTGTACTAGGCTTGTATTTATAGGGTACTGGGTTAGTGGTTTAGGGTACAATAATAGCGGATTTGGGTCAAGAACAAATAAAATTAGGTTTTAGGGTTCAATTAAGAGATAGATCAAAATGAAATAGGGTTCAAATAAAAATACCCACAATCCAATAAAAACAAAATCCACATGATATATATAGCCCAACAAAAGATAAAATAGTTCATGAATGAAAATCAAATCCAATTAAGTAAATAATTAATACAAACGAATATAATATAAATTGGGCTTGAAAATAAATTGGAATTCGCCAAGAAAATTAGATCAAGTACGAAAATAAAATAATTCGATAAATGAACTTTAATTGAATAATCAAGAAATAACAATTAATAATAAAAATAGAATTATATAACAAATTAGTATTCGGTTTAACAATTTATTAAAATAATCCAATAATAATAATATATTTGATTTTGGACTCAAATATAAATATCCGATAAATAAGAAATAGAAAGTGAGATCGAAATACACAATTATTCGAAATAAATAAAATTTTCGATTAGAAAACACTTTAATACAAATCTGAAACGAATTTAGCACAAAATAATTTATAAAAATCAAATTGTAAAAAATACACAAAAAATACTAATTATCGGGAATGGGGGTTATAGGGTCAAACCCGAATGGGTTGGGCCCGGTCCGGCTCGGTGGACCCGATTGCCATCCCTACCACTCCGCAATAGCCTCCCCCCCCATAATGCCCCTGCCCCTAGCTCAGACAATTTATATAAAATTTAGAAGACAAATTATTTATAGTATAGTACAACTACCCACCACATGCTGCCTCTCAAAAGGTGGTTAACCGGATTGGTGACTCTTGATCATAGGCACTATTATTTTAATATTATTTAATCTAGTTGAAATCCCGATATTGGACTAATATAACACATCTCCCCGTGTGTACAGATGAAGCCTCCACACCCACGTGCCCCCCATGCCACGTCATCAGAGCACAAAGTGTTGTCTCCCTTTTACAACCGGGTGGGACCCCCCCCCCCCTGCATGCCACTCATCTCTTTATATATATATATATATATATATATATATATATGGGGAAAATGGTATAAGCAACTTCCTTATTTAGTAAATAAGCAATTGATGATGTGCCATACATGTAATTGGAAAAAGCTTAAAAGGGTTAGTTGTCCAATGTATCACATGAATGCCACATAATCAATTGCTCATTTATTAAATGAGCAAGTTGCTCATATCCCTTTTACCTTATATATATACACACTATATATATTTCAAATTACGGGGTGTTACACCCCCAAACTCCCACCGTCCTTTTACTCCCTTAGGTCTCCATCCCTTTTTTTTAGAGTTTTATTCTTAGGTTCACTTAAATTTTGATTATAATTTTCGCTCATTTTGTTTGATTGTCCGTTTGTGTTCTTATAATGATTATTACTTACTCCACTATTCTCATAATGTTGATTTTGTTTGTGTTTTTTTTCTTTGTTGAGAAGCAGTAGAATAGTAACATTCAATTACAGCCATCTTCCAGTTTGGTATTTTGATCACCATTGTTAGTCAGAGCTTTATTGACTTTTGTTGATTAAGGATCAAAATCAAAGTTTGCATATCTTCATTTTTGCAGATGGTTTAATGGCATGAGGTTGCTCCCATTCGAAATTGATGGGTGAAGGGGACATTTCTTTGGCTATGGTTATATTTCATTCTTATGTTCTATTTACATTTCTTTGGCTTATTTCTTATTTTTTACTTACAAAGTGCTCATGTTTATCTGTCTCCTGAAAAATACAACGATTGTTGACATCCTTATTTTTGAATCTAAATGAACATGATTTAAGGGAAATATAATAAAAAAGAAGTCATATAATGGGAAGTTACTATATAATCTACATAAATATCATTTTTAATGAACACGATTTTCGTAAAGTTAACATATACAAAATTTCAGTTTTCGTGTACTACTATATGTTTTACTCAAATGTTGAAGGGTATACCTTTTTGTTCCCATTAAAATTGGTCACTAGGTTGGAGTTCTTAATGGCATGATTCTTGCATTGGTTAATTATTGATTTGTTTGTTTTTGCTTTAAAATATTGTATGAAGACTTGCAGTAACATACATAAAGTTATATTAGCCTCACAACACTAAGATAAGGGGTCAGTTTTATGTTCCTTATCTATACAATATATTATGCCAATACCACTTTTGGCACAATATTTTTTCTCAATTTTTCAACCCCCCCCCCCCCCCCCCCCCCAAACTATTTCTCAACATAAATTTTGAAGCGGAATCGTATTCGTAATTAATCCTTAGAAATCATGCAATATTGTATAGATGTTATTAGATGAATTATTCATAAATATTGTTATTTATTATTTTTTTTGAAAATTTAGTGCAATATTGTTGAAAAGTTACACACATCAAGAATTGTTGGAACGTTACACAGATCGAGAATTGTTGGAATTGTTGGAAAGTTACACTCATCAAGAATTTTGAGGTTTCCGTTCAAATGAATAAAAAATATAGAATGATGTTGGTTTGGAAATGTGAATTGGTTAATCTATATATTTGTTATCTTTTGATATAACTAATTATAAATTATTGTTCCTTCCATGTATTTCTAATGTTAATTATATTTGATTTGAGAGAGAATGTTCGATTTGAGAATGAAGGCGGTTAAGAACCACGCGGTCGAGAAGGAGATAACGAAGTACATCAAGGAATCCGAGAAAAGCTACAACCCAACTTCGGTAATTATTTGACTTTTTTTTCATTTCCTTTCCACATAGAATGATGTTGGTTGGTTTGGAAGTATGAATTGGTTAATCTGTAGATTTGTCATATATTGATTAATTTTTGATTGAAATAGTTAAAGTGCATCTCTAAATTTTTTACTTCCATATAATTTTATGAGTCCCTTAAAATAATTTTAGTCTATGCAATTTGAACATGGTAACAATACTTGGTTAGTATTTCAATGACATTTCGTTAAATATAGACCTCATTACCTTTTTGTTTGTTTGTTTTTGGTGTAAGTAATCTGAGACTCGGCAAGTTGCAACACTTCCCACCGAACTAGAGATATAATACTAAGAGCATCCACAGTCGTTCAATGGAAAAAATGACAAAATGCATATTTTGGCAATGCATTTCGAAGAAACGCTGTAGTCGTCCAATAGTATAAAAATGCATAAGTTCGTTAAAAAAGTAACAGATGTTTCGTCTGTTAATAAAAAATAATTTATACTGGCCGAAACTTAGAAAATAATAATAAAAAATACGGGACGAAACAGCATGATGTTTCGTCCGGGCTTTAAGGAAGTTTTTTCTGAAAAAATTGCAAAAACAATTTTAAAAAATAGTTTGTGAAAAATATTTGCAAAAACAATTTAACAATTTGCAAAAACAATTTAAAAATTTACAAAATTAATTTACAAAATTAATTTTTTTTAAAAAATGGATTGGGACGAAACATGATGTTCATTCCCACCCTTAAATTCATTTAACCAGTTAATTTATTTGGTTATTATTTTTTTTTAATTCGGACGATGATGTTTCGTCCGATCAATTAAAAATATAATTAAATAATCCAAACGAATGTATTTTGCTATTTCGAATGCTATTTCTCCCTTTCTACTATAGACGAATTGCCAAAAAATGGCAAAATAGCAAACGACTGTGTGCGCTACAGTACACAAAAAATGGCAAAAAAGCAAACGACTGTGGATTCTCTAAGTTAGGAAAGAAGTGGAGTTATGACAATATATTTGGTTTATTATTGTTTCACTCACATCACACATTAGGAGTTGAATTTTATTTATTTACTAGGTTTGCCTGTGGACACGTGCCTACGGCACGTTTTCATGAACGATGCAGCATATAAAAAACCCTGTAAAAAGTTTAATATATGCACGTCTTCGTGAAGAATGATTTATATAGATGTGTATTTGGCAGTAGACATTGATGTATTATGAATTAAGTTATTTATTGTTTATATCCTGCAGGATCATTTGTCAGGAGCTCGGGATGAAAAAATAGTCCTGTGAATTTACAACAATAGTGGATCGAAATCAGTTGCTATGTGTGGCTTAAACATAAGAGATTTCATATTTGATCTGCAGCCTGTCATAAGTAGCAATTCAGTTGCTAATGCAGTTATCGCCTAAAACTGCATTAGTTAATTCTCCATTGTCATATTTTCATATAGTTAACCATGTATGATTTTAAAAGAGGTTAGAGAGAGAGAGAGAGAGAGAGAGAGAGAAAGCTTGTTGTGATGTACATGTGATCAAGTACAATTACATATCCATATTAATATATTTAGTATCTATATACTGAAGAGCCTACTGCAAATATGATCTAAAACAGATGTGTTAGCCCCAATTTATGATATATTTCAGTGTATTAGATATTTTACATGTATCTTTTTTTTAAATCTATAACTTACATCATCTCTCACACAAAACACATAAGTGTTAGAAAATGAGTGTTTTAGACATCATTTACGAACCAATTTTTGAGCAATTTTTTGAGTAAGATCCTCAATGAATTATTGAGAGATCTTGATTGATTTGTGTTCTCCTTCATGAGTAGATCAAAATCATATATTGGTTTGCTAAAATCGGTTAAGGGGTGAATGAGAAATTGTCTCTCAAAGTGAGACGTTTTCATTCTTGAAAATGGGTTAAGGGAACATAGTCCCACATCGGAAATAACAAAGGAAATAAAAGAGGATATATAGTAATCTCCTTCTAAGCATTGTAAGATGACTAGAAGAGAGGCTCTCTCTCGCGCGCGCAGGGGGGCGCAAATCACGGACCGGATTACATGCGACTTGTGTGCGCCCGCACGACCTGCGGACACGAATGCCGAACCGACTTAACCCCACCCCGTGCAGAGCCACTTTTTGCTACAGTTTTCCTTTTGTAACGGTTGAAATGAATGCAGAAACGGTTCTGTTTGCCGTTACACTGAACGCAGTCAATGATGTCTGCCGTTACAATGAAGGCATTCAATTCGTTGTCTGCCGTTACAGTGAAGGCATTAACAGCCTTGTCTGCCGTTACGGTTTAACCCAGGCTCTATAAATAGGGGCCTCGCCTCTACTTTCTTCCCTACACAAAAAACAGGTCTTCTTTCTCTCCTTCTCTAAGTTCTTCTGTGTTGTTCTTCAGTTGTGGTGTTGTTGGTAAGTCTAGTGATAGATTCAAGCGCTTATACTCAGTTCGGGAGTGGTACGTGGTGCCTACGGGATCGCTCCAAGTCGTTGCATCCTGGGAGACAGACGCCTCCGTTCATTCCAGCAACCGGAAGAGGCAAAATCTGTTTTAAGGACACTGTGTGATACACGGGCCTCGACTTCTCAAAATTGTAATCTGAAATTACTTATTGTAAGTTGTTTATTTAATTTCCCTTTTTCTTTTCTTTCAGCTTACCCTCTTCTGTTCCCTTCTCGGTTTTTCCGTGCCTCTCTATCTTTTCTTTGTAAAAAGAAATTTTGTAAACATTTTTTGTAACAAACTTAAAACAGATTGTGGATTTCTTTGATTTCCGATTTTTAGGCACGGTTTTTCTTTTTATTTCTTTTATCTGGAAAACTTACACTCGTGTTGTGTAAATTTCAGAATCACAATGACTACTGCATTGGACAATGCTGCTGTGTCTGAAACGGTCTACGTGCCGGTTGCTGATACGACGCAAGAACCAAATGCTGCTGCGGCACGAGTGCCAATGCCCACCGTTGTATTTATCTCAGTCTCCCATGGGGAGAAACCTGAGAAGTTCAACGGGCAGAACTTTAAGAGGTGGCAACAGAAGATGATGTTCTATCTGACCACACTGAATCTTGCAAGATTCTTGAACGAAGATGCTCCAGATCTTAAGAAAGATGAGCAAGATAACCAAGTCATTGCCGCTGTGGATGCTTGGAAAAATGCTGATTACTTGTGTAGAAATTACATAATGAACGGATTAGCCAATTCTTTGTATAATGTATATATTGATAAAAGAACAACTAAAGAACTTTGGGAATCACTAGAACATAAATATAAAACTGAGGATGCCGGCGCCAAGAAATTCATTATGGGCCGCTTCCTAGACTATAAAATGGTAGATTCTAAAACAGTAATCAGTCAAGTTCAAGAACTACAATTGATCTTGCACGAGATTCATGCTGAAGGTATGAACTTAAGTGAAAGTTTCCAAGTGGCATGTATAATTGAAAAATTACCACAAGGTTGGAAAGACTTTAAGAATTACCTAAAGCATAAGCGAAAAGAAATGGGCATTGAAGATCTCATTGTCAGGCTTCGCATTGAAGAAGACAATAGAGGATCTGAAAAAGTTGGACTCGTCAGTCATGCAGCTAAGGCAAATGTAATGGAACATAAACAACGTTCCAATAAGCACAACAACAAGGGTCCCAAGTTGGGGCCTAAGGGAGGAATCTCCAAGAAGCCGAAGTTTCAAGGCAAGTGCTTCAATTGTGACAAAATGGGTCACAAGTCCACTGAATGCAGACTTCCCAAGAGGAACAGGAACAGAGAAGCAAAATTGGTTCAAGGAATTGTTCAAGATGTTTCCGATATCAACCTCTCAGCTGTGATATCAGAGGTGAATATGTTAGGTTCAAACCCGAAGGAATGGTGGATTGACACTGGAGCTACTCGACATGTGTGCTCCAATAGAAGTATGTTCTCCACTTTCGAACCATTAGAGAATGGGGAGAAAATGTTCATGGGGAACTCGGCTACTTCAGAAATAAAAGGCCAAGGCAAGGTGATCTTGAAGATGACTTCTGGAAAGGAACTGACTCTGAACAATGTTGCATATGTTCCTGAAATCCGTAAGAACCTGGTATCTGGTTCGTTGCTTAATAACCACGGTTTTCGTTTAGTGTTCGAGTCGAACAAATTTGTTTTGTCAAAAAGTGGAATGTATGTTGGTAGAGGATATATGAGTGATGGAATGTTCAAACTCAATGTAATGACCATGGTCAAGAATATGAATAAAGCTAGCTCTTCTACTTATTTGCTTGAGTCTTCCAATTTATGGCATGGTAGACTAGGACATGTTAATTATGATACTTTGCGAAGACTAATTAACTTGAATCACATACCAACATTCCAAATTGATTCCAAACACAAATGTGAAACTTGTGTTGAGGCAAAACTAACAAGATCATCGTTTAAAAGTGTTGAAAGAAACACCGAACCACTTGATCTAATTCACACTGATATTTGTGATTTGAAAATGATACAAACAAGAGGTGGTAATAAATATTTTATTACCTTCATAGATGATAGCACAAAATATTGCTATGTATACTTGCTTAAAAGCAAGGATGAAGCTATAGAGAAATTTGTTCTCTATAAAAATGAGGTTGAAAACCAACTCAATAAGAAAATTAAGGCGCTAAGAAGCGACCGAGGTGGAGAGTATGAATCGCCATTTGCTGACACATGTGCTAAGCATGGGATTATACATGAAACGACAGCACCTTATTCTCTTCAGTCACATTATGTTGACAACATTCTTGGAAAATTTGATAAAGATAATTCTGGGATTGTCAGAACTCCAATAGATCTAACTTTATATTTATCCAAGAATAAAGGGGAGAGTATTTCTCAAGTAGAATACTCTAGAATCATAGGCAGTCTAATGTACTTAATGAGTTGTACAAGACCAGACATAGCCTATGCAGTGAGTAAACTAAGTAGATATACGAGTAATCCTGGAAGCGAGCATTGGCAAGCAATTATAAGAGTACTGAAGTACTTGCGTTTTACTCGTAACTACGGGCTGCACTATACAAGATACCCGGCTGTACTTGAAAGATACAGTGATGCGAACTGGATATCGAGTGATAATTCAAAATCCACTAGTGGCTATGTGTTTACACTAGGTGGTGCAGGAGTTTCTTGGAAATCCTCAAAATAAACAGTGATCGCTAAATCCACGATGGAATCATAATTTATCGCATTGGACAAATGTGGGGAAGAGGCTGAATGGTTACGCCACTTCCTTGAGGATATTCCAAGGTAGACGAAGCCTGTGCCTCCAATCTGCATACATTCAGATAGTCAATCTGCAATTTGTAGAGCACAGAGCAATATGTATAATGGTAATCTAGACATATTCGTCGAAGACATAATACCATTAGACAACTACTCTCTACTGGGGTTATCTCTATGGACTATGTAAAGTCAAAAGATAACATTGTGGATCCACTAACCAAAGGGTTAAACAGAGAGTTAGTTGATAAATCATCGAGGGGAATGAGACTAAAGCCCATGAAAGAATAAGTCGATACAATGGAAAGCCAACCTAGCTGACTGGAGATCCCAAGATCTAGGTTCAAAGGGACAACTAAATTGTAAAGACCAAGTTGGATCACTGTGGGGATTTTCCCATGTCCATTCCCATGATGAAACAGTGATGCCCGCAAGGTAACAGGTTAAGTTAGGCTTTTAATGATTCTTATGCGTCGGATATCCGAGCAGAGTAATGTGGGTTACTCTTAGGTAAGAAATCACCTATGTAAGAGGGAAGAAGGGCCGCTTCCAAGGGAATAATATAGGGCAATATTCCTGTTAAACTCTTGCAGAACCAGGCGTATGTTCATGGCCAAAACGAACATAACAGTGAGAACTGAAAATACGTTAGAAAGATTTCTGTGTCAGATATGTCATTATTTACACAAATGACAGAACAGTTCAAAGACATCGCGTCTACTGTTTAGTTAGTAAAGTAAACATATTTTCATAAGGGAAGGTTCAAAGGGTAATACCTACCTATCCTATGCAGGAATCAATCGTTGAATTCTATCACCAAGTCTGTCGGGTCAGTCTGTCGTGTCAGTCTGTCCTGTCTGTGGTCGTCAATTTTCATTCATGTGGGGATTGTTAGAAAATGAGTGTTTTAGACACCATTTACGAACCGATTTTTGAGCAATTTTTTGAGTAAGATCCTCAATGAATTATTGAGAGATCTTGATTGATTTGTGTTCTCCTTCGTGAGTAGATCAAAATCATATATTGGTTTGCTAAAATCGGTTAAGGGGTGAATGAGAAATTGTCTCTCAAAGTGAGACGTTTTCATTCTTGAAAATGGGTTAAGGGAACATAGTCCCACATCAGAAATAACAAAGGAAATAGAAGAGGATATATAGTAATCTCCTTCTAAGCATTGTAAGATGGCTAGAAGAGAGGCTCTCTCTCGCGCGCGCGCGCGGGGGGGGGGGGGGGGGGGGGGTGCAAATCACGGACCGGATTACATGCGACTTGTGTGCGCCCGCACGACCTGCGGACACGAATGCCGGACCGACTTGACCTCACCCCGTGCAGAGCCACTTTTTGCTACAGTTTTTCTTTTGTAACGGCTGAAATGAATGCAGAAACGGTTCTGTCTACCGTTACACTGAACGCAGTCAATGATGTCTTCCGTTACAGTGTCGGCATTCAATTCGTTGTCTGCCGTTACAGTGAAGGCATTCAATTCGTTGTCTGCCGTTACAGTGAAGGCATTCAATTCGTTGTCTGCCGTTACAGTGATGGCATTAACAGCCTTGTCTGCCGTTACGGTTTAACCCAGGCTCTATAAATAGAGGCCTCCCCTCTACTTTCTTCCCTGCACAAAAAACAGGTCTTCTTTCTCTCCTTCTCTAAGTTCTTCTGTGCTGTTCTTCGGTTGTGGTGTTGTTGGTAAGTCTGGTGATAGGTTCAAGCGCTTATACTCAGTTCGGGAGTGGTACGTGGTGCCTACGGGATCGCTCCAAGTCGTCACATCCTGGGAGATAGACGCCTCCGTTCATTCCAGCAACCGGAAGAGGCGAAATCTGTTTTAAGGACACTATGTGATACACAGGCCTCGACTTCTCAAAATTGTAATCTGAAATTACTTATTGTAAGTTGTTTATTTAATTTCCCTTTTTCTTTTCTTTCGGCTTACCCTCTTCTGTTCCCTTCTCGGTTTTTCCGTGCCTCTCTATCTTTTCTTTGTAAAAAGGAATTTTGTAAACATTTTTTGTAACAATAAGTACAACAATTAGGCATTTCAAACATTAAGAGAACATGAAGATTGCCAAAAAGCAACCCTGTCAACGACAATCTTCTTTGTTAGGCTAAGATACCTATTAGATGCTTCTTCAACTTCCTCAATCCAAGTCTGTTCAAGTCTACCTCTTCCTTTAGCTGCATCCATATTTTTCTCCCTAACTGATACTGTTAATAGTCTCAGTTGCCCATGCAAAACAGTATCATTTGCTTCCCCTATTTCATCCCCAAAAAATGTTCTTTAGATCCTAATAATCATAACTAAAAAATAAGAATCTTAACATACAATCAAATGCGTCCACAAATTGTGCTAAAACAATGTCGTTACTCTATAAAATGATCATTGATACTCCTGCATTATTTAAGCCGAAAATGTTTTTGGCTTATCACATACAAATTTTAGAGACTATTTAAGTTAATAATCTCCAATTCTGGAATTTTATAAAAGCCACTATTATGTGAAGTGTTTGGTATGTGCAGATGGATGCATATTTACTTTAAAGAGATTATGCTTTATACTCTATCTAGTATTTTGTAGTACCGTTGTGTGTGGATTATGATGTATGTTGTACTCTATTTCATTAATCTTTCATTAATGAATCGGTGATGGGATCACCTTTTTCTCCATTAAAAAAAACAGACATGCTATATATATTGTCTGGTATCCCAATCATACATACAGCCATTAATATTAATATTAATATTAATATTAATATTAATATTATACACACTATAAGTATTCAATCATTTATTGATGAAGAAGGAGTATCATCCATACGCTAAAATTGTCTGGATGAATTCTGTTCCCTTGTTTGAATACAACTATGAAAGGCCTAGCTCAGCCTTAGTTAGGCATGACCACTACTCCATGCCTCAAAATAAACCAGACTGAAATTAAGAAACTAAATTGCATCTTTGATAAATGGTAAGTCAATCTGATACATGGCACGTCATCGCGAAGAATGATTAATTAATTAATTAAGTTGTTTAGCCAAGATACAGGCAGTTAATATTAATCCTCCCAAAAAAATTTCATATTAGCCAAGATACAAAATAAAAACCAAAATTTCGTTTGAAAACGTAATAGATTTTTTAGGAATTGTAGTAAAAATTTCGACAGAATCTCCCCTTAAATATTAGCCTTTTTACAGCAATTCCTTACAGAATTCTGCTCACAATTAAAAAATTAACATCACAGGCAGTCAATATGAATCCTCCCCAGGCCAATCCAAGCAACATTACATAGACATCATATATATAGGGCTCTGGAGGGAAAAATCTTCATATGACTCAAGATACAAAATAAAAACCAAGATTTCGTTTGAAAACGTAATAGAATTTTAGGAATTTTAGTAAAAATTTTGACAAAGACCTCCCTAAAATATTAGCCCTTTTACAGCGATTTCTTACAGAATTCTGCTAACAATTAAAAATATAACATCACAGGCAGTCAATATCAATCCTCCCCAGGCCAAACCAAGCAACATCACACAAGCATCATATATATAAGGCTCTGGGGGGGGGGGATCATAATATGATGCAAGATACAAAATAAAAACTAAAATTTCATTTGAAAGCGTAATGAATTTTTAAAAAAACCTTTGAAAAACCAAACACAGAACCCAATACTCCACAACTTTGCAGGTACGGGTATTAACATAACTATATTATATCATCATCATATACAGATACTTACATTATCTCCCAAAATATTGAAGAGCCTACAACTATTACATCCTCCACCAAAATATACACTAACCAACCGAATGACCAAAAAAAAGTTTACAGGGTTGTAGGAAAACACAATACTTCAAGTCTTCAATATAGGACCAAACAGTGAGCCTAAACAAACAGTAAGAGTTTTGAAACAAATAGTAAGAGTTTACAATAATCAATCAAAACAATGATAATTAAAGAAACAAATAGTAAGAGTTTTGAAACCAATACCTCTCAAACAGGACAATGCTCAAATATACTTGATATTCACGGAACATAGAAGGTAGTTAATAATGCAAGTAGAATTAGGGTCGAACTGCACGAACTTGAATTCATGCAATTAAAAGATGTACAGTAGTCATTAATGTGACAGAGAAGTTTAATAAAGTTGGATGGAAGAGAGATTCGTACAACTATTTCTAAACAAAAACTTTGTTGTTGTTGTTGCCGTTATTATTTCTACAACTAATAAATACCAGACTAACACCCAGCAATACCCAAGTTAAGTCATGTATCTAGCACCTACTAACAGTACATCTCTCTCTAAAACCTTACATTGACATAGTTCCTCCCCAGGTACAATTAACATAATAACATTTGCAAAGACACATCAATAAGAACAATCATAATTTCCCAACACATGTGGCAAATATAAAGGAACCAAAACAATTCTCAATTAAATTAGCAGCCAACGTTACGAACCAACACTTCTTTCTTAAACCCAATGGGATGTTTCTAAATTAAAATACAAAATGCATCTCTTTTGAAATTTCTTGTCTTCACTCTCAATAATCCTCTACTAAATAAATAACCAATACACCAAAAAGCCCAAAGAATACTTGTCTCATGCCGTAAACATCTTGGAAAGCAATTTAGCACCCTGATTCCATAACATGACCAAAACAATTCTCAATTAAATTAGCAAGCTACAAAGGCCCCTTTTTTCTATATAAAGGAACCAAAACAATTCTCAATTAAATAGCAGCCAACGTTACGAACCAACACTTCTTTCTTAGAAATATGTGACATTCCCCAACACTTCATGTAATTAAGTTTGGGCAAATAAAAATGCAAGTATTATTAATCTTAAAGTAACTAATTATAGGTGGGGTATCCGAAATTGCCACGAAGTAGAAGATAGTACTCAAGGATATATATAATGATCCCTTACCAAGACAATTGATCGATCAAATGATCCACTAAGAAGTGATTCTGGTGAATGCAGGTTCCATGCTACTGCTTGAACCTGCAATAGAGGTCAAACAAATTCATCAGTCCCAAATTTGTGTAGCTAGAATTAGCAAAAGCAATAATCATTACTGCAAGAAAATCCAAGAAAGTTTCATGAGAACTGAATAAAAATGCAGATACCATCATAATGAAAATAATGTTTGATAAGCAACATAAAGTAAGGAAAACATGTGAAGTGGCGCTACAAAGACTTTAATCCTAACCCACATGAAGTGGTGAAACCGAGAAGCTTGACGCTCATGCAACAAAAGTATGTAAAACATCTATAATAATCAAAATGCAAATGAGAATTCAGGATAAATACACATCAGTGATCAGTCTATAAATTCTGAACAGTTAAAAGGTCGACATACATCATACTAATGTGTAGTATCCAAAGTCTATCTCACATAACATAAGGCAAGGTAATTACAATTGACTGGTCTAAGCATCAGCCAGCATTCTCCAAATGTGCCCAAATTTAAGTAGAAATGCAAACAATTATCCAAGTAGAAATGCAAAAATTAGCAGAATCTCAAAAGTAAAGTAGAAGGAAACTAATTGCCTTGTCTGTATGGTGCTTGGCTGTCGCAACACATATCTCATTTCCCAAATCCCAAACTTTGACAGACTTGTCAGCACTTGCACTGGCAAGGACATTCCTGAAGGACAAACACAATTGCATCAGTTAGACTCTACAGAAAGATAGTATAACCTAGAAGAGTTGGATCATGAAACTTATGTATCACCTTAACTCCTTATTCCAAGCAAGACCAAGCACAGATTTCTTATGACTACCTGATTTGTACTTCCATGATTTCAGCAAAACCAAATTCCGACGAAACATTATAAGAAATATAAATATTAAATTCAAAGGCTGACACCGAAGTTCATCATTCTAGATGGAATGCAACAATTAATTAGATGTCAAAGACATAAATTAATATTCGTAGTAGATTTGAAGTAAATTCTGAAAGTAACATTTTTTTGTATGAAGAAGGCCATTACTATCATGCATGAAAGACTGCAGAAAGATCATAAGGGAATAAATACACGCAAGCAAGATTAAGTTTATTTCTTAGTATACTATAAATCATGTGGCAAAGAGGCAATTAATTTTGCATAACTGCAAGTGTGATACTTAATGAACACATTTCACTAAGTCTAAGAGGGGGAAAATCCACCTACATAAAACACTAAGTCTAAGAGTGCAGCAGGAGATCTATAATTACCATGAATTCCGCAAAAAATGGGTGAGCCATTTACTTACCGTTTTTGGCCACTTATAAGTGCGATTCAACCCAAATTTTTTCCTTGACAGATTTCTTAGATCCCTGCAAAAATTGACACTCAAATATGATTATGTAATCAGAGAACTTCCCAAGTCATGGCACTTGTGGGCATAAATAATGAATTAGTACCTTGCGCAAGGAAATATCTGACGCAGGCTTTCCATGCTTATTCCAGCAATTAGCAGCTTGACCCTGCACGATGAAGTAACTGCATCAGTTGGAGAGATCAATGACCTGGCATAATATTTGCAAAAGCGAGTCTTCATTGAAAAGTTTGAAAAATGTCCTCGTTGAAAAATTTGAACTAAACACGCTATTCCCAATAGCGAGTCTAATATAAATGTCCTCGTTGTTGGAAACAACGAGTCTTGTTTGAAATTTTTTAAACTGAACTCGCTATTGGGAATGGCGAGTTTCTAAAAAAATTAGTATTAAACTCGCCGTGTCCCAACGGCGAGCATGAAACAACTAAACTCGCCGTTGGGAATGACGAGTTTAGTTGTTGAGTCCACATACACAAATACTTTGGCAAATGTCCTATAAGTGCAAATATTTTCAAAAAGTGGCATATAAAAATAAAATTCTTAAGAGTTTGAGTTAGGAACCCAAAAAAAAAAATCAAAATCAAAATCAAAATCAAAATTTAAATTTTAAAAACAAACATCGGCATCGAACCTTCCCTTCAAATTGAGAACCTTGCCTTCATTCCATCATCATCTCTACCACCACCAAGGAGCCAACCACCACCGTCGAACATGTCATCCTCTTCAAGATTCATGCAGACACCGACCCCTCTAAGCAGGGTTAGAGGTAGGTAGAGATTAGGGGGGACAAATGGAACCCCAAATTTTTTGTAAAACACCCTTTATATATACCAGAATTTTTATTTGCCTCCCCCCCCCCCCCCCCATTTTATATTTTTTTGGGACCCCAAAGCCCAACCCGTCTTAATTACTTATATATATATATATATATATATATATATATGAAAAGCTTCAGTTGTGCACTCCTCTAGCGCACACGGCGTGTGCACTAGGCCTTCGGGCGTTCATATACTCGATCCGAACCGTTCACATTGAACTACACATCTAAATTAGTCTAAATATGTAAAATCAAATCATTTGAAATTCATTTGTCCATCCATCATGTGGCTATAAAAAACAATAGCCATACAATTTTGTAACACTTCAATGGATGGGTAAATGAATTTCAAATGATTTGATTTTACATATTTAGACTAATTTAGATGTGTAGATCAATGAGAACGGTTCGGATCGAGTATATGAACGCCCGAAGGCCTAGTGCACACGCCGAGGTAGTGCACAACCGAAGCTTTCCCTATATATATATAGATAGATATATATATATATAAAACCCAACCCATCTATTAAGTATTAAGCCCATCGATTTTTTTTCTACTAGCAAAGCATTTTCTTATTATTTTATCGTATTCATATGTGATATGTAGTTTGATTTACAAATATATGGTTTTTATGATTATATTTGATCTAATTACTTTGATTTTTCAAAACAAATATGAAGTGGAGAATTTTCGATAATAATCATGACGATGCCGAAAAAATGGGACCCCCATTTTGAATTGTCTCTGCCTCCAAGATCGACAGTGGCGGAGGGAGTGAAGGTCCAGGGGGTGCAGCCGCTCCCCCTGAATTTTGTCGGCTCTTTAAAAATCCTAGTACATAAAAAAATCTGCTCCCCCTCACTCAGCCCAAATCGCTCCCCTCCCAGGCCCAAGCCCAATTTTGCCCCCACTCAGCCCAAAATGAAAATCCGCTCCCACTTCCCCTCTCCGACTTCGACTATTCTTTCTTTCTTTCTTTCAGTGCTTCAAAATCTGAAACTCTAGCTCTCAGCCTCTCTCAATCTCTCCTTCCTTCTAGCCTCCAGGCCCTCCACCGAAACCCTAGGCTCCCTACCTCTCTCTTCTATCTTCTTTTCTTTCTTTCTTTCCATGCTCCAATCTCCATCATCTACCGAACCGAAACCCTAGCTCGTAAATCATAATCCATCATCATTCGAAGCCCAGGCCATGTCGTCGTCACTCGTTACTCGTCGGATTCTGAGAATCTCAACGGTCAGTAATATATTTTTTTGTGAGAATTTTTGTTATGTTGTTTGAGTTTGACCATGGTTTGTTGCACTGTTATTTTATTTGAGAAAAATTGGTTGAATTTTGACATGGGTATAGTTGACAGTTTGCTATGACAATTGAGATGGGTGCCGTTCAAGATGGCCAAAAGAGTTGCTATTTTTTTATGGATTTTGTTTAAACCTCTAAGTGAGCAAAATTTTGAGATGGGTTTTGTAGAAAGTGGTGAATTTTCTGATGGGTAGTGTTTAAAATCCCCAAATGAGCTGAATTTTGGGATGGGTCTTGATTGGAGTTTGCACAATCATCTGCTTCATACTCTGTTACATGTGAGCTCACTGAACTGAATTTTGAAATTGGTACTGCTATGATGCCAATTCAACCCTTTGCAATTGTTCTTTAGGGAAAGTATTCAGTAATTTTGATTGTTTGATCACTAACCAGTTCATCAATACTTTTATAAATTTGTGGTTTTTATGATTTCGCTCCCACTGGATGAAAATCCCGACTCCGCCACTGAAGATCGATGCCATGCTCACCCAACTCCGCTCCCTCTCCACCCTCCCCGTCGTCACTCATCTCACTCTCAATGCCGGCCCCATCCTCCGTCTCCAATCCCCCGCATTCGGCTTCACCCACCTCCTCCATTGCCGTTTTGGAACAAAGGCCTCCTCCATTGCCGTTTTGGAACAAAGGCCGATCCCGCTTTTCTCCGAGGAGAGCCAAGGCGGTTTATGATAGGTGCTATAGCTGTGTTTCCTAGTGTCGAGGCGATGGAGAAGGTGGAGGATGTGGCTGCAGTGGTTGATGGCGTGGTCGTTGTGGATTACATGGTGCCTTCCTGAATTCACTCACTCTTGGACTGCTACTCGAATGAACACTACCATTTGATACCCGTACCCGTACGTACACAGAGATCCAACATGACACGACAATTTCTATAACACTACCATTTGATACCCGTACCCGTACGTACACAGAGATCCAACATGACACGACAATTTCTATTTCAGAGTAGTTTTTCAAAATCAGCCGCACCCCTGCTTCGTAGCAGCTAGCTAGCCTTTGATATAGCTCAATGTCTCTGGATTAAATTGCAGTTGTAATTTCGTTTCAAGTACTATTTGTAATAATTCAATCAAATGTGAATTGTGTACTATACTACTATACACAAGAAAACACACACCCCCCATCTTCTCGTCGTCCTCTCAGAGACTATTAACGAATCTCCCGCATGTGGTTCTTCAAATTTCCAGCAACATACGACAATATTGGTTTTGTTGCTACATCTTCGGGATAGATGAATCAAGAAACAATGGGAGAATAGACCAAACCAAAGACGAAGCGAGGGAACCCTGTGCAGCTCTCAATTGCATCATCTGAAAGTTCAGAATTGGCCTTTAGCATTGATCTCATTATACAATTTTTGCAGTCTCAGATAGCTGTAAATTCAGTTTGAAAATAATTGTAACACACGAACACTTGTTAAAGTTTAAACATACTGATTTTTTAAATAAGCTGAACCTCTATTCCTACATGAATAAATCTATCACTTTCAATCGGCCATCTTCTATAACTGAGGGATGGTGAATGCAGATTCCTCCATACTCGAACAGCCCACCCGGTTGCCAGTACTTCCTCCTCAACGGACAAGCACCCTATCTCCTCCTTGATCATGGTTCATAAGTCCAAGGAGAAGAAAATCCGATAACCCAACGACCAGTGAGAGATCCTGAAGTTCATGTCTGATTTCCATCTAAAACCTCTCATTAGTAGTACAACCAGATAACAATGATGGGGTAATTGATGTCAAGATAAAGAAAACTCAACATACAAGCACACATTCAGATTATACTGGAGGATAATGCTTCAGAAGGCACACATACCAAACCAAACAAAAAATACTGTATTCAGCAATGCATACTGATTAACAGAACAAATACAATACAATAGACTGCCAATATATTCTGGACAACAAAACCATACTAACGAATAGAAACCTACCTGGTTAGTATTCTAAAACAAAAAACAGGGTAGGCCAAGGACCAAAGATGATACGAACCAATCATTCCTGTCGAGGAAACATGATCATCTTCCTTACAAAGACTAGCGCTTTTTGGAATCGCCCGCATCATGACCACACACTATACTATCAAGTGTGCGCACTGCTTTATTAATATTTCCATCCAAAAACCACACATCGTCTAAAAAATAATCATGGCTTCGACTTTCTTCCAAGCATCCACAGAATCACCTTTAACGACCTTCCCAATCTTCGCCACGACATCCTTCGCCTCATCAACCTTGTCATCATTCTTCAATCCCTCAACCAATCCCCTCACCGAATAAAACGGAAGTGCCCATTTCCTACCCACACACTCCTTAAACACCTCCAACCCCTTATCATACTCCCTATTCTCAATCAAACTCTTAAACAACACAACATAAGTCTCAAAGTTTGGCGACACACCTTCATCACTTCCCTTCCCCGCACTCTTCATCCTCTCAAAAACCTTCATCGCCCTCTTCGAATTCCCCTCCTTACAAAACCCTTCAATTATGGTATTATACGTGTGCCTATTCGCCCTCACTTTCTTTGCCCCCATCAAATCCAACAACTCCTCTGCCTCGAAACTCTTCCCGTTCTTACACAACCCCGCAATCCTACAATTATAAGTAACCACATTCCCTTCCAACCCCTTCGAACTCATCTCCTTCAGAATCTCGTCACACCCATCCTTATCACCTTTCTTCAAGTACCCATTAAACATCGTGTTGTAAGTAACAATATCCGGTTTTACCCCCTTCAACGGCATTTCATCGAGTATCTTGCGAGCACTCTCAACATCACCCATTTCACAAAAACCCTGCATTACAATGTTATGCGCAGTAATACCAGGCATAATCTTGATCGTTTCAGGCATGTTATTGAAGGTCTCAACAAGCCGATCAAACTTCCGGTTCTTGAGAAACACACCAAGTAAAGCGCAGAAGGAGCGTTCGGTATGTTTGATTCCGACTTCAGGGATGGAATCGAAGGTCTTGACTGCTTGCTCCACCAACCCAGCTTCGGAGTAGAGGGTGATGATGCGGATGAGGAACCCTTCGGATCTCGGGAGAGTCGGGTCGGACCTCTGGGTTTCGAGGATGCGTTCTACGAGATCGGGGCGGTTAGCACGGGAGAGCTTCTGAATGGAGAATTTGTAGAGGGGGCGATCGCCGTGGAACTGGGGGACGGTGCAGTTGGCGAGGAAGAGGGCGGCGAGGCGGTCCGGGTCGGATTCGGAGCGGATGTCGGATTTGATGCGGTTGATTGGATCCGATAAGGAGGAGGAGGTGGGGGTTTGGGGGGGTTTCTTAAAGGTGGGATTCTGGGAAGGGGGAGGGAGTTTAGAGGTGAGTTTGGAGAGAGGAGGGAGGGGGGGTTTCGGGATCTTTTTTAGGGTGGCCGCCATTAGAGCTGGGATTGAGGAGTTAGGGTTTTAGCGAAGGAAGATGAAGAAGACGAAGGGGTTTTATTGGGAACTGGAGTTACACGTACTTGGTACTAAGAGCATCCACAGTCGTGGGCTAAATACCCAAAATTTGGAAAAATATCAAAAAAACGAGCTGCAGTCGTCGTCCAAATATCCAAAATTTGGGTGTACGATGAATAGTGCCTTGCCAAATATAGCAGACGATCTGGTCAAATGCAAAATATAGCTAACGCAACATTATACTCCGTCCGATCTAATTAACGGAAGATAATACTCCGTCTCGTACAAGTCCAATGATTAAGAAGCCTTTTTTTATTAAAAAAAAAAAAAAAAAAAATCAACCAACGGCCTATTATACACCGTCCAAGGAGATTGACGGTAGATTATATCCCGTCCGAACCAATTTAAAAAAAAAAAAAAAATCAAAAAACGATCCGATTGGCCGACGGGGGATTATACACCGTCATTTGAAATTGACGGCATATAATCTTCCGTCCCAGGCCAATTTTCTCTCTCTCTCTCTTTTTTTTTTCTTGTCGTTTAGTGCATTAAAAAAAAATTTAAAAAAACAACTATTGGTACACGTCATGGCCAAAATGACGGGAGATTATCTCCCGTCCCAGGCCTATTCTTGTTTTTTTTTTTATTTTTTTTTTAATTTTTTGTCTTCTAGTGCATTAAAAAAAAATTTGGAATGGACGATAATACTCCGTCATTCTTAATGGACGGATAATAATCTCCCGTCCGGCTATATTTTAGCTTTCAACGACTGCAGCAACATTCCTTTTTTCCTATTTCTAAATTGCTATATACCCAAAAATTGGCATGAACGACTGTGGATGCTCTAAGAGCATCCACAGTAGTGTGAATTTTTTACCAAACTATTTATCCCACTTTTTCGAAGTATGTACGAAACTGTCCCTGTTTGAAATTTTAATATCAAAATATCCCTATCGTTAACGGGGTTAACGAGTCTACTAGTATTCCTAGCGTAAACCCCGTTAACGTGATGATGTGGATACAATTTTTTTCCTCGAGTGGGGATTTGGAGAAAAACTAATCCAATATACTAACGTTAACCCCGTTAACGGTAGTGTTTAAACCACACGCGTTAACAGGGTTAACGTTTGTAGTTGGGACCGGGGGGTCAAAGAAGGGTGTAGTTAAAAAAAAAATAAGTATAGACTCGTTAACTTCGTTAACGCGCATCATTATACCAGGCGCGTTAACGGGGATAACGAGTGTCGATTGGGTTCAGCTTTAAGTAAGAAACGCTATCTCACTCTCTTCTCACATCTCCTCTAATCGAAACCCTACTCAGGTGATTTGAAACCCAAAACCCCCAAACCCTAGTCTTCGGTTTCGCTATTTACCCATCTCAGTCTATTGTAATTTTTCGTGAAATCTTTTCCTCATTCGATTTTAACCCATCTCAATCCCCTTAAACTCGTCATTTGAACCCATTTGAAGGCGTATCCCCAAATTTTCGGAATGAGCGGATCGTGATCACTGACGTCGAATTGTTACTTTCATCCTACAACAGTTTGTAAGCGTTCCTTATTTATGCTAAAAAGAAATTTGCTGATTTTGGGTCTAGGGCTTTTGTTTTAGTTAGAGTATTAAGTTGAAAACGTTTCAAATTGGATGTGATTTAGAGTTTTTCAACATCTAAATGCATTAGATATATTTAGGATATAGATTAGAAGTACATGTAACTTTGTTAACATATATTATCTAGCTGACACCTACTCCGTTAACCTACCAATGTATCAACCGAACACGTCGTTGCTTCGGAGTGTCGTAAGTGTTATTTCATTATTTACATTGAATTTATTATTACGTCTAACTTATTCAAGTTATTATTTACTGAATTTATTATTCCGTTTCTTTCGTTTTTGTGTAGATGGATCAAACTTGGATTCAAGTTAAAGAATGCGCAAATATTTTGAAAAGCAATGTAGCCGAGCCATTGAAGGTTTTTGCACGAAAAATTGTCGAATCGTGTCGTGTACAAGCTGATCTTGTCGGAGAAGGTAACAGAATTGATGCAATCTTGTTCGGGCCCGTGCACCAAACTGGTCGTAGGAAAACGATGGCAATAAAATCTCGTCCACATCCCATAATACATGAAACAAGACGAAGGGGAAGAAGGGAGCCGTCACCTCCAATTGATGAAATCCAACATGAGGAAGAAGAAGAACTTGACGAAGATAATATTTCTCTATCCGGATTAACTCAGGCCACCCAACAACATTCCAAACGAGCAAGGAAACCTCCGAGTCTATTCACTCCATCATAAGTAAAACTTACTTTATGTTGTGTTTTGTTTGAGCTTGTTTGGGACTTGTGGTTGTAATGTAAGATTGATTGAGAGGTATGTATGTTTTTGAGAAACTTGAATGATGGATTGAGTGGTGAATTTAGTATGAACTTGATGCGGTTTGTTTTTGGTCGCAGTGTGGATGCACCAGGTGTGAGTTCGGACTCAATTTGTAATGAGGGAAGAGTGCGGTACCGGACGGTGAGCGAGAGGCTCGCTTCGGCGCTTGAGGATCGGCTCGGATGGCCTCGCCTCGAGTACCTGCAGACGGTCCTGAAAAACCGGGGTTTATCCCGGTGGCGGACCCTCCGACGATCTAGTCAGTCTCTGTGAGAGAGTAGCAGTAACTAGGGGAATTTAAGTGGCAAAGATTGATTACCTGAAAATGTGGGTGAGGGTCTGGTATTTATAGGGAATCCCAACCGGGTTTGGATCCGCTTGGGAGCCGGGTCTGAACCCGAAAGCCCATGGGCCTGACGTGGCAGGAGGCCCAGGGGGTTTAGGGCGGACGTGGCAGTGCCAAGAGTGGTATAGGGCTGACGTGGCAAAGCCCTAGGTGGTATTTGGAGCTGACATGGCTGATCATGGGGCTCCTGTGCCTCTGGGAGAATCGGATGGCCTAGGTCGTGCCAGGTCATCCCCATTCCTTGCCAGGCTGGGCGGACGGCCCGTGGGGCTATCGCGGATCGGAGGCCGAGGGCCATCGAGGCTCGTCGGATACGAGGAGACCAGTTCTGTGGGGGGTGAATTTACGGTGCGGTGCCGAGGCTGTAGTGGTCCGGGGCCTAGCCGGATTGTTTTTTCTTTTCGAGTGAGCCATCCTGGGCCTTGGCTGGGCCCCAGGCCATTTTTACCCTACCACACAAGCCCCCCACTCCTGCGGGGATGCGGGAGTTAGCCGTGGAGGAGTGTTTATGGTCGTGAAAATGGGATGGCGAATCGTTGGGCCTTCATGAGAAGGCTAACCTGGTGCTAGACCGAACCTCGAGCTGGCGAGGGTTTATGGATCGGCAAGGGTGATGGCGAGCCGTTGAGCCTTCCTGAGAAGACTACCCTGGTGCTAGAGCGAACCTCGAGATGGCGAGGGATTATGGGTCGGCAAGGGTGATGGCGAACCGTTGAGCCTTCTTGAGAAGACTACCCTGGTGCTAGACCGAACCTCGAGCTGGCGAGGGATTATGGGTCGGCAAGGGTGATGGCGGACCGTTGAGCCTTCCTGCGAAGACTACCCTGGTGTTAGATCGAACCTCGAGCTGGCGAGGGATTATGGGTCGGTAAGGGTGATGGCAAACCGTTGAGCCTTCCTGAGAAGACTACCCTGATGCTAGACCGAACCTCGAGCTGGCGAGGGATTATGGGTCGGCAAGGGTGATGGCGGACCGTTGAGCCTTCCTGAGAAGACTACTCTGGTGCTAGATCGAACCTCGAGCTAGCGAGGGATTATGGGTCGGCAAGGGTGATGGCGAACCGTTGAGCCTTCCTGAGAGGACTACTCTGGTGCTAGACCGAACCTCGAGCTGGCGAGAGATTATGGGTCGGCAAGGGTGATGGCGAACTGTTGAGCGTTCCTGAGAAGACTACCCTGGTGCTAGACCGAACCTCGAGCTGGCGAGGGATTATGGGTCAGCAAGGGTGATGGCGAACCGTTGAGCCTTAGAAGGTTTGAGCAGGGCAGCCTGCTGTCTTCGCGGAGCATTGAAGGCGCTCCGGGATCTGTGTGATGTTTCCACTTCCTAGGGGCATTAAATGGCGCCGCCTAGTAAATGCATGGCGCTTAGGCTTCCGTCGTTTGGCTTTCCCAATGTCATAATGGTCGGTCTATGGGGGAGGTTATAAATACCCCTCTCCCCACAGCGGGTTTGATCACAGCAAGGGTGGTCCATCGGCCACCAGAGGTGTCTGCTTTGGCGGACGTCTGTCTCTTGCAAAATTTTGACCCTGAGAGCGTTGGACGGGTGGTCACTCTATTGCCTTGTTTTTCTCCCGTTCCTGACGGCCTCGATGTGAGTGTCAGGGTCGGGGGAGAACAAGGCAGAAGAGAAGGCGGCCGTAGTCCGGGCTCGGGGGACAAGGTGCTGAAAGGTTTTAACCCTGGGAACCTCGGACTGGTGGTGACTTTGCCGTCCGGATCCTTTTTCGGGTCAGACGGCCCTGACACGGCTGTTTGCCCGAGAGAGATCAGGACGGGAGGGGTATCAACCCAATTCCGGACCTGGGGCTGAGAAGCCTCGGATAGATGGGTCGTCTCCGATCTCTGTCTTCCTTCTGGTGCTGACGGTTTCTGATGGTTGTCAGCCCAAAGGAGTTAGAGATGGGAGGTGGGCCGATCTGCTTTCCGATAGGGTTCTAGGCGATGGTGGCTTTTCTCCCACCCTCGAACAGTTCGGGGTTTCGGCTGCAGAGGCCGTAAGCCCCGAGTTGTTCGCAGGTAAGAGGGGGGCCGACCGAGCCCTGGAGCCCAGGGCGCCTGTCTAAGGACGGCGCCTTAAATCTTTAAGCAAAAATTTTTCTCCGCTGAACACTTCATCCGAACCGACCCCTGTGTGGTCTCCAACCGGCGCTAGGTGACGTCAGCAGCGCCCATTTCGAGGATGACGTGGCGCGATTCTATTGGTGGCAGACGCGCGCTATTCGAGGAACAGTAATGCAAAAATCGAGGCGTCACCTCTCCCTCTATAAATATCCCCCCCCCCCCCTCTTCCCTATTCCGTTCATTTCCCTCCTGCTGTCTTCTTAAAAAGAAATCAAACACTTCAGCGCTCGGCTTGACTGTTTGGCAGCACCGGCTCGTCAGTCCGAGGCAACCCAAAGGTTAGTTTGTAAGTTTCTTTTGTTAGGCACAGATGGCTAGGGCTCAGTCTGGCTCTTCTGCGTCGACGTCGAGAGGGGGAGGGAACCCAGTCTCAAAATCGACTTCGTGGGAGGAGCCAGTGTGCGAGGAGGAGTCGGTACAGGATGTGAAGCCTTCCGATTCGACTTCGTGGGAGGAGCCAGTATGCGAGGAGGAGCCGGTATACAATGTGAGGCCTTTACGCTCCCGGAAACCTTTCGTGGTGGAGAGTAGTGAATCTGAGGAGGCACGTGACAGCTCTGACGTTGTGGAGATAGTGGCTACGGATTCCGAGGGGGAAGATAGTGAAGGAGAAGGTGAAGCAGCCGAGGCTTGGACTAGAGGCGCAGGGAGGGGCCTTAAGGTTCGGGGGGTAGATTCTTCTTCCACGCCAGCCGGTCTTGGGCGTTTATCTACTCCCTCGCCGGAGAAGGCTCGGAAGAAGAGGGTGCCGAGAAAGAAAGGGATCAAGGCCGAGGGTTCGAGCAAGGCGCCCGTTGTTCGGAACCTTCTGACGGGGTCTCCAGCGCAGCCGGACCACTTTCGGCGGTACCCCGATGATCTTTCTGACACGGTGTTGTTTGGGGTCCAACCTTCTTCGCCGAGTCGGAAGATAGTGAAGATGGATTCGATTCCGACGATACTGGAAGATGGTGACTTGGATGTTGCACGGTCGCATTTCCATATCGGGCCGGAGTATGAATTGATGCTGCCGAACCCGAGCCTTCGTCCCACCGATCCTCTGCCGGACTGGTACTGCGTCTTCCCTATAGACTCCTTCGGCTCCGGACTGAGGCTGCAGATGCATCCGTTTATCAAGGAGGTGCTCAACTGGACGAAGCTGGCCCCGATGCAGTACGGGCCGAATTCGTGGAAGCAGATCATCTTCTTTGTGCTGCTCTGCAAGGAGCAGAAGGTACCCCTCCGGCTGAATGTGTTCCGAGCGATGTTGGGGATCAGCTCGTCGGGAGAGTCGGAGGGGATATACTATATTTCCCCTCGGGGTAAGGGGAAGGTGGTTCACGGCCATCCGGACTCAATTAAAGAGTGGAAGCGGAAGTACCTTGTGATCTGGAGCGAGGGGCTTTGGGACATCCCCACTCGGTGGAATTATTACAAGCCTCAGTTCAAAGCGCCGAGGCCGAGGGATATGTCTACCGAAGATTGGGGGTTTGTTGGGCGTCTGCGGCTGTCACATAGCATCAGCTGGCCGAAGGTGACGGAGGGTCACCTGGCCAGTGCCGGACTGAGCCCTGCCGTGTCTTGTATGTAGTTGTTCCTTTCTTGTTTTACTATTCCTTTGCGCTCATTGTTCTTAATGGATCTTTTCGCAGGTATGGATCCAGAATCAATCAAGGCAAAGAGGCTCGCCATGAAGAAGCAGAAGGCCGAGGCGAAGGGGGACGCGATGAGGACGAGGGGGTCGTCCCAGGTGGTCTCCGAGGCCCAAGACGAGCCGCCGGCCAAGAGGACACGCTCGGAGACATGCAAGGTGGTGGTTGCTCTAAAGAGCTCGGACCAGGGCAAGGCTGCTGATCTTGATAAGGGGAAGGGTCCCCTGGTGGGGTCAGAGGTAGAGGAGAGGTTGCGGCGACCGTGGGTGCCGGCTTGGTCGATCCGTGAGGGTGACAGCTTAACCCGAGGGCACCAGGCCGTCGAGGTGGCTGATAAGCTGGCAACCCCCCGGGATCGAGCGGAGATGAGGGCCGAGACCCTGGAGGATGCGTACACGCGCCTCGCGCAGGCTAATGTGCTGGTAAGTCTGTCGACCCTGCTTGCCTTGTGATTACGTCGTAAAGGAGGCTTTCTTAGTAGTGCTTGGTTACTGCAGGCGACCGTACAGGGAGCCCACGTGAGAGGCCTTTATGAGGCGGCCTTGGAGCGGGAGCGAGACCGGGCTGACAAGGCCTTGCAGGAGATGAAGGAGATGAAGATAGAGCTCGAAGGCTCGCATAAGAGGGAGCAAAAGATGAAGACCGAGTTCGACGCCAAGGAGGCGGAATGGGGGAAGAAGATGGCGGCTCTGAAGAAGAGGTTCGCCAAGGAGAAGGAGGAGTTGACGGAGGTGGGTCAGAACCTGGTGATCAAAGCCCAGGACGAGTGCTATGCAAAGGCCCTCAGTCATGCGAGGCACTTCTACCCGACCATCGACCTGTCCAACTTCGACTACGACATGGAGGTCGGGGGGACACCGAAGACCCCTAATGAGGAGGGGCCTCAAGTCGAAGGATCAGCAGTCGACCCTCAAGTGAACCCGGCCGATGCTGAGGTGGGAAAATAAGTTGTATAGTTTTGTCTTTGTTTTTCCATCTCTCGATTGTATTTGCCTGCCGCGGACTGGCCACCCCATTTTTTGTATGAATTAATTCCATTTATAAAAGAGGATTTTTGATTGGCCAAGTCTTTTGTACTCGGATTTTTCCGAACCACTTTTGCCAATGTGTTTTGAGTGGGCTGGTTCTCTTGTAGGTTACGGCTCCCCTTCCCGAGGCGGACCCCCGTCGCTCCGACGTGGCGTGGCTCCGGAGCAAGGTTGAGGTCCTGGAGGCCACGTTGGTTCGCTACCGAAAGGGGGCTCGTGACAATGATGCGGCCTTTAACTATTATCGGAACAAGTCTGAAGCCCTAAGCGAGGAGGTGAGCCGGCTGAGGAGGGCGATGGTGGATCGGGACCTCGAAAGTGCCGGTCTTGGATATACCCTGTTGAGTGCATCGGTGCAGAGGCCCTCTTCTGAGAGGCTACTTCGTGATGTCATTGTGGAGAAGGAGATAGAGATACACCGTTACAAGACGATGCTGGGTGTCTCGGCATCCTCCTCGGGAGGTCGACGAGCGGAGGGGGTTCCCTCTGCATTGCTGCTGCTGGAGCGTGTGCGACCAGTTGATGCCAAGAGCTCCGTGGCTGGTGTGTCAACCGTGGCTGAGCCTAAGGACCACCATGACGAGGAGAGGGCTCCTAGTCGTTCGATCGGAGTGGTCCCGCCATTCATCGGACCCGAGGGGCCCTAAGATGGCGGCTTCCTTCAGTTTGAGATGAGTGGAGTGGTCCTGTAACGGTCTTTGTTTGTTTTTTTCAGAACTAATAAGGGACTCTGAATAAAGAATTCTTTTCATTCTTTGCTCTGGTCAATAGTGTAGTGAATGATGGCGGAGGTGAGGTTCGGCCCCGTCGATCCGTTAGGGATTGGTGCGGGGCGTTAGGAAGACTCCCTGGCCTGAAGCCGGTTCCTACCTACCGAGACGTTGGGGGACGGCACCGGAGTGAGGACCCGGGTGCCGAAGCTCTTTGAGAAAGCGATCCCGTTGTCCAGTGTTTAGGTCGGATCTGCCGAGGCATTTGGAGTTTGACAAAAAGATATTTCTTTCATATATGATAGGGAGGGTCGCTAAAACGGCCCTTTACACATGAAAGCTTACAAAAAATATTATTTACATTAGCCAAGCTAGAACCTATGTTCGTCCCTCCAGGAACTTTATTAGGTGCTCAGCGTTCCAGGGTCGGCTGATCGGCCGGTCGTCCATATTCGCCAGTCGGTACGTACCAGGGCGTACGGCCTCGACTACCCGGTATGGGCCTTCCCAGTTTGGAGCCAATTTCCTCTTCTTGGTTGGGTCGGAGACGGACAGTTTTCGTAACACGAGATCCCCTGCCTTGATGTTTGTGGGGCGGACCTTCTTGTTGTAAAACTTCTCGATCCGTTGTTGGTAGATGCTTCTTCGGATCGAAGACTTCTCTCTGACCTCGGCGGCGAGGTCCAGGTTGGCCCTCAGGCCGGACGAATTGTCTGCTTTGTCGAAGGCTATGATCCGGGGAGAAGGCAGGCCGACCTCGACGGGGATGACTGCCTCCGTCCCGTAGGTCAAGCTGAATGGCGTCTCTCCCGTGGCGATCCTCTTGGTGGTTCAGTGCGCCCATAGTACGCTAGGCAGTTCTTCCACCCACCTCCCTTTGGGGGAACTGTCGAGGCGCTTTTTGAGGCCGTCGAGGATTTGCCTGTTCGCGTTCTCCGCTTGGCCGTTGGACTGAGGGTGGCAAATAGCGGAGAAACATTGCTGGATGCCGATGTCTGTGCAGAAAGTTTGGAAATTCTGACCTTGGAATTGGGTTCCGTTGTCCGTGACGAGGACCCGAGGGATTCCGAACCGGCAAATGATGTTCTTCCAAAAGAATTGTTGTACTTGGCGCTCGGTGATGCTGGACAGAGTCTCGGCTTCGAGCCACTTGGTGAAGTAGTCGATGGCGACTATCAAGAATTTCTTTTGCCCTACCGCTACGGGGAAGGGGCCCACGAGGTCCATGCCCCACATGGCGAATGGCGTAGGGCTAGTCAGGGATCGGAGATTGGCTTAAGGAAGCCTCTTGATAGGGGAGAACCTTTGGCGTGGGCCGCACCTCTTGACTAGGTCTTGCGAGTCTTGGAGCATGGTCGGCCAATAGTACCCCTGATTCAGGGCCTTCCGAGCAAGTGTCCTGCTCCCCATGTGGCATCCGCTGATCCCCTCATGAAGATCTTTTAGCGCGTAGCTGGCCTCGTCGCTGGTGAGACAGCGGAGGTATGGTTTGCCGTCGGCCAAGGTGTATGAGTGTTTGAAGAGGATGTCATCAATCATGACGAACCTTTCAGCTCGGACCCTGACCCGTCTGGCCTCGGCCCGGTCTTCAGGAAGCTCGGCATTAATTAAGAATCTCCGGATGGGGGTGGTCCAGTCGTCTGGACTGGCAACGCCTTGCACACACATTGCCTCCTGGTCTTGGTCATTGATACCTAGGGACTCTGGTAATCGTAGCGCAGCTGAAGGATGCCAGGAGTGGCCGGACCGTGGCCAAGTACCGTATCATCCGGTCGTCGCGAGCCTCGTATTCCCCGGTGATCTGATTGACCACGAGCTGAGAATCGTTGTAGGCTCGGATTTGCTGGGCACCGGCTCGGTGTGCTAGGGTCAGTCCGGCGATCATGGCCTCGTATTCCGCCTCGTTGTTGGAGGCCGGAAAGTTGAGGCGGAGGGAGTATTGAAGTAGGAATTGGTCGGGGCCTTGGAGGATGATGCCAGCCCCACTCCCCGTTTTGCAGGATGATCCATCGACAAAGACCTCCCAGGTCGGATCCGAGCCCCCGATGTTGGGCTGCTCGAAAACGGTGCACTCAGTTATGAACTCGGCGAGGGCCTGCCCTTTGATGGCCGTCCTCGGCTGATAGCTGATGTCGAACTGACTTAGCTCAATTGACCACTTGACTAAGCGGCCGGAGTTTTCGGGCTTGTGGAGGACAGTCTTCAGTGGCTGGTCGGTCAATACTTGGACGGAGTGGGCCTGGAAGTAGGGACGAAGCTTCCGGGCTGCCATGACCAAAGCATAGGCCACCTTCTCTATTTTTGCGTACCTCGTCTCGGCGGGGAGCAGGACTTTGCTCACATAGTACAATGGCCTCTGAACCCCCTCCTCTTCTCGGACGAGGACGGCGCTGAGGGCGCTATCCGAGGCGGACAGGTAGAGCCATAGTGGTTCGCCCGGCTCGGGCTTGCTAAGGAAAAGGGGGTTGGTGAGGCACAGCTTTAGCTGTTCGAAGGCTTCTTGTTGATGGGCACCCCATTCAAAGCCCCCTTTTCCGCGTAGGGCCTTGAAGAAGGGGAGAGACTTCTCCCCTGACTTGGAGAGGAAACGGCCGATTGCAGCCAACCGGCCTGTAAGCCTCTGAACCTCCTTGACATTCCGGGGCGGGACCATGTCAATAATAGCTTGGATTTTCTCGGGGTTCGCCTCGATGCCGCGCTGGCTGACGATGAACCCCAGGAATTTCCCAGTGGAGACGCCGAAGGCGCATTTAGCCGGGTTGAGCCTCATGTTGTGGTGCCGGAGGACTCCGAAGGCTTCCTCGAGGTCGGCGACGTGGTCCGACCCGGCCCGGCTCTTGACGAGCATGTCGTCGACATAGACTTCCACGTTGCGGCCGATCAGGTCTTTGAAGATTCTGTTGACGAGCCGTTGGTATGTGGCTCCGGCGTTTTTCAGCCCGAAGGGCATAACGCGGTAACAAAAAAGACCCTGGTCGGTGACGAACGAGGTCTTGGAGATGTCCGGTGGAAACATCCGGATCTGATTGTACCCCGAGAATGCGTCCATGAAGGACAGTAGCTCATGCCCCGAGGTTGCGTCGATTAAGGCGTCGATGCGGGGGAGGGAAAAAGGATCTTTCGGACATGCCTTATTTAGATCCGTGAAGTCGATACAGATCCGCCAGCCCCCGGTTGCCTTCTTCACCATGATGACATTAGCCAACCACTCGGGGTAGTTGACTTCCTGAATAAATCGAGCGGTCAAGAGTTTTTCGACCTCTGTCTTCACAATTTGCTGTCTCTCCGGGGCGACTTTGCGCCTCTTCTGGACGATTGGCTTAGAGTCCGGGATGATGCTCAGCCGATGCATGATCAAGTCTTCGGAGATCCCGGGCATGTCGGAGGGCTTCCAGGCGAAGAGATCAACGTTGCGGCGGATGCAGGCGATTATGCCTGGCTTCAAGTCCTCGAGGAGCGAGCGGCTCACCCGGAATCATTTCGATTCATCCTCGGCGCCGAACGGGACCTCCTCCAGCTCGTCGATAGGCTCGGGAGCGGGGCCGTCCCTCTCGGGTTCGAGCTCAACGGCGTCGAGGGGGAACACACCCCCTCCGACGGCGGTCATGTAGCACGACCGCGCTGCTTCTTGGCTACCTCGGACGATGCCGACCCCTTGCGGGGTGGGAAATTTAAGTTTCAGATGGTAAGCCGAAGGTACCGCTTGAAGGGAGCACAGTCCGGGTCGGCCGAGTATGGCGTTGTAAGCCGCTTTGATGTTTACCACCATGAAGTCCATGGACTCGGTCCTCTTGACAGGAGCCGATCCTGCGGTAACGTCGAGAGTAACAATCCCTTCTATTACGACAGGGACGCCGGAGAACCCATGCAAGGTGTATCCGGCTGGCTTGAGTTTGCCTATGGGCAGCTTGAGATTCTCGAAAGCTTCGAGGAAGAGAATATTTACCGAGCTGCCGTTGTCGACGAGGATTCGGCGAACCTCACAATTAGCCATGTGGAGGCCAATGACGAGGGCATCGCAATGAGGGAGGCCAACGCCTTCGAGGTCCTCTCCGGAGAAGGAGACAGGCACCGGTTGCAACCTGGGCGAGGGGTTGTCTTGGACAGCATTCACCTCTCGGATGAAGGCTTTTCGGGAAGTATTTGACTCTCCCCCATTGGCCCCCCGTGGACACAGTGCAAGATGAATGGCATATCCGCGGCTCCTTCGGGCGAGCGATCCCGATCCTGGGTACGGTTCGGAATGGGGGTCGGAGGCGAAGGCCTCCGATTCCTCGTATCCCACCGATCCCGTGGGCCTTCTCTGGTGAATTCTTGGAGGTACCCTCATGAGATGAGGGCCTCAATCTCGTCTTTCAGGGCCCGACATTGGTCGGTTTCGTGCCCATGATCTCTGTGGAACCGGCAGTAGAAGTGCTGATCTCGCTTCTTGCTGTTACTTGGTCGGGGAGGTAGTCGGATAAGGCCCTTGTCTTCGATTTCTAAGAGGATAACGGACACGTTGTGTGTCAGGGGAGTGTACCTCTCGAAGCGAGGGACCGAAGGTGCCCTCTTCGTGGCGACCCCTTCCTTTGCTGTTTTCTTGGCAGGTTCGGCCTCATCGACCCTGCGCTTGCCCTTCCCCACGACTTCCTTGCTGCCCTCTGGGTTAAGAGCTTCTTCAGCTCGTATGTACTTCTCGACCCGGTTGAGAAGGTCAGGGAAGTCCAGAGGTGGCCTCTTTGCCAAGGAGACCTTTAGCTGGTTGTGCTGGACATTGTGTCGGAAAGCTGCCGAGGCGACCCATGCGTCGAGGGCAGAGACGGATCTTGCCTCAGTCGTGAACCTCTTGACGAAGTTACGGAGGGACTCCCCCTCCCTCTGACTGAGGTCGAGCAGGGAAGCGCTCGTCCTTTCGGCCTTCTGGCTAGTGATGAAATGGGCCAGGAAGCTGGCTTCCAGCTGGTCGAACGAGAAGATCGAGCCAGGGGAGAGTTTGGAGAACCAATCCCTGGCCGGACCCCGGAGGGTGGCCGGGAAGGCTCGGCACAGCAGGGGATCCGAAGCGCTGTGAATCATCATAAGGGTTTTGAAGCCCTCCATGTGATCAGCTGGATCACCCTCGCCGTTGTAAGTCTCGAACTGCGGAGGCCGGAAGTTCTGGGGGATCTCTGCTTCTATGATGTTGACCGAAAATGGAGGTCGAGAAGGTCCACGACCTTGGGCTAGGTTGGGATTCCTGTCGCCGATGCGCTCGAGCGATTCTCCATCTCTAGGAGGCGTCGGAGCACCTCGTCTGTGCGCTCAGGAGGGGGGTCGGCGCACGAGTGTGACTCCTCCCCTCGCTAATTTGAGGGGGTCGGCCATAGGTCGCGGACCTGGGCGCTCCATGGAGGGCCTCCATGATTTCATCTCAGAAGCTTCTGAACTCGGCCCTGGTGACCGCGCCATGGTCGAAGGGTCGGGTCGGGGCATAGGAATTCGGCCGATGCGGCTGAGTGCCGACGGCCTGTCCCCTTGCGCAGGCCTGGAATGGTTCGGGGCCGAGTTGGAAGTGGTCCCTCCTCTAGCCTGGCTAGCCCTTCTGTTCTGAATGACCCGACGAAGGTCGGGTTCGGCGACGCGTGAAACGCTTCGTTGGGCTCCGGGGTTCGCCCCCGGATTATTGGATGCTTGTCCTCCGTCGAGGGCCCCCTCGGGAGGAGGCCCGTCTGGTCGGGCGGAACAGGCCGATCTTCGGGCTCGGGGAGCCATGGGAGATCGGGTCGAGGGAGAGCGTCGGTGGCGAGGCTCGGACTGTCGTCCGTACCGGATAAACGTTTCCCACAGACGGCACCAACCTGATGCGGTTTGTTTTTGGTCGCAGTGTGGATGCACCAGGTGTGAGTTCGGACTCAATTTGTAATGAGGGAAGAGTGCAGTACCGGACGGTGTGCAAGAGGCTCGCTTTGGCGCTTGAGGATCGGCTCGGATGGCCTCGCCTCGAGTACCTGCAGACGGTCCTGAAACACCGGGGTTTATCCTGGTGGCGGACCCTCCGACGATCTAGTCAGTCTCTGTGAGAGAGTAGCAGTAACTAGGGGAATTTAAGTGGCAAAGATTGATTACCTGAAATTTTGGGTGAGGGTCTGGTATTTATAGGGAATCCCAACCGGGTTTGGATCCGCTTGGGGGCCGGGTCTGAACTCGAAAGCCCATAGGCCTGACGTGGCAGGAGGCCCAGGGGGTTTAGGGCGGATGTGGCAGTGCCAAGAGTGGTATAGGGCTGACGTGGCAAAGCCCTAGGTGGTATTTGGAGCTGACATGGCTGATCATGGGGCTCCTGTGCCTCTGGGAGAATCGGATGGCCTAGGTCGTGCCAGGTCATCCTCATTCCTTGCCAGGCTGGGCGGACGCCCCGTGGGGCTGTCGCGGATCGGTGGCCGAGGGCCATCGAGGCTCGTCGGATACGAGGAGACCAGTTCTGTGGGGGGTGAATTTACGGCTCGATGCCGAGGCTGTAGTGGTCCGGGGTCGAGCCGGATTGTTTTTTCTTTTCGAGTGAGCCATCCTGGGCCTTGGCTGGGCCCCAGGCCATTTTTACCCTACCACAGAACTGAAATATTTGTGTTTTGATGGTGGGTTTCTGGAGGTATTATTAGATGTTGTGGAGATGTATGTTATGGAGATGTATCTGACATTTACAAAAATTGATCTATGTTGTGGAGATGTAGGTTTTATTAATATGTTGTGGATGTGGTAGGGTAAAAATGGCTTGGGGCCCAACCAGGGCCCAATACAACTCTCACTCAAAAATGGTAGAAACAGTAGTCTAGTTCGGCTTCGAGCCACTGCAGGGTCGGCGCCGAACCTCAAGTTCACCCCCACAGATCTGGTCTCCTCGTATCCGATGAGCGGCGATGGCCCTCGGCCTCCGATCCACGACAGCCCTTCGGGCCGTCCGCCCATCCTGGTGTAGAAGGAAGATGACTTGGCGCACCCTACGCCACCAGATTCTCCCAGAAGCACAGAAGCCCCATGATCTGCCATGTCAGCTCCAAATACCACCAAGGGCTTTGCCGCGTCAGCCCTATACCACTCCTGGTACCGCCACGTCAGCCCTAAACCCCCTGGACCTTCTGCCACGTCAGGCCCATGGGCTTTCGGGTTCAGACCCGGCCCCCAAGCGGATCCAAACCCGGTTGGAATTCTCTATAAATACTAGACCCTCACCCACCTTTTGAGGTAACCAATCTTTTGCCACTTAAATTCACCTAGTTATTGCTACTCTCTCACAGAGACTGACTAGATCGTCGGAGGGTCCACCACCGGGATAAACCCCGGTGTTTCAGGACCGTCTGCAGGTACACAAGACCTCGGATCCGAACCCTCTGATCCGAGCCGAGGCATCCACCTCACTCCGAGCCCGTCGCAGGAGCCGCCAGGTCACTCCGAGGGTCGTTAGACAAGCAGCTTTCTCCTTCAATACAAATCGAGTCCGAACTCACACCTAGTGCATCCACACGTCTCCCAGAAATAAACCGCATCAGGTTGGCGCCGTCTGTGGGAACACTGCTTCAGAAGCCGACCCGAGCACGACCATCAAGGGACCTCGACAGCCGAGCTCTCATGGCTTCCAAGGGCATGGGGGCTGCTTCCTCCGTCAACCGACGGGACTCGCCCCCACCAACCGCGAACGCCGGTCCACACACTTCAAAACACAGGGCTCCCCATTAGGGGTCCCAAAGGAGCGTCACCCGTCAAGTCCAGCCCGACCTCCGGGGGGTAATCGTCAACCGACAGATTAGCCGCAGCAGGGGAAGGGCCGCTTCCAACCCGGCCCCGAACCATCCAAGACCGCAGCCCGAGGGACGGAGGCCAGCACTCAACCGCATCGGAAGGCAACCTTCAGACCGACCAAACAGGGTCGAGGGAGCCCCCGTCACTCACAAGGAGTTCCAAGACTTCCGGAGAGAAATTCTCGGGGCCCTCCGACGGGCCCCCAGGGAGGAAGCCCTCCACTCCCAAACCGGGTCGGATGCCGAGGCCAGCGTGTCGCGCCCGTCAACAATCCAGCCAGAAGACGATGGCATACTCCTAAGGCACCTCCAAGAAATGGAGGATGGCCTCGATCATATAGGAGACGGCGACCAACGAGCGGCTCAGGGGTACAGACCTGTCCGTCCTCCCTTCTCCGCCCCCATCCTCCAAGCGGAAATACCCAGGAATTTCCGACCACCTCAATTCGAGACCTACGACGGCGAGGGAGATCCCGCTGATCACATGGAGGGTTTCAAAACCCTCATGATGATTCACAGCGCCTCGAATCCCCTGCTATGCCGAGCCTTCCCCGCCACACTTCGGGGTCCGGCTCGTGAATGGTTCTCGAAACTCACCCCCGGCTCCATTTACTCCTTCGACCAGCTAGAGGGCAATTTTCTTGCCCACTTCGTCACCAGCCGGAAGGCGGAAAGGACCAGCGCCTCTATACTCGGGCTCAGACAGATATAAGGAGAGTCACTCAGAGTGTTCGTCCGGAGGTTTACCGTGGAGGCAAGGTCGGTCTCCTCTCTTGATCCAGGCGTCGCCTCTGCAGCATTTCGGCACAACGACCGTCATGGACAGCTGAAAGCTTCTCTGGCGAAGAGACCCCCCATCGACTTTCCCGACCTCCTCAACAGGGTCGAGAAATACATTAGGGCAGAAGAGGCCCTTAGCCCCGAAGATGCTAGGGAGGCCACCGGGAAGGGAAAATGGAAGGCCGAAGAAGTCGAACCATCAAAGAAGGCTCTGAGGGATGCGGGGGCCATGAAGAAGATCCCGCCGGTCCCCCGCTTCGAGAGGTACACTCCCTTGACGCATAACGTGTCTGCCATCCTTTTAGAAATCAAAGACAAAGGCATTGTTTGATTACCTCCCCGACCTAACAACAGCAAGAACCGAGATCAGCGCTTCTACTGCCGCTTCCACAGAGATCATGGGCACGAAACCGACCAATGCCGAGCCCTGAAAGACGAGATTGAGGAACTCATCTCCAGGGGGTACCTCCGAGAATTCACCCGAGAAGTCCCACGGGATCGGCGAGATACTAGGAACCGGAGGCTCTCGCCTCCGAACCCTACGCCGAACCGCATCCAGGGTCGGGATCCCGAGTCCGAGGGAGCCACAGATACGCCATTCATCTTGCACTGTGTCCGCGGAGGGCCAATGGGAGGAGAATCGAATACTTCCCAAAAAGCCTTCATCCGAGAGGTGAACGCTGTCCAAGACAACCCCTCGCCCAAGCTACAGCCAATACCGGTCTCATTCTCAAGGGAGGACCTCGAAGGCGTTCGCCTGCCCCACTGCGATGCCCTCGTCATTAGCCTCCACATGGCTAATTGTGAAGTTCGCCGAATCCTCGTCGACAACGGCAGCTCGGTTAATATCCTTTTCCTCGAAGCCTTCGAGAATCTCAAGTTACCTAGAGGCAAACTCAAGCCGGCCGGATACACCTTGCATGGGTTCTCCGGCGTCCCTGTCGTGATAGAAGGGATTGTTACCCTCGACGTTACCGCAGGGTCGGCTTCCATCAAGAGGAACGAGTCTATGGACTTCATGGTGGTCAACGTCAAGGCGGCTTACAATGCCATACTCGGCCGACCCGGGCTATGCTCCCTCCAAGCGGTGCCTTCGGCTTACCATCTGAAACATAAATTTCCCACCCCGCAAGGAGTCGGCATCGTCCGAGGTAGCCAAGAAGCAGCGCGATCGTGCTACATGACCACCGTCGGGGGAGGGGTGTTCCCCCTCGACGCCGTCGAGTTCAAACCAGAAAGAGACGGCCATGCTCCCGGACCTGCCGTCGAGCTGGAGGAATTCCCATTTGACGCCGAGCACCTAGTGAAGTTCCTTGAGGGCCGAGCATAGGTTCTAACTTGGCTAGAAGTAAATCTTTTGTAAAGCTTTCGTATGTAAAGGGCCGTTTTAGCGACCCTCCCTATCTTATACGAAAGAAATCTCTTTGTATTATACTCCAAACGTCTCGGCAGATCCGACCTAATACCAGACAAGGGGATCGTCACCCAAGTCTTCTCCCCGGTATCATCCCCGACGCCTCGGTAGGACCGACCCGACCTCAGGCCCGAGAGGCTTCACAACACCCCACGCTGATCCCTCACGAACCGACAGGGCCGAACCACGCTCCCTTCATCATTCCTTACACTATCAACCAGAGCGAAGAGTGAAATGAATTTCTTATTCATACTCCTTTATTGGGTTATGAGAAAACAAACAAAGACCGTTACAGAAACACTCCTCTCATCTCAAACTGTAGGAAGCCGCCCTCTCAGAGTCCCTCTGGTCCGACGAATGGCGGGATCACTCCAATCGAACAACTTGGAACTCTCTCCTTGTCATAATGGTCCTTCGGTTCGGCCACGATCGACACACCGGCCACGGAACTCTCGGCATCAACGGGTCGCATACGCTCCATTAGCAGCAGCGCAGAGGGTACCACCTCCGCTCGCCGACCCCCCGAGAAAGGTGTCGAGACGCCCAGCATCGTCCGGTAACGGTGTATCTCCACCTCCTTTTCCACTATCACATCGCGAAGTAGCTTCTCAGAGGAGGGCCTCTGCACCGAGGAACTCGACATAGTATATCCGAGTCCGACACCCACGAGTTCCCGATCCACCATCACCCTCCTCAGCCGGCTTGCCTCCTCTCCAAGGGCTTCGGACATGTTCCTGTAATAATTAAAGGCCGCATCAGTATTACGGGCCCCCTTACGGTACCGAACCAAAGTGGCCTCCAATGCCTCAACCTTGCTCCGGAGCCACGCCACGTCGGAACGACGGGGGTCCGCCTCGGGAAGGGAAGCCACAACCTACAAGAGAACCAACCAACTCAACACACATAAGCAAGGAGGGTCGGAAATATCCGAGGTCAAAACACTTGGCCAGTCAAAAAATACTTTTTATAAATTGAGCTGCTTCCTACAAAAAATGCGGTGGCCAGTCCGCGGAAGGCAAATACAATCGAGAGGGAGAAAAAAGAAAGATAAAACTATACAACTTGTTTTCCCACCTCAGCATCGATCGAGTTCGCAGGAGGGTCGATAGCCGGGTTATCAACGGGCCCTTCTTCGCCAGGAGTCTTCGGTGTCCCCTCGATCTCCATGTCATACTCAAAGTTGGACAGGTCGACGGTCGGGTAGAAGTGCCGCACATGACTGAGGGCCTTCGCGTAACACTCGTCCTGGGCCTTGATCACCATCCGCTGACCCGCATCCGTCAGCTCTTCCCTCTCCTTGGCGAACGCAGTCGTCAACTCCTTCTTCTCCTTGGCAAACTTCTTCTTCAAGGAGACCACCCTCTTCCCCCACTCCGCATCCTTGGCCTCGAGCTCAGCTTCATCTATTGCTCCCTCTTGTGCGAGCCCTCGAGCTCGATCCGCATCTCCTTCATCTCCCGCTCGCTCTTATCCGCCCGAGCTCGCTCTTATGACAGGGACGCTTCGTAGAGGTTCTTTACGTTAGCCCCCTGCATACAAGCCTGCGACCGACAAGCACAGATAAGAAAAAGACTCCCGAAGCAAGATTAACAAGAGGGATAAGGTCGACAAGCTTACCAGCACGGTGGCCTGCGCCAGGCGCGTAAACGCCACCTCTACGGGCTCGCTCTCCATCACCTGGCGATCGCGAGGGGTCGCCAACTTCTCCACCACCTCAACGGCCTGGGCTTCCTCAGTCAGACAGTCGCCCATCCGAACTGACCAGTCCGGTGCCCACCGTTGCCTCAACATCTCCACCACCGGGTCCTCTTCCTCGACCTCTACCAAGGGACCTTTCCCCTTGTCGAGATCGGGTGCTCTCGCTTGGCCCTTGCCCCTCGAAAGGGCCACCCCCTTGCTCGTCTCCGAGCGAGTCCTCTTAGCCCTCGGCTCGAGCGGGGCCTCCGAGATAACTAGGGACGACTCCCTCGGCTTCTTCGTCGCCTCCCCCTTCTTCTTCTCGGCGTTCTCCTTCTTCATGGCGAGCCTCCTTGCCTTGATCGATGCTTTATCCATATCTACAGAAAAGACCATTAAGAGCAATGAGCAAGAAAGTACGAAAAGATTGAGAGAAAAGAAACAACTACATACGCAGAACGGCTGGGCTCAGTCCAACGCTCGCCAGGTGGGCCTCCGTCACCTTCGTCCAATCGATACTAGGGGACAGACGGAGGCGCTCGACAAACCCCCACTCCTCGGCTGTCAAATCCCTCGGCCTCGGCGGTTGATAGCTCGGCTTGGAGTGGTTCCATCGAGTAGGAATGTCCCAGGGCTCTTCACTCCGGATCACCAGATATTTTTTCTTCCAATCCTTGATGGAGTCCGGATGGCTGTGAACGACCTTCCCCTTACTCCGGGGGGAGATATAGTAAACACCCTCGGCCGCCGAGCTGATCATCAACATCGCTCGGAACACATTCAACCGCAGGGGTACCTTTTGTTCCTCGCACATCAGTACAAAACAAATTATCTGCTTCCAAGAGTTCGGCCCATACTGCATCGGCGCCAAGGAGGCCCAGTTCAGCACTTCCCGAACAAACGGGTGGACTGGCAACCTCAGTCCAGAGATGAAGGCGTCCACTGGGAAGACGCAATACCAAGCAGATAGGGGATCAGTTGGGCGCAGAGTACAGCTCGGCAGCATCAATTCGTAGCCAGGACCTATGTGGTACGCCAGCTGCAAAACCTCCAAGTCCCCACCCTCCAAGACGGTCGGAATCGCGTCCATCATCACCCTCTTCCGACTCGGCAAAGAGGCCTGCACGCCGAAGAGCTCCTTGTCAGATAGGTCGTCGGGACACTGACGGAAAGGCTTTGGCTGCACGGGCGAACCTGTCAACAAATTGCGGTAAACAGGCGCCTGGCTCGAACCACCAGTCCTCGGTCCTGCCTTCCTCGGAGCCTTCTTCCTCTTCTTGGTTCGCTCCGGCGAGGGAGTAGATAATGGCCCCAGACCAGTCGGCATAGAACTCGGACCCGCACCCTGAACTATGGATCTCCTTACTGTGCCGCCCTCGCCTCCCTCCTCCTCGGAAGTCAACTCCAGAACACGGACGCCATCCGAACCATCATTCGCTTCCTCCGACTCGCTACTCTCCACCACGAAGGGACGTCGGGAGCGTAACGGCCTCGCACCATGTACCTCCTCCCCCTCACCTACTGGTTCCTCCCACGAAACCGAATCGGAAGGCTCCACAACGTGTACTGACTCCTCCTCAAGCACGGGCTCCTCCCACAACGTCGATTTGGAGACAGGTTTCACTTCCCCCCTAGACGTCGACGCTGACGAGCCAGACTGAGCCCTATCCATCTGTGCCTAAACTAAACAGACTTACCAACTAACCTGGGGTCACTTCGGAAGGACAGGCCTAGTACAGCCAACTGCAGGGACGAGCGCTGAAGTGTTGGGAGATTTTTTGAAAAGGAAAGCCGCGAGAAAGAAGTGGGCGAAAGGGGGAGAGGGGGAATATTTATAGAAGATGAAAACGACTCCTCGATTTCCGCAATTACTGTTCACCTATTTGACGTGCAACTACCGCCTGGAAAATCGTGCCACGTCCTCGAAACGTGCGCCGCTGACGTCATCCAGTGCCAGGCTGGCAGTCTAACGCAGGGGTCGGGTTGGATGGGGTATTCGGCGGAGAGAACATTTTTACTTAAGATTTAAGGCGCCGTCCTTCGACAGACGCCCCGGGCTCCAGGGCTCGGTCGGTTCGCCTCTCACCCGCGAGCAGCTCGGGGCTTACAGCCTCGACAGCCGAAACCCCGAACTGTTTGAGGGTGAGACGATAACCGCCATCACCTGGAGCCCTATTGGAAGACAGATTGGCCAACCTCCAATCGGAGACGACCCATCTATCCGAGGCTCTTCAGCCCCAAGTCCAGAATGTGGTTGATGCCCCTCCCATCTGGATCTCTCTCGGGCCAAACAACCATATCAGGGTCGTCTGACCCGAAAAAGGATCCAGACGGCAGAGCCACCACCAATCCGAGGCTCCTCATCTACCGGTCCGGATTTCGGTCGTTACCCCTCTCGCCCTGATCTCCCCTGGATCTGGCTACCGTATCAGAGCCATCAGATCCAAGAGAAGATCCAGGCGACAGAGAAACCACCTCTCCGACACGACCGGGGGTAAAATTTTGTAAGAGACAGACGTCCGCCGGAGCAGACACCTCTGATGGCCAATAGACCACCCTTGCTGTGATCCAACCCACTGCGGAGGGAGGGGTACTTATAGCCTCCCCCATAGGCCGGCCTTTATGACGTGGGGAAAACCAAACGACGGAAGCCCATGCGCCATGCATTTATTAGGCGGCGCAATTAAGGCCCCTGGGAAATTGGAACATCACACAGATCCCGGAGCGCCTTCAATGCTCCACAAAGACAGCGGGCTACCCTGCTCAACATTCCTAAGGCACAACGGTTCACCCCCACCCTTGCCAACCCGTAACCCCTCGCCAGCTCGAGGCCAAGTCTAGTACCAGAGTAGTCATATCAGGGAGGCTCAAACGGCTCGCCGTCGCCCTTGCCAACCCGTAATCCCTCGCCGGCTCGAGATCAGGTCTGGCACCAGGATAGTCTTCTCGGAAAGGCTCAACGACTCGCCCTTACCCTTGTTGACCCATAATCCCTCGCCAACTCGAGGTCAGGTCTAGCACCAGGGTAGTCTTCTCAGGAAGACTCCACGGCTCGCCATCGCCCTTACCGACCCGTAATCCCTCGCCAAGCTCGAGGTCAGGTCTGGCACCAGGGTAGTCTTCTCAGGAAGGCTCAACGGCTCGCCAACACCCTTGTTGGCCCGTAATCCCTCGCCAGCTCGAGGTCAGGTCTAGCACCAGGGTAGTCTTCTCAGGAAGACTCCACGGCTCGCCATCGCCCTTGTCGGCCCGTAATCCCTCGCCAAGCTCGAGGTCAGGTCTGGCACCAGGGTAGTCTTCTCAGGAAGGCTCAACGGCTCGCCAACACCCTTGTTGGCTCGTAATCCCTTGCCAGCTCGAGGTCAGGTCTAACACCAGGGTAGTCTTCTCAGGAAGGCTCCACGGCCCGCCATCGCCCTTGCCGACCCGTAATCCCTCGCCAAGCTCGAGGTCAGGTCTGGCACCAGGGCAGTCTTCTCAGGAAGGCTGAACGGCTCGCCATCACCCTTGTTGGCCCGTAATCCCTCGCCAGCTCGAGGTCAGGTCTAGCACCAGGGTAGTCTTCTCAGGAAGGCTCCACGGTTCGCCATTGCCCTTGCCGACCCGTAATCCCTTGCCAAGCTCGAGGTCAGGTCTGGCACCAGGGTAGTCTTCTCAGGAAGGCTCAACGGCTCGCCATCACCCTTGTTGGCCAGTAAATCCCTCGCCAGCTCGAGGTCGGGTCTAGCACCAGGGTAGTCTTCTCAGGAAGGCTCCACGGCTCGCCATCGCCCTTGTTAACTCGTAATCCCTCGTCAGCTCGAGGTCAGGTCTAGCACCAGGGTAGTCTTCTCAGGAAGGCTCAACGGATCGCCATCACCCTTGCCGACCCATAATCCCTCGCTTGCTCGAGGTTAGGTCTGGCACCAGGGTAATCTTCTCAGGAAGTCTCAAACAATTCGCCATCACCCTTGCCGGCCCGTAGACTCTCGCTGGCTCGAGGATCGCTCTAAACAATCAGGACAACCCCCTCATGAAGGCCCAGTGGTTCGCCATCCCATTTCTACAACCGTAAACACTCCTCCACGGCTAGCTCCCGCACCCCCGCAGGAGTGGGGGGCTTGTGTGGTAAGGTAAAAATGGCTTGGGGCCCAACCAGGGCCCAATACAACTCTCACTCAAAAATGGTAAAACAGCAGTCTAGTTCGGCTTCGAGCCACTGCAGGGTCGGCGCCGAACCTCAAGTTCACCCCCACAGATCTGGTCTCCTCGTATTCGATGAGCGGCGATGGCCCTCGGCCTCCGATCCACGACAGCCCTCCGGGCCGTCCGCCCATCCTGGTGTAGAAGGAAGATGACTTGGCGCACCCTACGCCACCAGATTCTCCCAGAAGCACAGAAGCCCCATGATCTGCCATGTCAGCTCCAAATACCACCAAGGGCTTTGCCGCGTCAGCCCTATACCACTCCTGGTACCGCCACGTCAGCCCTAAACCCCCTGGGCCTTCTGCCACGTCAGGCCCATGGGCTTTCGGGTTCAGACCCGGCCCCCAAGCGGATCCAAACCCGGTTGGAATTCTCTATAAATACTAGACCCTCACCCACCTTTTGAGGTAACCAATCTTTTGCCACTTAAATTCACCTAGTTGTTGCTACTCTCTTACAGAGACTGACTAGATCGTCGGAGGGTCCGCCACCGGGATAAACCCCGGTGTTTCAGGACCGTCTGCAGGTACACAAGACCTCGGATCCGAACCCTCTGATCCGAGCCGAGGCATCCACCTCACTCCGAGCCCGTCGCAGGAGCCGCCAGGTCACTCCGAGGGTCGTTAGACAAGCAGCTTTCTCCTTCAATACAAATCGAGTCCGAAACGAGTCCGAACTCACACCTGGTGCATCCACACGTCTCCCAGAAATAAACCGCATCAGTGGAGATGTAGGTTTTATTAACTAATTCTATTTGGAGCTGAAATGTGTGAATTGAATCAGTTCAATTCAGTTTTGAGCTGAGATATAAGATGTTTTCAGCTGAATTGATTTGAAATGCTGATTTGTTGTGTTAATGTTATCTGAGGTGATCTGAAATGCTGCTTTGAGGGGATTTGAGCTGATATGAGATATGAACTGATTTGAGTTGAAAACATCTGATTTGTGAAATTTTTTGCTGATCTTGTCAGAAATGAGCTGATATGAGTTGTGATATGAGCTGTTTTGAGCTGATCTTGTGTGAAATTTCGATGTTTTGAGTTGTTATGAGCTGTGATATACGATGTTTGGAGCTGAGATGTGATGGTTTAAAATGTAATTAGGTAGCAGATCCAATGGATTTTTGAGTCTGTTGGTGAAGTTGCTCAAACTCGTTAACTCCGTTAACGACCTTGGTTTTAGCAAGACCGTTACTGGAGTTAACGAGTGTGAGCAACTTCACTCTCCAGAAAGTTTCAACTTTCTGGAAAATGAAGAATATCCACAGTCGTTAACTCCGTTAACAGCCTTGGTTTTACCTAGGCCGTTAACCAAGTTAACGAGTGTGAGCATCTTCATTTTCCAGAAAGTTTAACTTTCTGGAAAATGAAGAATATCCACAGTCGTTAACGGGGTTAACGGGTCTATACTGAAAGAATTTTTGACTACACCCCTCATTGAAAAACTCCCCCCCCCCCCGTCCCAACTACAAACGTTAATCCCGTTAATGCATGTGGTTTAAACACTACCGTTAACGGGGTTAACATTAGTATATTTGTTAATAATTTCAGTTATCTAAATGAATAAATAATCTGAACTCAAATTTAAAACCTCGCAAGTGTACGAATTGTTTACAGAAGCGTAGTGAAAAGCAATGGTCGATCCCACAGAGATTGTAGTAAATAACTTACTAATCAATATAACAGAGTGCTTGGTATAAAGTCTCTTTTTACTTTTTTTTAACTGTATATTTGAAGGGAAGAAGAGATTAAAATATAGACCAAGAAGTTCTCAAATTGGTTAATTTGAATCAAGAAATATCTATTGAATTAGTTAGGCTCGATTTCCACCTTTAGTCATGTATGCTATATCAACTTCTACACTACTCTGATCACTCATGCTTGTTCATTTAAGAGTATGGTATCTACTCTTTAAATTAAAGATTTTCCTAGGCTAAGAACTAGGCATGGTATCTACTCTAATTCCTTTCTCTCCTTAAGTGTTTAGCATGATATCTACGAAGTTGCACTTGAAGAAAACATAGAAAAGGTGGGAATTGACAAACACTCAAAGATCTAGAAGTTGTCATCAATTCTAGACCTCCAAGTTGATTAAACCAAAGAACCTAGTTGATTCTTGTGTTACTAGTTATGAGCATAAGACTCGGTCATCTCAATTTACTCATATAACAGATTCAATTCTATAATAAGCAAAAACTTGATAACTCAACTTCGGTTTGTGTTAACCATGGCATATCAGAGGAGCATATGGATATATGAGTGTATATCAGTGTGCTCAAATAGAGTGAGATAGAGTATTCATCAACAAATAAATTGAGTTAACAAACACTTGAATAGAAAGGATATCAAGCATCAAATATTGCATATCATAAATTTTGATCAAGATGCTTCCAGGTTTAATCAATAAGTGATAGGAGCAGTGCTTTAGTAGATTTATAAACATTACATGACTAAGGTTTCAATCTGCCCAAATGAGTTTAGTTACACATAATCCAACTTTTATTGACTAACAAATTTGGATACATGACTCTAATAATTTAAACAACTCAAGAACAAAATTTGAGAGAAGAAGTAACACTGATTTGTGTGATGATCAGCAGTGAAGCCAATTGCCCTCCTCCTCTTCAAGTTGATCTCCTCTGGTTCTCAATCCCTCCTTTTTTCGATCCCCTGCAGTCTGTGTTTTCCCTTTTTTTATAGCTTCCTTTTCCCCATCTGCAGATCTCTAGCTTAAGATTGCAATCCCTCAATACCGGGTATGGATTGAGTCAAAATTCCCTTTATTAACTGCCAGACCAACTGACTAGCTGGATTTTTGGGAAGTTGTTATTTGCAGCTATATATTATTTGTTTCCAGAATTTTGGCAGCTCAATCTTATTTGTGTTACATATTTGGGTGTAGTGAGGGTGTATCTCAACTGTGCATATCTCTAGCTCCCCATAGATTCTTTTATTTTTGCTCTCCTTCTTGGCTTGTAGTTTTGATTGTACCTGCATATACTAGTTCTTCTCAGGAGCACTTTCTTTTTGTGTTTGTGACTTGCAACTAACTGATTCAAAATTAGAGGGTGAAAAAGTGAAACTCAGCAGTGAAGAAGGTCTCTTTTGTGCAGTTGTATTTGAACATGCACAAATCATGTATCTGTGTGAAACTGATACTGTAGCACCCTAAAAAAATGCACAGCTGATACACTCAGCTGAGTTGCACATCTGAACTTGCTCTCGCTCTTCAATTCAATTATACTCTGCTAGTTGAAACCCTCTTGCAACTTCTTCCACAGTCCTAGAGATTTTTCATGATTTGGGCTTAATCAATTTAGAGTTTCAATCACCAGTGGAGTTATAATTGATAGGGAGTAAAAGAAGGACTTTAGAAGTGAAGAATGGGGACTGTGAGCTTTGAAGTGGAGGTTTCAAGAAAGCACAACTGATCTGCACAGCTGACTTGCACTGCTGAATTGCACTGCTGAGTTGCATAGCTGACTGCCTAGCTGAGTTACACAGCTGAGTTGCACAGCTGATGTTGGTGCAGCTTAATGAATTTGCCTATGACAACACTTCTCAATACCTGGCTCCACACACATAATCCTTGCCTCATGAATTTGCAGCTTAACTGTGAAGAAGACTTTACATCTAACTCAAGTATCTATGGTGCATGTAGCTGATATATGCACAGCTCTTGCAGGAAGTCATTTTTCACTTCAATTGCAATCTGCTATTTGAAGTGGAGTTAATATGAGGCTTGATCAATATGGAGCTTCAACCACCAAAAGGGTAACACCTGATAGGGAGTTAAAAAGGGGAGTTAGAGAATGAAGAACTGGAGGTGTGTGAGCCTTGAAGTGAAAAATTCAAGTTTGCACAGCTGATACATGCACAACTAATACATGAGTTGTTTTGCCCTTCAACTACACTTCTTGTAATGGCCGGCTGCTGTTTGAGAAGCTTGCAACTTCATCTACAGTTTGGTTCGAAATTCTGAAAGCTTGCTTGAATTTAGGCTTGATCAACACTGAACTTCACCACTCTTCTATTTACCAACTAATGTATAGCTGCACTTTCTAGGAGGTGATGAAGGGAGTTGGAGGGTGAAGAAATGGAGATTGTAGGCATCTGCATATCTTCTTTTTGTAGAATTTAGCTCTTCATGTTTGAATCAAAAACCCCACACTTTCAACCTTGTTGACACAACTCTCCATCATGCTCCTACAAATGTTTTGATGCAAAATTAAGGTTCTCCATTCTAGTGCTTCCTCCTCATAGTGGTAGATTATTCCTGAGTAAGTCTTGAATCCACTCAATTTAGTTGCTTCTGGGCTCTTTCCTATAGAAAAGAGAAAAGAAGTATAAATTACCAAAGATAGAGAATTTAATTGTTAATTGTATTCAAATTATTGATCCAAAATGTGGACATTAACAGATTTATCAAATATCCCCAAACTTAGCTTTTGCTTGTCCTCAAGTAAAAATAAAAACTAAAACTACAAACATCGCAAGAACCCTTGACCCTTCCAATATTTACCTCAGAGAACTTGCTACTTTTAGTATCACGCTTAGAACAAGCATTAAGATAGGCCTAAAAAAAGTTTAAATTCAAATGTTAATCACTATTCAAATGAATACTCAACTTGAACATCAATAAGTAGGGTGGCCAATACCTATGCAACATAATCATGATTAAGGTTAGCAAGCTCAACTATATTTCAACTCCAAAATCTCACCATGGCATACACTCCCAATAAAAAAATAGCTCACATTAACATGGGGAGTTCAAATTAGATCTCTTGACAAATATTCATTACTTGAATGAAATGAAACCATATGCTTGATCTTGCTACTACATCTTCACACCATTGATTTGCACAATACTTGGATCAAAAAGGTCTTATATAGGTTGTAATGGGGCCATGGGTGAGGGTTTAAGCAATTGAGGGAAGAAGGGAATACAAATCTCTAAAGAATTAGTAGAGCAACTTGTATTGTTCTAAGAGATTATATTTCGTCCCCCCCCCCCCCCCCCCCCCCCTTTTTTAAACAATCGTGTGGCCATATATCAAAGGCCTATACTTTATCTCTACCAACACCTCTCAACCACCCACAGCTCATAGCAATTTTCATTTATTTGATGAACAACTTTTCATATTTCTTATGACAAATCCTCCAACTTTTCTTTTTTAAAATATTTCAATCCCTTCACCTTGACACACCACATCTCTTTTACAATTTTTGCTCTACTAACTCAATAGATATAGGTAAGGTAACCTATTTATCTAGGCATGGTTAAGGATGATGTGTCTTACAAAAAAAAAAGCTTTTATAGGCTTTAAAGGGGCAACTAGTGAATAATTGATGTTGGGTAGGTGTGGTAGGGTAAAAATGGCTTGGGGCCCAACCAGGGCCCAATACAACTCTCACTCAAAAATGGTAGAAATAGCAGTCCAGTTCGGCTTCGAGCCACTGCAGGGTCGGCGCCGAACCTCAAGTTCACCCCCACAGATCTGGTCTCTTCGTATCCGATGAGCGGCGATGGCCCTCGGCCTCCGATCCACGACAGCCCTCCGGGCCGTCCGCCCATCCTGGTGTAGAATGAAGATGACTTGGCGCACCCTACGCCACCAGATTCTCCCAGAAGCACAGAAGCCCCATGATCTGCCATGTCAGCTCCAAATACCACCAGGGGCTTTGCCGCGTCAGCCCTATACCACTCCTGGTACTGCCACGTCAGCCCTAAACCCCCTGGGCCTTCTGCCACGTCAGGCCCATGGGCTTTCGGGTTCAGACCTGGCCCCCAAGCGGATCCAAACCCGGTTGGGATTCTCTATAAATACTAGACCCTCACCCACCTTTTGAGGTAACCAATCTTTTGCCACTTAAATTTACCTAGTTATTGCTACTCTCTCACAGAGACTGACTAGATCGTCGGAGGGTCCGCCACCGGGATAAACCCCGGTGTTTCAGGACCGTCTGCAGGTACACAAGACCTTGGATCCGAACCCTTTGATCCGAGCCGAGGCATCCACCTTACTCCGAGCCCGTTGCAGGAGCCGCCAGGTCACTCCGAGGGTCGTCAGACGAGCAGCTTTCTCCTTCAATACAAATCGAGTTCGAACTCACACCTGGTGCATCCACACGTCTCCCAGAAATAAACCGCATCAGGTTGGCGCCGTCTGTGGGAAAACTGCTTCGGAAGCCGACCCGAGCACGACCATCTAGGGACCTCGACAGCCGAGCTCTCATGGCCTCCCAGGACAAGGGGGCTGCTTCCCCCGTCAACCGATGGGACTCGCCCCCACCAACTGCTAACGCTGGGCCACACATTTCAAAACCCGGGGCTCCCCATCAGGGATCCCAAAGGAGCGTCACCCGTCAAGTCCAGCCCGACCAACGGGGGGTAATCGTCAACCGAAAGATTAGCCACAGCAGGGGAAGGGCCGCTTCCAACCCGGCCTCGAACCATCCAAGACCGCCGCCCGAGGGACGGAGGCCGGCACTCAGCCGCATCGGAAGGCAACCTTCAGACCGACCAAACAGGGTCGAGGGAGCTCCCGTCACTCACGAGGAGTTCCAAGACTGCCGGAGAGAAATTCTTGGGGCCCTCCGACGGGCCCCCAGGGAGGAAACCCTCCACTCCCAAACCGGGTCGGACGCCGAGGCCAGCGTGTCCCACCCATCAACAATCCAGCCAGAGGATGATGGCGGACTCCTAAGGCGCCTCCAAGAAATGGAGGATCGCCTCGATCATATAGGAGACGGCGACCAACGAGCGGCTCAGGGGTACAGACCTGTCCGTCCTCCCTTCTCCGCCCCCATCCTCCAAGCGGAAATACCCAGGAATTTCCGACCACCTCAATTCGAGACCTACGACGGCGAGGGAGATCCTGCTGATCACATGGAGGGTTTCAAAACCCTCATGATGATTCACAGCGCCTCGGATCCCCTGCTGTGCCGAGCCTTCCCCGCCACCCTTCGGGGTCCGGCTCGTGAATAGTTCTCGAAACTCACCCCCGACTCCATTTACTCCTTCGACCAACTAGAGGGCAATTTTCTTGCCCACTTCGTCACCAGCCGGAAGGCCGAGAGGACCAGCGCCTCTTTACTTGGGCTCAGACAGATAGAGGGAGAGTCACTCAGAGTGTTCGTCCGGAGGTTTACCACAGAGGCAAGGTCGGTCTCCTCTCTCGATCCAGGCGTCGCCTCCGCGGCATTTCGGCACAACGTCCGTCACGGACAGCTGAAGGCTTCTCTGGCGAAGAAACCCCCCGTCAACTTTCCCGACCTCCTCAACAGGGTCGAGAAATACATTAGGGCAGAAGAGGCCCTTAACCCCGAAGATGCCGGGGAGGCCACCGGGAAGGGAAAACGGAAGGCCGAAGAAGTCGAACCATCAAAGAAGGCTCCGAGGGACGCGGGGGCCATGAAGAAGGTCCCGCCGGTCCCCCGCTTCGAGAGGTACACTCCCTTGACACATAGCGTATCCGCCATCCTCTTAGAAATCGAAGACAAAGGCCTCGTCCGACTACCTCCCCGACCTAATAACAACAAGAATCAAGATCAACGCTTCTACTACCGCTTCCACAGAGATCGAGGGCACGAAACCGACCAATGCCGGGCCCTGAAAGACGAAATTGAGGAACTCATCTCTCGAGGGTTCCTCCGAGAATTCACCCGAGAAGGCCGTCGGGATTGGCGAGATGATAGGAACCGGAGACTTTCGCCTCCGAACCCTACTTCGACCCGCCTCCGGGGTCAGGATCTCGAGTCCGAGGGAACCGCGGATACGCCATTCATCTTGCACTGTGTCCACAGGGGGCCGATGGGAGGAGAGTCAAATACATCCCGAAAAGCCTTCATCCAAGAGGCGAATGCTGTCCAAAACCACCCCTCGTCCGAGCTACAACCAAGGCCAGTCTCCTTCTCAGGAGAGGACCTCGAAGGCGTTCACCTACCCCACTGCAATGCCCTCGTCATCAACCTCCACATGGCTAACTGTGAGGTTCGTCGAATCCTCGTTGACAACGGCAGCTCAGTTAATATTCTTTTCCTCAAAGCCTTCGAGAGCCTCAAGATACCCGGTGGGAAGCTCAAGCCCGCCGGATACACGTTGCATGAATTCTCCGGCACCCCTGTCGTAATAGAAGGGATTGTCACCCTCGACGTCACCGCAGGATCGGCTCCTGTCAAGATGACCGAATCCATGGATTTCATGATTGTCAACATCAAGGCAGCTTACAACGCCATTCTCGGCCGACCCGGACTGAGCTCCCTCCAAGCGGTACCTTCGGCCTACCATCTGAAACTTAAATTTCCCACCCCCCAAGGGGTCGGCATCGTCCGAGGTAGCCACGAAGCAGCGCGGTCGTGCTATATAACCGCTGTCGGAGGGGATGTATTCCCCCTCGACGCCGCTGAACTCGAACCCGAGAGGGATAGCCCAGCTCCCGAGCCTGTCGACGAACTAGAAAAGGTCCTGTTCGACGACGAGGATGAATCAAAGTGGTTCCGGGTGAGCCGCTCGCTCACCCAGGACTTAAAAACAGGCATCATCGCCTGCGTCCGTCGCAACGTTGATCTCTTCGCTTGGAAGCCCTCCGACATGCCCGGGATCTCCGAAGATTTGATTATGCATCGGCTGAGCGTCATCCCTGACTCTAAGCCGGTCGTCCAAAAGAGGCGCAAAGTCGCCCCGGAGAGACAACAAATTGTGAAGACAGAAGTGGACAAACTCTTGTCCGCTCAATTCATTCAGGAAGTCAGCTACCCCGAGTGGTTGGCCAATGTTGTTATGGTAAAGAAGGCAACAGGGGGTTGGCGGATCTGCATCGACTTCACGGATCTTAACAAAGCATGTCCGAAAGATCCTTTCCCCCTCCCCCGCATCGACGCTTTAATCGACGCAACCTCGGGGCATGAGCTACTATCCTTCATGGACGCATTCTCGGGGTACAATCAGATCCGGATGTTTCCACCAGACATCTCCAAAATCTCTTTCGTCACCGACCAGGGTCTTTATTGTTACCGCGTTATGCCCTTCGGGCTGAAAAACGTCGGAGCCACATACCAGCGGCTCGTCAACAGAATCTTCAAAGACCTGATCGGCCGCAACGTGGAAGTCTACGTCGACGACATGCTCGTCAAAAGCCGGGCCGGGCCAGACCACATCGCCGACCTCGAAGAAGCCTTTGGTGTCCTCCGACATCACAACATGAGACTCAACCCAGCTAAATGTGCCTTCGGCGTCTCCGCTGGGAAATTCCTGGGGTTCATCGTCAGCCAACGCGGCATTGAGGCAAACCCCGAGAAAATCCAAGCCATTATGGACATGTCCCCCCCTCGGAATGTCAAGGAGGTTCAGAGGCTCACGGGCCGGTTGGCGGCAATCGGCCGTTTCCTCTCCAAGTCAGGGGAGAAGTCTCTCCCCTTCTTCAAGGCCTTACACGGAAAAGGGGGCTTCGAGTTTGGTACCCATCAACAAGAAGCTTTCGAACAACTGAAGCAATACCTCGCCAACCCACCTCTCCTCAGCAAGCCCTAGTCAGGCGAACCGCTTTGGCTCTACCTGTCAGCCTCGGATAGCGCCCTCAGCGCTGTCCTCGTCCGAGAAGAGGAAGGGGTTCAAAGACCATTGTATTATGTGAGCAAAGTACTACTCCCAGCCGAGATGAGGTACGCAAAGATAGAGAAGGTGGCCTATGCCTTAGTCATGGCAGCCCGGAAGCTTCGTCCTTACTTCCAGGCCCACTCCGTCCAAGTACTGACCGACCAGCCACTAAAGACTGTCCTTCACAAACCCGAAAACTCCGGCCGCTTAGTCAAGTGGTCAATTGAGCTGAGTCAGTTTGACATCAGCTATCAGCCGAGGGTGGTCATTAAAGGACAGGCCCTCGCCGAATTTATAACTGAGTGCACCGTCTCCGAGCAGCCCAACATCGAGGGTTCGGATCCGACCTGGGAGATCTTTGTCGACGGCTCATCATGCCAAACGGGGAGCGGGGCAGGCATCATCCTTCATGGCCCCGACCAATTCTTACATCAATACTCCCTCCGCCTCAACTTTCCGACCTCCAACAACGAGGCAGAGTACGAGGCCATGATCGCCGGATTGACCCTCGCCCACCGAGCCGGAGCCAAGCAAATCCGGGCCTTCAGCGATTCTCAGCTCGTGGTCAATCAGATCACCGAAGAATACGAAGCCCGCGATGATCGCATGATGAGATATTTGGCTGCAGTCCAACGACTCCTGGCATCCTTCAGCTGCACCACAGTTATCAGAGTCCCCAGGGAACAGAACGTTCAAGCAGACGCGTTGTCCAAACTCGCCTCTTCCTCCTTCGAAGGTCTCGATCAGACGGTACTCATAGAAATCCTCCTAAAGCCAAGTATCAATGACCCAGAGCCGGAGGCGATGTGTGTGCAAGATGGTACCAGCCCAGACGACTGGACCACTCCCATCCGAAGATTCTTAATCAATGCCGAGCTCCCTGAAGACAGGACCGAGGCCAGACGAGTCAAAGTCCGAGCTGAAAGGTTTGTCATGATTGATGACATCCTCTTCAAACGCTCATACACCTTGGCCGACGGCAAACCATACCTCCGCTGTCTCACCAGCGGCGAGGCCAGCTACGCCCTCAAAGACCTACACGAGGGGATCGGCGGATGCCACATGGGGAGCAGGACACTTGCTCGGAAGGCCCTGAATCAGGGGTACTATTGGCCGACCATGCTCCAGGACTCACAAGACTTAGTCAAATGGTGCGGCCCCTGCCAAAGGTTCTCCCCTATCAAAAGGCTTCCTCAAGCCAATCTCCGATCCCTGACGAGCCCTACGCCGCTCGCCATGTGGGGGATGGACCTTGTGGGGCCCTTCCCCCCAGAGTAGGGCAAAAGAAATTCCTGATAGTCGCCATCGACTACTTCACCAAATGGCTCGAAGCCGAGCCACTGTCCAGCATCACCGAGCGCCAAGTACAACAATTCTTTTGGAAGAACATCATTTGCCGGTTCGGCATCCCTCGGATCCTCGTTACAGACAACAGAACCCAGTTCCAGGGTCAGAACTTCCAAACTTTCTGCGCGGACATCGGTATCCAGCAACGCTTCTCCGCTATTTGCCACCCTCAGTCCAACGGCCAAGCAGAGAACGCGAACAGGCAAATCCTCGACGGCCTCAAGAAACGCCTCGACAGTTCCCCCAAAGGGCTTTGGGTCGAAGAACTGCCTAGTGTGCTATGGGCGTACCGAACCACCAAGAGGATCCCCACGGGAGAAACGCCGTTCGCCTTGACCTACGGGACGGAGGCAGTCATCCCCGTCGAGGTCGGCCTGCCTTCTCCCCGTATCATGGCCTTCGACGAAGCTGACAATTCATCAGGCTTAAGGGCCAACCTGGACCTCGTCGCCAAAGTCAGAGAGAAATCCTCAATCCGGAGAAGCATCTACCAACAACAGATCGAGAAGTTTTACAACAAGAAAGTCCGCCCCACTAACATCAAGGCGGGAGACCTCGTGCTACGAAAACTGTTCGTCTCTGATCCAACCAAGAAGAGGAAATTGGCCCCCAACTGGGAAGGCCCATACCGTATAGTCGAGGCTGTACGCCCTGGTACGTACCGACTGGCGGATATGGACGGCCGGCTCATCAGCCGACCCTGGAACGCCGAGCACCTAATGAAATTCCTGGAAGAGCGAACGTAGGTTCTAACTTGGCTAATGTATATAAAATCTTTTGTAAGGTTTCACGTGTAAAGGGCGGCTTCGACGACCCTCCCTATCTAGTATGAAAGAAATCTCTTTTTGTCAAACTCCACATGCCTCGGCAGATCCGACTTAACACCAAACAATGGGATCGGCACCCGAGTCCTCACTCCGGTATTGTCCCCAACGTCTCGTTAGGTCCAATCCAGCTTCAGGCCCGGGACTCTTCCTAAGGTCCCGCGTTGATCCCTCATGGATCGACGGAGCCGAACCATGCCTCTGCCGTCATTCACCGCACTTCTAAACAGAACAAAGGAGGAAAAGGATTCTTTATTCATACTCCTTTATTTGGTTATGAGAAAACAAACAAAGACCATTACAGGACCACTCCACTCATCTCAAACTGAAGGAAGCCACCATCTTAGGGCCCCTCGGGTCCAACGAAAGGCGGGACCACTCTGACCGAACGGCTAGGAGCCCTCTCCTCGTCATGACGGTCCTTGGGCTCAGCCACGGTCGACACTCCAGCCACGGAGCTCTGGGCATCCACTGGTTGCATGCGCTCCAGCAGCAGCAGCGCAGAAGGAACCCCCTCCGCTCGCCGACCCACGGAGGAAGATGTCGAGACACCCAGCATCGTCTTGTAGCGGTGTATCTCCATCTCCTTCTCCACTATGACATCGCGAAGTAGCCTCTCAGAAGAGGGCCTCTGTACCGAGACATTCGACATGGTATGTCCAAGTCCGACACCTTCGAGGTCCCGGTCCACCATTGCCCTCCTCAGCCGGCTCGCCTCCTCACTTAAGGCCTCAGACTTATTCCGATAATAGTTAAAGGCCGCAACCGTATCACGAGCCCCCTTTCGGTAGCGAACCAACGTGGCCTCCAGGGCCTCAACTTTGCTCCGGAGCCACGCCACGTCGGAACGACGGGGGTCCACCTCGGAAAGAGGAGCCGCAACCTACAAGGAAACCAGCCAACTCAAAACACATAAGCAAGGAGGGTCGAAAACATCCGAAGTCAAAACACTTGGCTGGTCAAAAATCCTTTTTTATAAATTGAGTCGCTTCTTACAAAAATGCGGTGGCCAGTCCGCGGAAGGCAAATACAATTAAGAGAAGGAAATAGAAAGACAAAAATTATACAACTTATTTTCCCACCTCAGCATCAGCAGGCGGGTCCACAGGGGGGTCGGCAGACGGGTCAAGAGCAGGCCCTTCTTCGCCAGGGGTCTTCGGTGTCCCCTCAACCTCCATGTCATACTCAAAATTGGACAGGTCAAGGGTCGGGTAGAAGTGCCTCACGTGGCTAAGGGCCTTAGCATAACACTGTTGGATCCTGTAGGCAAGACAACAAACACTAGAGGGGGGGTGAATAGTGTTTAATAAAAACTGCGGAAATTTTTCTCGGTGCAGTCGACTTGGTTATGAACCAGTCGACTAATATGACTAAAATAAATTAAAAACAACAACTCTGTGCAGTCGACTAACGAATAAGACAGACGACTGAAGGCACAATGAAACTACAACTACAAACGGCACTGACCAGTCGACTGATAGTGCAAGGAGTCGACTGTCCAGAAACTTTTTGCAGAACTTAAATAAACAAAAGTGAATGCAAACACAAGACAATCAATCATAGAGTACACAAGATATATCCTGGTTCGGTCCTCCCGACCTACATCCAGTCTCCAAGCAACCCACTTGAGATTTCCACTATTCTTGAAAAAGATTACAAGAATACCCTACGGCGTTATGACAACAACCTTGTCTAACCCGTAGTCCTTTCTCTCAACCAGAGAAAGCCGACCCACTCTACTACCAAGAGTGAAACAAAACCGACTCTACAACCTAGAGTCAAAAACACTCTCCAACCGAGAGCAAGAGAACAAAGAATACTTTACAGTCAACCTATAGCCTTGTTGGTATATGTGTTGATGCACGTGGCTAAAAGAATAGGTCGACTTCTATACTCAGTCCAGAGCGAATTCGTTGCTATACTGGACTGAGTGTAGAGAACCAGAGAGTATGATCTTGAAAGCTTTATTTCTCAAAAAATCACTTAGAACTTTTTTTTTCACAAGGAATGCTCGGATTTTCAAAGAGAGAATTCTGTAGATCTTTTCAGTGAGATCTGAACTCTACTTAAAGAGTTTGATCTCCTGAACGTTGGGAGACAGTTACTCAACTGTCAACCAACAGATCTAGGCTTTTGAGTTTGAAAAAATTCGATTTTAAAAAACAGAAAACGGTCAAAAGCTCTCGAACAGTCGACTGGGTTGCCATATGAGTCGACTGATCAGAGTTTGAATAAATTTAAATAGTTTTGTACTATCAGTCGACTGGCAGAAGCTTAAGTCGACTGGTACTCAAAAGTTAAATTTCTTCAAACTGTTTTGACTCTTTTGGGGGGGGGGGGGGGGGGTTTAAGAGACACACATTATGAAACTTTGAGTGTGTGTGTGTGTGTGACAAGGCTTTACATCAGACTAAGACTCAACAAAAAGTAAAATACATTTGTTTTTACAAGACACTATAATTTGACACAATTGAGCTAAAGGTCTTGAGTCTTGAGTCTTGTCTTGAGTGAAGTCTTGGATCTTGTCTTCTTTTGAGCTTGTTCATTTGTTCAGCTAGAATAGTCTTTTGTAGTACAACCTGAAATGTTAGCTGTATAACATAGACACATGTTGCACTGTGTTGTGATCATCAAAATCAAGAATCAACATTCTCTCCCTTTTTGATGATGACAACACAATAGCTGATAATAAGAGATAATATACAAGCATAGTTAAGACATGCTCCCCCTTATAAAAACACAAAATGCATTGTAAAAAAAATAATATGTATCAGTCGACTGATCAAAAATGGCAGGCGACTGATCAGGAAACCATTCTTAGAAAAATCATAAGCAGAAAATAAGTACAGATGCAGTAGCTAGCAGCAGTCGACTGTATACTGTTGGGCAGTCGACTGACCAGAGATTTCTCTAATACCCAGAAATAGAACAATGAGAGGATATCAAAACATAAATAACACAAACATAAATAACACAGATATAACACTATAACACAGATATTTCTCCCCCTTTGTTATCATCAAAAAGCACAAAATAACAAACTTTTGCATTAAAAGGAAACTAAGATAAAATCCGATACATAAATAAGTGCATTAAGGAAAAAAAAATTACATAATAGAAAAGAAAAGAAAAGGTCTTCAATCTTCTTCATCGGAGTCTTGAGAAGGAGGATGAAATTGAGAGTTGAAGAGATGAGTGAGGTTGTCAAGCTTAGAATCAATGTGGTCTAGTTTTGAATCTAAGTTATGAAGTTGAGTATCGACAGTGGCTGAATGCTTCATTAGATAGGAAACACAGTCATAAAGAGTACGGGGATCATCATAATTGGCTTGAAGAAGTGAGTCAGAAGAGGTAGAAGGTCTAGAGGGTCTAGAAGTAGAACCTAAAGGAGCTTGAGATAGAGGAGGAGACCTAGGGGGTGATTTAGTAGGAGCATCAAGAAGTTTCATACGTGCCAAACTAGCACGATCGAAACACTCATAACGAGTAACAATATTGGTCTCGGAATCGAGATCAATTCCAAAAGCTATAAAGACTCTAGTAAGAAGACCTCCAAAAGGTAGAAAGTGAGTGTGGTCTTGATTAAGTTTAGAAAAGATAACTTGACCCCAATTAATAGCAATTTTACCAAAAATTGCATACATAGCTTTTTGTAATTCTATAGAATATTGGTCATAACTACCCTTTTTAGGAAGGATGTTATAGGCTAATATTCTACCTACAAGCTTAGCAATTGGTTTGATATTTTTACTTGTCATTGGAGGGCCATGATTAGGTAAGAAAATTTTAGATAATATAGAAGCATCATCTAAAAGAATTTCATCAAGAGGGAATCCCCCATCATCAATACCCAATATCTGATTAATCCTAGTCGGTGTGAGTGTCATTTTAACATTCTTCACAGACGAACGGATTAAAACATCCCCATCTGGTTTTTGTACAACTCTCATATTTGTGTAAAACAAATAGATGAGTTGGGGATATTAATTGGGTTGGTTTGATAAAGATAGAAAATCATAAAGACTACTATTTTGGAATAAGGGAATGCGATTGAAACGATCTAGGTCATTGAAATTAACAAATCTTCCAGGGAAGATTGTAATGGTACAAAAAAGATACCATCGATCAATGAGATCGGGACTCAAGAAATATTGAGTGTAGTCTTGGGAAGAAGAACTACCCTCATGAGATCGTTTAGATCCTTTGGGTGCCATGAAAAGAGAGTGGAAAGGATTTTACCTAAGAAAAAAGAGAGATTCGACCAGGGGCAAGCACTAGCAGCACTGTGAGAGTAGACCACCTTCTTCTCCACAAGCTAGGGTTTTGAAATTGGGGGTAAAAACTTGAGATCGGTAAGAGGAGAAAGCGGCTGGTAAAGAGGGTTTTAACTGTGAATAAACGGCTAAGATCAAAGAGAGATGAAATCGACGGTAGAGATTAGAGATAACGGGTGAAAAAGAGGTGAATTCCATCTCAAAAGACGCGATGAATAGTCGCTGAAGACGATTGAGCTCGCGACAGTCGACTGGTAGGGTATATCAGTCGACTGAGTCGAGAAGAAAATAAAAAATTTAAGTCTACTAATCAGTCGACTGGTATAGGAACCAGGCGACTGGTCTGATAAAAAATTGATATATTTTAAAAACCAGTATAGTCGACTTATTCAAGAGTACAGTCGACTTAACAGAAATAATTTTCAGCAAATATCAATAAAATCACAAATTCCAAGTTCTCTTCTTAAATTAATGAAAGTATCTTCTTTAAGGGGCTTGGTAAATATATCTGCTACTTGTTTATCAGTAGAGATAAAGTCTAAAGATATATCTCCTTTTAAAACATGATCACGTAGAAAATGATGTCGAATATCAATATGTTTCGTACGTGAATGTTGAATCGGATTTTTAGATAAATTAATTGCACTGGTATTATAACACATAATTGAGGGTTTCTCAAATTAAATACCATAATCTAATAAGGTTTGTTTCATCCATAAAATTTGTGCATATGCCAAACTTGCAGCGATATACTCAGCTTCTGTAGTTGATAGGGATACGGAGTTTTGCTTTTTACTGCACCAAGATACTAGGGAGTGTCCCAAAAAGTGACATGTACCACTAGTACTCTTGCGATCAGTTTTGCTTCCAGCAAAATCGGCATCGCTATATGACAAAAGTTGAAAATTATCGGTGCGTGGATAAAATAAACCATATTCAGATGTGCCTTTAATATATCTTAAAATTCGTTTCACTGCTTTTAAATGAGACTCTTTAGGACTAGATTGATATCTAGCACATAAACATACACTGAACATAATATCTGGTCTACTTGCAGTAATATATAAGAGTGAACCAATCATACCTCGATAGAGTTTTTGATCAACACTCTTACCTAATAAATCTTTGTCAAGAGTAGTAGTAGTAGCCATAGGTGTGGATTTACTACTTAGTACTATCCATGTTAAAACGTTTGAGTAGTTCCTTTGCATATTTGCCTTGATTGATAAATATGCCATTTGAGGACTGTTTAATTTGAAGTCCAAGGAAATAATTGAGTTCACCCATGTGACTCATCTCAAATTCATTTTTCATGGTATTAGCAAATTCTTGACATAGATTATTATTAGTAGAAGCAAAAATTATATCATCAACATATATTTGTATGATTAAGATATCATTCTTAACTCTTTTGATAAACAAAGTAGTGTCTACTTTACCTATTTCAAATCCTGTTTCTAAAAGAAAAGTTTTCAGACGATCATACCAAGCACGAGGTGCTTGTTTAAGACCGTATAAAGCCTTTTTCAATTTATAAACATGATCTGGAAATTGTTCATGTTCAAAACCTGGTGGTTGTTTAACATAAACATTTTCCTTAATAAACCCATTAAGAAAAACACTTTTAACATCCATTTGATAAAGTATAAAATTCATGAAACAAGCAAAAGATAATAAAATACGAATAGATTCTAGTCTAGCAACAGGAGCATATGTTTCATCAAAATCTATACCTTCTTCTTGATTATATCCTTGAGCAACTAATCTACCCTTGTTCCTTACAACTTGTCCTGATTCATCTAACTTATTTTTGAATACCCATTTGGTACCAATAATAGTCTGATCAGGAGGTCTAGGAACTAAATTCCATACATCATTCCGTATAAATTGGTTTAGTTCATCTTGCATGGCATTCATCCAATATTCATTCTCACAAGCTTCTTGTATATTTTTCGGTTCAAAATCCGACAAGAATGCTGTATGAGAGATCATATTAACATGTGAGCGTGTCTGAATACCATGGGAGATGTCACCAATTATTAAGTCATGAGGATGATCTTTAACTTCAACAAATGACTTTGGTAAAGTTGAAGATATCACAATCGGATCAGTCGACTTGACTTGTTCTTCAATCGACTGCTTTACTTCAGTCGACTGGTAGACCTTATCAGTCGACTTATCAGTCAGATTAGTTTGCTCTAAGGATTTAATCACATTATCTAAAGGTGATAAATCAGTTTCATCATCTTTATTTAAGGTTGATGAAGGTAAAGATTCATCGAATGTAACATGCATTGATTCTTCAATAGTCATTGTAGACTTATTGAAAATTCTATATGCTTTACTCCTATTTGAGTATCCTAAAAAGATACCCTCATTAGATCTAGGATCAAATTTGTCTAAATTATCTTTTGTGTTTAGAATAAAACACTTACAACCAAATGTCTTAAAGTAAGAGACTTTAGGAATTTTATTAAAAAATAACTCATAACAAGTCTTCTTTAGCTTAGGTCTTAGAAGAATTCTATTTAAAACATAACAAGCTGTAGCAACAGCTTCAGCCCAAAAATGCTTTGGTAGATTGCTTTCAACAAGCATAGTACGTGCGCATTCTTGCAAAGTCCTATTTTTCCTTTCAACCACTCCATTTTGTGGTGAAGCTCTAGGAAATGCAAATGAATGTGTTATACCATTCTTGTTGCAATATTCTGTAAATGTTTCATTTTCAAATTCTCCACCATGATCACTTCTAATAGTGACTATGGTTAGAGATCTTTGATTTTGAACACGTTTACAGAAATGTGCAAATTCCTCAAAAGCATCATTTTTATGTTTTAAAAAGAATGTCCAAGTGAATCTTGAAAAATCATCTACTAAAACAAACACATATCTACTTTTATTTAAAGAAACAACTCTAGTAGGGCCAAATAAATCCATATGAATTAATTCAAGTGGCCTACTAGTAGAAATTACTTCTTTTGTTTTAAAAGTGGATTTGATTTGTTTTCCTAGTCGACATGCATCACATAACTTATCCTTTTTAAAGGATAGTTTGGGCAATCCTTTAACTAGGTTATATTTAGATAATTTTGAGAGATTTTTCATGTTCACATGTCCAAATCTTCTATGCCATAGCCAAGATTCATTGTTAGAGGCTATTAAACAAAAGTCATTTGAAAGATCAATTGCATTCAAACACAATTCATAAATATTATTTTTACGAAAACCTTGAAAAATAACATTTTGCATAGTAGAATCATAAATCAAGCATGCATCTTTTTCAAAAACTATTTTATATCCTTTGTCACACAATTGACTAATGCTTAAAAGATTATGCTTTAAACCACTAACCAATAACACATTTTCTATAGTTGGGTTAGAATTTTTACCGACCATGCCAATACCTATGACTTTGCCTTTGTTGTTATCTCCAAAGGTGACGGTTCCTCCATCTATGCTTTGAATGGTGGATAGTAGGTTGGCATGTCCTGTCATGTGTTTTGAACATCCGCTGTCTAATATCCAGCATTCTTTCTTGGGTACCTATAAAAAGTTTAAGGTAAATATGGTACCCTTTTTATTGGGTCCAAAACACATTAGTTTGGGGGAAACCAAACCCATGAAGAGTTTGATCTTCCTCCATAAGCAGGAATATAATAAGTAGAATTACACACATTTAACATATATGAGTTAATATAAGCAATTCTATCATTCTGATTTAGACTGACTGGAACCCATACTAACTTGTTCTGTCCAGTCGACTTAACAGTGTCCTTCAGTCGACTGTTGGTGTACATCAGTCGACTGGCTGATACACTAGGTCGACTTATAAGAGGTTTTGATCTCGTTGAATAAGATCCAATTTCTCTGGACAGACGACTGGTTGTATGGTTCAGTCGACTTAACCGAACGTTAGTCTTGCTTTTATCACTAGAATTAACAACCTTAGGCTTTTCAAAGAAATCATACAACTTGTGTGTAACACTAGAAATAGATGCTGATTTATTTTTACTAGTGTTTACAACAGGAGATTCTTTTACAGAAGATTTTTTAAAACCAAGTCCATATTTTTGACTAGATGTAACTTGATGATGAAGCATATCATTTAAATTCTCTTTGCCTTTGTTAAACTTAGATACGTTCTTTGAAATCTCTTCATAATTCTTTTTGAGAATTTCAAGATCAGTATCTAAACTTGCAATGCAAGAATTTAAGGATTTTACTTCCTTATCAAGGTTAAGATTTTCTTGATTAAGTGTTTGATTCACTTTCTCAAGATTCTTAACTCTAATTTTTTCTTTCTTTAACTCTTGGAATATTTCATTAAAAGCATCAAGAAGATCTTCGGAATCATAATCATTACTTACATGTTCTTGTGCAGTCATGAAACATACATTTGCCACTTCGTTATTTTCATCCGTTTCTTCTTCGGAAGATGAATTACTATCATCCCATGTAGCTTGATAAGCCTTCTTGTTCTTGGCAAATTTGTTCTTTGAATATTTGTCCTTCTTGAAGTTGGATGATTTTCTCTTGTTCTTTGCATTTTCTAAGGGACAATCCTTCTTCATGTGACCTATTTTATTGCACCTGAAACATGTAGGAGGGTCATTAGAATCTCTAACTTTAGAATTAAACTTACCCTTCTTTAGGAACTTCTTGAATCTTCGAGTGAACATTGCTATTTCTTCTTCATCTTCTTCCTCATCTTCTGAGTCTGTCATGGCTTTAAAAGTCAATGATTTCTTCTTTGCTTGGTGTGATTCTGTATCCTTCTTTCGATCTTCAAGTTGGACCTCATATGCCATGAGATTGCCAACAAAATTCTCGAGAGAAAGTGTTGACAAGTCATTCGCTTCCTCTATTGCTGTGGTTTTCTTCTCCCATTCTGGAGTGAGTGCACGTAGGACTTTTCTAACCATCTCTGCTTGAGTATAAATCTTTCCAAGCGCCACAAGAGAGTTTGTGATGTCTGTAAATCTGGTGATCATCTCGGACACAGTCTCATTGTCCTTCATTCTGAACATCTCAAACCTGTGGACAAGAACAGAAATTTTAGACTCTTTTACTTTATTTGTTCCTTCATGTGTTACCTCGAGTGTATGCCAAATTTGATGTGCGGTTGTAGCATTGGATACACGGTTGAATTCTTCCTTTGTAAGTGCACAAAATAAGGCATTCATTGCTTTGGCATTATTCATAGTCTGATTCTTTTGATCATCATTCCATTGTGCATATGGAATGGTAGGGGCAGTGTATTCCGTCTCTGTCATTTGCCATATCTCGTAGTTGATTGATTGGAGGTAGATTTTCATTCGACACTTCCAATAATTGTAGTTCGTTCCATCAAATAGTGGTGGCCGTTGTGTAGATTGGCCTTCATGGTACTGATTTGTATTTGAAGTAGTTGCCATAGCCTGTAACCTTGCTCTGATACCAAGTGTTGGATCCTGTAGGCAAGACAACAAACACTAGAGGGGGGGTGAATAGTGTTTAATAAAAACTGCGGAAATTTTTCTCGGTGCAGTCGACTTGGTTATGAACCAGTCGACTGATATGACTAAAATAAATTAAAAACAACAACTCTGTGCAGTCGACTGACGAATAAGACAGACGACTGAAGGCACAATGAAACTACAACTACAAACGGCACTGACCAGTCGACTGATAGTGCAAGGAGTCGACTGTCCAGAAACTTTTTGCAGAACTTAAATAAACAAAAGTGAATGCAAACACAAGACAATCAATCACAGAGTACACAAGATATATCCTGGTTCGGTCCTCCCGACCTACATCCAGTCCCCAAGCAACCCACTTGAGATTTCCACTATTCTTGAAAAAGATTACAAGAATACCCTACGACGTTATGACAACAACCTTGTCTAACCCGTAGTCCTTTCTCTCAACCAGAGAAAGCCGACCCACTCTACTACCAAGAGTGAAACAAAACCGACTCTACAACCTAGAGTCAAAAATACTCTCCAACCGAGAGCAAGAGAACAAAGAATACTTTACAGTCAACCTATAGCCTTGTTGGTATATGTGTTGATGCACGTGGCTAAAAGAATAGGTCGACTTCTATACTCAGTCCAGAGCGAATTCGTTGCTATACTGGACTGAGTGTAGAGAACTAGAGAGTATGATCTTGAAAGCTTTATTTCTCAAAAAATCACTTAGAACTTTTTTTTCACAAGGAATGCTCGGATTTTCAAAGAGAGAATTCTGTAGATCTTTTCAGTGAGATCTGAACTCTACTTAAAGAGTTTGATCTCCTGAACGTTGGGAGACAGTTACTCAACTGTCAACCAACGGATCTAAGCTTTTGAGTTTGAAAAAATTCGATTTTAAAAAAAGAAAACGGTCAAAAGCTCTCGAACAGTCGACTGGGTTGCCATATGAGTCGACTGATCAGAGTTTGAATAAATTTAAACAGTTTTGTACTATCAGTCGACTGGCAGAAGCTTAAGTCGACTGGTACTCAAAAGTTAAATTTCTTCAAACTGTTTTGACTCTTTTTTTTTTGGGGGGGGGGGGGGGGGTTAAGAGACGCATTATGAAACTTTGAGTGTGTGTGTGTGTGTGTGTGACAAGGCTTTACATCAGACTAAGACTCAACAAAAAGTAAACTACATTTGTTTTTACAAGACACTATAATTTGACACAATTGAGCTAAAGGTCTTGAGTCTTGAGTCTTGTCTTGAGTGAAGTCTTGGATCTTGTCTTCTTTTGAGCTTGTTCATTTGTTCAGCTAGAATAGTCTTTTGTAGTACAACCTGAAATGTTAGCTGTATAACATAGACACATGTTGCACTGTGTTGTGATCATCAAAATCAAGAATCAACAAACACTCGTCTTGAGCCTTGATCACCAGGAGCTGACCCGTCTCTGTCAGCTCTTCCCTCTCCTTGGCAAACTCCTTCTCCTGAGTCGCCATCTTCTTCGCCCATTCCTCCTTCTCCTTGTCGAAGGCCGTCTTCATCTCTTGCTCCCTCTTCTGAGAGCCTTCGAGCTCTATCTTCATCTCCTTCGTCTCCTGCTCGGCCTTGTCCGCCCGATCGCGCTCCCGCTTCAAAGCGGCCTCGTAAAGGCCCCTCACGTGAGCCCCCTGCACGGTTGCCTACAGTCACCAAGCACAACTAAGGAAGCCTCCTCTACAACATAATCACGGGACAAGAGAGGTTGACAGACTTACCAGCACATTGGCCTGTGCGAGGCGAGTATACGCCTCATCCAGGGTCTCGGTCTTCATCTCCGAACGATCCCGGGGGGTCGCCAACTTACTCGCCACCTCAACGGCTTGCCGCCCTCGGGTCAGACAGTCTCCCTCACGGATCGACCAACTCGGCACCCACGGTCGCCGAAGCCTCTCCTCTACCTCCGGATCCGCCAGAGGGCCCTTCCCCTTATCGAGATCGATGACCTTGCCCTGGTCCGGACCGCCCTGAACCGCCGCGTCCTTGACCGTCTCCGAGCGAGTCCTTTTGGCCCTCGGCTGAACAGGGGCCTCGGAAACCACCTGGGATAACCCCCTCGTCTTCATCACCCCCATCTTCTTCTCGGCCTCCTCCTTCTTCATGGCGAGCCTCTTCGCCTTGATCGACTCAGGATCCATATCTGCAAAAAGATCCAGTAAGGACAATGAGCACAGAGGAACAACAAAGCCAAAAGAAAGAAACAACTACATACATAGATCGGCCGGGCTCAGTCCGACGCTCGCCAAGTGACCCTCGGTCACCTTCGCCCAGTTGATACTATACGACAGACGGAGGCGCTCAACAAACCCCCACTCCTCGGCCGCCAGGTCCCTCGGCCTCGGCATTTTATAGCTCGGCTTGGAGTGGTTCCACCGAGTGGGAATGTCCCAAGGTTCCTCACTCCGGATCACCAGATATTTCTTCTTCCAATCCTTGATGGAGTCCGGATGACAGTGGACAACCTTCCCCTTGCCCCGGGGCGAAATATAGTAGACACCCTCAGCCGCCGAGCTGATCATCAACATCGCTCGGAAGACATTCAGCCGTAGAGGTACCCTGTGCTCCTCGCACATCAACACGAAGCAGATGATCTGCTTCCAAGAGTTGGGCCCGTACTGCATCGGCGCCAAGGACGCCCAGTTCAGCACCTCGCGAACAAACGGGTGAACTGGCAGCCTCAGGCCGGAGATAAAGGCATCCACGGGAAAAACGCAATACCAATCCGGCAGGGGGTCGGTCGGTCGAAGAGTGGAGCTTGGCAACATGAGCTCGTAACTGGACCCTATGTGGTACGCCAGCCGCAAAGCCTCCAAGTTACCTGCCTCCAGAACGGTCGGAAGTGTGTCCATTATCACCCTCTTCCGGCTCGGTGACGACGGCTGGACCCCAAACACCTCCTTATCAGAAAGATCGTCAGGGTAACAACGGAATGCCTTAGGCTGTACAGGCGACCCTGTCATCAAGTTACGATAAACAGGCGCCTGGCTCGAGCCCCCAATCCTCGACCCCTTCTTCTTCGGAGCCCTCTTCTTCTTCTTGGTTCGTTCCGGCGAGGGGGTAGATAATCACCCCAGACCGGTCGGCATGGAACTCGAGCCCACGCCCTGACCTCCTATCGGAGCCCCTTCGGCTTCACCCCCTTTGGGGCCACCCTCCTCTTCAGGAACCAACCCCAGAATCTGGACTTTGGCGGAACTACCGCCCCCCTCCTCAGAATCGCTACTCTCCACAACAAAAAGCCTCCTAGACCGTAGCGGCTTCACATCATACACTGGCTGATCCTCGCCTACAGACTCCCCCTCGAGATCAGACTCCTCCCACGAAGTCGATTTGGAGGCGGGTTTTACGTCCCCCCCAGACGTCGACGCTGACGAGCCAGACTGAGCCCTATCCATCTGTGCCTAAACTAAACAAACTTACCAACAAACCTGGGGTCGCTTCGGAAGAACGAGCCTGGTACATCAAACGGTAGGGACGAGCGCTGAAGTGTTGGGAGATTTTTTGAAAGAGAAAGAAGCGAGTAAGAAGTGGGCGATAGGGGGAGAGGGGGAAACATTTATAGAGGACAAAAACGACTCCTCGATTTCCGCAATTACTGTTCACCGATTGACGTGTAGCGGCCGCCTGGAAAACCGCGCCACGTCCTCGAAACGTGGGCTGCTGACGTCATCCAGTGCCAGGCTGGCAGCCAGACACAGGGGTCGGGTCGGATGATGTCCTCGGCGGAAAAATTTTCTTTTTAAAGGTTTAAGGCTACAGGGCTCGGTCGGCTCCCCTCTCACCCGCGAACAACTTGGGGCTTACAGCCTCGGCAGCCGAAAACCCCGAATTGTTCACGGGTGGCAGGAAAGCCACCATCGCCTGCGCCCCGGGCTCCAGGTCTCGGTCGGCTCCTCTCTCACCCGCGAACAGCTCGGGATTTACGGCCTCGTCAGCCGAAACCCCGAATTGTTCGAGGGCGGGAGGAAAGCCACCATCGCCTAGAACCTTAACAGAAAGCAGGTCGACCCGCATATCCGAGGCTCTTCAGCCTCTGATCCGGAATACGGTGGATACCCCTCCCATCCTGATCTCTTTCGGGCCAAACAACCGTGTGAAGGCCATCTGACCCGAAAAAGGATCCGGACGGCAGAGTCACCACCGATTCGAGGCCCCTTGGCGCTACAAAATTTTTCAAAAAAGAGACGTCCGCCGAAGTAGACACCTCTGGTGGCCATTGGACCACCCTTGCTATGATCAAACCCGCTGAGGGGGGAGAGGTATTTATAGCCTCCCCCATGAACCAGCCATTATGACGTTGGGAAAGCCAATCAACGGAAGCCCATGCGCCACCTGCATTCATTAGGCGGCGCCATTTAATGCCCCTAGAAAATTGGAACATCGCACGAATCCCGGAAGTGCCTTCAATACTCCGCAAAGACGACGGACCACTCTGCTCAAACCTTCTCAGGAAGAAACACCGGCTTGCCATCACCCTTGCCGACACATAATCCCTCGTCATCTCGAGGTTCGGTCGAGCACCAGGATACTCTTCTCAGGAAGAAACACCGGCTCGCCAACACCCTTGCCGACACATAATCCCTCGTCATCTCGAGGTTCGGTCGAGCACCAGGGCCCTCTTCTCAGGAAGAAACACCGGCTCGCCATCACCCTTGCCGACACATAATCCCTCGTCGTCTCGAGGTTCGGTCGAGCACCAGGGTACTCTTCTCAGGAAGAAACAACGGCTCGCCATCACCCTTGCCGACACATAATCCCTCGTCATCTCGAGGTTCGGTCGAGCACCAGGGCCCTCTTCTCAGGAAGAAACACCGGCTCGCCATCACCCTTGCCGACACATAATCCCTCGTCGTCTCGAGGTTCGGTCGAGCACCAGGGTACTCTTCTCAGGAAGAAACAACGGCTCGCCATCACCCTTGCCGACACATAATCCCTCGTCATCTCGAGGTTCGGTCGAGCACCAGGGCACTCTTCTCAGGAAGAAACACCGGCTCGCCAACACCCTTGCCGACACATAATCCCTCGTCATCTCGAGGTTCGGTCGAGCACCAGGGTACTCTTCTCAGGAAGAAACAACGACTCGCCATCATCCTTGTCGACACATAATCCCTCGTCATCTCGAGGTTCGGTCGAGCACCAGGGCCCTCTTCTCCGGAAGAAACACCGGCTCGCCATCACCCTTGCCGACACATAATCCCTCGTCGTCTCGAGGTTCGGTCGAGCACCAGGGTACTCTTCTCAGGAAGAAACAACGGCTCGCCATCACCCTTGCCGACACATAATCCCTCGTCATCTCGAGGTTCGGTCAAGCACCAGGGCACTCTTCTCAGGAAGAAACACCGGCTCGCCATTACCCTTACCGCCTGACAGACTCTCGCCGGCTCGAGGATCGCTCTAAACAACCAGGACAACCCCCTCATGAAGGCCCAGTGGTTCGCCATCCCATTTCTACAACCGTAAACACTCCTCCACGGCTAGCTCCCGCACCCCCGCAGGAGTGGGGGGCTTGTGTGGTAGGGTAAAAATGGCTTGGGGCCCAACCAGGGCCCAATACAACTCTCACTAAAAAATGGTAGAAACAGCAGTCCAGTTCGGCTTCGAGCCACTGCAGGGTCGGCGCCGAACCTCAAGTTCACCCCCACAGATCTGGTCTCTTCGTATCCGATGAGCGGCGATGGCCCTCGGCCTCCGATCCACGACAGCCCTCCGGGCCGTCCGCCCATCCTGGTGTAGAATGAAGATGACTTGGCGCACCCTACGCCACCAGATTCTCCCAGAAGCACAGAAGCCCCATGATCTGCCATGTCAGCTCCAAATACCACCAGGGGCTTTGCCACGTCAGTCCTATACCACTCCTGGTACTACCACGTCAGCCCTAAACCCCCTGGGCCTTCTGCCACGTCAGGCCCATGGGCTTTCGGGTTCAGACCCGGCCCCCAAGCGGATCCAAACCCGGTTGGGATTCTCTATAAATACTAGAACCTCACCCACCTTTTGAGGTAACCAATCTTTTGCCACTTAAATTTACCTAGTTATTGCTACTCTCTCACAGAGACTGACTAGATCGTCGGAGGGTCCGCCACCGGGATAAACCCCGGTGTTTCAGGACCGTCTGCAGGTACACAAGACCTCGGATCCGAGCCGAGGCATCCACCTCACTCCGAGCCCGTTGCAGGAGCCGCCAAGTCACTCCGAGGGTCGTCAGACGAGCAGCTTTCTCCTTCAATACAAATCGAGTCCGAACTCACACCTAGTGCATCCACACGTCTCCCAGAAATAAACCGCATCAGTAGGCTATTTATCTTTGGTGATAGATTCGTAGGTACCTTAATCACTTTCAAGTTTTCATGCAAAATCAAAAATAAGTTTCGAAAAGTAACAAAAACAAGTTCTAGTTCATCTCAAGAATGTAGATACAAGCAGCCAACTAAATCATGAATACTGAGATCTTCAAGTGTATGACTCTCTCAAGAATATATGTTAGGCTCAAAACTCATAATTTGTGTATTTAAGTTTACTCATAGTTGAACTTGCTATTCTCTTTCATAATTCGTCGAATTGACATGGCCAAGTGAGTAAAAGTTTCAAACATGATCCATATGATAAGTTATTAACTTTTTTAAAGATAAAGACCACAATTAATATTTGTTCTCCACTCTGTACCTATAGTAACTGAGCTCATGTTCTCATCATTGTTGTTAGAAGGATTTTTTTTGTTTTTTGTTTTTGTTTTGTTATTTTTAACACAAAATCAAAAGACTCTAAATGTGAATAAAAACCCCCAAACTTAAATGGAACATTGTCCTTAATGTTTAAAACAAAAACTTAAAATAGGGTTGTGTCACCATCCCAGTTTGAAAGAAAAAGAAAATAAATAAATAAATAAAGAAATGAATAAAAAGAAAAGTGTAAGAACTTCCCTGATAATTGAGTTGCCTCCCAATAAGCGCTGCGTTTCTTGTCTTCAGCTAGACTTGACGAGTTTATGCAATGTATTGAATAGTTTGAAGAGTTATATCTTCCTCTCGCGGCTCAAAACTCTTCTCAATATATGGTTTCGCCCTATGCCTGTTCACCTTGAATGTTTGATTTTTCTCTTTGCTATGAACCTCCAAAGTTCCATGTGGGAAAACTTTTGTAACAATGTACGGACCGTACCATCTTGACATAAGCTTGCCTGGAAAGAGTCGTAATTTCGAGTTATATATCAATACCTTCTGTCCCTCATGAAACTCCTTCCTTGCTAGCTGTTTATCATGATATATCTTGGTCCGTTCTTTGTACAACTTTGCATTCTCATATGCATCATGCCTCAATTCTTGGAGCTCATTCAGCTGCAATTTTCTTTGGTCACTGCTTGTTTCATATCAAAATTGAACTTTTTAATAGCCCAATAAGCTTTGTGTTCCAATTCCACCAGAAGATGACATGCTTTTTCAAAGACCAGACGATATGGTGACATGCCAATGGGCGTCTTGTATGCAGTTCTGTATGCCCACAATGCATCATTCAAGCGTAGCGGCTAATCCCTTCTGCTTGTGTTTACGGTCTTTTCCAAAATGTTCTTGATTTCTCTGTTGCTAATCTCCACTTGCCCGTTGGTTTGAGGATGGTATGGAGTACCCACTTTATGTGTAATCCCATACTTCTTCATCAAAGAAGCAAATGGAAAATTATTGAAGTGGCTATCTCCATCACTAATTATTGCTCTTGGTGTACCGAACCTGCTGAAGATGTTATCCTGTAAAAACATGACAACAACTTTGTGATCATTAGTTTTTGAGGGGACAGCCTCGACCCATTTAGACACATAATCCACACCAACGAGAATTTATAAATAACCAAATGAGTTAGGAAAAGGACCCATGAAGTTGATTCCCCATACATCAAAAAGCTCGATTACTTGAATATTTTTCAGTGGCATTTGATTTTTGGAAGAGATGTTGCCTGTCCTCTGGCATCTATCACAAGTCTTGCAAAAAGAAAAAACATCTTTGAATACATTAGGCCAATAAAAACCAGATTGTAATACCTTAAGTGCTATTCTTTTTGTCTCAAAGTGTCCTCCACATGCAAACTGGTGGCAATGTTGCAGAATACTCATTTGCTCTTCTTCTGACACACATCTTCTTACAATTTGATCAGGACAGAATTTGAATAAGTAAGGATCATCCCAATAATAGTGCTTACACATGGCCGCCAATTGCTTTCTTTCTTGACTCGTCATACCTGGAGGAAAAACATGAACAGTGAGATAATTGACAATATCTGCATACCATGGAAGTTGTATATTTATTTCAAATAAGTGTTCATCTGGAAAGTTTTCACTCAGTGAGGGCACATTTCTCTCTTCATCGTGCAGTAATCTGGACAAGTGATCTGCAACAACATTGTCACTCTCCTTTTTGTCTCTAATTTCAAGATCAAACTCTTGAAGCAAAAGCACCCATCTGATCAACCTAGGCTTAGCATCCTTTTTTGCAAACAAATATCTCAAAGCGGCATGGTCAGTGAAAACAATGACTTTAGATCCAATCAAATATGATCTAAACTTCTTTACAGCAAAATTGACAGCTAACATTTCTTTTTCAGTAGTGGAATAATTAAGTTGTGCATCATTTAAAGTTCGAGAAGCATAGTAAATAGCATGGGGTACCTTATTTATTCTCTGACCTAGAATAGCTCCCAAAGCATAATCATTTGCATCACACATAAGCTCGGAAGGACGGGTCCAATCTGGTGCCATGATGATGGGTGCAGAAATAAGAAGATTTTTTCAATGTAATGAAAGCATTCATGCACTCTTCTATCCATGTAAACTCAACATCTTTAGCTAACAATCCACAAAGGGGTCTGGAGATTTTGGAAAAATCTTTTATAAATCTTCTATAGAACCCTGCATGTCCAAGAAAGCTCCCTACACCCTTGACTGTAGTAGGAGGGGGTAGCTTCGATATGATGTCAATTTTTGCCTTGTCCACCTCGATGCCTTTTTTGGACACCACATGACCTAAGACAATGCCTTGTTGTACCATAAAATGGCACTTTTCCCAATTCAGCACTAAATTGCATTCTTCACATCTCTCAAGCACGAGCTACAAATGGTTAAGGCATTCATCAAAACAAGATCCAAAAATACTGAAATCATCCATAAATACCTCGATGAACCTCTCCACCATGTCTGAAAATATACTCATCATGCATCTCTGAAATGTGGCTGGTGCGTTGCACAATCCAAAAGGCATCCTCCTGTATGCAAAAGTACCAAAAGGGCATGTAAAAGTGGTTTTTTCTTTATCTTCTGGAGAAATAGCAATTTGGTTATGGCCACTATAACCATCTAAAAAACAATAATGACTATATCCTGCTAATCTTTCTAACATTTGATCAATAAAAGGAAGAGGGAAGTGATCTTTCCTGGTTTCGTTATTCAGCTTTCTGTAGTCAATGCAGACCCTCCAACCTGTGGTCATCTGTAGCGCCCCGTTTTCCATATACTGGGAAACCGAGACACGAGCCAGGACCTTTTCATTCAATTAGTCACAATACACAGAAACAGGAAAATTTAAAACTTTTTATTAACATAATATTACAGGCCGAGTGTTTCTACTAATACAATAAGTTACATCAGAGTGTACATGAATAAAAGATAATCATTGCTTTTCCACTTGTAGATATGCCTCGGCTAGAGTCCTTCTGGTTCGCGGTCTTGTGTCCACAACCTATTGAAGTGGGGATGTCAGTATTCACTGACGCTTAAAGGCTGATCATATAGCAACGGATCTCCAAACAAACAATATATATAAATAGGGTGAAGTATGTCGGTGTAGTTTAAGTATTCGTGAGTGCAGTGATTAGAATCTAATAAATGTCAATCAAACTGGAATACCAATGCACTGTCAACTAAACTGGAACACTAATACACTGTCAACTGAACTAGGATACTCATATTCTAATGCCATGTCAACTAAACCAGGATGCTCATATCCTAATGCCATGTCAACTAAACCAGGATGCTCATATCCTAATGCCATGTCAACTAAACCAGGATGCTCATATCCTAATGCCATGTCAACTAAACCAGGATGCTCATATCCTAATGCCATGTCAACTAAACCAGGATGCTCATACTCTAATGCCAGCAAGTCTCCGAAAGCAACATGCAGCCCATACTACATGCGACCCCATCTCAAGCCGTTTCTTCATATATAGGGATTGAACCCGCGTTATGAATTCTAACTGTACACAACCTGTTCCTGACAATACTCCATGACGCTGTGAGGTTGCAGAAGGGGTCAAGTCCCCCTATGCAGTCTGCTTATGGTGTCTCCGTTTTCCACTACTACCCGGCATGCCGGACCTCACTCGATCCCAGTATATCGGGCATCGTTCCAAAATCAAACCATAGGGTTTCGCAAGCGCAGGGTAGCACGAAGCCTACCCTGTGGCACCCTCTGGGGTATAGCAAGCGCAGGACTGCCCAAATGCATCCTGTGGCACCCCAGCCACGGTATTTCATGAATTAACAGAGCGAGATACGCAACCCGTGTCCTCAACCTGTGAGACGGCACCGTACGTATCCCTTTGACGAGAAGGTACAACCCGATAACACCACCTAAGATCGGCCCTAAAGAAAGGTTTGGTCGTACGGTGCACCCTACTACCAACTCCCCTTCTTTCGGGCAAAAGGTTAAGGGATGATTTTATAAGTCACTATCCTAATGAGGTTATTATTTCTATGCAATCTCGCATAGTTTCCAAACATGGTCCAACTCGTGGTCCCTCGATCCAAGACTCTAGTAATAATATCTCTCTCACTCATTCCTACCCCTAACTTGGATTCTACCAACACTCTCGGCCCACGGTCAACCTACATTGGTTAAGATCCGTCGACGCCCGAGGTGAGATCTATCCATTTTACTCTAAGGGGGTAGGATGTGGTCTTGATGGTCCCCTTAGGGTACTTGAAGACCCTAACCTAGCTTTTTCTCAAGCTACAACTACTAGCACTTCTCAACCCTTATTGCCATGAATGAACGGTGCTCATATGCTATGGTTCCATACTAACACTAACTACAACAAGGTAGTTATTCCTACAATTTCCACATGGCTCTTTCTTATTGCTTATCCTATGGCAATTCGATCATGGTATGCAATTGCAAGCATCAACCTACCACCACTAAAACATGGTATATATGACATAACCATCAACTTATAACACTCTTGGTTGTGAATGCGTTTTAGCATGCACTTGTAGCGATCCCAAGCATGGATACATATATAACTAGTATGGACATATAACATTCTCAAGCATGTGTATATACTTCTACATCATCCCTAAAATATGGTAAGTAATTTTACATCAATCCAACAATCATTCTAAGCATACATATCATTCCTAATATGATAGATATTTTTAGAATAAATCCTACAACATGTAAAGCATGAATATGGCTTCTAAATATTTTTAGAAGTGATCCTACAACATGTAAAGCATGAATATGGCTTCTAATATTTTTAGAAGTGATCCTACAACATGTAAAGCATGAATATGGCTTCTAATATTTTTAGAAGTGATCGTACAACATGTAAAGCATGAATATGGCTCCTAATATTTTTAGAAGTGATCCTACAACATGTAAAGCATGAATATGACTTCTAATATTTTTAGAAGTGATCCTACAACATGTAAAGCATGAATATGGCTTCTAATATTTTTAGAAGTGATCCTACAACATGTAAAGCATGAATATGGCTTCTAATATTTTTAGAAGTGATCCTACAACATGTAAAGCATGAATATGACTTCTAATATTTTTAGAAGTGATCCTACAACATGTAAAGCATGAATATGGCTTCTAATATTTTTAGAAGTGATCCTACAACATGTAAAGCATGAATATGACTTCTAATATTTTTAGAAGTGACCCTACAACATGTAAAGCATGAATATGACTTCTAATATTTTTAAAAGTGATCCTACAACATGTAAAGCATGAATATTGCTTCTAACATAATAAATTCCACATCTACTATTGCTACTTTTAATGGAAACATACATCTACTATTGCTACTTAGTAGAAGCATACATATCTACTACAAAGTAACCATACCAAAAGAAAAATAAACAAGAGGGTAAGAAGAAGGAGGATCATCAAACACCATTCAAAGAACAACAACAAACAAACAAACAAACACATAAACAACAAACCTAGGAAGACCCCCCACCTTGTTTCTTTTCTTGATGGAAGCACTAGCTACTTTCCTTCTTTCTCCTAAAACTTCTAGCAACCCTACAAATAAAACTCTCAAGTTAGTCTACTCATTCTTTTCCTTTCTTTCTTTTTTTTTTTTTTTTGATCTTTCTAAAATGAAACTAAGGAGAAGGAAGGGGTATTTATAGGAGGAGAGAAGCGTGGAGATTTCAATTGTGCACCCACACAATTGTATAAAAGCCCCCCCACCTTTTGGGGGCCGGCCATGCCTAGGAGTAGGGGGAAAGTGGGGGAGGTGTTATGTGGGGGAAAATTGATATGGAGGAGGAGTTTTCTAGAAGAATTCTTAACCCTCTTATGTCTTTGTAACCCTAGGTTTAGTACCCAATAATCCCTAATTATCTATTAGGTTGTCATGGCTAAAAGGATCACAATGGTGAAGAAAAATATAAAATAATCAAGTAGTCGAACGCTAATAAAATAATATTATTAATAGTCGGTCGGGATATTACATCATCCTTGTAGGAATAAGCTCATTCTCATCATTTTTCACCACTGTGACTCCACTTTTCTTAGGCACTACATGTATAGGACTCACCCATTTGCTATCTGAGATAGGGTAGATGATGCCAACATCTAGTAGCTTAAGGATCTCTGTTCTCACCACTTCCTTCATGTGTGGATTAAGCCTTCTTTGTGCTTCCCTGCTAGGCTTTGCATTGTCTTCAAGAAGTATTTTATGCATGCACTTGGATGGACTTATTCCCTTGATATTTGCAATGGTCCACCCTAATGCACCCGTATATTCTCGCAATACTCTCAACAGCTTCTCTTCTTCCTGCATACTCAAGTTTGCAGCAACTATCACAGGTAACGTTTGGTTTTCACCCAAGTATGCATACTTCAAATGTTCAGGTAGCAGCTTTAGCTCCAAATCTGGTGTCCTGGTATTAGAAGAAACAAAGGTGTTATTAGACACAAGATTTTCAAACACAGGTGCAAACTTACCTGAATATGATTTTGGAGTTTCAAGGTAGTGTACTGTCTCTGTAATCCTCCATTCAGTATCATCATATTCCTGTTCAACTCGAGATAGTGTTAGAGAGTGTGTAATTGTGGCCTGTAGTGGATCGACACTATGTACCTGAAATATTTGGTCAACAATCTCCTGAACCACATCAATATTATAACATTCATGATCATCGCGTGGTAATTTTAGTGCATCAAACATTTTAAACTCAATCTTTTCACCGTTTATTTTCATACTTATAGTACCATTTTTAACACAAATTTTTATATCAGCAGTACTCATAAAGGGTCTACCTAAGATGATAGGTAAAGAAGATGGCATTGAAGAGTCTTCCATATCCAAAACAATAAAATCTGCAGGCAAAAGGAAATTATTTACCTGAACTAAGACATTTTCTAAAATACCTCTAGGTCTCTTGATGCTGCGATCAGCCAATTGTAAAGTGATTGATGTTGGTTTGAGTTCCCCCAATCCTAGTTCTTCGTAAACAGAGTAGGGAAGAAGATTTATGCTTGCCCCCAAATCTAGCAGCGCCTTTTCAAAAAAAATGCTCGCCAACCCTGCAAGGAATGGTAAAACTACCTGGATCCTTCAACTTAGGAGGTAATTTCCTCAACAATACCGCACTCACTTCCTCTGTTAGAGCAACATTCTCCCGAACCTGAAACGTTCTCTTCTGAGTACAACATTCTTTCAAAAATTTGGCATAAGAAGGAATTTGTTTAATAGCATCAAATAGGGGAAATATTGATTTCTACCTTCCTGGGGGTTTCAAAGATATCAAGTAAATGTTGTTCTTTCTTTTGCTTGACTAACCTTTGAGGAAATGGTGGCAATACTACCCTTTCTTGGTCACTTACCTTGTTGGAAACCAAGGATTTTGCTGGTTGTGTGTCCCTGATTTCGATTTTGTCTGATTCTTCCGCGTTTGTGACAACCTTGCTGTCGATTATCTTACCACTTCTTAGGGTTGTCACCGATTTGAGTTGTTCTTGTCCTCTAGGGTTTGGTATGGTTTGTGATGGGAGTTCTCCTGCCTTTCTTTCACTTAACTCCTTAGTGATTTGACCAATTTGCGTCTCCAATTTTTGAATGGCCTATCCTTATTGGTTGCTTGTTTGATGTTGTTGGAGCAATTGAAGAACGGTGGATTCGAAATCCAACTTCTTCTGTTCTTGAACAGGTCGATCAAAACCATTCCTGGTCTGGAATTGCTGTGCATGCCCTTGTGCGATTTGAGTGCCTTGATTATTTTGATTATTGTTCCATGAGAAATTTGGATGGTTTCTTCACCCTGGGTTGTACGTGTTTGGGAAGGGGTTGTTCTTGAGTGGGTACACTCCCTGTCCTACGTAGTTTGCGTGCTCCTGATCTGTGAAAGAAGACACTGGACATGTATCAGTTGTATGATCAGAATGAGAACAAATTGCACAAATTTATTTTGCTTGGTTTTTTACGCTACCTAACGTCGAAATTGCATTAACAAGCATATCAATTTTTTTGTTCATGGTTACCATTTCTAATTGCATGTTATTACTAGTAGAAATTTCGTAAACTCTCTATTTCTTTGAAAAACCACTTCCCCTTGTTGAGAATTGTTGTGAGTTCTCGCTGAGTTCTTCGAATAGCTCGATGGCCTCCTCACCACTCTTTCTCATCAAGATTCTATTGCAAGATGAATCTACAATTGCTTTGTTCGTGTCATTTAAACCCTCATAGAACGCTTGTACCTGATCATCCTTAGGCATGTTGTGCGTAGGACACTTGAGAAGTTTGTTCTTAAAGTCCTTCCATGCCTCGAAGAACAAATCACCATCTTTTTGTTGGAAGAGTTGAATTTTCCTTTTTAGTTGTTTGGTTTTTTTAGCTGGAAAAAATTCCTTTAAGAACTTTGTTGCCAATTGCTCCCATGACTGAACTGATCCTGGTTCCAAATAATTATACCACAATTTAGCATTAAGTTTTAATGAAAATGAAAACAAAATTAACCTGATTTGTTCAGGGGTAAGCCCTTGGACGCTTTACGTTCGGCAAAGATCAAAGAAATCTTGCAGGTGGAGATGAGGATCATCATCTAGTTTGCCACTAAAGTGGGGGACCATGCTGAGTAATTGAGGTGATAGGTGCATATTCCCCGTGACATTAGGTTGATAAGCTATGCAAGAAGGTTGCTCAATATTCTTAGGAGTGAATTTGTCCTGCATTGGTACTCGATTTGGTACTTCCTCACCCATTGTTACTTTTGGAATGGTTCGTGGTCTTAGCTGTTGTTTTAGTTTGTGCAGAGTGTGGTCTATTTCTTGGTCAATAGGTAGTAGCTTGGGATGAAGTAATCGTCTCCCGTGCATACACCAAAGTCATGTAGCCTCTAATTGGACCGTACCTATATATAAAAAAATCATAGTTTTCAGTAAAAAAAATTATTTATTTATTATTATTTTTTTTGATTTGCAAGTTAAAATACTAAACAATTCTCGGCAACGGCACCAAAAACTTGTTAATAATTTCAGTTATCTACATGAATAAATAATCCGAACACAAATTTAAAACCTCGCAAGTGTACGGATCGTTTACAGAAGCGTAGTGAAAGCAAGGGTCGATCCCACAGAGATTGTAGTAAATAACTTACTAATCAATATAACAGGGTGCTTGGTATAAAGTCTCTTTTTACTTTTTTTTTATAACGGTGTATCTGAAGGGAAGAAGAGATTAAAATAGAGATCAAGAAGTTCTCAAATTGGTTAATTTGAATCAAGAAATATCTATTGAATTAGTTGGGCTCGATTTCCACCTTTAGTCATGTATGCTAGATCAACTTCTACACTACTCTGATCACTCATGCTTGTTCATTTAAGAGTATGGTATCTACTTTTTAAATTAAAGATTTCCCTAAGCTAAGAATTGGGCATGGTATCTACTCTAATTCCTTTCTCTCCTTAAGTATTTAGCATGATATCTACTAAGTTGCACTTGAAGAAAGCATAGAAAACGTGGGAATTGACAAACACTCAAAGATCCAGAAGTTGTCATCAATTCTAGACCTCCAAGTTGATTAAACCAAAGAACCTAGTTGATTCTTGCGTTACTAGTTATGAGCATACGACTCAGTCATCTCAATTTACTCATATAACAGATTCAATTCTATAATAAGCAAAAACTTGATAACTTAACTTTGGTTTGTGTTAACCATGGCATATCAGAGGAGCATATGGATATATGAGTGTATATCAGTGTGCTCAAATAGAGTGAGATAGAGTATTCATCAACAAATAAATTGAGTTAACAAACACTTGAATAGAAAGGATATCAAACATCAAATATTGCATATCATAAATTTTGATCAAGATGCTACCAGGTTTAATCAATAAGTGATAGTAGTGCTTTAGTAGATTTGTAAACATTACATGACTAAGGTTTCAATTGGCCCAAATGAGTTTGGTTACACATAATCCAACTTTTATTGACTAACAAATTTGGATACATGACTCTATTAATTTAAACAACTCAAGAACAAAATTTGAGAGAAGAAGTAACACTGATTTGTGTGATGATCAGCAGTGAAGCCAATTGCCCTCCTCCTCTTCAAGTTGATCTCCTCTGGTTCTTAATCCCTCCTTTTTTCGATCCCCTGCAGTCTGTGTTTTCCCTTTTTTTTATAGCTTCCTTTCCCCTATCTGCAGATCTCTAGCTTAAGATTGCAATCCCTCAATACCGGGTATGGATTGAGTCAAAATCCCCTTTATTAACTGCCAGACCAACTAACTAGCTAGATTTTTGGGAAGTTGTTATTTGCAGCTATATATTATTTGTTTCCAGGATTTTGACAGCTCAATCTTATTTATGTTGCAGATTTGGGTGTAGTAAGGGTGTATCTCAACTGTGCATATCTTTAGCTCCCCATAGATTCTTTTATTTTTGCTCTCCTTCTTGGCTTGTAGTTTTGATTGTACCTGCATATACTAGTTCTTCTCAGGAGCACTTTCTTTTTGTGTTTGTGACTTGCAACTAACTGATTCAAAACCAGAAGGTGAAAAAAGTGAAACTCAGCAGTGAAGAAGGACTCTTTTGTGTAGCTGTATTTGAACATGGACAAATCATGTATCTGTGTGGAACTGATACTGTAGCACCCTAAAAAAAATGCACAGCTGATACACTCAGTTGAGTTGCACATCTGAATTTGCTCTCACTCTTCAATTCAATTATACTCTGCTAGTTGAAACCCTCTTGCAACTTCTTCCACAATCCTAGAGATTTTTCATGATTTGGGCTTAATCAATTTAGAGTTTCAATCACCAGTGGAGTTATAATTGATAGGGAGTAAAAGAAGGACTTTAGAAGTGAAGAATGGGGACTGTGAGCTTTGAAGTGGAGGTTTCAAGAAAGCACAACTGATCTGCACAGCTGACTTGCACTGCTGAGTTGCATAGCTGACTGCCTAGCTGAGTTACACAGCTGAGTTGCACAACTGATGTTGGTGCAGCTTAATGAATTTGCCTATGATAATGCTTCTCAATACCTGGCTCCACACACATAATTCTTGCTTCATGAATTTGCAGCTTAACTGTGAAGAAGACTTTACATCTAACTCAAGTATCTGTGGTGCATATAGCTGATATATGCACAGCTCTTGCAGGAAGTCATTTTCCACTTCAATTGCAATCTGCTATTTGAAGTGGAGTTAATATGAGGCTTGATCAATATGGAGCTTTAACCACCAAAAGGGTAACACCTGATAGGGAGTTAAAAAGTTGTGTTAGAGAGTGAAGAACTGGAGGTGTGTGAGCCTTGAAGTGAAAAATTCAAGTTTGCACAGGTGACATGCACAGCTGATACATGCACAGCAGATACATGAGTTGTTTTGCCCTTCAACTACACTTCTTGTAATGGCCAGCTGCTGTTTGAGAAGCTTGCAACTTCATCTACAGTTTGGTTCGAAATTCTGAAAGCTTGCTTGAATTTAGGCTCGATCAACACTGAACTTCACCACTCTTCTATTTACCAGCTGATGTATAGCTGCACTTTCTAGGAGGTGAAGAAGGGAGTTGGAGGGTGAAGAAATGGAGATTGTAGGCATCTGCATATCTTCTTTTTGTATAATTTAGCTCTTCATGTTTGAATAAAAAACCCCACACTTTCAACCTTGTTGACACAACTCTCCATTATGCCCCTACAAATGTTTTGATGCAAAATTAATGTTCTCCATTCCAGTGCTTCCTCCTCATAGTGGTAGATTAGTCCTGAGTAAGTCTTGAATCCACTCAATTTAGTTGCTTCTGGGCTCTTTCCTATAGAAAAGTGAAAACAAGTATAAATGACCAAAGATAGAGAATTTAATTGTTAATTGTATTCAAATTATTGATCCAAAATGTGGACATTAACAGATTTATCAATATTGGATTAGTTTTTCTCCAAATCCCAACTCGAGGGGAAAAGTTGTATCCACATCATCACGCTAACGGGGTTAACGCTAAGAAAACTACTAGACTCGTTAACCCCGTTAACGATAGGGATATTTTGGTATTAAAATTTCAAACAGGGACAGTTTCGTACATACTTCGAAAAAGTGGGATAGTTTGGTAAAAAATTCCAGTCATGTAAGGTAAAGTATGCATATATGCATATTTTACCTTAACATTTCGAAGAATTGCTGCACTCGTTGAGAAGGTAAAAAATGCATATAATCGGAAAAAATGAAACGGACGAAATCATCATGTTTCATCCCATTAATTTTAATATTAAAATTTTAATTTCTGCGAAATAAAATTAATTTAAATGTTTATTTTGCAAAAATAAAAAATTTAATATTAAAATAAATGAGATTAAACATAATGTTTCGCCACAGGGAAAAAAAAATCAAAATTCACATGGGACGAAACATCTTCAATGTGAATTTTGAATTTTTTTTTTTTTTGATTTTTTTGAAAAATTTGAAAGGGATTTTTTTAAAAAAAGGGTGACCCACATGGAATAAAATTTTTATTTTTGCGAAATAAAATTAATTTAAATGTTTATTTTGCAGAAATTAAAATTTTAATATTAAAATAAATAGGATTAAAGATGGAAAAAAAAATTCAAAATTCACATGGGACGAAACATCTCCAATGTGAATTTCGATTTTTTTTTTTTTTTTTTGATTTTTAAAAAAATTTTTAAAGAGATTTTTTTCAAAAAAGGGGGACGGGGGACCACATGGAACGTCGTACCAATGGGTTTTTAAATTAAGTTGTTAATTATTTTTTAATTAACTAAACCTAATTGATTAGCTAACTTATTTAACTAAAAGTTTAATTAAAATACTAACTATATTAACTAGTAATTTTCACATGCGATACACGACATAATAAATATATTTTTATTAAAAGTAAAAAACTTCAGCGTAGTCTAACATTGAATCTAATATTTCATTCATATTAAATATGCGCAGGCAATACACAGATTTGTTTGTCTACAAATGTTTATGTTTGTTGAATTTAATTTCGACGTGTATTACACGTGTTTGTTTGGTTACAAAGTTAGGGTTTGTTTGGTTACAAACCCAACTATCCCATTAAATAGTAGAGAAGTAAATATATTATATTATAGATAGATAGATAGTAATTTACACACGTGATGTGATGAATTTTTAATATTAAAAAAAAAGTAAAAAATTTGACATAGCGAAAACTCGATCCTGAGACCTCCTTCATATTAATTGCACGTGCGATGCACGTGTTGGTAGATTGACAAATGACACTAAAGCTTTCTCCCATTATAAGATTAGAGATTAGAGATTAATTAACTAAATTAGGAGTTTAAGTTTGTTTCCCCCCTAATAATTCAGGGTTTCATCAGACAGAACATGATCATGTTTTGTACTATGAAAATAAAAATAAAATTACGGATGATCATTTAAAAAATAATTAAATAATACGAAACATGATGATTCGTTACACATAATATACATATTGCGATATCGGCTGCTATCTTTACTTTTTTACTGTACGAAAAATGGAAAAAAATGACAAAATGTCTGACGAGTGCAGCGGTTATAGTGCCGAGTTATGCTTAATATGCAAATTTAGACGAATGCTGTAAGAGCATCCACAGTCGTTTTTATCATATGGTATAAAATGGCAGCTACAGTAATAGCAAATGGGTTCGATCGCTGCAGTCGTCGTTTGCTATATTGTTTCTCATTTTTTAGAAAAAAGCGAGCGACGGGGTATGATATACCGTCTCATCGTTTAAAAGAAATTAAAAAAAATTAATTACTTATTAAACTATTAAACTATATTAATTAACTAAATTAAATAATATTATATTAACTAAACCTAATTACTACACTACCTAAACCTAAGGAATACTCCTAATCAGCATTAATTACTACACTACTCCACTGTGGATGCTTTTGGGCGGACGGGGTTTGATACCCCGGACGGGGTATCATTCCCCGTCTGAGGGTAAAGTAAAAAAAAAATATATTTTTTTAAGGTGAGCGACGGGGTATCATACCCCGTTCGAGGTATGTATCCCCGTCCGACCATTTAAAAAAATTAAAATTAAAATTATTGAGACGGTATATGTTGTTCCGTCCGAATCGATTAAATAATTATTAAATCAGAGAGACGGGAAATCATACCCCGTCTTTTATAATTTGAGAAAGCACATTTCGTTTCTCATATTTGAGAAATGAGAATAGAACGTTTGCTAAAAAATGGATAAATGAGAAACGACTGCAGAGGTCGTTTGCTATTTCTTTTGCTATAATATGACAAAATAGCATATATAGCAAACGACTGTGATGCTCTAAGTGGGAAGAGTGATCTCGGGCCCTAATACAACCCACAACCAGCGTCTAGAGATCATGCACGTGGGTCAGAGCAATTCCACGTGGGCCCCACTTGCAAGTACATCCGCATAGACTATCCGTTAACCGCACGTTAAAAAGCATGACTGCGCATCTCGAACTGCGGATTTCTAGATCTAACGGTTAGACGAGCCTCGATATACGGGAATCATATGCGAAGATCGTATACGGTTTATATCAGCACGTGCCGATATGGCCGCTTTTTAGCCGCCCATTCATATCAAACTCCCACTTTTCTTCCATTTCCAGTTCCATTTCTGTAAAGTTCTCCGTCTTTAAATTCCGCACCGACGACCACCGTCCCTACCAAAAATCCTAAACGTAACAGCGACTTTCACTCCAATTTCCAAAACCCTAACCCTAAATCTATGTTTCCTTCTTCAACCCAGTCGAAGTTCACTGCTGCTCGTCGTCGCTGCTTCAACGGCGACCTCTTCTCCTTCGTCTCCAATGGTTTTACTTCAAGATTCGGTAACCTCTTTCTCTCCTCTACTTTGTCCATGTTCTAGATTCCAGTACGGGCGAAAAAGATTCCACCTTTACTACTTTCCACTTGAATTCAACCCCAACCGAACGAAAAGATGGAAAATTGGGGCAGAATTCGCGAGTTCTACATCAAAAAGCGTGCCAGAATCCCCAGAATCCGATGGATTGGCTCAGTTGGGCCCCACCTTAACAAACTACCATAATGGGACAAAAAGGCTGTATTTTTTCAATTTTCCAGTTGAATTCAGCCCCAGTCGAACAAAAAGATGGAGAATTGGGGCAGAATTCGCTGGCTCCACATCGAAAAGCATGCACGGAGACCCAAAATCCGATGAATTGGCGCAATTGGGATCCACCTTTACTCACTACCAAGAGGACCCTTTGGTGGACAAGTTAAAAACTCAGCTTGGGGTTATTCACCCAATCCCTTCACCTCCCATTAGCAAAAGCATTGTAGGGTTCTTCGTGTTCTTCTTCTTTGTGGGAGTTGTGTTTGATAAGTTGTGGACGTACAGAAAGAGGTGGGGGAAGGAGAATGGGAATGTTGGGTTTGAGAATGGGAGCTGGCCGCAGGTGCCGACAAGCTTTTCGCTGTTTTTGGAGAAGGATTTGCAGAGGAAGGAGTCGGTCGAGTGGGTGAATATGGTGTTGGGGAAGTTGTGGAAGGTGTATAGAGGTGGGCTTGAGAATTGGGTTATCGGGTTGTTGCAGCCGGTTATTGATGATCTTAAGAAGCCGGACTATGTGGAGAGGGTGGAGATCAAGCAGTTTGAGCTTGGAGAGGAGCAGCTTTCGGTTCGGAATGTGGAGCGGAAGACTTCTCGTCGTGTTAATGATTTACAGTGAGTTTCGTTTTCTTTTGTTTTGAATTATTTTCCTGTGGATTATGGTGGAATTATTGGTTTGAAGTAACAATATTTGAGTAGAGTTTGAATAGGTTAGATTTCTAAATGGCCGAAATATTTGATGATTAATTGTGCAACAAAGATTGCGTTGTTGAAAACATTATAGGGTTGAAAATAAAAATTTCAAAGCTATATCCTTTCTCCCATTTAGTGTGACATGATTCGAAATTGTCGTTTATGTCCTATTCGAGGCATAAAGTTAAAGTGCAAGGAACTTATCTAACTATGGCCGAGTATTGCAAGCACTTTATTTTGGCATACTTAAATTTTAGCATGAAGGTTTGTATTCTCTTTTTCAAGATTTTTGGTTTGAAGACGATGATACTTGATATGGGTATAAGCTGAGCCACACGATCCCAGTGCGCATCTTAAAGCTTCTCAAGGGTAGAAAAGTAATTTTAGAGTAACTACAGACCCACTAAGGAAATATGGGCCGCCCCAGACCCATCAACTCAACCTTGCCAGCAATTCAAACTAAATTACAACCTAATAAGAAGAATTTCCAACTAATTAAAAATGTCAGTCAAATCCTTTATCTCAAGCAAGATTATTAACTAATTGTATTCCATCGCTATGGTAATATGGAGTTTAATCTCAAAAGATACAATTTTAAGTTTATCTTTTGGAACTAACTCCTAGGCTATAAACATTATCCCCCTTCAATCAGCACAAGGTAATCAATACTTTTCCGCCAAAACTCTAATTCTCATTTTTGAGATACTGATTTGAGCGTTGGAGGGTCTTTTGCCTGGAACAACCCCGACTTCGTCTAGGTTTGCCGGCGATGTCTTATCCGTCCAGATCCTGATCTGGGCGTTCTCCACCATCCAGATTCAGATCAAGGACCCTTTAGGCAACACAATTAAGATTTGATCAATGGTTCAGATTGTAAGTTTCCTTCCTAAAAAATAACTCATTATTTGATTCCTCCCATACAAAAAAGCAGCAACAGATTGTCGTCTGTGAAAAACTACAGATCTGTCTCTCCGATCTGATCTCGCCGATAATAAATCACTTTCAGCCATGCCTAAGGAAAGAAGAGGGCGACCACTAGCCATCAAGCCGACGTTCCTCTTCTTCCACCTCCGCCGGGGCAACCTCCTTGTCCGCCGTTGCAAACTCTGCGTCCTCCGTTGTAGTCTCCCATCAGCAGGGCAACATTGGTGGGTTCCCAACATCGTCGCTCTGAACCTCAACTTGAGCCTTGCTCAAATGAGGTCAAGGTTTTTGTCCACATAGCCACTCCCTCCAGGGAGCACACAACTTGCGGCATTGGATCTCCATGACATCTGCAACACCCGACAACAGGAAAAAGATCTCTGCCACCACTTAGATGAAAAACACACCGAAGAAAAGGTCCCTCAATTAGAACACCGGTGAGCAAAAAAAATACTTCCCCCCGTCGACAGAGGCCCTGACGGACACCTTCACCATGAGGGCAGAAAAATGAAGAGGAGCCCAACTCCAATCAGCCGACGAGCTCCTAAGAACAACAAAGAAGAGGATTCACCCATCACTCGGGTTGTACTTGAAAAATCTTTATTTCTTATTAACATCATATTGCAAGCTCAGAAATACATGAGAGATTCCTTGTTCTTTTTGGCACAAGTCTAGGAGCTGAAGTACATGGAATTGTCCTCTCCTTCCCACTCCAATCACTTACGACTACGGGGAAGAAGGATACTTCTGTTCAAAGATATAGTTCGCTTGGGACGCCTCTTCTCTACTAGAATTCCACCTTGACCACTCGAATTGATCAGGGAGGCACCAACCCAGCGGACTGAGTCTGAATGCTTCGTTCATGAGGGTGCAACACCCTCTCTATCGAGGCCATGCTTAAAGAACCAGCTACCCCACTTTGGGCATCTCTTGGGTTCCTCGACGCCATTCGGGATCGAAAGGTCAGATCATGGAACCGCTTCCCTTGGTTAATCTCCCCAAGAGAACATGAAGTACTTCATGTTTGAGTCCCTTCAAGTGATAACTGGTAGATCTCAACCTCCTTGTTGATAGCTTCTTCTTGATGTCAACATCCTTGACCATAATCTTCAATCGAAGCTCGCAAGTACGAGTCGAGTAGTTGGGGTGAGTCTGACTTGAATGGCTAGTGCGAGTCTCCCTCAGGTGGGCAACCTCCAAGCCCTGCTCCAGGACCACGTTTATTCAATTGATCCCTCTTGGTCATGGCTGCAAGTCATGCGCGGCGAAGACGGATGATCACAACATCTGGGGCTCTCCTCCGGTGTACACAATTATCTGTCAACTATGAGTGGAGTTACTATACCAACACAAAGGACCCCGCCTCAATAAAGACTAGGAAGACTCAACTCAACACACACATAGCTCTTACTCAAAAGGAAAAATACAAGTGTTCGATGTCAAAAGCATTTTCATTCAACTAAAATAGAAGATACAAGAGACGGTGGGCAGTCCGCTATTAGACATATTTACAATATCAAAATAAAAGGGATAAAAGCGAAGATGAGGAGTGAGAGGTCTACCTCGATCGACAGAGCTACTGGAGCGAAAGTCCCGACCACTTTCTTCCTCTTCGCCCAACACCCCCCTTTGGGTCACTTTCTCCTCTTGAGCCAACTCTTCTTCCTCCTCTCCTGCCTCTTCTTCCTCGTCCTCCGATTCCTCCACGGATAGTTCCTCTCCCGGCCTCAACCCGAGACGATATCCTTTCCCGTCGAAGTTAGGAACACGCTCGACCACATCCTTAATGCCCTTAGCTTAGGCCTTCTTCATGTTGGCGAAGAGATGCTCCTCGGCTGTGACCCTCACTGCGGCAACTGCGACCTCCTTCCCCTTTGCAGCTGCCACCGTCTCCTTCCCCACCTTTAACCTTTCCGTATTCTGCTTAGCTTCAAGCTGAGTGACCTGAGCAAAAAGAGCTCGAGCAAAAAGAGCTTCCTCCGAGCTCTTCACCACCCCGTGCTCCTTCTCTAACTTGGCTTTGGAGGCTTGAGCCTCCAGATCTTCTTCACCACAATCTGTTTGCGCAGGTTCCTAAAGTGGCAGGTTATCTACAAAAAGAAAGAGGGAGAGCTTTAGAACTTAGAAATATATGAAAGAATGCAAAGTTACGTTAAGAAACAAGACATATATCGACATATGGGCTTGAGAGATCACACCATAATGGAGGAATCGATCTACTGCTCTTCAACCGGTTTCTATCCTTCGGAGTCGAAAGATGCTTAACCATGTCGACATAACTAGAAGAATCACCGATGAAGCCATTGTGCTGCCTGATGCCCTAGTCGGGCACATACATCTTCTTATCCGTTTCGGTGAGGATCATGTTGGCCTCGGTGACCAAAAGGGGTGCTTGCCGAGATAACCACAGCCAGTGAAAGACCCCCTACAGAAGGGCTTGTTGTCACTCCTGGAGGTGACTACAGGGCCACCACAAGGGCAGACGCCGAAGAACTCCTGGCCGCCTTCACTGACGACGACTTGCTAGTAGCCCTCTTCCTCTTCTTGTCCTCGGGTGCCTTGTTGCTCCATCTGACGCGGGCCGACATTATCGCATCGAAATCCATATTCTTCGCCTCTGCAAAAAGGAAACAAAATGAAATATGAGAAGAGGATAAAACAAGAAGGGGAAAATGACTAAGTATTTAACAAAATAAAAAGTTAGAACTAAAAATCGTACTAGGGTTAATTGGGCTTAGACCCCTTCGAAGAGGACATCCGTCATATCCCTCCACCTCAGTGCTGTACACTTGAGAAGAGCATTGCTTAATCTCTTCTCCTCATCCACTACCAGCTCTGCCTTTGCCCTGCTGGAGACACCCAATCTCCACTTAGTGGGAAATTCCCACGACTGGGAACTGCAGATGATGAAGAACTTTTCCTTCCAACGTTTAATCGAGTTAGGATTTTCGATCACTCCCATGTCCCGATGAGGGGAAAGATAGAACCGATACTCTTGTTCTGCAGGTGGAGCCTGAAGTGCCTTCTCCACACGGTCAAGTTCGGAGCAAATCCAGTCCTCTGACACTGTAAGATAAAGTCGGTCGTATGCCTTCACATGTTTGATATGTACTGCACCAGGCTAAACTTATACCAATTCAATACTCTTTCAGAAATGAGTGCATATGAAGACGCAACCCGGCGTGGAAATCGTCGTAGGGTAAGATACAAAATTACACGGAGATCGACGAACAGGCCCTGACCCTAGGACCAGGTAGAAGCAGCTCAAACTCGGGAGGGATCCCGAAAGTGAATTTGATCTTCAAAAGATGGTTGTAATAGAGTCGGCCTCGGTGGTCTTTCGGAAGTTGGGCTCTTCATATCGCATCCCATAATGGATGAAATCCTCCAAATCTTCGGGATATTGTCGGATGAGGGGAGGAACATGAGGGGGTTACAGTCCGAACACGCCCAACATTCTTTCCTTCTTGAAAGTCGAAAAAGACCCAACTATTCCTTTTCCTTATATTCTTTAGTGGGTTGGGAAGAAGTCTCCTCTTCGATAAAATGACTCGAGGAAGCGTCGTCACCAGAAGAGATCCTAGCAACGGTGTCCGATCTACAGAATATCACCGCAAAAGATCTCTGGAAAAAGCTTAAACATTCTAGAGAGAGAAAGAACTCGGAGGAGATAAAGAGATTTTGGAAATGAAGTTGGGGATGAAGAATGAGAAGGAGATTTTGGGGGGGAGAGAATCCCATAACGGTTGGGCTCCCAACGGTTGGAAAAAAAGAAGTGGGTTGACATTATGTTGACGTCAGCATGACGTCGTTGCCACCGCACACCTCCATCATGCCGAGGAGATCGATGCTTTCGGTGCATCTCCGCCGTTTGATTATCTCGAGATGTGTGCTCGTCTTCCTTTGCCATTGAATGCGTTTCAAAAATCATGCCACGCTTCTCGATGTGCTACCCGACAAAGCGCTGACATCAACTTGCTCCTCGGGGTCACGCTTTGAGGGGCTCGAGGGTTTTGGCGATTATGGGCCGTTTGATTGCCCCAAAAATCGCGCCTGCTTGATCAAAGCTCCCGGCCACTCCAAATTTCGTTTCAGATTTTAATTTTTATTTAAAAATTATGCTTAATAATTAAAATTTCGAAAAACTTAGTTAAAAGTTCCAAAAATAATGTTAAAATTTGGGAAAATTAATTTAAAATTTTAAATTCTAAAATATAATTATAATTTTGGAAAAATAATTACGAATTTAGTATATTTAATTAAAAAGTATGCAAAGTAATTATAAATTCGGAAAAACTTATTAAAAATTATGTAAATTAAATAAAAATTGGGTGAAATTAATCAAAATCCAAAAAATTTATTGTACGTTCTTCAAAATTGCCACTACCCAGAGAAGCTCCGAATAAGATCGTGTCCCCGAAACTTTGCTAAGCTCTTTTGATTACCCGAAAGATGGCGAACTACTTCTCGAAGGTTGCTACATCAAATCTTGAGGAGTGAGGGGGCTCTGATATGGGTAAAATCATAGCCACACGATCCCAGCGTGCATCTTAAAGCTTCTCATGGACATAACGATAATTTCGTAGCATCTAGAGGCCCACTAGGGGAATATTGGTCTCTCTAGGCTCATCAACTCAACCAGGCCAACAATTCAAGGTAAATTACAGCCCAATAAGAAGGATTTTCAGCTAATTAAAATTGCCAGTCAAATCATTTATCTTAAGCATGATTATTAACTAATTCTATCCCATCACTTGGAGAATCTGGAGTTTAATCTCAAAAGATAGTTTTTTTGTCTATCTTTTGACACTAACTCCTAGGCTCTAAATACTTTTCCCCTAAATCAGTAGAATGTAATCAATACTTTTTTGCTAAAACATAAAATCTCATTTCTGAGTTATAGACTTGAGTGTCAGATGGTCTTTTGCCAGGGACAACCTCGGTGCTCAGACCGTCCAGATCCTGATCCGGGCGTTCTTCACAATTCTGATTCAAATGAAGGAGTCTTTAGCCATCACAATTCAGATGTAATCAACGGTCTAGATTGTAAATTTCCTCCTTAAAAAGGAACTCATTATCATATTGCTCACACACCGAAAAAAGCAGCAACAGTACCATTTTCAATTAAGAGTGTATAGGGATACTGAAACCAATTTGTAGTTAGATTCAGTTTGGAAGTGGTACCCACCAATTGGTAGGCTTCAAACTATGGTACATGCACAGTCTCAACCAGTATAAATGTATGGATTTACATGAAGCTATAAAATTTGCTTCATGTAACAGAGGCGGTGACTCCTAACCAACTAAATCAAATGTCACTTGTATTGAACCTATAATATTTATCTCTTAATGCAGTACCTAAAAGACCTAAAATAACTATTTTATACAAATGTTGAGATTTTTAGACTTAGGATGATGACTTGTGTAGAACCTTCTAGTCATATCCACAGGAGGTATTACCCAAAAAGCTCTAGGCAGTTTCAAGCATTTTAAGATATAACGGGGTTCTAATTGTCCTTAATTGTCCCCGAGTTTTATTTGTTATAGTATCTTATTAAAAAGAAGTGGAGTATTGCGTGATTAGGCCCTCTTTGGAAATGGACGTAATTAGAGGTACATGGAGTTATCCAAAATACCTACCTCTACCTATAGGTATATTAAAATTCTTAACTTTTTGGGCCCCAAAAGGCAAAATACTTGGAGGGTATCTCAACTCCAAAAAAACTAGAGTTATTTGTAAGAATCTTTTAAATGTAGGCTGAGGCGTGAGGCGTGACACCTTAGATTGTATACTTGTACGGTTGTACCTCCACTTGAAAATACTTATAAATATCTAAATTTTGTTTCCAAACAAGCCATTCTAGCTTTCATATTCCAGCCTCTTAATTAGTGGAATTGTGAATACAGGTTAACACTAGTGACTGATGTTTAAAATAGGTGAAAATCAATGTTACATAGTGATATGGGTAAAAATAGAATAAAATCGGGACCGTCCAAACCAGGCATGGATCTTAAAGCTCTCAGGGGTAAAACAGTAATTTTAGTAAATACATGCCCATGGGATGAGTTGGGCCGTTTTCAGGCTTGTCGACCCAGCCCAGCCTGTAATTGGAACTGTTACAACAACCCTAACACAGAGGAGTCCAGATCTATCGTACCCAGTTTAAACCCCCTATTTCTAGGGCGTAACGGATTCTATCCCTCCACCCACAAGAGAGTGTTTGAAAGCTCTATCTCTTTGTCAAGAGAGAGAGCCCAGACTTGATTTCTTCATATGAAAGGGATAACGACTATCCAAACACCGGAAAGTAGAGATAGATGAATATCTTGAAACTAGTCCCCCTCGGCGATTATATATACCTCGAGACATCCTCAGAAACAAGGTAACTGATAACTTCGCTCTCAAAACCCACCATAACTTCGAGTTTCTAACTTGGGCGTTGGAGGGTTTGTTGTTGGGGCCACCCCTGTGTTTCAGACTTGTTTTGCAGGTCCAAGGGAGTGATATCAGCCGTTTCTAACGATTAGATCTCAGAGTTGAGCACGAGTTCTTTGTCGTCAAAATCGACGAATAGCGAATGTTCGATCTTTACTGTTTTTATTTAAAGAATTCACGTATCTATTTGCTCCCACCAGAAATAAGCAGCAACACAGTCATAAAACAGTTCATTGAGGAGATTTTTCTGAGCTTTGATAGCTTAATGTTTGATAAGCACAGATTTGCTACTTTATTCACGAGGATCTTTAATTACCCAAATTACGAACAAGATTTGCAGTTAGTATAGGCACATTCTTTTTATTTAAAAAAACATTTTAATTGTTCAGGATATTTTGTGTCGTTGTACCTAACGTGGTTCTGTTTTTCTTGGTAGATGGGAACCAGTATTTTAAGAAAGGTTTTTCATAGAGAAAATGTTTTCATGATGTATCTTCTAAGTATGGATAAATTTTATTCCAGGTATCAAATTGGCCTTCGTTATACAGGTGGTGCTCGCATGTTATTGTCCTTGTCCTTGAAGTTTGGTATCATCCCCATAGTTGTACCAGTTGGGATTCGTGATTTTGACATTGATGGGGAATTGTGGGTTAAATTGCGGCTGATACCTACAGAACCTTGGGTAGGGGCCGTATCATGGGCTTTTGTCTCTCTTCCAAAGATCAAGTTTGAGCTGGCACCATTTCGTCTATTTAATCTCATGGGTATGATCTAACAACTATATGCTATTTATGTAGTTTCGATTATTACATTTTTTTCATACTTTAGCTATTTGTTAATTAAGCACTTTGACTTGGCAATATTATGATTCAAGTTGTAATATTGGAATTTATACCTCAAACTGACTCAGCATGGTTTGGAAACATAGTATCAGGATCTTGCATTAACCATAATCTCCGGCATTTTGGAAGTATTGGTATGCATAGTTAAAATCCTGTACGACATGTGTCTTAGCTGATACACTATTGGCGATGCACTATTGGCTGATATTTCAAACCATGATATAGGATTGCCAATGTGTCTCAATAGAGTAATTGTGTAAAGAAGTTAGTAAGGGCATCTAATTAAGCATTTTGAGGGTTGTATTTGATATTGGCTTCATATTTCTTTTGAAATAATCTTTTGTCATGAAAGTTATTGAGCATAGTCATAAACAAGCATGACTGTATAGATGCCATGTTCCCTCTAATAGTTGCATGTGGGTATACATGTGCTGCTAGTCCTTTTACTAATAATTGGTGAACTAGCACCTCTAATTAAGATGCTGATCTAGGATAAAGGTTGTATAAATATTTGTTTACTTTTGTACACATGGTGATGGATAAATTTATGCAATTTTTATTTCTGAGTAGATTGTATACATCTTGTATTGTGTTGACTTTTGCTACCAAGTCTGTCACTCGCAGGTGAACAGCAATTTATTTGATAATTAACTGATGTTACTTTCAATCCTCTTCTTGCATGTGATTGTCATTCTCTGTCATCATCATCAGCTATTCCTGTACTTTCAATGTGAGTTAAACTTTGCCCGTTAAACTTTGCCCCTTTATCTTTGAGTTTCTTTTAAATAATTCCTTCAGATAAGCCGTGCTAGAGCTATCTTTTCTTGTTACTTGTGAAGTTATGCATCGATACTTGCTGAAGTTATGCATCAGTTTGAAGGACTTAATTTGTTATGTCTTTTCATACTATTGTTTATCCATGCATATCCAATGATATATGCGTGATGCACTGTCTTTGTGGATCTAAAATTTTAGAATGCCCAACTCCTTGTGTTGATGGTTTGTACCCCCACATCTTATTTGAAGAATTATGATGAACATTTGCAACTACTTCCACTTTTAACACGTTCTTATATCCAGCATTACCACTTCCAAACACTTGTGTTAGGGCTTGCAAACACTTAATATTTGCATTATCAAAAACACTTTTATTTGGGTCTTGTGGGGAACGAGACACCCCAACATAATCATATGATATGAAATTGAAGTCATTAGGGAATTTTTTTTATCCTTTATATATATATATATATATCAGTCCCCCCCTTGTACCTTATATATATATATATATATATATATATATATATATATATATATATATATATATATATATATATATATATATATATATGAGAAAAGTGAGCCTCATATAGAGTATGAGGAAATTTTCCTCATACAACGTGGTTATACTCACTTGGTGGGGCCCTTATGGAAGATCCAGTCCGTCCATCATGTTTATCATACTAATGGATGTATGTGTAGAAAAAATCAAGTGGTTTGGAGGTCATTCACCCATGCATCATATGGTTGAAAAATGAACGATTTCAACAGTAATACAAATCGAACCACAAATTGGACCCACATGATGCATGGGTGAATGACCTCCAAACCACTTGATTTTTTCTACACATACATCTATTAGCATGATAAAAATGATGGACGGATTGGATTTCCCATAAGGGCCCCACCAAGTGAGTATAATCACTTTATATGAGGAAAATTTCCTCATACAAATATGAGGCTCACATTACTCTCTCTCTCTCTCTCTATATATATATATATAGGAAAATCTTCCATTGTGCACCATCCCTCCGCGTGCACTCGGCCTTCCCACCTTCGTATCGACGATCCGAACCGTTCACATTGATCTACACATCTAAATTAGCCTAAATATATAAAATCAAATCATTTGAAATTCATTTGCCCATCCATCATGTGACTATAAAAAACAATGATTTTCAGCCATACAATTTTGTAACACTTAAATAGATGGCAAATTTATTTCAAATGATTAGATATTACATATTTAGACTAATTTAGATGTGTAGATCAATGTGAACGGTTCGGATCGTCGATACGAAGGCGGAAAGGCTGAGTGCACACGCGGTGTGCACCATAGGTGGTGCACAACGGAAGGCTTCCCTATATATATATATATATATATATATATATATATATATATATATAGTCCCCTTCCATTGTGCACTAGGCATGGTGTGCACTCGGCCTTCGTATCGACGAGCCGAACCGTTCACATTGATCTACACGTCTAAATTAGTCTACATATGTAAAATCAAGTTATTTGAAATTCATTTACCCATCCATCATGTCATTATAAAAGAAAAAGGATATTCAGTCATACAATTTTGTAACACTTCACTATATGGGCAAATGAATTGATTTTACATATTTAGACTAATTTAGACGTGTAGATCAATGTGAACGGTTCGGATTGTCGATACGAATGTCCGAAGGCTGAGTGCACACCATGCCTAGTGCACAACAGAAGTTTTGTCGATACAAATGCCCGAAGGCCGAGTGCACATGGAGTGCACACCATGGCTAGTGCACAACGAAAGGTTTGTCGTTATATATATATATATATATATATATATATATATATATATATATATATATATATATATATTCTGTTTTGGCTGAGAGATTTGTTTGCCCTCTATCTTCTCGCTTTTCTATGATTGCATGATCATTTCTACTGCTAATTTTGCATGATAAAATTTTTAGTCTTTAAACTTATATTTCTATGTAGTTAATCTTTCTACTAGGTTAATGATGAGGACATCTTTCCTGTTTAGGATTTTATTTCAGTACCATTTTTGTTTCAGGCAATTATAGCCATATGTAATCTTTTTGTATTTTTTTAGATTTTGAAAATATTTTGGAGATGTGCATCAAGATGTATTTTGAGCCTATTTAAGGGCCTTGAGATGAATGAGAAGATGTGCCATTATTGATTAAAAAAATTTGTGTTCGAGTTTTTTGCTCTTCCCCGTTCTCCTTTGTGTGATACAACTGAGATCTAAATTAGGGTTTGTGATAAATCCTAATCCAATTTTAGAATTAGTGATTAATTTTAAAATCTACCCCCAAATTAAAATTCCCAAATAAAACCAATTTCAAAATCCTAATTTTCTTAATCCCAAATACAAACCCTAATCACAAACAAACCCTCCTACTTCATCGTTCTCTTCCTTAACCCCAATCCAGATCCAAAAGAACCCATACCCTCCCGTCGCCACCCAACTCCCCTACCACCGCCTTCGCCATCGTCGTTCACCACCATCGACGACCATAACTCCCTTAACCCCGTCGCCTCCTTCCTCCACCACCACTCCAAGCCTCCACGCCCTCGCCTCCTTCCTCCTCAACTCCCGCTCCTCTCTTCTCCCTCCTTTTCCCGAAACCCAGCCAAAACCCCAACCCATTAATCTACAACCCCGACAACCACCACTGCTTCCCCCTCCTTGCAACCAGCGCCATCCCGACGCCGACCACCCCGTCGCACCTCGCCGCCGCCGCAGCCCCCGCTCGCCGTCAACCGCCGACGACCAGATCTGCCAACTACGTTGGCTTCGTTGCTGACTTTGCTCACTGCGTTGCTGTGTTCTTTGTTGCTGCCCAACTCCTACATCTACGCTGGTTTTCTTCGCATTCGGTATACTCTTTCCACTATTAATATTTGTGTTCTATTATCTAGTTTGCCTGTCGTCCACAAAATAACTGAGATTGAGTGTTCCACATGCTAGAGTAGAGTACGAATCAGTATTGAACTTATTACTTGCTAAGACATGTAGGGATTTAATTATTGATTATAAGGTTGAATTATTAATTGGGACTGTTACACTTAATTCAATTCTTGAAAACCCATCGAACCTGTTAACTGTTAAAATTTCCAACTTAGATCCGCACTTTCATGTTGGTAAAATTAACCCATTAAGATTCTTGGAAATTCTCTATTTTAGGGTTGGTTTTACATCAGTTAATTATGTCGCATTGTTACTTTTGAGATTCTCTTCCCAAAATGCAAATCTTAGTTACTGTTTTCCTAGGAAGCACGGGTACTTCCAAACGCCCAACGTACCCGTGTCAGGTGCGTATCGGGTGCCGATACTCCTTGGGTACTTCCGGGTGCGTACCCAAGAAGTACCCAATTTTAAAATTTATTTTTGTAACTTTTGAACACAATTAAGTGTAGATGTTTTTGGGGCCCTAGTGTAATTTTAAAAACTTGATGTTTTAAATATGCTCAAATACAAAACAAGTATACACAATGTTTTGATAGTTAGATTATCAAATTTTTTTCTTCTAAAAATGCTCATAATTATAATGTATATAAATATATTATATTTATGTACCCACCAACGTACCCGTATCTATGCTTCATAGCTGGTTTCACTTTGTAAACATGACCACCGTTTCAATTTCTCAACATATTTGCAGTCTTACAACTGATAATTGTTTGTTACTTACTATACATCTTATAATCTGTTTTGAGACAATTTATTTCTTTCCTTCTAGGTTCTTGAGAAAGCTTCTCACTGAAGATCTACCTCGACTTTTTGTACGTCCCAAAAAGATTGTCCTCGATTTCCAGAAGGGGAAAGCACTAGGCCCTCTTTCAGATGATTTTAGAACTGATGCAATCCATGAAAGAAACAAAAATTTTACTGGGGAGCTGTCAGTGACGCTAGTTGATGCACGGAAACTTGCTTATGTTATATTTGGTATATATTCTAAATCACCTGTTTAATTTCAGTACTTTATTATTGATTTGCAAGTTGATAGAAGAAAAAAAAAAACAAAGGCTTACATCCTATCCATTATAGAATCAGTTGTTATTTTATAATTTACCAAGTATTGATAGGGGGCAAGATTTTGTTATTTGTCTTAAACAAATATGATTATACAACTGTCACTTTTAATATATGGCCAATGTATTTTATAGTTGAGGGAACGGGGACTACAGTGTCACTCCATCTAGGAGGCTATAATGAGTCACGCTGATGCAGCAGTTCTTATTTGCTGTAGTGCTTAAATGTTTGCTACTTTTGCTAAAAGTCCGCACACTCTCTAGTCTCCTAAGTTAGAGCATCCACCAAGCTGCAGAGTCACCGAAACCCCTTAATCTTCGTCGTAACTTAGTGGTGATATTAATTGTGTCGAAGAGCGAAAACATCTAATATCTTTGTTAAGATATTAGAATAAACTTTTATCTGAAACGTCTCAATTTTTCTTTTCTTTTCATAATAAGAATAATATGCTAAACCTACATTTTTATTGCCAGGGAAGACAGATCCGTATGTTATTCTAAGCCTGGGTGATCAAATGATTCGCAGTAAAAAGAATAGCCAGACAACAGTGATCGGCCCTCCCGGAGAGCCAATCTGGAACCAGGTGACTATTCTCTATCCAAGTTATTGTATTATCTATGTGCTTCAGTGTCTTCTATCATAAAATGTTTATACTGGCCATCGGATGAGCATCATGGAAATTGCTATATGTTTTATTATTTTTTAACATAAAAAATGTGTTTATTGGCCACCTGAATAACTAACATGGAAAGTGGAAACTTCATTTTTATTTTATTTTTTCATTCATGCAACAATCGTTTGTTTAGTTGCATTTATATTTACCTCAAGTTGTAAAGTAAATCTTCTTGTTTGAACAGGATTTTCATCTTCTCGTTGCAAACCCTAAAAAGCAGAAATTGTCTATTCAAGTAATGGACTCATTCGGTTTTGCTGATCTAACCATTGGCTCAGGAGAGGTATGCTATTTGTTCAGTTTAATTAAGAGGCCATTTTCTAAGTATGAGTATAATGGTTTTATAATATACTATGCCATGTGAATAGGGTATTAAAGGCAACTCCATCTCCTTGTTGATAGTTTCTTTTACTACATACAACTTGATGTCAGGTTGACTACTTATCACTTGTCAAAATTTCCTGAAGCCTTCTTAATATGTATCCAAGTATCCAACTATCCATGCTTGATAACTTACTCATTATGATGGGGAAGGATTTATGAAAAAAGGTGAAGTGAAACAGTGCTGGTAATGCTCTGTCTTAGAATTTTTTAAGAAAAAGTGAGGTTTTTGTGGTTCTTACTTGTACTGAAATCAAAATTTCTGGCCTGAAAATACCATATAATTGTACTCATATAACCTGCTGGGAGGCCTAATCACGATTTAGAGTCACTGTTAACGGTGGCAGATTTCCTGTTATCTGCAACAGTTGGTGAACCCATATTTTCTATATACAGCTAAAGAAAAAAATAAATTCGAAGCTTAGCAATAATGTCAATCTCGTAAGAGAATACTTGGAGCTTCTTAGAATAATGAGATCGAGCATACTGATTCACTCTTCCTGTAAAGTTGCTAACATCAGTATGTATCTTTGTGCAATTGTGATATGGATAACTGCATTTAGTTTCATCTGTATTCTGTTGGTCAAAATTTAGTAACATGATGCTATGCACAATTTTTTAGCTCATTCTCCTATTTGACTTCCTTGTCTTTATGTTTTGCAAATAAAACGAAAAGCATATTGACCGGATAAACCGTTATAAAAGATGATATTCCTTCCTCGTCTTCTGCTATCCAAGCTACTTTTGCGTAAAGGTTGTTATTGCTTTGCTAGTACCTGAGATATATGGCAAATAAATTCGGGTCACTGCAAAGCATAAGAATTTAGAACTTTCTTCGTCGTAGGATGTCAGCTGAGTTTGAAAAGAGTCACAAAATAAAAGCATAGTTGGCATGTTGGAAATAATAAACTAATCCAACCATCCTTTTTTTGTAGAGGAATCTGAACTTGTTTTCAAATGTCATTCTATGAAGACTAGGACAAGGGTTTTGAAATGAACTAAAATTGGCAGCTAGAAAGGTTACTAGGCCACAGTCTATATCTATTATTCAATTATTTAAAAAGCTTGGAAGGATCAGTAGTTAACTAGAGCTTGAGAATAGTTATGATTTTCGATAATCTTGAATTTTTTGTAGTAAAATGCCTTTTTTTTGTCTATAATTTTTTATTTTTTTTAATTTTTAACGCATGCATTAATGCGTATTCTTAATTCATGTTTTCATCAGATTGAACTGGGATCCCTTCAAGACACAGTACCAACTGATAAAGTTGTGGCGCTAGGAGGAGGGTGGGGTTTTTGGAAGAATTGGTCGTCAGGAGAAATATTACTCCGTCTGACATACAAGGCATACGTTGAGGATGAAGAAGAGGATGGAGTAAAAATGGAATCTTTAGATAGTGATTCATCAGATGATGATATAGAAGAATATGAGCAAATAAACAACGGATCTGGAGATAGCAAAAATTCAAGAGAAAGAGAATCATTTATGGATGTGTTAGCGGCTTTGCTTGTAAGTGAGGAATTTCAAGGCATAGTGGCGTCTGAATCTGGATTTTCTCGCGCATCTAATGTGGCACAATATCCAGAATCATCAATTTCAAGGACACGTGTACGTACTACTGAGACATCCCGTTTTGGAGGCCCGAGAGGTACTATCTAGTGTGCTTACGTGAATCTTCTTTCTCAATTCTCGATATTAGATATCCAGCATGTCAATCATCAATAGCTCATTCGATCTTTTTTGGACTCTGTAGATGCAACATTGATGTGGCTTGCAGTAATAACAAGTATAGCTGTGCTGATTTCTATTAACTTGGGTGGATCAAGTTTTTTCAGTCCATGAAATCTACAACAAAACACACAAGGACTGATGCACAAATATTTGTTGTGTCAAGTAAGTATGGACTGTAGTGTCACTTCTATTAATCATTTTTAAATTTTGATATAGGACTTGGAGAAACTTGTCTTACTTCATTTTTTAGTTGACTGGTCAAGGATAAACTTGCATCATATTTCTAATATAAAAAAATGTGTGACTGATATGTTGGCGGCCTATATAGTTGTAAACATTGCAATGCACGTCACAGTTTTCTTAACTAGCTAAGTATTTTATTTAGTACTTTTCATACTAGCTGTTATTGTTAATATCTACCTTGCTCATATTTAAATTTACTAACGGCTCAATCATGCTTAAAAGAAAATGGTAGTGAGGGATCCTCACTATCCCATGCGCTTGGAACATACTACTCCAATGTGAAGTTCCTCTTTGGCTTGATAGGAATCAACTGTGCAAAAGTTTTTTTAGCTCTGCTTTTGTGTAGCTTTAGTTAGTAGTAATCCAAACCGTGCATAACAACGTTATCCATTTATTGACTTTTTTAAGTTTAAGCACCTTGAGATAGCAATAGCCAAGTTGGTTCTGTTGTACGATATAAAAGATAATTACAATACTTTGTTATTTTAACCCATTGCTTCAGTATATTTTATGCAGTTTTGAGGGTAATTCGAGAAGAGGATAGAAATGTTTCTTAACTTATAAACTGCTTCGACTTTATATTGATATGATTTTTATTTTAAGCTATCAATCGTAGTTAGATTGGTTGGAACAATCTAGTTTTTGACATGTGGTAATGCATTCCATTTTGCAAATCTTCCGTCTGGGCCTATGGCTATAACTACCTATACAAAGAATTCATTCTTTCACTTTTAGACTTTTCTTTTGTCCAAGAGAACGCAAAGAACGCCAACTGGTCATCTAGGATTAGGACAAGCTCTTCCTTTGTTCATAGATTCCTCTACCACGAGTTCAAGCCACACACCAACACTCACTCAATTATAAGGGAATGGTGCAAGCAGGAGTAGAACTTCCTACCTCTGGCTCACGCAAGGCCCTAGTCAATGTTTTTGTGGGCGTTAGGCTAGGCAGGCCGGTCTATGCTCGGTTTATGCACTGCCTACCGCCTTACCGCCTAGGCATTGCAGTTGGCTCTTTTTTGTTCTATATATATATCTATATAATAAATTACAAAGAAAGCTATCAAGTGGCTCTTATTCAATCTTTTCTAAAATCAATGGTCCAGATTGATTCTTACAAAACATATTTTTTTGCCCAAAATTTAAAATCCCAAAATTAAATTTTTCCCTCCAAAACAAAAAAACTCATTACTTTATTACCATCTCTCTCTTCTCTCTTCAATTTTTTTATGTTTTTCTCTTTCCCTCCCTCGCTCTCTCCCCTTCTTTCTTTATTTACTTACAAACTTACAAATTTAGATTTAAAAATTTCAGGTTTGTAAAATTTTCAGAAATTTTATGTTTTTTTATTGCACATGTTATATTGAAAATAGCAAATATCTCTTCAACAGTTAAATTTCATCATTTTCCATCCTTAAAATTCTATGAAGTTGGATTTTATACCCTCATTTATAATTTTTTTCAACATATACTTATAGAAATATGGACTTTTATTTACAACTAACTATTGTCATACTATTTCACTGTTTACAGAGCTTTTCGTGTGTTGTATCGTTCCGAAAACGTGCCGTAGGCACGTGCCCACGGGCAAATCTAGTATATATATATATATATATATATATATATATATATATATATATATATATATATATATATATATATATATAAAATTCATATTTAATTCCTAATATCCAAAACATTCAGTAAAAATCAGAAAAAATAAGATAACATCAGGACAAAATATTGAATTTAGAATAACAAGTAAATTATAGACCACCATTGGAATTTATAGAATTGATCACAAATCAACAATTTATAAGTTGTGAATGAGCCTTTTATTGATTGGACCTGTCAATAAAGTTTACAAATGTTATAAATTGTGGATCGAGTTTAGTGAGAACCCTCAACCGGATTATTTTATATTTTCTTAAAAAAGACCACAAGCGTCTAGATTGATTACCTTAAATGCCAGCAACTGCCTTGACAGACTAGGTGGCCGACTGACTTGACCACCTAGGTGCCGCCTTGACATACCTGAGAGACGACCTGCCCAAATTCGCCGCCTTTGTGTGGTGGAATTTTTGACCAAAATGACCCACTTTTTGAAAGTTTTTACCAAAATAACCCACGTTTGAAAGTTTTTACCAAAACGACCCACTCGCTAACTGAGTTAGCGACCCTAGTGAAATCAGGGTCGAGTTAGCGAGTGTATACTTGGCCTTTTCTTCAGGTTTCACCACTTGGAGAAAAACATGAAGAAAAAAGTCGAAGTATACACTCGCTACCTCAGTTAGCGACCCTGTTTTCACTAGGGTCGGTTAGCGAGTGTGGTACAAATGAATTGAGAAAAAAATATATTTTGGCCTAATTATAAAAAATTCATTGGGTTTAGAGTCGCTATCTCAGTTAGCGAGTGTGTTTGTACCACATTCGCTAACTGAGATAGCGAGTGTATTGACTTGAAGAAAAATATATTTTGATTTAGACTCGCTATCTCAGTTAGCGAGTGTATACACACTCGCTAACTGAGATAGCGAGTTTAAACCCAATTTGTTTGTACCACACCTGCTAACTCAGTTAGCGACCTTTAGTGAAAACAAGGTCACTAACTGAGATAGCGAGTGTATACTTAGTTTTTTTCTTCAGGTTTCACAATTTGAAAAAAAACTGAAGAAAAAGGCCAGGTATACACTTGCTAACTCAGTTAGCGATTCTGTTTTCACTAGGGTCGCTTACTGAGTTAGCGAGTGGGTCGTTTTGGTAAACACTTTCGAAAGTTGGTCATTTTGGTAATAACTTTCAAAAAGTGGGTCATTTTGGTAAAATATTCTGTGTAGTGGGTGCGGTCTACTTACTGCCTCTGCCTCGGCGGCCGCGACAAAATCACTAATCCTAGTGCAGTTGCAATTTAGGCTTTAATTACAAGAGGGTTAATGGCAAACCGACGGTAGTAAAATATTTTGTTAAATTTTAAATAGCATTGTTCTCCATAGCCGACCCATTGTAGGGGGAAAAGACTTCAAGGGTGATACTGAAATAATTGTTAACATATTATGTTTTCCTTAATTGCAGGTTCCTGCACAGCATATACATTTCAAGATTCTACCACTTTCTTTCTCTATACTGCAATTCATTGTGTTCTTGTTGCTAGCAGAGGAAGTAGACGTTGCGGCACTTATTACTGTTTCTCCTATAATGTTAATATCTCTTGTATTTATTATTTTTTCCCATATGGTGGGTGTCTCACCCAGAATTTTGTACGTTACAAGTAGCTCAATATTTTATCTGCCTACAAGCTCTGGTGGCCTAGTCTGTTAACTGAGGAAGTTTAATTAAAGCTTCCACAAACACATGTGGCCTTAGTTCTCTACCAGTTTTCACTATGCTTTACTACTTTCGCCACTTCTCAACTGCAGTCTGATGAAGCCTTTTTCACTCGTTCTTGATAGTAAGCAGAAAATTTAAAGAGGTTCATTGTATATGGTTTAGTATTGATAGTGTATATAATATCATTATGTCTCTGTCACTTTATTTTTTGTTCTTTTTTCATTTTTATATTTAGCTGTAATCCATTCCACCATGTAATAGGTATTGGTTGGGTTGTAGGCCTAATGGTCATTTACAGAGCACGACAAGTGTAGTGATTGTTTGATATGGTAAAACAATAGGTTTACTGAAGGGGATTGTCATGCATGTATTTTTTTTTCTCCCTTCAACCCAATTCAATGTGTATATTGGATTAGATTATGTTATTTTGGTTGGATGCTCAAAGTCGTACACTTGTTGGATGGACCTGATGCAACTTGTCATCTTTGTAATCGAGAAGCTAATAACATTAGGCTTAGGATTTAAATTATAGCGATGTACGCTGTTCTCTCTTCTTCTTCGATTTTAATTATCCAACTGAAGGTGATCTCAAATTCGATTCAATGAATCTGAAATTGGATTATAGATACAGACATGCGAATTTATTTTTATGATTACCGTCTGACAGATGTCAAATTATTGTATTCTTTTTATAATATAACCAGTAGCGGAGTCAGGATTTCTATCCAGCGGGAGCGAAATTACAAGAACTTAACGAAAAAAAAGCGAGCAGCAGAGGGAGCGGGTGGGGTGGTGTGAGGACCGGTTGTATGGATCTTTACTTGTGGGCCACGCTTAGGGGAGCGCTGCATGAACTTTTATTTAAAATATAAAAAAATAACAGCACCTATACAAAGGGCCTATCCAAACTCAGGGGAAGCAGCTGCTCACCCTGGTTTGGGTGTGGCTCAGCCACTTATATAACTATCATTTCTTTTTGTGGAAGTGTATCATTTAATTCTATTCGATATCTCTGATTTGGTTAATTCTTGGATATGTTTGTGTTCAAACTTGAAAAGGCTCTTTCTTTAGAAACATATATCCTTGAGATTGACAGAGAGAAAATGATTGGGAAAGTGGAGCCTATTGTCAACATGGGTCAGATTACCAGGGCTACCGAAGAAACCTTGACCCTGCAGTTGTTGTGGAGTTAGACGATCTCACAGTTGGTGATCTCATCAATGGTTATGGAATGGAAGGAAGCTCACACATTTAGAGCGAGCATAATATGTAGTCGTCGGCTTTAAACCCAAAATTTGCAAAAAAAATTGACCAAGAAATCCCGTAGACTGGCTAAATATCTAAAATTTGGATTTGAGAGAAACAATAATCTTTATATTCGAAAGAGAAATATGAATTTGAAAATTATAGCTTATGAAATATCAAATTTTGTCTTTTCCATTTTTTTTCTGATATATTGTATCAGATGAGAGATGAAATCTCGTCCAATTATTATTATTATTATTACGAGCCACCATTTATCGTCCACGTTCAAAAAAAATATATATAACGGATGAGCCTTCATTCATCATCCCTTTCAAATTTATATTTTTTTGGGCTTTGACAGAATATCATTTGGTGTCCAAGGGCCAAATCAATTTATTAATCAATTTATTAATACTACAATTAGGATTTAATTAAGTTTAATTAAGATTTAATTAAAATTTAATTAAGAATTTGGATATTATGATTTAATTATTTTAATTATTTAAATAGGTCTGAGACGAGATTTGATGTCTCCTCCGTGATTTTTCCTTTTTTATATAAATAAAATTAAACGTGACGAAACATCGTCTATGGTCCGTCACTTATTTTGAAACATAAAAAAAAAATGCTATTTTGGGTTCAAATGAAACAACTACAACTTCAATCCCTAATTCCGATTCTAAAATGTCAAATATCCAAATTTTGGGTTCAAACGACTGCATATGTTTTAGAGCCTGTTCTCAGATGTGGTTGTGGCGATGACAACAGTAGTTCTCGCAGATGGGACTAAGGATAATGAATATTCCGACCTTTTTTATTGAATCCCGGTAGCCCAAAAGAATCAACAGTAGTACATTAGGCCTTCTAGTTTCTGCGGAGATTAAGTTCATCCACATCAAGGAGTACCTAAAACTAACTTATCGGCCCTTCAGAGGAGATTTGAAGGAAATTGCGCAGGCTTATGCTGATTCTTTTGCACCAAGTGATGGAGACCTACCCTGCAAAAGTCCCAGATTTTGTCGAAGGGATGATATTTAGTCCTACCGAGAGTGTTCTCATGACTGGAGTTTATGCTTCAGAGGAGGAGGCCAAGAAGCGAGAGAAGGTTACTAATAGTGTAGGGTGATGGTTCAAACCTTGGTTTTACCAACACGCAGAGACAGCGCTCAAAAGGGGTGAATTTGTGGAGTATATTCCGACTAGGGAGTACTATCATCGACATACAATGTCATTGTATTGGGAAGGGAATTTGATTTTGCAATTTGGAGACAAATCATGGTGGTGTTTAGGGTGGTTGATGCCACCAAAGGTTTCATTGTTGAAAAATATTTGTAGATTCCCCATGTCTTCTGCCTTAGTTCTAGTCTTATAACTGAGGTTTCTTTCTCTTCAAGTATGTCATCTATACTAGCATCCATATTACAGTAAAGAAAGAAAAATTAAAAAATTCATCGATTTCATTCTTACATCGAAGCAGAAGGAACGATAGTTTCAATGGTGATTTTTTCTTGTAACTTCTGAGGTGTATCCCATCTGGATTTGCCCGCACCGTCTCTTCAAACTCCTCATAAACACCATGGTGTATCCAGAAGCAGGGTTCGAGCACCACCAACAGCAGGTGGACACGAGCTACGCCCAAATGTACACTGACATTGGCATTTGGTATGCTCCCGCTCCTGTCATCTGAGGTAAGGAATTCGCCGGTGTGAAAGCCATTCACCAGCTGGAAATGTGGCTGATCCAGAATCACGGATTTCAAGCACCCGTATCCAGTCTCTGAGCTCGCCGAGAAGAATTTCTGGAGGATGTTTGATGGGAGTCTGTATGAGCACTGCAGTGCAGGAACAAGTATGGTGCTGTGGGGACTTTTATGAGGAGGTTCTACTACAAGTCGAAAAAAGGGAAGAAAACCGACAAGGAGAAGCTGTTCTCGATACTAGTTATGCTGAAGCTGACTGAGATGATATTGTTATCATAGTCTACGGTCTGTTTATGAGTTTTTAATCTGATATGAAGTAGTTAGAAATATTTCAGTGAACTGTTTAGCTTTGTTCTGGTGTTTGATTGATCTTTTCTGTCTGTCAATTGAACTTTGGAATGAATACTCTATTATACTTTCCTTGTTTGCAAGGTGAATAGAAAGATGTGACGAATTATAGGTGTGAACCACTATGGAAAATTGAGGCAGGAAGCTAAGTTATACTAATTCATTTTCGATGCTTACATGCTAATGTTGGAAAATAAGAAACATGATATTATATACAAACCTTTTGGGGAACATGTATAGTTTCTTGGGAAAAATTATGTGTTGTATTCGACGATATAGTTCTATGTGGCTCTGTTCACATACAGAGAAAGTATACTCAAAGATAGACCAAAGTCTCTATATTGGGGGATAAACTTGTGACTCTTCAAGAAGGAGATAATGAATATCTTCCATGAGTTATACGACGGAAGTGCATGTTTAGATAGACTTAACTACGCGAACATCATTCTAATTTCAAAAAAGAATGAGGTCCTCACTGTAGACCTATTCGCCTTCTGAATGATTCCTCCAAGATTATCAGTAAGATGCTGGAGCAGAGGTTGTCCCCGCATCTGAACGATGTAGTGTGAGAATCTCATAGTGAATTTTGTTGAAAAATAATCTGTGTGGACTCACATATGTGACTAAATGTATAATTGATATTATAAAGTTTAACCCTAATTAAAGTGATCTAGCCAAGGTTAAGTGATGAGTTAAAAGTATATAATAATAAAGTGTGATATATTACGTGTAGAAACTGGAAAGTGAATTTTTAGTTTTGTGATGGGCAAAGGAAATCACTAATTAACTATTAGGGTTGTGGTCCCCTATATATACGTATCATCCTATTCCATCTGTCACCCCATTAACAGAATAGAAAAGAGAGACTTTCTCTCGTAGAGATACATATCCTATAGGAAGATCCAAAATCCTTTGTGCAATCTCCATCAATGGCATCAGGTTAGTGCTTCCGCTTTTATATTCTTTTTCTTTGATTTAGCAAGGGACCTATAGAAACTTAGTTTAGGATTTTATATTCAAGCACTTTGAGTAACATGATTAAGATCTCGACTTTTGTGTAGAGACATCAATGTTTTATGCATGTTGCTTAATTATTATAGATAAAATTCATCAACTAAAATCGGAGCTATCTTTTCTAGCATTGGTATAGGGTCGGGTCGGTCGGGTCGGGTCCTTCACTACCCGGACCCGATCCCCTACGGGTCTAAAAATTGGACCCGGACCCGTGAGGACCGGGTCCGGTTCGGGGGCCAGGTCCTATTAAAATATTCCTACCCGTTCGGGTAGGAGCGGGAGTGTGAGCGGCGAGCGGAGGCGGCGAGTGGAGGATTTAGAATAGAGGAGAGAAGAAAAAGGCATGAGTTTTGAGTTTGGAAGAGAAAGATTTAGAATTGAGGAGGATGGAGGGGAGGGATGGGGATATAATATTTATCTTTATGTTGATTTTTTGGGTTTTTGTAACAGGTCCGGGTCCGGGTCGGATCTCTTTTGAGCAAACCCGGTGCCGGACCCGAAAGTACAACGGGTCCCACTTTAGGACCCCAACCCGGACCTGAATAGGCCGGATCGGATCCGGGTCGGATCCGGATTTCGGGTATTTATACCAATGCTAATCTTTGCTGAATTTATTGAAGAATTTAGGGTTTCTTATTTAAGAAATTTAATAAATTTAAGAAATTTAGGGTTTTCTAAACTTTAAAAGTTAGATCTTCAGATTCAAAAAAATAAAAAATAAAAATAAATCGATGTTCATTCTGTATGTAAAGATTGATTTTTTTATTTTTTTTTGTTTTGTGAATTTCCCCTTTTCGATTTTGTACCGATAGTAGACGATTGTTGTTTAAGATGACCTTTTTTTTATATATATGGGTAATTTCGATAATTTCATAAAATATCTACCTTTGTGTTCAATTGGTTCCAAACCTGACAATCATAAAACTTGATAATCACAATTAACCACCACGATTACCCTAAAGATGTTCTGTATAAACAAGTAGTTGTATGGAATTATTGTTTGGTGGTGGGGCCTGGATCTCATGGGGAGGCAACAATTGCTGCTGTGAGTTTTCCAACGTGTCTAATGTGACTTGAGGAGGGCCCCACTTGGTTGAAGGCAGCGAGCTGTTGTTGCATGACGTGGATGTAGGCCCCTTGGGCGTTGCGGTTGTGTTACTCTCGCAAGAGACAGATGGATATGTGAGATTTATGAACTTTATTTTCTGTTATGAATTTTCTGTTAAACAGTAAAGACATTATCAATTTGGCATTTTCAAAATAGTAAAGTTATCAATTTTATGTTAATAAAGATATTTGTCCTATACTTGGATAAATAAAAATCAATTTGAAATTATCTTGACATTATCTATCTAAAATAAAATAAAATTGTCAAGTTAAGGAAAAGATATTCTGAGAAATAATTAAATTCACATTTTGGTTTTGGATTTTTTTATGAATGTCTAATATTTTGAATAGATTAACTGAAACAGAATGTTATCAAAGTGACCTCTTATGTGTAGATTAATTTATTTAAAATATCAAGATGATTGTGTGTTTGTAATTCATGTATTTATTAACTAACCCAAAAGTAAGTTGATATTTTGCCGAATTTCATACACATTTGTGATGATAATTGTGTGACAATTATAAGAAATTCCATGTGAATAATATGTCAGTCCAAAGAATGACTTATTATTTGACAAGATCTATTGTCAATGTTTGATTGCTACAACAAGAGTATCGCTTACAGTTAATATTATTGTCCAAAGACTTGATATTAATGTTGTGCTTGGTATCTTGAGATGAGGTTAACCATTGTTTGAATTTATTGTTTTATATGGATTCTTATGTGAACTTAATTTGTTTGTTTTGTTCTATATTCAGCTAGCTTATCTTCTGCTGCCTCAATAACTTCTAATATCAACTTTATTCGCATGCTTAATGGGACCAATTTCAAGGATTGGAAAGAGACCTTACTTATAATTCTTGGCTGTATGGAATTAGACCATGCATTAAGGAAAGAACAACCTCCACATCTCACTGCGGAAAGTACTCCTGATGATAAAAGGAATTTTGAGAGGTGGGATCGTTCAAATCACATGAGTTTAATGATTATGAAACACAACATTCCAAAAGCCTTTAGGGGCAAAGAATCCGATGAGATTACTAAGGCCAAGGATTTCCTCGAACAAATTGAGAAACGTTTTCCCAAAAACGATAGGGTTGAAATGACTACACTTCTGACTTCTTTGATGTCTATGAAGAATAAGGGTCGAGGAAATGTAAAGGAGTACATTATGGAGATGTACCATATTGTTTCAAGACTTAAGACACTTAAGCTTGAGTTTCCTGAGGAATTGCTTGTGCTTATGGTTTTGGTATCGCTTCCTGTACAGTTTCATCAGTTCAAGATAAGTTATAACTTTCAAAAGGGAAAATGGACTCTAAATGAGCTCATTTCTCACTGTGTGCAAGAAGAAGAAAGGTTAAAACAAGATAAGACTGAAAGTGCTCACTTGGCCAATGCCTCTAAGGATAAGAGCAAGAAAAGGAAATTTGAGTATGAAAAAGCTAAGGGTCCAGCTCAAAAGAAACAACAGAAGGATACAAAGAGTTGTTTCTTTCGTAACAAGCCTGGACATGTGAAGAAGGAATGTACCAAATATCACGCATGACGTGCAAAGAAAGGTATGTTTCTTACTTTGGTCTGTTCTGAGGTTAATTTATCTTCAGTTTCTAGAAACACTTGGTGGATAAATTCTGGTGCTACTACTCACATAAGTATTTCTATGCAGGGTTGACTGAGCTGCCGAAAGCCAAATGATGGTGAAAGACACATCTTCGTGAGTGAAAAAATCGGTAGAAGTGGAAGCAATTGGGCACTTTGGGTTGTTGTTAGGAACTGGTTTTTATTTGGATTTGAAAGACACTTTTGTTATACCGTCTTTTAGACGAAATTTGATTTCTGTTTCTTTGTTGGAAAAATTTGGATATTATTGTTCATTTGGAAACAATCAGTTTAGTTTGTCTTTAAATTCAAACGTTGTTAGAACTGGTTATTTGAATACTTATGACAACCTTTATTTGCTCGAATCAATTGCATCCTATAATGAAACCTTGCATGTAGAGTCACGTGGTACTAAACGTAAATTAAATAAGAAAAATTCGACGTCATTATGGCATAAGCGCTTAGGTCATATCTCAAAAGGTAGAGTTGAACGTCTTGTATCTGATGACATTTTAGAGTCCCTTGACTTCACAGACTTTGATGTCTGTGCAGATTGCATAAAGGGAAAACAGACCAAAACTAAGAGATTAGGTGCTAATAGATCTTCATGCATCTTAGAATTGATTCATACAAATATTTGTGGGTCATTCCCTACGGCATCTTGGAATGGTCAACAATATTTTATATCGTTCATAGACGATTACTCACGTTATGGATACCTATATCTCATTCATGAAAAATCACAATCTCTGGACGTGTTCAAAGCTTATAAAGCTGAAGTTGAGAATCAAATCAACAAAAGGATAAAAAATGTCAGATCTGATCGTGGTGGTGAAAACTACGGTAGATATGATGGCTCAAGTGAACAACATCCAGGACCGTTTGCCAAATTCCTAGAGGAATGCGGTATTGTCCCACAGTACACTATGCCAGGATCACCTAGCATGAATGATGTTGTTGAAAGATGAAATAGGACTCTTAAGGATATGGTCAGGAGTATGATTGCTCATTCCACCTTACTTGAGTCCCTCTGGGGAGAAGCATTAAAAGCAGCAGCTTACATTCTCAATAGAGTACCAACAAAAGTAGCTGCAAAAACACCTTATGAGCTTTGGATAGGTCAAAAGACTAGTCTAAAGCACTTTTACATTTGGAGATGTCCAGCTGAGGTAAGGCCTTACAAGCAGCATGAAAAGAAATTGGACTCCAAAACAGTGAGCAACTACTTTATTGGTTATTCTGAGCGATCTAAGGCTATAAGTTTTATGATCCCACACTTAGGAATATTTTTGAGATGGGAACTACAACATTTTCTGAGGATGTTGAGTTTGGGGGGAGAAATAAGGTTAGGGACATTGCTTTTGAGGAGGAATTGAATTCAATTACAAACCCAATTCCTACTATCACTTTTGACAATATTCAGGTTCCCACACCTATCATTGATCAAGAAGTGAATCCGGAATCTCAACAAGAAAATGTTGAACAAACCCCTATTCAAAATGAGGTAATTGTTCCAGAATATCAAACTCAACAACCTCAAGAACCAGTGCCATTAAGGAGATCCACGAGAAAAATGAGGAATGCTATTCCGTATGATTATATTGTATTTCTCCAAGAACATGAGGATGACAATGGAATGATGGAAGATGATCCAATCACATTTCATCAGGCCATGAAAAGTTATCTCTCAAAAGTGGATGAGTGCCATGAATGAAGAGTATAAGTCCAAGCAAGACAACAATGTTTGGGAACTTGTCCCATTACCAGAAGGTGCAAAACCAATTAATTGTAAATGGATATTTAAGACCAAGAGGGATGCAAATGGTAATGTGGAGAGGTATAAGGCACATCTTGTATCTAAAGGCTATAATTAGAAAGAAGGCATCGATTTTACAGGGACTCTCTCTCCAGTTTCATCGAAAGACTCCTTCAGGACAATTATGGCACCTGTTGCTCATCTTGACCTTGAGCTACATCAGATGGATGTCAAGACAGCGTTTCTCAACGGCGACACTGACGAGACAATTTATATGGTGCAACCAGAAAATTTTGTGTCGGGAGACCCAAAGAATATGGTTTGCAATATGACGAAATCCATCTATGGACTCAAGCAGGCTTCTCGTCAATGGTACCACAAGTTTCATCAAGTAATTATCTCATTCGGTTTTGAGATGAATATTGTTGATGATTGTGTGTGTCACAAGTTCAGTGGGAGTAAGCATATATTCTTAGTTCTGTATGTCGATGACATATTGCTTGCCACTAATGATATAGACTTGTTGCATGAAACCAAAAGGTTTCCGTGCAAGCATTTTGAGATGAAAGATCTTGGGGATGCCTCTTTTGTATTAGGAATTCAGATACACCGAGATCATTCTCAAGGTATTCTTGGATTATCACAAAAGGAATATATCGATAAAGTACTCAAAATGTTTGACATGGAAGATTGTAGACTAGGAGATAATCCTATTGCTAAAGAAGACAAATTTAGTCTTAGTTAGTGCCCTAAAAGTAACATTGAAATTCAGGAAATGCAAAAGATCCCCTATGCATCAACTATTGAGAGTCTAATGTATGCTCAAGTATGTACGCGTCCGGATATTGCGTACATTGTTGGGATGTTAGGCACGTATTTAGGCAAACCTGGTATTGACCAATGGATAGCAGCCAAGAGGGTTATGAGGTATCTTCAGAGAATAAAAGATTACATGCTCACATATAGGAAATCAGATCATTTGGAGGTCACAGGATATTCTGGTTCTGATTTCGCTGGGTGCCAAAATAGCAGAAAGTTTATATCAGGCTATATTTACCTGTTAGTTGCAGGAGCTATATCCTGGAAAAGTGTCAAACAGACACTTGTAGCTTCTTCCACTATGGCAGTAGAGTATGTAGCATGCTATGAGGCATCAAATCATGGAATGTGGCTACAGAACTTTATCAGTGGGCTGCGTATTTTGGAGAATGTAGAAAGACCACTTAAGTTATTTTGTGACAATAAGTCAGCAGTGATGTATTCCAACAACAACAGGAGCTCATCAAAGTCGAAGCATAATGACATAAAGTTCCTAGTTGTGAAAGAAGAGTGCAGAGTAGACAGATATCCATAGAGCACATTGGGACAAACTCCATGAAAGCGGATCTGCTCACAAAGGGATTACCACCCAAGGTCTTTCATGAGCACACTGCTCATATGAGTGTTGTATTGTTTGGGGATATCATGATTTTGTGGGAGTTTATATTTTATTTGTTTTATGTTTACCTGAGACATTTATACATTTGGTTATTTTCTTATCAGAAATAAAGTGTTCAGTTTTCTCACTCTTTTGTTATGTTTGATTCTGACATCGCTTAAGTTTAAGAGGACCAGTTGGAAATAGCCATGTATATAGATCACATTGCATGAAATTTCTATACTACACATTCACACTTGATCTATATCGTTTGATTATGTTGATATATGTGACCATTGATGAATTTAGTTATGATAAATGTAACGAAAATTGCTTTGATCTAATATTTACATGATTAATGGACGAGATTGTTTGCCTATGCTTTTGGTTATGATAGCAAAGTTTTGAGCTCATGAAGTATGTACATTTGTAAGGTGTAACATATGTGGCCAAAGTGGGAGATTGTTGAAAAATAATCTATGTGAGCTCACATATGTGACTAAATGTATAATTGCTATTCTAAAGTTTAACCCTAATTAAAGTGATCTAGGCAAGGTTAAGTGATGGGTTAAAAATATATAATAATAAAGTGTGATATATTACGTGTAGAAACCAGAAAGTGAATTTTTAGTTTTGTGATGGACAAAATTGGAAATCACTAATTATTTATTAGGGTTGTGGTCCCTTATATATACGTATCATCCGATTCCATCTGTCATCCCATTAACAGAATAGAAAAGAGAGACTTTCTCTCATAGAGATACATATCATATAGGAAGATCCAAAATTCTCAGTGCAATCTCCATCAATGATTTCAGGTTAGTGCTTCCGCTTTTATATTCTTCTTTTTTGATTTAGCAAAGGATCTATAGAAACTTGATTTAGGATTTTATATTAAAGCACTTTGAGTAACATGATTAAGATCTGGACTTTTGTGTAGAGACATCAATGTTTTATGCATGTTGCTTAATTGTTATAGATAAAATCCATCAAATTTATCAAATGAAGAAATATTATGGACAATGTTGTGTCAGCACACAAGATTGTGTATAGAGGAAACAAAGATAAAACTGATGGATTTCTATTAAAGCTGGATGTTTCAAAAGGCGTATGATTCAGTTGAATAGGATTGTATAGATGAGGTATTACAACTCAAAGGATTTGAGCATAAATGGAGACCATTTGTGCAGGGAAATGAAACATGCGAAAAAACCTCAGATGCCGTAGGGAACTAAGGCAAGGGGATCCTATATCTTCCCTCCTATTTACTATTGTGGCAAACGGGCGTGTAGAAATGATCAAGAGAGGTAGAGAGGAGCACGTTATTCGCAGAATCGTGATTAAAATAATATCTGAACCGATTTCTATTCTTCAATATGCGGATGATACATTAATGCTTGGAATAGCTAAAGAAGATGAAATTATTGTTGTTGACTTGGTTCTGAAATGCTTTGAGGTTTGGGTAGGGATGAAAGTAAACCTGCACAAGAGATGCGTTATACCAATAAGCAAAAAGTTATATACTCCATTTGCGACTATCCAAAGATTTATAGGTTGCAAGAATGGAGAGTTTCCACTGATCTATCTAGGAACGCCCATTAGACCAGAGGTAATGCGTAAAGATGACCGACAACTTTTAATAGAAAAAATAGAAAAGAGATTAGCCGGGTGGAAGGGACGCTTCCTTTCACTCTGGGGAAGGATTACGCTACTCAACTCTGTGCTTAGATGTATTCCACAACATCTTATGTCTATTTATGAATTGCCGAGTTGGGTTATCAACAAAATAGACAAATGCAGAATAAGATTTTTGTGGAAAGGAAGAGATCAATAAAGGGTTTCATCTGATTAAATGAGGGAGGGTTTGTAAAAGGAAAGAATACGGAGGGCTTGATATACTATATCTAAGAGATATGAATATGGCACTATTGAGTAAGTGGCGGTGGAAAATGAAAAGGAGACGCAACAACTAGTAGTGCAAATCATTTGCAGCCTACCGAATAAGGAAGAAATTTAGATATAGGGAGAGAAGTGACTACGGTAAAACATCTTATCTCTAGAAAGGTGTAGCGAGAGTGAGAGAGATCTTTCACACTAACACAAGGTGTAGGATTGAGAATGGTAAAGATACTAGATTTTGGAAGGACAAATGGTGTGCAAATAATATTCTTTTGGGTATGTTTACGGAAGCTGCCGTAGCTACGATAAACACAAACACCTTAGTTGTTGATGTTTGGCGTAATGAGAGGCTGAGGATTGAGGTCTTTGACCATTTATCACATGAAAGTATTAATCAATTACAAAACCTCCACAACTTCATTCGGACCAAATGAATGTACACCAACGAAACAGAGGATGAGAGGAGCTGGAACTTAGACCCTAATCTTAGATTCTCAATGAAGCCTATATACAAATGGCGTACGTAACGATGGAGGAGCAAGAAGCAAGGAGGCTGACATTATTTGGAACTTCAATGCACCGTTGAGAGTGAAAGTGTTTCTTTGGATGGTGGAGAATGATGCGATAAGACCAATCTACTGAAACAGAGTATGCAAATTGATGTTAGATGCTCGAGATGTAAAACGTCGACTGATATGGCTAAAAACGGGGGTTAATCGGAACCGTCCAAATCGGGCACGAATCTTGGGACCTAGGGGTAAAACGGTAATTTCGCCTACAAGAGGGTCCAAAATGGGTATTGGATCTTCTCCCCAAGGATCCAATAACCCACGAATGGATCCACCAACAAGAGGGTGTAGGTTTTAACCCGCTGCACACCCGTTCCAGCAAAATAAAATCAGGGTCCCTGGTTAATCATGATCAACGGCCCTGATGTACGTCTATCTTTTCACTGGGATTTGGGGATTAAATTCCTTATCTGATTACGGGGAATATACCTTATCAGATACATTACTAATCTGTTTACAAAGAGAATATTCCTTATCAGACCACGGGGATTACATTCCTAATCTGTTCTCTAAGACGCCTATAAATACCCCCCATCCATCTCCATTAAGAGGTAATCAATCTTTCACCAGTTTTTGCGCTCTTTCATAGTCTTCCTGATTACTGACTTGAGCGTCGGAGGGTGCGTCGCCGGGAACAACCCCGGTGTCTCGCACTTTTTGCAGGTCTACGGCGGGAGCGATGACCGAAGCCCGACGGAACAGGTATACAGGTTTACTATTCAGTTTCCCTAAGGATCCACAAATTCATCTGTTTGCCCCCACACCAAATTTAGCGGCAACAGATTGGCACCGTCTGTGGGAAACTAACGAATAGAAACCTCTCCTCTTCCCCGAAACCAGGTCTTCTCCAGCCATGCCACCTCGGAAGGTCAGATCAAGGGGGTCCAACCGAGGGCCCAACCCTGATCAGCAGCAAGAAGTTCCCAACAATCCTGCTCAATAATAAGGGCAGCTCCCCCCTACAGCAGAAGACCCGGTTCACCAGGACCTTCCCCCTCCTAATCAGCAGCCTCCAAAGGGTCCTAACCCTAAAAAACAGCCCCTTCACCAAGAGCACCTCTCCATCCACAACGCCTCTACGGACTCTATGGCCTCCCATCACCCCCGAGCCTCTGGCCGCCACAATACCGCCTTCAACCGCCAGAAAGATGATGACATTCGCCGCCATCTGGATGAAAAGCGGGCCCGAGAGGGAACCTCCCGCCAACACCATCCGGGCGATCGGTCTCCGCGCCGCCGGTATTACAGGTCTCCCGTCCGCAGAGGGAGGAAGGAGTCCCCCGATCATTACCGAAGAAGGCACTCTCCCTCAGGTCGGCAACAGCCCAGGAACAATGAGGCACCAATCACCCGTGCCGAGTTCCAGCAGTTCCAAGCGACCGTCCTGCAGGCTCTCAACCTCCGTCAAAATCCTAACGAGCCGAAGGTCCCGTCCCCTCCTCCAGTCCGAAGCCCTCACCGACGGTCCCCATCTCCTCGTCCTGCTCCTACCAACTCCCGGCGTACCCCAAGTCCTCGTCACTCCCGAAGTTACCATCGCCGCAGCCCTCGCTCTCCCTCATACGAAGACGAGTCACGAGGCTCGGCAGGCTGCCGTCGGAGAGATGACACCATGTACCGCCGTCTTCATGAAGTAGAAAGGCGCCTAGGTCAGATAGACCGAGAAAAGGAGCTTAGGGAGAGGACTTTACGTCCTAGCCGCCCCCCTTTCTCCCGGACCATAGTGGATGCACCTGTGCCGTTCGGTTTCAAACCTCCCCAATTCAAGACTTACACCGGGGAGACCGATCCAGTTGATCACATCGAAAGCTTTAAGACTTTGATGCTCCTCCATCAAGCCTCCGATGCCTTCCTCTGCAAAACCTTCTCCGTAACTCTCAAGGGACCGGCCCGAGAATGGTACTCTCGCCTCGCCCCCTCTTCAATATTCTCCTTCGAACAGTTCGAAACCCTCTTCGTCACACATTTCGTAAGCAGCCGTAGGGCTGAGAAAACCAGCATCTCCCTATTGCACCTCCACCAAAAGAAGGGGGAGAAGCTGAGAGACTATGTGAAGAGGTTCACAGCTGAAGCCAAATCTATAGCATCCCTCGACCAGTCGGTCGCTACGGCATCATTTCAATCTAATGTCCTCAATTCCAACCTCTGCTCCTCCCTCGCCAAGAAACCTCCGCAGAACTTTTCCGACCTCCTCCTTCGCAGTGAAAAGTATATCCGGGCCGAGGAGGCCGAGCAGCGACCAAACTGGGAGGGGTCTTCCTCCAGGTTTAAGAGAAAGGGAACAGAGGAGGAAGGGACCAGGAAGCTCCAAAAGGACAATGCCGGCCAGCGCCGAGCTCCCCCCAGGTTCGAAAAGTTCACTCCCCTCACCACTGACGTCTCAACCATTTTGATGGAGGTCGAGAAGGAGGGTATTATTCCCCCTGCTCCAAGGATGAACACTCCCGCCAAAAGAAAAGATAAAGAGAAATGGTGCCGTTATCACCGGGACCATGGGCATGACACCAGCGATTGTCGTGCCCTGAAGAACGAGATCGAAGCCCTTATCCAGAGAGGGCAGCTGACTAGGTTCGTAAGAAAAGATCGAGCCGAACTTCCTCCCCCGCCTCGGGGGGCTAACAAGCGTCCGGAAAGAGAAGAGATGCCAGACTTCGAGGAAGAGCGAGTCCTCCACCTCATTCACGGGGGCCTAATGGGGGGCTCCTCGAACTCCTCTCGGAAAGCCTTTATAAGAGAAGTCAACTCAGTCCGAACCACCCCTCCTCCCAAAGGCCTTGGAGTGCCAGTCACGTTCTCCGACGAAGATCTCGAGGGAGTTCGTACCCCACATTGTGACGCACTCGTCATTAGCCTCCACATGGCGAATTTCAAAGTGGAGAGGATCTTAGTAGACAACGGCAGCTCCGTCAACATCCTCTTCCTTTCCGCTTTTAAAGGCCTAAAGCTCTCCAGAGACAGACTCAAGCCCGCCGGCTACACTCTCCATGGGTTCACGTGGGTTCCGGTAACTATTGACGGGGTGATCACCCTCGATGTAACTGCCAGTCAAACTCCTACCACCCGAACAGAGCCAATGGACTTCATGGTGGTGGATGTTCCTGCCGCCTACAACGTCATTTTGGGTCGGCCTGGCCTCGCAGCTCTGGAAGCTGTCCCCTCAGCATACCATCTTAAGATGAAGTTCCCCACCCGGTCCGGGGTCGGGGAAGTAAGGGGCAATCAAGAGACGGCCAGAAAGTGCTACATGACCTCAACCCTTGGACCCGTCCTCTCCTTAGAGACTCTGGAGATTCCTCAAGATACTGCAAGACCGACCTCCGAGCCGGTGGATGAACTGGAGGAGGTGCTCTTCTCTGAACAAGTGCCGACCCGCAAGTTCTTTGTTAGCAAGACTCTCCCGTCCGCCCTATACTCAGGTATTGTGAAATGCATCCGAGCCAATCAAGACCTCTTCGCATGGTCAGCAGCAGATATGCCCGGTATCTCCGAAGAACTCTTGGTCCACCGCCTGAGCGTCGATCCGGGGTCCAAACCGGTTCAGCAAAAGAGGCACAAGTTTGCCCCCGAGCGTCAGCTCGCTATCAAAGAGGAGGTAAACAAGCTGTTGAAGGCCCGATTCATACAGGAGGTGAACTATCCTGAATGGCTATCAAATGTGGTAATGGTGAAAAAGTCCAATGGGACGTGGAGAATTTGCATTGATTTCACCGACCTCAACAAGGCCTGCCCCAAAGATCCCTTCCCTCTGCCGAGCATCGACACTCTGATTGACACAACCTCGGGACATGAGCTCCTCAGCTTCATGGATGCCTTCTTGAGTTACAATCAGATAAGAATGTTCCCTCCAGACATCCCGAAGACGTCGTTTGTTATCGACCAGGGCCTTTATTGTTACAGGGTCATGCCGTTCGGTCTCAAGAATGCGGGTGCAACATACCAACGCCTCGTCAACAAGGTTTTTCAGGCCCAGATTGGCCGGAACATGGAGGTTTACGTTGACGACATGCTTGTAAAAAGCATCCGAGGCATTGACCACGTGGCCGACCTCCAAGAAGCATTTGATGTTTTGAGAAAACACAATATGAGACTCAACCCGAACAAGTGTGCGTTCGGCGTCTCATCAGGGAAGTTCCTCGGCTTCATGGTTAGCCAACGAGGAATTGAAGCAAATCCGGAAAAGATCAAGGCCATATTGGACATGGCCCCTCCTAGAAATGTCAAGGAAGTTCAAAGATTGACTGGTCGCCTAGCCGCCATAGGGCGCTTTCTGTCGAAGTCCGGGGAAAAGTGCCTCCCGTTCTTCAAAGCCCTCAGGGGGGCTAAAGGATTTGAGTGGGGGTAGCAGCAACAAGACTCATTCGACCAGCTTAAAGCATACCTCGTCAATCCACCTCTTCTCAGCAAACCTATACCTGGCGAACCACTCTACCTCTACCTGGCAGCTTCCGAACAGATGCTTAGTGCGGTCTTAGTCAGAGAAGAAGAAAGGGCCCAGAAGCCCATTTACTACGTCAGCAAAGTACTTTGGGACGCCGAGCTCCGGTACCCGAAGATTGAGAAAATAGCCTATGCCCTGGTAATGGCCGCGAGAAAGCTTCGGCCCTACTTTTAGTCCCATTCGGTGGTCGTTCTCACCGACCAGCCGCTGAAACAAGTTCTTCACAAGCCCGAGGCTTCCGGCCGCCTTATGAAGTGGTCGATCGAGCTGAGCCAACACGATATAACTTATCAGCCTCGGACCGTGATCAAGGCACAGGCACTGGCCGAATTCATAGTGGAGACCACCATCCCTGAGCCCAGTCAGACAGTGAAGGGACCACCGGTCTGGTCGATTTATGTCGACGGATCTTCTTGCAATGAAGGAAGCGGGGCAGGAGTCATTCTGGCAGGCCCAGATGACTTCATCCTCCAATACTCCCTCCGTATAAATTTCAAAGCTTCGAACAACGAGGCCGAATACGAGGCGCTAATAGCCGGTCTACGAATGGCCCGAAATGCAGGGGCTCAGCGGCTACAGATCTTCAGCGACTCCCAATTAGTCGTTAATCAGGTCCTCGGCGAGTATGAAGCCCGTGATGATAGGATGATCAAATACTTGGCTAAAGTTAAGAGCCTCATGGCGCTGTTTGAAGAGGCCCTCATCCAAAGGATCCCCCGAGAAGAAAACGCTCAGGCTGACGCCCTATCCAAATTGGCCTCCTCTTCCCTTCAAGGTCTGGAGCAGACCGTATTGATTGAAGTCCTCCTGAAACCGAGCATAGAGGACGAAGCACCCGACTCCGTCGAAACATTGCCCGTCCTCCTCGAAGACAACTGGATGAAACCTATTGTCGAATTCTTGAGGGACGGACTTCTCCCCGAGGATCCGAGGGAAGCAAGAAGAATCAGGACCCGAGCTGAGCGTTTTACTTTAATCGAAGGCATTTTATATAAACGCTCCTTCACCCAGGTGGACGGTCGGCCTTACCTAAGGTGTCTTTCCCCCGGGCAAGCCGACTACGCCCTGCAAGAACTCCACGAGGGCATCGGCGGAGCTCATTCTGGGTCCAGGGCTCTAGCGCGCAAAGTGTTGAACTACGGGTATTACTGGCCCACTCTCCTACGGGACGCCGAACGACACGTTCGGCAATGCAGCTCCTGTCAAAAGTATGCCGACATCCAACGCCTTCCACAAGCACCGCTTGCCTCCCTATCAAGTCTGATCCCCTTCGCTATGTGGGGGATGGATTTACTAGGGCCGTTTCCGTCAGCCCCCGGACAGCTAAAGTTCCTAGTCGTGGCAGTCGACTATTTCTCTAAATGGATAGAAGCCGAGCCCCTGGCTACAATCACCGAGCATAGGGTCGTTCAATTTTTCTGGAAAAATGTGATTTGCCGGTTCGGCGTTCCCCGAGTCATAGTCATGGATAATGGAACACAGTTCACTGGGGCCGCCTTCCGAGCTTTATGTGAGGACCTTGCCATACAACACCGATTCTCCTCCGTCTCCCATCCTCAGTCGAATGGCCAGGCCAAGAATGCCAACCGACAGATCCTCTCAGGCATCAAGAAGAGACTAGACAAGTGCACCATGGGCTTGTGGGTCGATCAGCTACCCAACGTGCTATGGAACTACCGTACCACGAAGCGGACCCCAACAGGCGAGAGCCCGTTTAACCTCACCTATGGGTCCGAGGCCCTCATTCCCCTAGAAGTTGGGATACCCTCTCCTCGTTTGATGGCCTTTGAAGAAGAGCAGAATGCCAAAGAGCTCAGAGCGAGCCTAGTTCTGATAGATGAAATCCGAGAGAGAGATGCCATACGCCAGCAAGCTTACCGAAGGAGGATCGAGATAGCATACAACAAAAGGGTCCGCCCAACGGACCTCAAAGAAGGGGATCTAGTCCTCTGAAAATTGGCCATCTCGTTCTCCGGACAGAAAAGCAAACTGGCCCCGAATTGGGAGGGACCGTACAAAATCTCAAAAGTGATCCGCCCCGGTGCGTACAAGCTAGAAGATCTCGAAGGCAGAGAAATTCCCAGGACTTGGAATGCTGACCATCTTTTGAAATACCAAGAGAAGGCAACTACGCTTCTCTAAGTAACTCGAGATGTCGAACCATTCCCTTCCTTTTACTAGTAGTGATTTTTCCTTTTATTTTTTCATTGTAATAACGGCTAGCAACTTTAGAAGCAGCCGATCATTAGATATTAATAAATAAAGTTTTTTCATATTTTCACTGCTATTACATCTCTCTGCTTTTAACTCTTTAATCTAACAATGGTTCCGGAGTCCAACACTTAGCTCGATTCTACTTCACAAGTACGCTCCTAAGCGTACTAGAAGTAGCTCGCCATTCGGAATTGCTCCCACAGCCGTTGAATGGTTCGGAGTCCAACACTTGGTTCGACTCTACTCCGCAAGTTCGCTCCTAAGCGAGCTCGGGGTAGTTCGCTATTCGGAAATGCTCCCACAACCCTAAACTAATCTAACAATGGTTCCGGAGTCCAACACTTGGCTCGATTCTACTTCACAAGTACGCTCCTAAGCGTACTAGAAGTAGCTCGCCATTCGGAATTGCTCCCACAGCCGTTGAATGGTTCGGAGTCCAACACTTGGTTCGACTCTACTCCGCAAGTTCGCTCCTAAGCGAGCTAGGGGTAGTTCGCCATTCGGAAATGCTCCCACAACCCTAAACTAATCTAACAATGCTTCCGGAGTCCAACACTTGGCTCGATTCTACTTCACAAGCACGCTCCTAAGCGTACTAGAAGTAGCTCGCCATTCGGAACTGCTCCCACAGCCGTTGAATGGTTCGGAGTCCAACACTTGGTTCGACTCTACTCCGCACGTTCGCTCCTAAGCGAGCTAGGGGTAGTTCGCCATTCGGAAATGCTCCCACAACCCTAAACTGATCGAACAATGGTTCCGGAGTCCAACACTTGGCTCGATTCTACTTCACAAGTACGCTCCTAAGCGTACTAGAAGTAGCTCGCCATTCGGAATTGCGCCCACAGCCGTTGAATGGTTCGAAGTCCAACACTTGGTTCGACTCTACTCCGCAAGTTCTCTCCTAAGCGAGTTAGGGGTAGTTCGCCATTCGGAAATGCTCCCACAACCCTAAACTAATCTAACAATGGTTCCGGAGTCCAACACTTGGCTCGATTCTACTTCACATGCACGCTCCTAAGCGTACTAGAAGTAGCTCGCCATTCGGAACTGCTCCCACAGCCGTTGAATGGTTCGGAGTCCAACACTTGGTTCGACTCTACTTCGCACGTTCGCTCCTAAGCGAGCTAGGGGTAGTTCGCCATTCGGAAATGCTCCCACAACCCTAAACTGATCTAACAATGGTTTCGGAGTCCAACACTTGGCTCGATTCTACTTCACAAGTACGCTCCTAAGCGTACTAGAAGTAGTTCGCCATTCGGAAATGCTCCCACTACCTTTGAACTAATCGAACAGTGGCGCCAAAGTCCGACACTTGGCTCGATGCTACTTCGCAAGTTCGCTCCCAAACGAACTGGAAGAAGCTCGCCATTCGGAACTGCTCCCACTTTAGAAGCCTCGGCGCAGCAGACAACAGTCGCAAGAATAAAACACACAAGTTCGGCAACAATACTTTTATTGATGAAACAGATGCGGTACAGAGACAAACACAGCAGGATTACAACTCGTCAAAGAAAAAGTTACAATGCCGACTTATTACACTTAGCAAAAAACAAAAAATAAATACACAAAAACTTGCGGAGTCAACGACTTTAGCGCTTTTTTGGAGCCGGAGCATTCCGCTTCAAAGACACTCGAGAATGATGACGCTTGTCTCCGGAGCGCGACCCCAAGCCAGCGAATTGAGATGTATCCTCGGCACCACTTCTAGTGGCTACTCCGACGGACGCTCCGCTCGACGAAATTGCCACCGAGCTCTGTGCGTCCCCCGGACTAGGTTGGCCGATCCGCTGACGGGTCACCATCTCATAGAAGGTAATACCCCGCTCACTCTCAGCCCGAGTGCACGATGTGCTTCGAACATTGATCGGCCCTGAATGCAGCTTAAGACGGGCCACTTCTGCCTCCAACTCCGGGATCCGATCCCGCAACGAGTCGTCCTTGACATCGACTTCGAAACGTGGGGATATCGCGGAGTCCGGCACTCCAGATCGGCTGGCAATGAGGTGCCGAAGGTGGGTGACCTCGATGCTCTTATCCACCGTTGCTCTCTTGAGCGCTTCGACTTCGGCAGTCAACTGTACCCGTTCGGTCGTCAACTTGGCCACCTCGGCCATCAGCCCCTCGCCCTCACTCCGAAGCTTCGCCTCTATGGACTGCAGATGCTGTATCTCGGAAAGCAAATCGTCTCTCTCCGCTGTTATTTTGGACAAGTTATGACAGATGCACTGAACCCGAATCTCATTACTGAAATCAGTTGGCAAATATTCACCTTCGGGGATAAGCTCGGCGATCCTGCTTTCCAAACGACGAATCTTGATATCTCGCCGACCGAGGACGAGCTGGAGATGGGTCCTCTCGCTTTCAGCTCGGCACAATCCGAGCTCGACCTCGTAGAGTCTCTCTCGGCACCTCGCCAGACACAGCCTCGTCGCCCCTAGGCCGACCTCGGCTCGAGCTTCCTCATCCGAGCACGAAGGCTCGATGTCTTGGGCGATCACCATAAGCTGCAAAGAGATTGAAGTAATCAGCAAAAATGTCGAACACTGCCGAAGCACCACACTTGGAAAAATTTTCTAAAAACAAGAAGGGAATGTTCGGCGAAAGAGGGGGCAAAAGACAAAAACTTCCGAACATCAACACTTGCAAAAGCTTTCTTTTCATTCATGTCAAAAAGTAGCGGTGGCCAGTCCGCTATTAGGCATTACAGAGTTCGAAAAGAAAAACAAAAAACAAAAAACAAGAAAACAAAAGGCGGATTCAAGGCTCGACCTCTTTCCCCGAGCGACGAGGTGGGGTAGGAGTTGACTTCGCCGAAGGAGACGCCGCCGCTAGCAGAGTAATCGCGATGCTGAGGACCTCATCAGCGGCCCCGGCCCCGGCGCCGGCTTCGTCGTCGCCCTCCCCCTCTTCTTCCCCTTCGGACTCAGGGTCGAAGCCCTCGACGTATCCGGGGAATAGCCGCCACCCCAAGACGTCCACCCCGGGGTACGCTTCCGACACCCGCGTGAGGGCAGCAGCGAAGGCCTTCGCCATATTCTGCGCGAGGGACCCTTGGGCCTTCTCCAAGGTCGCGTCCTCCGCTGCCTTCACGGCTGCCGCCTGCGCCGCCTCGACCTCGGCCAACTGCTTGGCCGACCCCTCCTTTTGCCGAAGGAGCTCGCCCTCCAGCCTCTTCACCTCGGCCTCGAGGTGCTGGACCCTCGCCGACCTGCCCTCGTGCTCGACACGGAGCTTGTCAAGATCGTTCAACATCCGAGCTTTTTCGTTCCGAGCTTGGTCGGACTCCTGCTTCAGCTCTTTCTCTAGAGCTGTCAGCCTCTCGGTGAGGTGGCCGAAGTGGACGATGATCTGCAGCAAAGAAGAGCTAAAAGAGTTAGAAATTTTTTTTTGTGATTCAAGAAATACAACAGACGAGGAGAAGCTTACCGATACCGCCGAACGAGCGATCTCGATCACGTCGTCTCCCTCTCTCCCCGCCTCCATGGCGGCTCGGTCCTTCGGGGTGGCGAGGTGCTTGACGGCCTGCATGCTCACCAAGGAGTTCCCGAGGAACCCATCGTGCTTCCGAACTTGCCAGTCCGGAATATGAATCCGCTTGTGCTCCTCCGTCAGGAGCTCCTCGCCTGCCACGGTCAGCGGCGGTGTCGGCATGGCGAGAGCGGCGGCAATGGGGAACTCCCCCACAGGTGCGGGAGCCGAAGTCCCCGCCCCGGTGACGACCGGGTCGTCAAGGATCTCCACCTCCCCGACGGGGGCTGTGATCCTCGGAGCCTTTGAGGTCGGGGGCAACTTGGACGCTACCCTCTTGCGCTTCTTCGGCGCCTTGCTCGCAAGCCCTGCCCTGAGCGCCAAGACCGCGTCGTAGTCCATGGATTCTGCATCAAAAGCAAAAAGGTGATTAGCACATAAAAAAAAACAACAAGGCAATGAGTACGGATAAACGAACTTGACGAGCGCCGCGTACTGGGATCTACGCGGCAGAGCCCTCCCTTGTAGAGGACGTCCTCCGTCAGCTCCCTCCAATCGTACTTCGGCCGGTCAAGGAGGATCCGGACCGCCTCTTCTTCTTCTACTGAGAGCTTCGGCACCGCCTTCGCCCTCTTCGGCACCCCTTCTACCCAGTCAGAGGGGATCGGCCAGGCCTCTCGACTCCGCACGACGAACCACTTCTCTCGCCAGTGCTTAATAGAGTCAGGGCAGATGACGAGTCTGCCGCCGTGCCTCGGAGTCAAATAATACCGGTACTCCGACTTATTCCCTTGGTGGAGCCAGTATAGCGTCCGAAGCACGTTCAGCTGCGGCTCGATCCCTGCGGCCTGGCAGTGGAGAACGAAACCATTAATCACTCGCCACGCTTTCGGCATAAGCTGGATGGGGCTGACCCCGAACCAACTCACCACGGTGATTGCGAACGCGTGGAGAGGTAGCCGAGCACCGGCAATAAAGGCATCGACCGGCCAGCAACACATGGTCACTAGCAGCGGCGAGTTGGCAGTAACTCCGGGGCCCGGCAACATGATTTCGTACTCCTCCGGGATGAAAAAAGAATCCCGGATCCCTGCCAGATCCTCCTCGCGCAGGATCGACGCCGCATCGTCCGCCTCCGTCGTCTCCCTCGCGGCATTCTCCTCGAAGGACCTCCCCCTCCCATGGACAATTCGCTCGGCCTGATCCTCCGGGAGCTGCCTGACTCTGGGAGCCCCGTCAACGGACCTGGTAGTTGTCCGAACCCCCCCATCCTCTTCGGATCCACAACGATCGAATCCTTGCCGAACACCTTGCCTTTGGTCGGGGTCGGAGTCGAGTCCTCGATGTCTTCAAGGGAGGGCTCGGACCAAGAGACCTCGTCGGAGACAGAAGCTACAGACATAGTTGATGATAAATTACCTTAAGAGAGATAGCTGCCGGAAAACTTCGCCTGAACCAAACGCCGACACCGAAAAATTCGCCTGAGCACAAGAAACCGTCTGAGCAAAAGAGAGGAGAAATGAAAAATGAGAGAGGGGGGGTGAGGATTTATAGAGGGGAGGGCGCTCCAAACGAGGTTAGTGGGCCCGTACAACCGGCCCATTTAAACCAAACGACGAAGCGAACCCAATCGTCGCCTCGCTAACCACAATGAATCATGAGTTGAATTTAATGCGCGTCCCGTCTGATGGAAGCCCAGAGGTCACTGCAATTAATGAACGTCCCATCTGTCAGGGTTGTCAGAGTTGTCAGAGTTGTTAGAGCTGTCAGAGCCACCAGAAGTTCAAATGGCGCAGAGAAAAAACAAACCCCTAAAAACGACAAGTCTAGAAGTTCGGCACTCACTGCCGAGCGTTCGTGACACCAACCCTGTTACGGGGCAAAAAACAAGTTCGGCACCCACTGCCGAGCGTTCGTGACACCGACCCTGTTACGGGGCAAAAAACAAGTTCGACACTCACTGCCGAGCGTTCGTGACACCGACCCTGTTACGGGGCAAAAAACAAGTTCGGCACTCACTGCCAAGCGTTCGTGACACCGACCTTATTACGGGGTAAAAAACAAGTTCGGCACTCACTGCCGAGCGTTCGTGACACCGACCTTATTACGGGGTAAAAAACAAGTTCGGCACTCACTGCCGAGCGTTCGTGACACCGACCCTGTTATGAGGTAAAAAACAAGTTCGGCACTCACTGCCGAGCATTCGTGACACCGACCTTGTTACGGGGTAAAACCAAGTTCGGCACTCACTGCCGAGCGTTCGTGACACCGACCTTGTTACGGGGTAAAAAACAAGTTCGGCACTCACTGCCGAGCGTTCGTGACACCGACCCTGTTACGGGGTAAAAAACAAGTTCGGCACTCACTGCCGAGCGTTCGTGACACCGACCTTGTTACGGGGTAAAAAACAAGTCGGCACTCACTGCCGAGCGTTCGTGACACCGACCTTGTTACGGGGTAAAAAACAAGTTCGGCACTCACTGCCGAGCGTTCGTGACACCGACCCTGTTACGGGGCAAAAAACAAGTTCGGCACTCACTGCCGAGCGTTCGTGACACCGATCCTGTTACGGGGTAAAAAACAAGTTCGGCACTCACTGCCGAGCGTTCGTGACACCGACCTTGTTACGGGGTAAAAAACAAGTTCGGCACTCACTGCCGAGCGTTCGTGATACCGACCCTGTTACGGGGTAAAAAACAAGTTCGGCACTCACTGCCGAGCGTTCGTGACACCGACCATGTTACGGGGTAAAAAACAAGTTCGGCACTCACTGCCGAGCGTTCGTGACACCGACCTTGTTACGGGGTAAAAATCAAGTTCGGCACTCACTGCCGAGCGTTCGTGACACCGACCTTGTTACGGGGTAAAAAACAAGTTCGGCACTCACTGCCGAGCGTTCGTGACACCGACCTTGTTACGGAGTAAAAATCAAGTTCGGCACTCACTGCCGAGCGTTCGTGACACCGACCTTGTTACGGGGTAAAAATCAAGTTCGGCACTCACTGCCGAGCGTTCGTGACACCGACCTTGTTACGGGGTAAAAAACAAGTTCGGCACTCACTGCCGAGCGTTCGTGACACCGACCTTGTTACGGGGTAAAAAACAAGTTCGGCACTCACTGCCGAGCGTTCGTGACACCGACCCTGTTAGGGGGTAAAAAACAAGTTCGGCACTCACTGCCGAGCGTTCGTGACACCGACCTTGTTACGGGGTAAAAAACAAGTTCGGCACTCACTGCCGAGCGTTCGTGACACCGACCCTGTTACGGGGTAAAAAACAAGTTCGGCACTCACTGCCGAGCGTTCGTGACACCGACCTTGTTACGGGGTAAAAATCAAGTTCGGCACTCACTGCCGAGCGTTCGTGACACCGACCTTGTTACGGGGTAAAAAACAAGTTCGGCACTCACTGCCGAGCGTTCGTGACACCGACCTTGTTACGGGGTAAAAAACAAGTTCGGCACTTACTGCCGAGCGTTCGTGACACCGACCCTGTTACGGGGCAAAAAACAAGTTCGGCACTCACTGCCGAGCGTTCGTGACACCGACCCTGTTACCGGGTAAAAAATAAGTTCGGCACTCACTGCCGAGCATTCGTGACACCGACCTTGTTACGGGGTAAAAATCAAGTTCGGCACTCACTGCCGAGCGTTCGTGACACCGACCTTGTTACGGGGTAAAAAACAAGTTCGGCACTCACTGCCGAGCCTTCGTGACACCGACCCTGTTACGGGGCAAAAAACAAGTTCGGCACTCACTGCCGAGCGTTCGTGACACCGACCCTGTTACGGGGTAAAAAATCAAGTTCGGCACTCACTGCCGAGCGTTCGTGACACCGACCTTGTTACGGGGTAAAAAATAAGTTCGGCACTCACTGCCGAGCGTTCGTGACACCGACCTTGTTACGGGGTAAAAAACAAGTTCAGCACTCACTGCCGAGCGTTCGTGACACCGACCTTGTTACGGGGTAAAAATCAAGTTCGGCACTCACTGCCGAGCGTTCGTGACACCGACCTTGTTATGGGGTAAAAATCAAGTCCGGCAGATCGCCAGACTCACTCCTAGTGCTCGCAGCTATGCCGAACTCGCTTTCCTCTCCGGAAAAGCTTGCCGAACTGCATATAGACCTCGGCCTCCTAGCCAGCGAGCCCTAGGGGGAGCCTAAGGCGTGATACAAATGTATGAGACCCCCGAACGACGAGTTGACGCTTTGCAAAGGACAAGAGGATATCCCTGCAAGAATACCACATGACCATCAGAGCTCATGAGCAACTCGGAGCTCAATCCACTTGGAAAATCACCTCACTACCCCTTCAAGATTCAAAACCCACCGTTTGAATTCCGATACAACTCCGCTAGCCATTAAAACAGTTAAACTACTCCTCAAAGGCCGATCAAACTTAGCCTTTAGGAGTGGGGGGCTCGTGATATGGCTAAAAACGGGGGTTAATCGGAACCGTCCAAATCGGGCACGAATCTTGGGACCTAGGGGTAAAACGGTAATTTCGCCTACAAGAGGGTCCAAAATGGGTATTGGATACCCCAAGGACCCAATAACCCACGAATGGATCCACCAACAAGAGGGTGCAGGTTTTAACCCGCTGCACACCCGTTCCAGCAAAATAAAATCAGGGTCCCTGGTTAATCATGATCAATGGCCCTGATGTACGTCTATCTTTTCACTGGAATTTGGGGATTAAATTCCTTATCTGATTACGGGGAATATACCTTATCAGATTATATTACTAATCTGTTTACAAAGAGAATATTCCTTATCAGACCACGGGGATTACATTCCTAATCTGTTCTCTAAGACGCCTATAAATACCCCCCATCCATCTCCATTAAGAGGTAATCAATCTTTCACCAGTTTTTGCGCTCTTTCATAGTCTTCCTGATTACTGACTTGAGCGTCGGAGGGTGCGTCGCCGGGAACAACCCCGGTGTCTCGCACTTTTTGCAGGTCTACGGCGGGAGCGACGACCGAAGCCCGACGGAACAGGTATACAGGTTTACTATTCAGTTTCCCTAAGGATCCACAAATTCATCTGTTTGCCCCCACACCAAATTTAGCGGCAACATCGACGAAGATACAAATCATATATTATTTATTTGTTCTAAGGCCATGTTATCTTAGGAGGTCATGTGTCTAGATTTTGAGAGCTTAGAATGTCCTATGTCGAGTTATGAGGTTTGGGGCAATTGGATAGTAGATATTACCATATAAAAGGATAGGCTTGCATGGGATATTTCAACTGCGGCTATGATGTGGGGATTGTAGCTAGACCGTAACGAGTTGTGTTTTCGTAATATCAATAATAGATTTCCTGTTATGATGCATAAAATTTTTGCCTTTATTTACGCTTGAGCAGGTCAGGTAGGTGCTAAAAAGAGGCTTCGCATGGAGGAGGAAGAGTAGATCACGACAAGAGAGCATGGTCTTAGCTGAAGAGGGTGCTTACTATTTACTCAGTAATTGTAACTTCATTTATGCATTAGAGACTATGGTTTTATTTGTTGCTTTGATTTAAGTATGAATTTAGATCTTGAAATATGTAAGATGTTGTACTATGTTTCGTTAATTTATCGTTAATAAAGCGATGATGATGTCATTTTTATTATATAAAAAAACTTGTGAGTCTCATAACATTTGATCTTGTTACTTATGATTGTGTCTATATAATAAACTATGCTATTGTTCAGTTCATTACAAGTAACTACAGTTGTAACTACTTTTTAGTTACAACCAAATTGTAAAATTAAAATTTATTTGAGTTACAAATGTTTTTTCAAGTTACAACTAAAAAGTAAAATAAGTTATTACTTTTTACTTGCAACATGGGTTGCAACTAAAAAATCTTGCAATAAACTAAAGTAGTCTTTAAAAAACAAAGATAAAATGTGATATATATTCTTCTGTTATTTATACTTTTCCTATATCATATTATGTAATTGGAACTTTATTTCACCTTAATTGGGATAATATTTTGAAATCCTTGTTTCATACATCATGTTTCTATTTTTTTCTACTTCTTAAGTTTAGATTTTACAACAAACTAAATACTAGACTTCATGTATAATATTCACACCATCTATTCGAAAAATAATAATTGTGCGCCATAAACATCTAATTATAAAGGATAAAAAGAACAAGTAACTTCAAAATTTCTTGTTAAACTGTATGTTGTCAGGGGTCTGATTGCGGTTGAGCCGGGATCTCACCATTGTTTGCAGTTCGACGGATCTAGGGTTGAAGCTAAGAGAAATTTGGGGAGGAAATTACTTGATTTTTATTGATTTTCAACAGATTATTACAGCTCAGTTTATATAAGGGAGGAGTGACGGTTATGCTACAGGACAAGGTTTACAAATTTCACGTGCACAGCGCACTAAAAGACTCTTCCCGCCCTTTTCCCGCTATAAACTCATTCAACAAGGTGTGCAACGCACGTAAAAAAAAGATAAAAACTGACACAGACTCGAAACACAAAAACAGAAGATAAAACAACTGAACCCATGGTGATCCTCGGAGACGACGACTGCTGCAGGAACCTCCGACGATGTCTAGCGTCACGCCATCGATCCTAACAGCTCCTCCCCCCTTAAAAATGAACTTGCCCCAAGTTCGAAGTCTGGAAACCTACGACTAATAACATCGACATCCACCCTTGAAGCGCCCTCAACACTAGAGTTCTTCCACTTAATGGGCAGTTCAATTCCTATCTGATTTTGCTTTTTGAACACCCTTCTATCTAGCACTGCTTCAGGAGCATCTTGAGAATCATCTTCCACCCACCAATGAGGAAGTTCAGTGGATATGTTTGGGTGGTGATCTCTATAGCACTTTTTAAACTTTGAAACATGAAAACAAAGTGAATTACTGCTCCTCAGGTAGGTGCAGGCGATAAGCCATTGCCCCTACCCTTTTGATCACACAATAAGGCCCAAAAAACTTCGAAGTTAACTTTTGAGGGGTGAGGTTTCTTAGTGAAACCTGCCTTAGGGTTGATTCTTTAACAACACCAAGTCACCCACCTCAAACTCTCTCTCTCTCTCTCCGTGCTTCTTATCTGCAAATAATTTCATGTGCTCTTGGGCTAAGGAGATTTTATCCTTGAGCATCTTTAAAATGACATCTCTGGTCATTAATTCTTCCTCAAGAACAGGCATGCTTGAAGTTCCCCGACATAGTGAAGCAGTGACGGTGGAGGTCTGCCATATACCCCTTCGAACGGTGTCAACCCTGTAGAGGCATGCCAATTGGTGTTGAACCAAAACTCCGCCCATGCCAGCCACTTAAGCCAATCTGCATGGAGCGCCCCGAATTTCTATTATAATATCTCAGAAATACGTGACACAATTCCCAACATCTACCTTAATGTAATAGTAAACATAGCCAAACACAGATAAAATTTTTAACTTTTATTACACCAATTCTTTACAAAGCACAGCGGAAAATTAAACACCTTGAATCTTTCTTTAACAACACATTCTTTTACAAATTGCATAAGCCACATTATCATTCTACCACATGCATCCAAATCCCAACCTATAGGTACCTACCTGTAAAACATGAGGTTAGAGATAACCCTAATGCCCAAAACTACGGGGTCAGCCATAACGGTGTGAGTGACATCAAAAGAAATGCAACATAAATAAAATATAAAGAATAAAGTCATAATCAACACATACCAACCGCAGTAACGAATGGAATATGAAATAACAATAAATAAAGCATGAAACATCAAGTGAAACTAGATTAAGTGTCAAGTGTTGGAAAATAAAAAACAAACATGCATAAAATCAAGTCAACAAAAACACAAATGCATTATGATGACTCTCTAATGCATACTTGTCGGATTCTATGCATTCCATACTACATAGGTCCGGTGTAAACCCTTATCGTTCTCCATTTTATAGGGTTTAATCCCTCTTTATGCAACTAATCCTACTATGGTGATAGAAACAAGATCCAGATTACTCTGCGAATAGGCTTGCCAACCCTCGATCCGCAAGCATCATGTAAGCATAGCCCAAAAACTGGAGAATCACCTTCCTGTCGTGTACCCCACAAATAGACCTGCCGATCCTCGACATGCAGATACACAGTACATCCCGTGAATAGGCCTGCCCGTAACGCTCCGATTTCCATACACTAAAAAACCGTGACATAAGCCAGAACATTTCCTTCAATTAGTCACAATGCACAGAAAAATAGGAAAATTTTAAAACTTTTTATTCAACACAAATGTATTATAAGTTTGAATGTTACGAATTGCAATGCATTACAACAGTGTTACAATAATACCTTTATAATCCCAAGTGTTACAACTTCCAACAAATCTACATCAGAGTACAATGAATAAGGAACAACACTTGGTATTTCACTTGGATGCTTTCCAACAATAAAATCAATTACAACAATTATTACAATGATACAATAGTGGTAACCAACATGAATTTCAGCAGAAATATAATGACTCCTTGCTTCTCTTACCTTGAGTCCTCCTGAATCCCGTGCCCGCTCTTTTGCAATCCAGTACCTATTGAAGTGGGGACGTCAGTACATATACTGACGCTTAAAGGCTGATGACTAGCAGCGAATCTCCAAAAATAAATATATACAAACATGACAAATGTGTCAATGTAGTTTAAGTGTTCGTAAGTGCTATGACTAGAATCTAATGCAATGCCAACTAAGGCTAGGATGATCATATTCTAATGCAAGCAAGTCTCCGGAACAACATGCAGCCCATACTACATGTGTCCCATCTCAAGCCGTTTCTTCATATATAGGGATTTGAACCCCCGCCATGAGCTCTACTCTTGTACTCAAATTTTTTCTGAAAACGTGACTGATAAGGTTTCTCTGAAACGGTCTAATTTCACCATCCGCAGTCATATAATGGTGTCTCTGTTTGCCACTATTGCCTCACTCAAAAATCTGACGAACCTCGAAATTACCGCAACCCAAGTTAGCTCGAAGCATCCCCTGAGGCCCCCTAGCCAGACCGTAGTCTATGGCTTGTTCGCCCTTAGATCAAGGACATGACGGAGTTCCGGGGGTCCATCCCCCTAGCTCCAACAGGAATCGCTCCCGCTTATCAAGGCACTTCAGAAATTAACAAACGAGATACGGATCCCGTGCTCTCAACTCGTGAGAAGGCACAGACCGTATCCCTTTGACAAGAAGGGTACAACCCAATAACACTGCCTAGTGCCGGCCTATAGGACAGGTCGGATCATAAGAAATCACCCTTAACACCAACTCTTTCCCTTCGGCGAGTAAATGATAATAATATAGGTTAAGTAGTATTAGCCATAAGTTACTACCCTAACAATGTCACTAACCCTAAACAAACTGAGGGATGACAACAGAACTTACACAACATGCTAAATCTTAAGTTAAGACTTCGCAAGATGACTCTACTAGGCTGCTCAACCTAGACTTACCAGAATCCCTAAGGATTCGGTTCATGGCCTATCGATCCAAGACCCGACAATACGAACGTATTCACATGCTACTACCTTGAATTGGATTTTGTCGACACTCCGGTCTGTGGTCAACCTACACCGGTTAAGATCCGACGGTACACAATAAGTGACTTATCCACAGTCTCTTAGGAGTAAGGTGAACACACGTCTTGATAGTCGATAGCCCCTAGGGCAATAATATCACCCTAGACGAGCACAACGAACTGCGTACTAGCCAATAAGCTACATACGAGTAAACAAAACACATATGAGCTAAACAACCATGTATGGGACAACAACATACATACGAGCAAAATGAGCTACGTATGAGACTAACAGCTATACGGGCCAGGCGAGTCACGTATGAGCAAAACCACATACAAAAAAACCATACAGGTAATCAACCTAGAAGCAAGTAAACGTATTTACTAGCAAAATTGATCTTCTATAATTAGAAGCAACAGAAGAATCTGCTAACAGTCTAAAATAGGCATTCTACCAATGAGAAGCCCAAAAGCGACATAACAACTTTTATCGAGCTAACAATTACTAGTGACCTTCCCAACCCTTACTACCTATGAAGGTGAGGAATGTTCACATGATATGGTCCAAATTTAAGCAGAACCTTATACAACTAGAATCCATAGGTTCTTTTCCCAAATTAAACTAGAACTACATGCAACTAGATTCTTGGGTTCCCTCTCAAGTTTGAGCTAGAATCACCTAGAAGCTAGATGCGTGGGTTCATGGGTTCTTCCTAATCCTTCACTACAATACTACTATATGCAATTCAAGCGTGGTTTCTTTTAACTAGAATGCTACAATATACCATTCAAGCACGCATGGCTCTATGAATCTAGAACAATTATGCAATCTCAAACATGGGTTCCTTCTAAGGGATTAACTAGAACGACTTCACAACTAAAGTATTACAACTACAACATGATGGTTCTTCACTAACGCTACAACCACATCATGATAGTTCTCTACTAACACCACAACTACAACACGATAGTTCCTTACTAACACTACCAACTATAACACGATAGCTCTTTACGAACACTACAACTACAATACGATAGTTAACACTACAACTACAAGCTGATAGTCTTTATTAACATCCCAACTACAACATGATAGTTAACACTATAACTACAACATGATAGTTCTTTACTAACATCCCAACTACAACATGATAGTTAACACTATAACTACAACATGATGTTCTTTCCTAACACTACAATTACAACATGATGGTTCTTTACTAAACGTGATCAAGAATGAATTCTACATATAACTCAAGTATGGTGTACATCTTAAGCATGAGTATCTACTACCACTTTAAGCATGGATCTTTACTACTTAAGCATGGATAGTCACTTCAACTCAAGCATGAATATCTACTACTACTTAAAGCATGGTCCTTTTCTATTACTTAAGCACGAATCTACAATGGTCTTAAGCATGGTATATAACTTAAACATCAACCTACGACACTCTTAAGCATGAATACAACTTAAGCATGTACTTACAACAATCTTAAGCATGAATAATTACCACAATCTAAGCATGAAGCTTTACTACAATTTAAGCATGAGCTACAACTTAAGCAGGAATGGTTACTACAACTTAAGCACGTATGTTACTACAACTTAACATGAATATCCACTTACTACTTTAAGCATGGATATTGGCTACAACTTAACATGAGCACTTACTACAACTTAAACATGAATGTTTACTACTACCTTAACATGGACCTTTTCTATCTAGAATAACTACACATCTCAAGCATGATATAACTTAAGCATGGAGCTACTACAATTTAAGCATGAGTAACTACTATACTTGAGCATGGATGGATTCTACTACCTTAAGCATGGATCGTTCTTCAACTCAAGCATGGATACAACTTAAGTATGAAGCTACTACAACTTAAGCATGGATAACTACTATACTTAAGCATGGTATAGAACATAGGTATAGGTTTCTTACTACTTCCAACCTACAACAATTTAGCATGGTATATCAATCTATAATAATCTAAGCATGGTATATAACTTAAACATCAACCTACAACACCCTTAAGCATGGTATCCAACTTAAGCATGAATCTACACCAATCTTAATCATGGTTATCTAACTTAAGCAAGAACCTACAACAATCTTAAGCATGAATACCACATAAACATGGGCTCTTTACTACCACACTCTACAACAATTTAAGCATGGATACAACATAAGCATGGATAATTAGTACAACCTAAGCATGGTACTACAATTTAACCTACAACAAAATAAGCATGGTCTACAACATAGCATGAGTTCCTTTACTACATTAACCTACAACACATTAAATATGGTATCCAACTTAAGTATGAATCTACAACAATCTTAATTATGGTATACAACATAAGCATGAACCTACAACACTCTTAATCATAGATATCTACTACAACCTTAAGCACGGACAATTTCTATACTTGAGCATGGATAGCTACTACTATTTCTAGCATGGATCTTTATGATCCTACTACTAAGCATGGATATTTTACAAAGACTACTTCTCTTTATGAAGTAGAAGTCTTAAGTGTTACAACAATCTAACTTCATGAACTACCATTTCTACATAATACAAAAACCTGCTTTTTCTATAAATTACAAGTCCTTCTATCTTTTATAAATTAAGAATTAGCAAGAATTTGTTATTTAATAAAGTAGAGAGCAATAAGCAATTAAAAGACTCATTTTTAATAATTAGGAGTTCTACAACCCCAAGGGGTATGTAATAGTTAATTTCATGTGCTTAAGGTCCTTGTTTGAGTTCTACATCCTAATGGGTATGTACACAAATATTCATATGCTTATTCCATGAGTCCAATGTTAAGTTCTACAACCCAAAATGGGTGTATACACAATCCTCCATATGATTATGTTCATTAGTCCAAAATAACAATAAGAAAAAATTTACAATAATCAAAGAGTCAATCTTTATGTTCTTGTTTATTTAGTCCTACCATTCATCCATGTGGTTCTTCCTTTTGTCCATACAAAGTGTTAGTTCAAGTTGTTTAACAACATACCCAAACAAGAGAACAACACAACACACCCACAAAAGAAAACAACAACTCAACCAAAAGAGCAAAAATCAACAAAGAGAAAAAGAACCACACAAGAACAAAGCTCAAACAAACAAGAACAAAAGAATGGAGAAGCCCCCACCTTAGTTTTCCTTGAAGGAAGAACTAGCTAGCACACCTTCTTCTTCCCCTTAGCTCTTATGAACTCCCTTGAGAACCTACAAGAAGAAAAACTTTCTAGTTAGGTGTTCTCTCTTTATTTTCCTCTCCTTCTAAAATGAGACGAGATGAGGGGAGGGGGTACTTATAGGCTTGGAGAAAGGGTGGAGAGTGCAAAAATGCACCAACACAATTGCACAAAACCCCTTAGGGGACTGACCGGCCATGCTTGAGTAGGGAGGGGTGAGATGGAAGAGAGAGGGTTTCTAGAAGGTCACCCCTAAACTCTTATGCATCCATTTAATCCTAGTTTTAACCTTTCCTTAAAACTTAACCCTCTAACTTGATTTTTCATGACAAAGAGAAGTATTTTGTCCAAAAATACACACCACATAATTTGTACAATGTACTAATTTGCTACAACACACATATGTATGTATATATGTGTATATCAAAAATCTTTGCATAATCCGTATAAAAATAATTTAATTTCGGAAATAATAACAAAATAATTTTATCATCAGCTCGGAAGATTACGGTACCAGTTTGATATACCACGGATGTATACAGACTGGTTTATGTGCACAGACAATGTTTATGAACAAACCGGGTGATATTCACCAAAAATATTTCAATAAAATAAAATAATAATATCTGTCCGGGGTTTTCCAGACACTTTCTCAAAAATGCATTTTACAGGATTTTGTACCCGTGCACAAAGCCGATACAATACCTGTATATACTTACTAGTATATATTCACAGGTATGTCTTTATTTAGAAATCCCAAGAAATTTCCATAAAAAAATATTTTAATTCCAAAAATAATAATTATATAAAAATAATATCCATCCGGGATATTACACTGCCGACCCTCGTCACGTGAATGCACCGTGTGTTCCGTGAATAGGCCTACCGATCCTCGACACGTAAGCATACCAACTGTCCTCTCGGGTCACAACAACACACAGTCCTAGAACGCATCCATTGGACTAAACCCCTAGAGCATATACTTACATTTTCAAGTTTCGTTACATCTCCAATAGTGCTTGTCCTTAGGTTGATTATTATTAAAACACAAATTTTCCCATCTCTAGAGTTAGTGTATCCTACCAGACTTAATTCCAACAAAACAACCCCAAGACCCAACTGGTCAAAAATCCACAAAATATCATTTGCCGGTTGACAGGAATCCCACTCAACCCCTAGAGACCCACAGTTCGAATATCAACACAAAATCTTTCAAAAAAACTCTTAATTCCATCATCAAAACGTTTATGTTAAGAAAACTCCTTTAACCAAACAAATCCAGATTTATCCAAATACTTCACAAATTTTCAGAACTGAAATAAAGTATCAAATCCAAAAAATAACTAAGTTTCGTATTTTGAAGTCATAGAATATCACGAAACATCAATTCCTTCGAAAACCGTATATATTTCACTTTATAAAGTCATAGAAATGCAAGTTAAACTCTATTATAATCAAAATATAACTCTCTGTAATTTATAGTAATCTGTAGCAAAAACTTCGTCTAAAACAGTAGATCAATAATCCATAAGTGTAAGGAAATAATCATTCAAGAAATCAGCAAGAAAACTCAACAAATCATCAAAAACAGCAGGTGACAGTCGACTGTCGAAAATAGTTCAAAAGAACGACAGTCAACTACACAAGCCCAGAAAATCCAAATTTTCAAATGAAGGTCATCCAAATTTTCAAATGAAGGTCGACCACACATCTTAGTTCAAAATGTGGTCGATCGACTGTTAGCTGCTACTCGACTAGTTTCAAAATTGTGCACTTTTCCGACTGATAGATGATTATACTCTTTTAAAACATGAATTGTAAATTTAAAAATCCTGAGATGATCAAATACAACTTGCCTAACATAATGGAGTTTATAAAACAAATCAAAATCTCATCAAGTTCATAAAAGATCAATTTTTCGACAAAACTTCTTCAAAACAGATAATATGAATATATATGTATAGGTGTGTGTAATTGCATCAGTTAGAAGCATCAAAATCCATCAAATATGAGTAGTATAATGTTTCAATTCAATATCAGTATCAAAACAAATTAAGATCCAACGAAAACATCACAAAATACAAAAAAAAAGCAATTTCAGCTGTGTTCAACAGACCCGAAAATCAAACCCTTTAAAATCTTAAAAAACTTGATATTTTGATACTTAAAACTCTTTGCGACTTGTTATACACATATCCCAACTGATTATATTAGTTTACCCCCTTGATCATATGCATCTACTGTAACATCCTAGATTTTTAAATAATGTTTTTGAGATTAATAAATGAATTAAAATAATTTTTGGTGATTTAATAAATATTTTTCTGAAATTTATCTTTTTACACATGCAAAACACGTGCAAATATTTTCTTGAGAAATTCAAAGTTAGAAATTATTATGGGGAAACCTATTATTTATTAGTAGGTATTATTTGTGAATTTTCTGGATTTTTTTGATATTTATTTGACCTATTTGCAAATATTACAAAAAGAAGGGCTTTTGTGCATAATTACCACTTGGAGTGAAAACTCCAGATTTTCAGATTTCTGGGCTGAGCATGATGCCTAGCCAACTCAGAGATAAAGAGTTTACTTTTTATTTTAATAGATTTGGTTTATTTCGCAAATTTCTTAAAGAATGGTCTTTTTGCAAAATTGCTACTTTGAGGCAAAATTTACAAAATTGTTTTCTGGGTTTACCAATAGTGCCGGCCAGATCTTGGTCAATTATCTTTGTTTTTTAATCTTAATTTAATTGATTTATCTAATCTTCAAGTATAAGGATTTATATATGTAAAAATATATTCAAAGGGATATTTTGCAAATCTTTTCAAAAAACCCTAATTACTTGAAATCCGGCCCATTTAAAAGAGAGTGCGGCCGTCTCTTTACTGCACTACACAAAGGGTTTTCATTATTATTATTTTCTTGGAGTTTCGAAGCGAGGATTTTGGATTTCTTGCGAAAGGAAGGACTTTTCTTATTCTTTTTATTATTTCGGTTGATTCTTCAAAAAGGTGAGTGACATATGTTTGTTTTCTTATTGTTCTAAGCATGTTGTATGTGGTGATTTGTCTATTAGAAAGTATGTTAGCTGATGGTATGATGATATAAATAATTTTGATGGATGAATGAATAAAAATTTAATCTTTTCATGAAAACTATGCTATTGATGATTAAAACTCTAAATAAATGACTTGAGATTGTTAAGAACCTAAAAGAGATCATAGGCATGTTACTTTCTTTCATATGGTTACTGATTTGAACATGTATGTTGAGATTATATGATGAAGATGCACAAATTTGAATAAAAATGAGTTTTTTAATGTTGAACATACGTACATACACATTGCTTGGTAGTTTTGATGAATAAAATTTGATGAATGGTTGTTGTAATTGCATATTAATCATGGGTATGTTGCTTCCTTCCATGTACTTACTGCTTTGATTGATTATAAGGAGAGGTAGGACTCATAATGCTCAAAATTGATTAAAGAAGAACTTTCACTATGTGTATATCATATATGCTATGTTTTGGGTTTTTGACAAAGTTAAACTTGGTTAATGCATGTTGTAACTGCACACATTCATGGGCAACTGATGTGAGGGGTTTAATGAGTAATAAGAAGGGTTTTTGGATCAGCAGAGATCAAGTTTTGAATATGGTGAAGAGGGAAAATCTCAGGTCTGTTGTGTGTATGGCCAAAAATTGAGTTTTTGTGATTTTTTGAAGTTTTCGATTGAATTTGAGTTGATTTAATACTGAGATGGATTTGAACATTAAACTACTTCTAGTTGACGAAATCTTGATGTTTTACTGATGCAAAATACACACATACACACTATATATATCTATGTTTTACTGTTTTGAAGATTTTATGAAAAAATTGCTCTTTTATGATCTTGATGAGATTTTGAATAGTTTTATAAACTCCTATACGTTATACAAGTTGTATTTAATCATCTCAGGGTTTTAATCATTTAAATTCATGCTTTTAAAGAGCTTAAATTAAGTGTCAGTTGAGAAGTGAACGAAATTTAAAGCTGCTGTATGGGCTATTTTTGACATGAAGGTCGACTGTCCATTTTTTGAACTAAAATGAAGGTCGACTGTCATGTCGGTCGACCGAAATCATTGTTTTTGGCTGTTTTGTGAGTTTTTCGTCGTTTTTCTTAAATGATTATTTCTTTGAACTTATGGATTATTGATCTACTGTTTTAGATGGTATTTTTACTACAGATTATAGTATTTTACTGAGAGCTATATTTTCATTTTAATAGAGTTTAAATTATATTCTTATGGCTTTATAAAGTGAGATATATATGGTTTTCGAAGTAATTGATGTTTTGTGATATTCTGTGACTTCAAAATATGATTCTCCGTTATTCGATGGATTTAATACTTTGTTTCAGTTCTGGAGTTTATGAGTACATTTCACGGATGTGGATTTTGTTGACTTAAGAAGTTTTTATTGATATAAAAATTTTAATAATGGAATTAAGAGATTTGTTGAAAGTTTTGGTGTTGATATTCATTTTGTGAGTCTCTAGGAGTTGAGTGGGAGTTATGTGAACCGGCAGATGAGATTTTGTGAATTATGACCAGTTGGGTCTTGGGATTGTTGTTGTAGAATTAAGTCCGGCGGGATACACTAACTCTAGAAAGAGAAAATTTGTGTTTTAATAATAATCAACCTAAGGACAGGCACTAATGGAGATGTGATGGAACTTGGGAAACGTGAGTATATGCTCTTGGGGTCCAGTCCAACGGATGCGTTCCAGGACTGTGTGTTCTGTCTCGAGAGAACTATTTAGTATGTTCGCGTGTCGAGGGTCTGCAGTGCCTGTTCACGAAACATACATGTACATTCGTGTGTCGAGGGCTGACGGGTCTATTCACGGGATGTGCCTGTGTACTTGCACGTCGAGGGGCGGCAGTGGGGTATACGGCAGGGCGATTCTCCAATTTTTTAGCTATTCTTATATGATGCTTGCGCGTTGAGGGTTGTGTGCGTGATGCCTATTCGCGGAGTATTCTGGATCTCGTTTCCATCACCATAGTAGGATTAGTTGCATAACGAGGGATTTAACCTTATAAAGTGGAGAACGATAAGGGCTTGCACCGGATCTATGTACTATGAAATGCATAGAATCCGACAAGTATGCATTAGAGAGTCATCATATTGCATTTGTATTTTCTTGACTTGGTTTTATGCATGTTTGTTTTCTGTTTTCCTACACTTGACACTTAGTCTAGTTTCACTAAATGTTTTCATGCTTTATTTATTGTTTTTTCATATTCCATTTGTTACACTTAGTCTAGTTTCACTAAATGTTTTCATGCTTTATTTATTGTTATTTCATATTCCATTTGTTACTACTATCGGTATGTGTTGATTATGACTTTATTCTTATATTTTATTAATGTTGTTTTTCTTTTGATGTCACTCATTCTGTTATGACTGACCCCTGTAGTTTTGGGGGTTAGGATTATCTCTAGCCTCATGTTTTACAGGTAGGTACCTATAGCATGGAATTTGGATGCATGTGGTAGAATGATAGTGTGGCTTATGTAATTTGTAGAAGAAAGTGTTGTAAAAGAAACAAATTGTAATTCAAGGTGTTTAATTTTTTGTTGTGTTTTTGTAAAGAATTGATGTAATAAAAGTTGAAAAATTTATCTGTGTTTTGGCTATGATTACTATTACATTGAAATTGATGCTGGTAATTGTGCCACGTATTTCTTAGATATTATATTGGAAATTTGGGGCGCTACATCTACGACAATCATGAGTCAAGTTCTTTTCATCGAAATACCCCCAAACAGATCATATATATACATACACAGTAAAGAACCCTCCTTTATTCACTTTTATGCATTTTACATCATGCAATCTCATTATATATAATCAAATCAGCAATAATATGAAAGAAAGCAACATACCCATGATTTCTATTAGGTTTTTAACATTCTCAAGTCATTTATATAGAATTTTAAATCATCAATAGCATAGTTTTCATGAAAGGTTCAATATTGATTCATCCATCATCAATAATTCATTATATCAATATATCATCATCTATCATGCATTCTAATAGACAAATCAACACTTACAACATGCATAGAATAGTTAGAAAGCAGACATATGTCACTCACTCTATTGAAGAATCAACCGAAATAATAAAGAGAATAAGAAAAGTCCTTCCTTTCGCAAAAGTTCAAGATCCTCGCTTCGAAACTCCAAGAAATCAATAATAAAGAAAACCCTTTGTTTTTTGCAGCAAAGAGACGGCTGCTACCTCTCTTTTAATAGCCGAAATTCATGGTATTAGGGTTTTGAGAAGATTTTGTAAAATATCCCTTTAGAATATATCTTTACATATATAAATCCTTATACTAGTAAATTAGATTAACCAATTCAATTTAGATTTAAAATCAAAAGTTGTAACACCCCGCAAAATTGGAAATGACAATTTTGCCCTTGTATGTTACGCACGTGTATTTTGCACAGTTACTGGTAATATTTGTAATGTGTTTTCACTACGTCTTGTGATTTCTGACTATTTATGCATCTTATATATTACATACATGTATTTTAATTTAAATATTTAATTGAAGGAAGTGTGTGCAAGTGCATAGCACGTGCTAATTTTTTCATCTTTATTTTTCTTACTCTCATTTATCATTTTAGCATGCATGGGTCTTTATTTAGCCTTTCTTTAAACCCATGGACCTAAGAATGGATTCTAGCCCACTAGACTAATTAATAAATTAATTAAAAGCAAGCCCACAAGACAAGACCATTTAATTAAATCTCATTTTTGGTTGTGCATGGACTCACACATGACATGTAACAACTTTTAATACACATATTAGAACTATAGGATTTGTATTTATTTTTTTGTATGTGTGTGCGCGCTAGTGTGTGGAGGGAGAGAGAGAGAAACCGGTTTAGAAGAGAGAGAGGCCGGGATTGAATGGGGAGTTGGAGAATGTGGAGAGTTGGAGAAAGTGGGGAGGTGAAAAGGTGAGTGGGTATTTATTAGGTGGGTGAGATTTGTATTTTAGCCCTTCTTTTGTCCTATAAATACACCACTTGTTTTCTTCTCTTTTCACACCAAAATAAACCAAATTAGAGAGAGGAAAAAAAAAAGTAGTGTTCTTGTTGCTTGTTGGAGTGCTCTTGCTAGGAGGAGAAGGACTAGGAGTGCTTGTTGGAGCTAGGAGTTGCATTCCATCAACCTTGTTTGCTTATTCTTCATAAGCGGTGGGTGGTCTTTATGCTTTCTAATTCATAGGTTGAGCATGGTAGAATATGACATTAGTAATGTAGATCAAATTGATGTGATATAAGTGATCTTGTACTTTCTAAATATAGGAAATGCATGCTAGTATTTAAATGAGTAGTATAGATAAATTTGATGAAATAAATGTAGAACAAATCTATACTATTGTATGTGCTATGAATGGTAGTAAAATTTTGTATGATTAAGAAACTAATTGTCATCATGTTAGTTGAAAATGAGAAAAAGAAACAATAAGTTATTACCATGAACAAATATGTATGTTGAGTAATTGTATGAAACTTATAGATTTTCCCTTGTGGTTAAAATGAACTTTTGTGAAGTAAAATTGATACGCATAGAATCATTTTAAATTGTTTGTAAGAGATGCAAGTTGCCATTTTGATTAAATTGAAGAAATGAAATTCATATTTATTAAAGAGAAGAAATAATTTGAAATATGTCAAAAATATAAGTTTGGAAATTCGTGAATTACTGATTTCAAATAAACTCAGTATGAATGAGATACATACAATCTATTAAAAAGATTAGATCGATCATATGTTTGAGTTTTGTGAAATAAACTAGTTACTATGCCGTGTGAACAAAATCCTAGCCTCTGATTTCATAACAATAGTTGGGCTTAGACTTCCTGGCTAGCGAGTGTGCCATAGGGCCATCGCTGTGCCTATAGGAGGCCTTGGGTTCGAAACTTGTTAGACACATTTTATTTTGTATTTACAAGACCTGAATGTTAGCATATGGGGGTGTCGATATGGCTTCTTGACAATTAAGCCACTTAGGCTTAGTGGCTTTCGGTGTGTGCTTTAGGCGCCTACTGTAGCTCACGGGTGGTCTTGGGTTCGAAACCCTATGGCCATATTTTTATTTTTTGACTTTTTAAAAATATTTTAAGAGAGTTTTCATGTAAATTAAAAATTTGGAAAAATTTTAGAATTCCTATAAATTGAAATAGAATTTATTAAAAATAGTTTTAGAATTTTTCATGTATATTCGAGAAGTTAAAAAGGAGAATTTGTGATAGAAAATGAGTTTTGACTTAAAAATTAATTATTAAAGAGTATGATATTTATTTTAGAAGGAGAGTAAAATATTGTTGTGTGAATTGAATTCTCTTGAAGAGATTAGACACTTATTTTGGTTTAAGAAATACTTGATGTGAGTTAAGATATGAATTGTTATATGAGCTTAAATTGCTAATGAGACTTAAAGTGGATGAACCTATGTTAATGAAAAGAAATATTGTTTTATTTTGAATTGTAAATGAATAAATCAATCATGAATGATGCTAAGAAAAGATATTGATCAAATTGTGAATAAGTTGAAGATAAGAATATATTGAGTTTAACCTGTGATTATTGAAGGGTTTAAGTACCCATGGATTCTTGTACATGAAAGGTTGTGATCTAGAGTTTAGTGAGATCTCAGGTACCGGCATTGTTGAATTAACAGATTGGAGTTATATTTTTGAGATATGGCCATGGAGCTATCTCGGTATTTGTGATTAAGTCCGGTAGGGGGTAAAACTAACTCTAGGTATGATAATTTATTCATGTCTTGAACTTAAGAACTAGGCACTAAGAGAAGATGTAGTTAATCTGGGCAAACGTAAGTGGGGCACTCTATATAGTCGGGTGATGTACTTCAGGACTATAGACCTAGTCGGGCGGTGTACTCCGAGACTGAGGTTGCTTCGATGGAGACGAGCTTTTATTTTAAATCCTGGACTATGCATAGTCGGGCGGATAGTTTGCCGTACTCCAGTGTATATACATATACCGGGGCTAGAGGGGCACTTGCGGGATGTTCGCACGACGAGGAGTCTGTATAACAGTCGGGCAGTGTACTCTGGGACTAGGATCCGTACTCGTGGAATGTCTAAACCTTGCTTTTATTACTGGGTAGTTTTCATGGCGAGGGATCAGACACTTTTAATGTGGAGTACGTAGGTGCTTGCCCTCGGATCTATGTAGTATGGGATGCATAGAATCCGAACAAGTATGCATTAGTGTCATCTTAGTATAAAATATCTGCATTAGGCATTAAGGCATTGCATACACTTACATACTTAGTGTTGTCACATTTAATACTTTATTTGCATTCAAGTTTGTGATCTGTTAAAGTATTAAGATCGTTATATTTCCGGCATAGGGAGGATGACCGTGTATAACATTTTCGTCGGTTGTAAGCAACTGACGTGCCCACAGTTCATTATGCAGGAGTTGGATCTTTCATGAAGATATAAAGTTGATATGCTGCTGTTGATTAATTACATGTTAAAGATGTTGCAGATTGTTTATAATTTTTTATTATTGTAATTCATTTGATCTTCTGCTGTGTAATAAATGTAAAGGACTGTTGTATTATAAAAAGTTCAAATTTCCTCGTAAAATTGTACGAAGTGAAGTGTAAAGATCCTGTGGAACTTCGAATTCGGTCTTATTTGAAATTCGAGGTGTTACAAAAGTAACTCTCTAGATCTGGCCGGCACTGGTTTCAAACCTAGAAAAACGAATTTTGTAATTTTTGCCTCTAAGTTGTAATTTTGTAAAAAGACCATTCTTTAACAAATTTGAGAAATAAATCAAATCTATTAGAATAATAAGTAAACTCTTTACCTCTGAGTTGGCTAGCCATCATGCTCAGCCCAGAAAACTGAAATTCTGGAGTTCTTACTCCAAGTGGTAATTTTGCACAAAAGCCCCTCTTTTTATAATATTTGCAAAAATGTCAAATAAATATCAGAAAAATTCAGAAAATTCATATATAATACCTACTAATAAATATTAGGTTTTCCCAAAATAATTTCTGATTTTGAACTTTCCAATAAAATATTTGCACGTGTAAGAATATAAATTTCAAAAAAAAAATGTTTATCAAATCTCCAAAAATCATTTTAATTCATTTATTTATCTCAAAATCATTATTTAAAAATCTAGGGTGTTACACCACATGTTTCTGGCTGCAGAAACAACACAAATACAACTCCAACGCCTTGTTGACAACCTCCATTGGGCCATCACTTTGTGGATGATCGGCGGTTGAGTGATTAAGCTTGCAATTTTGAGTTTTGAAGAATTCTCTCCAAAAACTGCTTATAAAAATGGGATCCATGTCACTCACGATGCTCCTCGGCATGCTGTGCAGTTTATAGATGTGATCAATGAATACTTGGACTATAGATTGGGCAGTATATGGGTGGGAGATCCCTATAAAGTGGATAGGGGCAAAAGACAAAAAAAAAGGTTATACTTGGTTAGGTGATCTACTACCACCATAATGACACTTTTTCCATCGCTTTTGGGTAATCTTTCTATAAAATCTATCGAAATGTCTTCCCAAATTCGATCAAGAATGGGAAGGAGGTGAAGCAACCCTGTGGGATGTAAATTCTCATGTTTGCTCTTTTGACACACCAAACATTCCTTGATCCATAGCTTAATATCTATGTTCATTCATTCCCACCAAAAATCTCTTTTGATCCTCTGCGAGGTCTTATGAAACCCAGAGTGGCCTCCCAAATTGGATGAGTGCTGGTCGAAGAATATCAGATTCCTCACATTTGCTGTAGGGCTAACTAAAATGTTCTCCTTATAATACCAGAACCCTCCTACTTGATTGTACAGTCCCAAGTCTAATTGACCATTTTGCAGCTTCTCTTGCAATGCAGTGAAGTAGGGGTCATGTTGGACCATAAGCTTGATGCCTTCCAACCATTCTGGCACTACAAAAGTGATTTCACAACGAGTGTCCAATTCTCCTTCCCTCCTAAATAGCCCATCAGCTGATGGGTTGTCGACCCCTCTCTTATATTCAACGGTGAAAGTATATCCCAACAACTTCCAGAGCCATTTTTCTTGGATTTTCGTATGAATTCTTTGATCAAGGATGTATTTGATGCTCCTTTGATCTGTTATTATGATGAACAAACTCCCATGAGATATTGTCTCCATTTCTTTACTGCTTGTAAAATTGCAAACACTTCTTTCTCATATGTTGATAGGACTAGCAGCTTGCCCTTTAAATCTTTACTCATAAATGCTATGGGGTTAGACTCTTGCATAAGGACAACACCTATTCCAGCTTGTGAAGCATCGGTCTCCACCACAAAAGGTTTGGCAGAGTCAGGGGCCTTTAAGACGAGTGTAGTAGTCATTGCCTTTTTGAGAGCACTGAAAGCTACCGCTGCTGTGGAGGTCCAGTTGAAAGAGTTCTTCTTCAAGAGTTGAGTGAAAGGGGCATTAATACCTCCGTAACTCTTCACAAAATTCGATAGTAGCCAGTTAAACCCAAAAATCCTCTGAGTTCTTTAATTGTTTGTGGCTCTGGCCAACTTTCCACAACTTGAATTTTGCTTGAGTCGACTGAGATCCCTTCTTCATTGATGATATTGTAACTCCTATTTTTCCGTATTTGTATTTTAAACTGTATTTTTGCCCCATTGTACTCTTTCATCTATTTGAGATCCTGTATTTTGTTTCAGATTGAATAAAATCATTATTTTGTTTCGACTCAATTTTTTTGGTCCTTTATCTAATTCAATTGTGTGTGCTCTTTGTGTCGTTCTTCATGAAGAATTGGCTGTTTTTTCTCATTCATCTCTTTAGTCCCCATTTTAATACAATTTGACCAATTCTCCAGTTGGATCCTATTCAATTCGGATACCCTAATACCCAAAACCCAAACCCTATACTATTTTAACCCTAAACTACCCTAACCCTAACCCTAACCCCATTTATTGTGCTAACACAACCCCCGCCGCTACTCTTCTCCTTCTCCTTCTCGCTTTCGTCTCTTTCTTCCTCCACTCCGCCAAACCCAATTTCCCACCTCCGATCACCACCACACAGCCACTCCCTCACCATCGCCTTCGTCAACACCACCACCACAGCATCCAACCATCATCCCGTCGTCCACCACCCCACCGCCATTACCCAATCCCCTTTCTTCTCCTCCCCTGTATCGAACCCAAGAAACAGAGTCGCCGCGCGCTGAGCGTCGTCGCTTCTCGACGCCGCGCCTTTGATTCCGCAGCCGTCGTCCTCCCCGCCGTCGCATCGCCACGTCGAAGACACAGCCGGTCGCCACCACACCTTCCCTCTCTCTCACTCCCTGTTTCGTCGAAGAAGTGAACGAAGAAGAAGAAGGCAGCGGATTTGGCAGGATTGAATCTCGACCATCGGATCGCATCAAGATCCGTGCGACTGAGCCTGATCTGATCGCTGCTTGGTGTTGTGCCCACAGCAGATCCCGCTCGCCGTTCCGCTGTTCGGCCAGATTCGCTGTGCGGAAGGGATCTGATTGGCTGCGCTCGCTGTCCTGTGTTTTGGCACAGCTGATCCCGTTCGCTGTTTGCTGTTTGGGCTTGGATCTAGTGTGGGAAAATTTGCTCTACGGATTGTTTCTTGCACGTGCTTCACACGTGCTTTTGGGAGACTTCGCCCAGGATTTTTCGATCCCTTTTCCTTCAACAAATTGGATCTATTCGTCGTCAATCAAGGCAAGTATTCCTCTTGTACATATTTTTGTTCTAGTACAAGCGTCCATTTGAAATTACTGCAAATAGTTAGAAATTGTGACTCCTTCTTGACTTGTCGTTGTTGATCAAATGTTAATCTCCATCAATTTCATAATCTTAAGAGTCACAATAATTTTATTGTATTATATTACAACTACTTGGACTCATTTTATCCCCTGAACACACGGACACATAAATTAAGGAGCCCTAGATTTATAGACATATGTTATATCTTGTATTTGATGAACTTACACCCATTTGGCTTGAAAAACAATCATTACTGGCTGTTTTGACAACCATTATCCTGTATTTGTATCACACTTTAACCTAGATGCCTAATAACCAATTTTCATGCAACCTATACTAGTAAGATATTCCCACATGTTGCTGTCCTGAATCTTGTTATACTGTTTTGACCCCTTTAACATCAGAATATGAACCCAAGCCTTGAATAGAAAATGTAGCTTTAGATATCTAGATGTCTATAGCCTCCGGGATTTTCGAATTTGGAGTTGCGGTCTAGAAGTTATTGCAGTTTTACTGCAGCTGTGTCGGTAGACGCAGATTCGCAAAACTGCTGCACACCTTTACTTTGCGAATTAATTTGACTATGTTAACAGCAAGAGTTTGACTTGAAATTTTATATGCGGTTGCTGGACACCCTATAGGACATCTCCAATTTTTCTTAGAATTAATTAACGATATTTCGATCCTGTTTCACATGTTTAAACTTCGATTCATAAATTCTGCCTGAACACATTAACTATGTAATTCGCTGGACACATGTTCCCACCACTTTCTTGTACCTTATTTCACACACCTGCATGCTTGCTTGATAAGAATTAATAAAAGTAACAAGCCGGGGTTTAAGGGAAAGATCATAATAGTGGACAATATAGGTAAGTGTACTCGGAAGGGGGCCCGTGTTTTCTAGTACTCGGTTCATGAACTTGTTGCACTTGATGTATTCATGGATTCATTTACTTGGCTCATGAACTTGTTGTATTCATGAACCCACTGAGTGGTTCTTGAACTTGTTAGTATTCACGGACTCGCTTCGTGAACTTGTTATTTATTTTCGTATTCATGAACCGTGCTTGCTTGATACTTGATACCTGAGTACGCCGCCCTATAAAATCCATTACTAGGTCTAAACGTAACTGATTTGAATGTAGCAACCATGTAGTAAAAAGATGGATGCATGAAGTGCTAACTAGATAGTAATAACTACAAAACTTGAACATGAAACTTGAACATGACACCTGTTACTTGATACTTGATGATATGATACATGAAACATAATACATGAGACTTGAAACATGAAACTTGAACTTGACAACTTGTTACCTGATACTCGAAAACTTGCTACTTGAGACTTGACACTTGAAATAAAATTTTGATACTAGACTTGGCACTTATTACATGATGCTAGACTTGAGACTTGTCACTTGATGTTAGATACCTCTACAGGTTCACTTGTCATGTGTTTTACCATTAGTATTTGTTATCCAGCCTGTTTACTAAGATGTTCCTCTTGCTAGCTAGTTCTTGGTTTATCCACTACTTGTTATATCCCTGCTACATTCTTGATTTCCAATTCCCCATTACTTGTACTCGTTTTACTATTTGTGGCCCTAGCTTGCACTAAGGGCATTTTCTCTTGTTTTTCCCTATTTTTTCTTTTTATATTTATTAAGTAGACTTTGGAGACGAGCTACCTGCCAGAATTGGTGAGCAAAGGTTTTAGCTTTCAAGTGGAGAAAGGACTTGATTAGAATACTTGTTCTCTGAATTATTTGTTTTCCTGAATTATTATTTCTTGCTATTTAAGAACTTGTAACGGGCTGATGTTCCCGAGTTTTAACTTGATCCAGACTTGAAACTATTTGGATATTATTATTGGGTTTTCAATTGTTTCTGTTACTAATAAATTATTCATGCATGCTTGGTTATATATATATATATATATATATATATATATATATATATATATATATATATATATATATCTCTTGTTATATTCTTGTTGTGATGTTGAGTCGATCCTACAGCTTATGAATGATGTTAAGATCATTCGCTGGGCTTCGTCACGCACTCGTATTCTGTATTTTGGGAAGCGGGGCGTGACAGATATGCCCTAAGAAACCAACCGATTTTTGGCCAAATGTGCACTTGCTAGCTTTAGCAACCAACTGGTGCTTCCTCAAGATTGTTGAGGCAACTGTCACATGGAGGATATGGTTTTCCCAAGTAGAACTATAGACCAGGATGTCGTCAAAGAAAACTAGTATAAATTTGCGGAGGTATTCTTTAAAAATCTCATTCATCGAGCATTGGAAAGTTGCGGGAGCATTTGTGAGCCCAAAGGGCATTACTACAAATTCAAAACGGCAATGGTAAGTACGGAAAGTAGTCTTGGAGATGTTAGCATCCCTAACTCTTATTTGATGATACGCCGATCTCAAGTCAATCTTTGAGAAGTACTTAGCTCCATTCAAATTGAGAATTTAGCCTTAATGGTTTGGTTGTTCAGAGCCCTGTAGTCAACACAGAGATGCCAGCTGCCATCAGATTTCTTGACTAGAATTACCGGTGAAGCATAGGGGCTATTGCTTGGCCTTATAAATCCTGATGCGAGCATTTCTTCTACTTGCCTTTCAATCTCATTTTTGTGGTAATGAGGGTGCTTGTAAGGTCTAACATATATGGGTTTAGACCCCTTTATGACTGTAATTTGGTGATCGATGGATCTATGAGGTGGCATTGCCAATTGTTCAGTGAACACATCAGGGAATCCTTGAAGAACCTGCTGCAAATCTGCGGCATCAGTATGTAGTTGAAAGAAACTGCTTGACCCTTCCTCATTGCTCAAAACTTCCTGCACTTGGATCATGTAGGCTTGACAAACGCAGTTTTTCAGCTTAGCTAGTTCTTTAGCATCCATAATATGTAGTTGAGAATTTACAATTCCCTGCAACTTCTTCAAATTTCCTGCAACCTTGAATTCCGTTGTCATTAGACTAAAATCCTTTGTCACGGGACCTGAAGATCTTAACCAGTGTGCACCCAAGACCATCTGAGCAGGGCCTATGGCAAGATCAAGTGCTCAACTTGCAAGTTCACTCCTTGCACTATAAAGTTAACACCAGACACGTTTCCCTCACTGTACATGCACTCACCATTAGCCACTGTAACCTTGTAACAAGGTTCCTTCATGATGTGTAAACTGGCCTTAGCGCGGTTTGAGGGTCTAGGTAGTTATCTGTAGAACCAGAGTCAATGAGAATGTTAACTTCCTTACCATTTATTTTCCTTTTCACTCTCATTGTTTGAGGATAAACTTGGTTTCCTACTAGCACATGAAAAAAGATCTCTGGGTGTAGGGAAGTTGGAACTGGTGTTTGCAGAGTTGTTGGGGGTGTCTCTTCAGCTTGAACTGCTTCAAAATCAGCTTCCTCACTCTCCTCTTCCTCCAAACCTTCTAGGAAGTAGAACTTCTGCGTTTTGCAAATGTGCCATTGAGTATACCTTTCATCACAGTTGAAGGATAACCCCTTGGCCTTTCTCTCCCTTATCTCCTGAATGTTTAAGCATCTCGGCACAAAATTTGATGATGCAGTTGAGGTAGGATGGAAATTACTAGTTGAGCTTTGGGGGTTTGTAAATTTATCAGGAGGTACAATAACTGTAGGTGCAGCGGTTTTTGATGCAAATGGATATTTATAACTCCTTTTCAAACAAGCTATTTTCTCCTCAAATCCTCGAGCTAATCCAATGGCTTCATTCACATTTTTTGGTCGTTGCGACTTCACATCCCCGCGTATCTCATCCCTTAGGCCACTTATGAAAGTACTTAAATAGTGAGCAGTCCAATCTTCTACAAAATTGGAAATTCTATCAAATTCTTGGATATAAGTTTCGATGTCTCCCTTCTGATGCAACTTTGATAATATCCCATCATAGTCTTGGAACTCCGTGGGTCCAAACCTTGTTAGCAATTCTTTAAGAAACCCAGACCAAGTCACCTCATGAATTCTCGGTTTCAAATGCCTATGGAACCATTGTGCGGCCCTTCCTCTCAAATTAAGTGAGGCGTACTTCAGCTTCTGATTCTCTGGAATTTCATAGAACTCTAAAAATTGTTCTACACCACAAATCCATTCTGTCGGGTCTCTCTCATGAAATGTTGGAAACTCCTCTTTGAATGGGGTTCTAATCACACCTCCACCATCACTATGACTTGTAAAATGCATTGGATTGGGGTTTGGGATCATTACCTCCCTGTGGAGATGTGGATGAGCTGGATTCGGAAGCAGGGAGGGTTTGAAGGGCATAGTTGGGATTTTTGCATCAGTGCCATCATCGACTCCATCCTAGCTTCGATCATTAAAAATCTCTCCCCGATGTTGGTTGCGATGGATTCGGAAGCAGGGAGGGTTTGAAGGGTGTAGTTGGGATTGTTGCATCAGCGCCATCATCGATCCTAGCTTCGATCATCGAAAATCTCTCCCCGATGTTGGTTGCGATGGATTCTACCCTCTCGGTGAGGTATCCGGTCTGAAGCTAGGTTTCCGCCATTTGGCTCCTCAGATTCACCACTTCTCCTTCGACCGTCGTGCTCCCTTTGTTGCGGCCAACGTCATCGAAGTTGTCCTGCTCTGATACCACATTGTCAGGGGTCTGATTGCGGTTGAGCCGGGATCTCGCCATTGTTTGCAGTTCGACGGATCTAGGGTTGAAGCTAAGAGGAATTAGGGGAGGAAATTACTTCATTTTTATTGATTTTCAACAGGTTATTACATCTCAGTTTATATAGGGGAGGAGTGGCGGTTACGCTCAAGGACAAGGTTTACAAATTTCACGTGCACAACGCACTAAAAGACTTTTCCCACCCTCTTCCCGCTATAAACTCATTCAACAAGGTGCGCAACGCATGTAAAAAAAGATACAAACTCACACAGACTCGAAACAGAAAAACGGAAGAAAAAACAACTGAATCCATGGTGATCCTCGGAGATGACGACTGCTGTAGGAACCTCCGTTGATGTCTAGCGTCACGCCGTCGATCCTGACATATGTATACACATGTGTTTTTTTTTTGCTGAAAAGCTGTACTAGTTTTGAACTAAACAAAAATAATATATTTGGCAAAGGAAGAGAAACATGTTTTTTTTTTTTGATAAGAAGATGGCTAATGCCATCGTTTCATTAACGAGGATTAAAGAAACAGAGAATTACAACGTCCTAATATAACAGACAGGCTGTCGAACAGCTAGCAAAATAAAACATCTAAACCAAACATCGAAATTGAAAATACATCATTAAGATAACATAAAACATCTAAACCAAAACACCATCGGACTCCAAGTTTCGCTCCTTCCCCTATGCTCCAGCCTCACTACTCAACCGCGCTACTCCTGATCCTCTTAGATTGCTCCTGAGTGCCTGCCCAATCATGAATCAGCATAAATATCTTATTCATCGAGAAAGAAAATCTGTAAGCTTTGTTGTGAAAAATTAAATCATTTCTTTCTAGCCATAGGTTCCATAATGAGGCAGCAGTAGCTATGTCCCAGGCCATCCTATCCTCTAACTTGAGGTGCAACTCTCTAATAAGCTCCCATAAGTCTCTAGTAGAGTATGGCAGCGTGGGACACCCAAACCCCCTGCATACTATTTCCCAGGTCATCCGCGCTTTTGGACAATGAAAAAGAATGTGGTTCACATCTTCTTCAGAGTTCCGACACGTCTCGCAAGTCGCATCGATTTGCGAGATCCTTTTCTTCAGATTACTTTTGGATAGAATCGCGTTATTATGAGCTAGCCAACAAAAGACCCTAACTCTGAAGGGTACTTTTGACCTCCAAATGATAGAATGAACTTGGCATCTCATTCCACCGTCGTTGAGCCATTTATACATGGAAGAGAAACATGTTGCAGATTTCTTTGACAATATTTTCAAACACAAAAAATAACTAAGTTGTACAGTTTGTATTTAGAAAGAGAAAAACAATATTAGAAATAAGATGTGGTGTGCCATGCAGTTCACCCAACATCTGGACGGGTGGATAACATGAACATAAGAATGTGTTGTTGCAATTTTGAAATTTTCACTATACTGGTTATTTAGTGCAAAAAACATAATTAGTAGCTACAATTTGATATGGATAATTTAGCCAGTGCCTGCGAGTTTCAAAATATAGAAACTAGCGGGTACGCTCACTATTTTAAAAACTAAGAAAATACCCCTATTTTGGACGAAGCAGTTAAAATTTCCGTTACGTGAACTCACGTGCGTCACACATGATATATTAAATGACCTAAATACCCATGATAAAATATATTTTAACAAATGTCCCTATTCAGAATGTATAAACTAGCATATCCCCACTATTTAAAAAAAAAAGATATTTGGGATATAATGTAGTTTGGGCGAAACCGTTAAAATTCCCGTTAAGTGAACTCACGTGCATCACACGTGATATGTAAAATGATCTAAATACCCATGATAAAATGTATTTTAGCAAATGCCCACATTCAAAATGCGGAAACTAGCATATAACCCACTATTTTTAAAAAAACTAAGACATACCGTAAGTTTGGACGAAACAGTTTTAGAGTTTTGAATACTATATAATACGTGTTTGTTGTTTTGACAAAAAAAAACATCAATGCAAGCATTAATGCTTTGTTTCCACGTCTCAAGTTGGGTGATGTGGAAGATGATGCTCCACCTGGTGTGACAATTGGTAATACCATATTAGCAAAGTTCATGAATAATTCGTTAAATTCGCAAATTATTCATAGATGAAATAATTTGCCGAACAGATTCGTGAATTATTTGTAGGTTTGCATTTAATTCCAGCAGTTTGCGAATTATTTACGAAAATCACGAATTAAACGAATGTTTCAATGTCTACAAAGTGGTCTTGGATGTTTTCCAGGAACAGGAAAACCTGTAAGTAATTATGTTTCAGTTTTGGTGCCATTTTCTCTTAAATCTGAATCATAGTATGCATGTTTAGCAAAAAAATGCAGAAATCCTATGCCTTGAACCTTCACTAGAAAAACTTATGGATCAAATTGCAATGTACTTTTAGTTTAGTGTGGTTAGCCAATAGTTTAGCATGGTGAAAATTAGGTTGAAATTATGAGTGACCATGTTCATCCTGGTGATTGGCCTATTTGCCAAAGTGAAAAAAGAAAGAAAAGGCTTGCACCTTCCTTTATGTAAAAAATCAGAGTAAATCCCTTATGATTTTAATCTTACTAGTTTTAGAACTAATTTAGATGTAATGTAGTTAACGTTTTAATCATCGGACTCCATAGTTTATTGCTTCTTGTATCCATAAAGAATATTTAGTTTTTGGTGTAATCAGGGACTTTTATCTAACATGACCTGTATTGTTGTATGAGCAATGACAACGAACATGGAATACATGTGTATGAAGTTGTCAAACGACTATTCTTCTCTGAACATAAAATCAAGTATGTCTCTCTCCCTCTCTCTGTGCGCGCACACACAGATACATCTATTTTATAATCCAAATTTCAACTATAATTGCAGGGAAGCTATTAATTACCACTAGTAATATACAAGTCCGATGCACGTATTAATTTTTTAAAAAAATTAAAATAAGAACTCTGATTTACACGTGCGATGCATATCTTAATAAATATGATTATATATTTATAAAAGTAAATGTGAAGATTATAATTGGTGAGTTTTTTTTTTTTTTTTTTTTTTTTTTTTTTAAAATAAAAGGTGACCAAAGTCACCAATCTCATTAATGATTGATTAACAGGATTACATCAAAAGTCTTACATAATGAAAGAGTGCTCGTCGGCACAGCAAACAAATATAAAACATAAAACAGTGCTCTTCGGCACCACAACATCATAAAGTGCTCATCGGCACTTAATACAGAAAATCTAAAACCAGATGAAGGTTCGCAACACTCTCATCCCTGATAGAACACAAAAGAGAATGCCTATGAAACCTGTTGCGTGCCCCCCCTCGCTCACTCTGCCCCTTTGCCTCTGCTTCTCTTTCTGGAGCCTGTGTTACCTGCCCAGTCATGAATTAGGACAACAATTTTGCGCAGTAATATATGAAATTGACTTCTAATGTTACGAAAGCATAAATCGTTTCTATCCCTCCATAACGCCCACAAAATCGCCCGAACAGTGATATCCCACAGCGGCTGATGTTCTTTCCTAATATTCTTGTTTCTCCAGGCTCCCCATAGGTCTTGGACACTCTTTGGCAAATCTACTGTGTTAAAACCCAACCCAAATACTTCCCAAACTAAGACGGCTCTAGGGCAATGAATGAATAAGTGGTTAGTGTCCTCCTCCTCCAGATTGCACTGTTGGCAAAGAACGTCAATCTGGATATTGCGTTTGAATAAGTTCGTTTTAGTCAATATCGCGTTGTGGAGAGTCAGCCATGCAAATGCTTTGACCTTGCTCGGAATTTGTGACTTCCAAATGATCTGTGCGTGGGTATTTCTGATACCCCCATCATTAAACACCTCGTACTTAGACGCGACGGAGAACGACCTCTCAGTCCCTCTCATCCACTCTCTAACGTCTGATGCTCTTGTGATTGGCCGATCTGCCACTACTAGCAACTCTTTCAGCTTCCCAAGTTGAATAAGTTCCCTGCCTGAGAGGGAGTCCTCATCTAGAGGTCTCCATCTTCCATTCCTCCATCTTTCCTTGACTAGTTCGTCCTTCGAGTGGACACCATTCACTAGATCTGGAAATAGCGATTGAAACGAATTATCCCCACACCACTTATCTTTCCAGAATCTAGTATTCATCCCATTTCCTATTTTGCAATTCGTACATGAATGAAAAACTTCCCCCAATTTTTCAATCCCTTTCCAAAGAAATGAAGCCTTGCCTTGTGGACTCCTTCCTCCAAATCTATAAATTTTCCGCCGTCTATATCTCATGAAAGAATTGCTCCACCATGCTTTCCTTTGCTTGTGCATCTTCCACCACCATTTGGATAGAAGCGCCTTATTCATATCTCTTAGGTTGACAATCCCCATACCACCAAACTCCTTCTTCTTGCACACTCGTTCCCATTTCATCAGGGGGATCCCCTTCCCTTCCCCGTTGCCTTGCCATAGGAATCCCCGCCTACACCTATCAATTCTTTTGGTCACCCAGGTTGGGATCTCATAAATAGACATAAGATAAGAAGGCAGGCTACTGAGAACCGAGTTGATTAACGTGATCCTACCTCCCAATAAGAGGAACTTTCCTTTCCATCCAGCCAGCTTTTTCTCAATCTTTTCGATCAGTGGTTCCCAATTCTCTCTTTTCATTTTCCCGGGTCTAATAGGCGTTCCCAGATACCGCATTGGGTATTCGCCCTGCCCACACCCGATAAGAGATGAGATAACCTCCATCGAGTTTTCTTGGTTATCGCTAAGATTGACCACATTGCGCTTTTGCAAATTGAACGCCAACCCCGACTAGAACTCAAAGACTCTGAGAATAATTCTAATAGCCACTATTTCCTCCACTTTGGACACCCCGAATAGCAGTGTATCGTCTGCGTACTGCAGAATAGAAAGAGATTGTGAAATCCCTTTAACTTTGACCCCCTTGATAATACCCCTTTCTGTGCCTCTTTTGTTCATCTCCTTTAGTCCATCAGCTATGATCGCAAAAATCATTGGCGACAGAGGGTCGCCTTGTCTTAGACCCCTTTTGCATCTAATTTCCGGCCCACTCTCTCTATTCAATTGGATAAACGATTTATCGTTCCTCACACACATCTTCATCCATCTTTTTCCATATGTCCCCGAACCCTTTGAGATGGAATGCTTCATCTACACAGTCCCATTCCACCGTATCATAAGCTTTTTCGAAGTCCAGTTTAAGCAGGAACCCGTCTATTTTATCCTTGTTTCCTCGGAAGACCAATTCATAGGCTGACGCGATACTGTCCATAATATCCCATCCTTTAACAAATCCGCTTTGTAACGCATCTACGATATCTGAAAGGTGTGGAGATAGCCTGTTGGCCAACACTTTGGAGATGATTTTAAACGAGCCATTAAGAAGACTAATTGGTCGTAGATCCGAAACCTTAAGGACTTCTGCCTTTTTCGGAATGAGCACCACATTCGCATAGTTTAACCGCTCTATCTGACTCTCGTGCTCATGAAACTCGCGAAAGATTTGTAAGAAATCCTCCTTGATGATAGGCCAGAACCTATTGTAGAAAAAAATGGGGAATCCGTCCAGCCCCGGTGCCTTGTCTTGCCCGAGGCTCTTGATAGCCTTGACGATTTCCTCTTCACTGAAGGGCACCTCTAGACCATCGCTTCCATCGATTCTTGACTCGCTCCACATGTCGCCAATCAATTCGCATCTATTCCTTCTCTTCTTTCCCAATAAGTCTTTGAAAGTGGAATCTATATGACCTCTAATGATCGACATGTCGTCCGTCCATACATCGCCTACCATGAGACCCCCTATATGATTTTGTCTTCTTCTCCCATTGGCCACCTTGTGGAAGAAGGCCGTGTTAGCGTCCCCTTCCCTAAGCCACTGAATCCTGGACCTCTGCTTCCAGTAGCATTCCTCCCTTTCCCCAATTAGATGAAGTTCTGCTCTACAGGAAGCTAGTTCCTCGAATTCCTCCTGAATTAAAACTCTGTCTTCCTCCATGATTTCCAATTCTTGAGTTCTTGATACCAACCACTCTTTTCTTTTCCTGATCTCCTCATTCTCTTTCCTTCCCCAATGACGAAGGCATTTACGTAACCTTCTGATTTTGAGAATCCAATTAGATATCGCATCTTGAGCACTGGTTGGCTCTTCCCACGACTTGAGAATAAAGGTCCTGAGATCCGCATTGAATGTCCACGCTTTCTCAAACCTAAAATGACGAAGATGCCGAGTTGAATCGCTCTCCCCTTCTAAGAAGAGCGGGGTGTGATCGGAAGTCGACCTAGGAACGGACCTAACCGTAGCCAAAGGGAATAGGTCCTCCCACTTTGTAGAGACTAATATGCGATCTAATTTGGCCAAAGTCGGAATGGCCTGCATATTAGACTAGGTAAACCTTCTATCGTTACCTAGGATATCAATGAGGTTTAAGTCGTTAATTGTCGAATTAAAGCGTTGCCTGTCTCTTTCTTCCGAACCCCTCCCTCTATGTTCGCTTCTGAATCTTGTAATATTGAAATTCCCTCCGATCACCCACGGCCCAGCCCATGAGTTTCGAATATACCTAATTTCTTCCCAAAACTCCTCTCTGCGGTTAGAAATCCATGGACCATAAATCGAAGTAACCATATGCTCCCACCCGTCTCTTTTGCGCCTAATTCTAATGGTAACCGAGAAGTTCCCTACTGACACATCTATAAACTCAAAGTCCTTGGAATCTTATCCCATCGCAATCCCTCCAGGCATACCAACGGAAGTCTTGAAACGCCAATCGAAATCTCTAAGCGAAGACAGACCTTGGAATAAAGTGTCCTTAGGGTTGACAATCTTAGTTTCTATAAGCGCACACACTTTCGGTTTGATCCTATGAATGGTGTCGTTAACTAATCTAAATTTAACCTTCGATCTCATACCTCTAACATTCCAAAAGATGTAAATCATTAACAAAAATGATTAAAGACTACCCCTACACCCCTATCAACCGCTAAGGTCCTCACTAAATAGCAAGTCTGAACGCCTCCTCTCTAATGATGTGGACTTTCCTAAGTTTATCACCGTAGGACGAGCCCATATCCAAACCCAGAATACACGCATATAAAATAAGATTATCATCTGAAATGAAATTCAAAATAGAGAACATACCTTCGTAGGCGGATGTAGGCTCCCTCGCTTTAGCTGCCGATCTAATAAGATCCCCCTCGCTCGGTCCTTTCGCCCCCCAACGATCCATTTGTCTTTTGCTCTTCCTTTTGACCTCATCCAGTACTCTATCATCTTCATCTGCCTCTATACTGTCTCCAGCCCCGGGAGTAAGCGCCTTTACTCTACTCTCAAACTCTCCCTCAGAGTCCGAGTAAAGACTTTCGACTCCCTCTAGTGCGCCAATTCTATCATCCTCCAAGCCCTCTACCCCTAGGACCTCAAGATCTTTATCCGAACTGACACAAATTCCCTTCCCCTCTCGGTGGGAACTCTCCCCTATAGGTGCGCTAGTAACATCTTGTAGCGCCAGTTGCACTCCCCCCTGCTCTGATCCCAACCCATCTTCAATATCCATTGGAACCTTTTCCCCAGAATAAAGCCCTATAGCTAAGCCACCGATCTGACCAACAGGCCCTCAAGGCACGATCCATCTCCCATACTGATTGGGCCTGGGCCTCTATTAACAAAGTTACTAGCAATTTCTTTGACAGCATTTTCCACTGCCGCACGGAAGTTAGCATTGGACATGTTGATGACTGCAAGCTATTGTGACGTGGGCCCCCCAGCAGCAGTCTGACTTCGAATGGATTGAAGTGCAGCTGTGGAGCTAGGACCTCGGTTCGCCGCTTGAGGTGCTGTCATGGTCACATCTGATGGACCCCGCCCCTTAGAGACAGCTGCTTTATTGCTTAATGTGCCCTCCAAATCCCGTCCTACCCCCTGAATAGCTGTCCTACGACTTGGACGGCTAGGATCAGACTTGAGCTGATCTATTGGATTGGCAACCTTGACATGCTGCAACCCAAACGGAGGGTCCTGATGCACCCTGTTGTAATCCAACGGCTCTCCACCATCGTCTAGCTTTAGAACCGAACGAACCTCTACATGTAAATTTGAACCATCTCGCTCCGGAGAAGCCACGAAGGAGACTGTCTTCTTATGCTCGACGAGAACTTTGATCTCATACCGCTCCTCCTCGAATTGCGCGATGATCCCCGAAGGAATCAAGCTAGTGTTTTCTACCCCAATTTGAATTCTGGCGAACTCACGCCTCTCCAGCGTAGCCGTAGCCCAATCGACAGAAATGAGGTCGCCGAACCCGTGAACAAGATTTTGAAATCCTGACTTCACCCAGCACTGAAGAGGGACGTTGAACAACCGAACCCAAATCGCCGTTCGTGAGTCGATAGACATTGCCCCTGTTTTCCTCGACCATCGGCTCATGGTGATGAAGAATTCATCCCCTTCTAGACTACCGCTTGCTAGAAGCTCCCTAGTAACCTCATCTGAGCCGCAAAACACCATTAGCACATCGTCTTTGATTTTCTTGATAACCCAATCCTTTCTCGAACATGGGCGAACAGCTTCAGACAGCAAATAGCTTCAATAGAGGGGTGGCCTGTGTGGATCTTCAACATAATCGAATGGCTCAGCCTACCCTCGAACTCCGCCATGATGGAAGTCGGGACGATAATCGTCCTAGTAACCAATCTACGGCAATCGTTGCTTTCCTCCGAATTGGCCGGGACTGTTTTAGATCCCTCTCCCTTGCTCAGATTTTGGGAGCCAGTAGTTGCTTCTCCGATCGCCTTGGTCAATCTGTCTTGCGGCTTAAACTTGGAGCAATTCTTAGAGATGTGCCCAAACCTCTTGCACACATAACAAAACCAGTCGTTGGGGCAGTCATGGATTGTATGGCCCTTCTCCGCACACTTGTGACAAAAAGGAAGCTTCGGCGAGCGAACCAGTGAGGACGCCGAAGAAGAACTCATTGTTTCTGCCATTCTTTCTGCCTTCTTAACTCGCTTTGGTTTGAACAAAATCCATTCCCCTTCCTCATCCTCTTTCTTCTTCATAATCTCCATCTCATGCGAGCCACCCCCTCTGAGAGCTTCGTCGCGGCTGGACACCCCCATCGACCTCTTGGTTACCTGTAGATACGACTCCCTCTGAGTCTGATGCATCCCAGCAGTGGCTTTCTCCCCCACCGGCGAGGGTCTCTTTGCAGGCCCCTTGTGAGGGACTCTATGTCCCTCAACAGCAATACCCCGCTGCGCCGGACCTCTATGGTTCCGGCGCTCCTCCCTCGACCTGTGGCGTGAGGCAGCTCTATCGTCATCACCTCTCTCAAGGCCCCTGCCTCTCACTTGGACCCATCGCTCAGTCTCATCCTCCCTACCCATCTTCATGAAGGAGCGTGAAAAGTGAGAAGCTGCTTGATAAGGATACGACCCAGAGGCTCTGCGGGTGAGTGAGGGCTGGTCTCTACTCTCTTCTCCTTTCATTTCTTTTTTTTGTTCACGTTTCTGTCACTATAATTGGTGAGTTGGAGTTGAACGTGTAGTGTGTTGCACGTAAGTGGGTAGATTTACAACTCTAACTCTTCCATTATAATAGTTATTATATATTATGTTATAGATAGATGGATAGATAGTAACTTACACGTGTGATGCACATTTAATATATTAAAAAAATTAAAGTAAAAATTTTGACGTAGTGAGGACTCGAACCTGAGACCTCCTTCATATTAGTTATGCACGTGCATTGCACACATTGGTAGATTTACAAATGACACTAAGATCTTCTCCCATTATAATATTAGAGATTAGAGATTAGAGATGTTGAAAACAGTTCTATTTATTCGACAATTGATGACTACACTTCAAGTCTTCTTGATGAATTATTTACCTCCGGAAAAGTAAAGGTATATAGATTCGACAAATGCAAGAGAAGCAACTAGGGACACTGTCTGTTTGTTTTCTCTCTAATTTTATATATAGGAGTCTTTTGAAACAAAATTGCAGTAAATCAGTGAAATGGGTTTGTTTATCCTTCTTAAGAGCATCTGTAGTCGTGGGCTAAATACCCAAAATTTGGAAAAAATGGGAATAACATCATTGTAGTCGTCTTCCAAATACCCAAATTTTGGGTGTACGATGAATAGTGGACTGTCAAATATAGCAGACGATTTGGCAAAAGCCAAAATATAGCAATCAGGAAATTTTCTTTCATCCCTGAAAAGAGACGAAAGATAATATCCCGTCGCTTTACCTTTTTTTTCCCCGGACGATAAATAATTGATCGTCCTATTCATTAAAAATTTAAAAAAAAAAAAATTTGTTGGACGGTGTTTAATACACCGTCCCAACAATTTTGAATAAGACAAAATTGTGAGCCGGTGTATTATCCACTGTCCCGCAGGTTGGGAAGTTTTTTTTTTCTTCTTTTTTTTTAAAAAAAAAAAATCTGAGATGAGAGATAATCGATCGTCTGGCCATATCTAATTAACTTTCAACCACTATAGCGCGCAGCCATATTTTCTATTTCCAATTGCAAAATATCCAAAAAATGGGTTAGAACGACTACAGATGCTCTAATGACCTCAGAGTTATTTAGTGTTTTATCTGTATTTATAATGTTCTGTCTACTTTGTTGGCATTCCTATCATCTTAATCTAACAGTTCCTTATCTTCACATACATATCATTGAATTTTTTGCCGTCATAGGCCACTTTTTGATAGTATTTACGTTTTTGGGCCAGGTCCCAAACAATTAGCGTTCGTGGGCTAGCCACTGCCACGTCAGCAGCGGCCGCTATTGGAAATAGCGGCCTCTTCATTTCGAGGTCGCTAATGGGAATAGCGACCTATGTTTTAATTTTTTTTGAATTTTTTGTTTGCCGTCGCTATTCCCATTAGCGACCTTAGTATAATGAGATTAGTCGGCTCGAATGAATGTATTGAGACACTTAGCGATTCCTAAAAAGTTTTCCCCAAAAATTTAAAACTGAGGTCGCTATTGGGAATAGCGACCTTAGTATAATAGCGACCTTAGTATACTAAGGTCGCTATTCCCAATCCTTAGTAGGAAACACAATCTACTTATTCTTTGTAAAATTTGCAAAATAGTTTTATAACTAAGGCCTCTACTAGGAATAGCGACCTTAGTTAATAAAGGCCACTATTCCGAATAGCGACCTTAGTTTTAAAAAAAAATTGATTGTCATTTTTCAGAGAGCAAAATACAACTCATTAAAGCTAAGGTTGCTAGTGGGACTAGCGACCTCAGATGGGGTCGTAATGACTTAAAAGCAATTAGAGGGTCTATCTGAGGTCGCTATTGCGAATAACGACCTCAGTTGGAGGAGGTCGCTAGTGGCATTAGCGACCTCCTTTACACATACTCAGTCCAATCCCTTCCCGTACTCTACCAAGTGTGGGAGTACAAATTTGGTGGGTATGAAGAGACCGCTGCTGACGTGGCAGTGGCTAGCCCACGAACGCTAATAGTTTGGGACCTGACCTAAAAACGCAAATACTATCAAAAAGTGTCCTAGTTCGGCAAAAATTCCATATCATTCAGCTGGATGCTAAAATATAGCCGTTTGTGTGCAAAATCCCTTTGATGTACCTGATGGGGATGTGTTCTATTGGTATGGTGACTGGCATGGGTTGATTGATAAGGAGCGATCGATCAATTAGTGATCCAGTTGCACGCAAAGGCTTACAGAAACAATAGTTTGTTGGTGTTTAATTGATGTGATATATGAGTAGTTTGTACTTGGGAAATGGGTTAATGACAAAAAGATATTTTTTTTCTCCTGCAACAAGTTGTACGTCGTACGTACGTTCTGGTAACCTGAACATTTTTATTTTGTTAAAAGAGAACGTGAACATTTTCAGAAAATTTTGCCATACTGCCCCACTCTTTAAAAATATTTGGCACTTTACCCCACTTCCGAAGACAATTAGCGATATATCATTGTTTAAGAACACGTCAACAACAAACGTTATTGGAAAAAATGGCATAGATTATTTCGATACCGTTCTTCCCAATAACGGCATCTGTTTGGAAAATTTTTTTTATACCGTTATTCCAAATAACGGCATCTGTTAATTTTTTTCTAAAGATTTAACAGTCTCAATTGTGAGCTGAGAGAGAATTGCAAAACTAAAATAACCTATGTCGTTCTCTGAGAGAACGGCAACGATTATACTGATGCCGTTATTTTGAATAACGACATCAATTATTTTCGTATTACATATATACAGAAACCCCCAAACCCTTCTCCTTCCCACTTTTGCCTTACGATTTTTTCTATTTTCATCTTCACACTCGTAACCCTAATCTCTAAAATAAAAATTCCTAAAATCCAAACTATTTAAGTGATTTGTAAGTTGCCAAACAACAATTATACATAGACTCTACTTTTGATTCTCGCATTGATTATTCGAAATCAACCGGAATCCAAATTTGTGGTAAGTTTCGAAAATCTCTAATTTTTTTTACAATGTTGATTTTGATCTATGAGAACTGTATACATTGGTAGTATAGTACAAGTGCTGTAGATTTGTCTTATGTAATTAGTAATTGTGGAAAAGTACTTATGGATTGTTGGTGATCTAGGGTATGTGAAATGTTGAATTGTTGATCTAGGGTTTGTGAAATTGTTGTTGATTAGCAAGAACTATATTGGTAGTATAGTAAAATTGATGTACAATAGATCCACGTAACTAATAGATATGTGAAGTGATTTTTATAGGAGATTGAGATGTGAATTACCTATATTGCTATCTTTGCGAACTTAGATTCATCTATTTGTATTGTGTGGAGATGTTGTGGTGGTGAATGTTTGTTAATGTTTAGTAATATTTAGTAATATTTTAGTACAAATTTTAGTATCTCTAGTCTTGTAATAATGTCTATTAATATTGTAGTTGACACGTTATATTTAATGTTGACAGGAAAATGGATCCTACACAACCATCTTCTTCTCATGATGTGGGTACTTCATCTGGTACTTCGCATGGACCACAGGGACATCTGGGTCCAATAGATCCTACCGTCCTTTATCTGCAAGAAGATCACAGGTCGTAGGCAGTTTGGAAAGGAGATGTCGAAAAAATGAGTTTTCAAATGCACACCATCATGGCGACGCACCCTCGTATTCAAAATTATTTGGTAAGCAGCGAATTTTACGGAATGTCGAAGTTGGCGAAAGTCAAATGCGACCACGCACTACTTACCGCTCTTGTGGAGCGCTGGAGGCCGGAGACACACACGTTTCACTTACCAGTTGGGGAGATGACAGTCACCCTACAAGATGGAGCCGTCATTGCGGGTCTTCCAATCGATGGGGTGGCCGTCACCGGAAACTTGATGTTCAATAAAGTGGCATTGATATGAGATTACCTTGGGCACGAGGTGGATGAAGATGATAAGGGAGTATTCGTTGGGAAATCAGTTAGACGTTCTTGGCTTTATACGGAGTTTAATAATCAACTGCTAGACGTATCGATGGACATCCAACTCTAGCGTTATATGCGGGCTTATCTGTTGTTGATGATTGGAGATATTCTATTCCCTAATTCTTCTGGTGATGCAGTGCATTTGATGTACCTTTTATTGATCGCCGACCTACAAAGAGCCGACCAATATAGTTGGGGAAGTGCGGCTCTGGCCTCCCTCTACCGTGTCCTGTCCAATTGTTCGATGGGGTCGATCCAAATGACCAGGCCGATGTCGATATTGCAAATATGGTGTTGGGAACGAATACACCTCGGCCGACCCCGGATAACGGTACTTTCAGAAAGTTGGAGAGTGACACATGAAAATTCCGTGTTGAGAGCTCCTCTTGGTGCCTACTGGACGGGTAAGCTCACGTGGAGGGATAACCCACGCGGTGTGCTCACATATTACAGCGACGAACTCGATCAGTTGAGGGAAGAGTACGTCCACTGGACACCGTACACAGAGGATAGGCTACAACGTCTACCCCCCATTTGCACCGCCAATAATCAACTATGGTTGACATTAGATCCACTTATAAATTTCTCAGTTGTGGAGTTCTATTACCCTGACCGCGTCCTTCGCCAATTCAATGCACAGCAGCCCGTCCCCGTAAACTCAATGTACGACCGTAGACTTCACAACATTACGGGCCAAGGTCGTTTACCGAATATGGATTGGGCCGATCACCACCGTGCTCATGTTGCATGTTGGAATGAGAGGAAGTACGACTTGATTGTAGAAGGGATTGTGCACTACGACGGATCAATGCAAACCGAGTACATGGCATGGTACCGTCGTATCACACGATTGTATGTAGCGCCAAGAACGGATTTTCCTGCGGGTATCCAACAACCGATTCCCGCGCACCAAGTGAAATCACCACCCGCACATTCGACATCGCAACCCATGTATCAACCGAAAGCTTCCTCTTATTGTTTAATGGTAAAGTAATTTTAGTGTTAATTGATTTTATTCATATCATTTTGCTTATGTTTGTTTAACAAAAGTTTGGTTTACTACTAATAATTTTTATTCCTAATATAGATTGATAACACATGGGACATTGCAAAAAAATGTGCTCATGTCTTGAAGAGCAACGCTTCGAAGGCATACAAGGAATTGGCAAGAGAACTCCTACTTTCATGTCGTACTTCTCTTGAAGAAGTTGGAGACGGTTCGCGCTTCGATAACCTTCTACGCTCAACCGAAATACCAACTCAACCGGCCCGACCAAATGTAAGCCGAGCACCACCTCCACCTTAACAAACAGTTGAAGAAGAACACCCTGCCCCACCTCGAAGTCAATCACAAACTCCTTCACATCCTCCGAGAAGGGGTAAGAGTGTTCGCTTCCCTCCTACACAGTGAATTGGCAAATCCCGAGATTGAAGTAGGTGGAGGTGATCAAGAAGGAGATGTTCCTGCAACTCAAGAGATCCGGGAGCGTAGGAGAAAAGTCCCGGTTCGAAAGAGGAGACCACCCCAACAATATACGCCTAGTTAGTTTTTTCCAAGAGTGAACTTTATGTGTAGGTTATTGTACTTTTGATGAGGTGTTTATGTAACTTTGGGAAAATTTTGATGACTAATAGTTAGATTTTTTGTAAATGTATGTTTTTGAATAAATTGATTTTAGTTGATATCTGTTTGGGTTGTATGAAATCTGTGCTACAATTTGAGGTGTATGAGAAAATTGAAAATCTGTTTGGGAGTGTAGGAGAATATATGTTTGGAAAAATTTGAAGTGTATGAGAATATTTTTTTGGGTTGTATGAATTAAGTTGATATCTGTTTGAGAGAAAATTTACGAGTTCATGAGTTAATGAGTTGGAAAAAATTGATGCGAAGTGATGAATTGATGTGTTGAAATGTGGCGAAAATATTGGCAAAATGTGGTCTGTGCATGTATTGAAGTGGAGTATATGGCATGTGCATGTATGTGCATGTTTTAATTGAAAAACATGAATAACAGATGTCGTTATTACAAATAACGGCATCTGAATCCTGTAACGTTCTTGCGGATAACGACATCAGTTAAAAGGCAAAATTCGAAAATTTGGGATATCTGCCAAACTTTCTGTCTTCACAGTCGTTCTCCAAGATAACGACATCCTTAACTGATGCCGTTATCTTGATAACGGCATCTCCAAATAATGCCGTTATCTTGAATCACGGCATCTCCTAAGAATTCTGAAACTGATGCCGTTATCTTGAATCACGGCATCTGCTAAGAATGTCGTTATCTTGAATAATATCATCTCTTATGTGTCAAAAATCAAAATTTTTGGGGACTTCTACCAAACTTTCTGTCTTCACAGTTGTTCTTCTGAATAACGGAATCTTTTGAGTATGCCGTTATTCGGAAGAACGAAATCTGTTATATGAATAGTTGTGCATGTTTTTTGTGCATGTTCTGTGGAGATAAATTACTCAAATCAAATATAATCAAATTCAACATCCATTCATTCCACAAATCTTATATTAACTATTCAAACTTAAATTACTCAGGATAAAACTAAAGCTCTTTAATTCATACTAACTTAACGATAGATTTTACAACATTGGTACAATAACTGGATACAAGTTCAAATGCCAGTAGACTGTGAAGTCCCCACACTTTGTACATTCATACAACTTCATCTATTGTGTCCACTCACTCCGCATTTCGAACAAACTTTCCCACTGCTCCCACCTTCTCGAGCATCCATATCATTGCGAATGCGAATACTCCTTGGTCGCCCTTTTACCCAACGAAGACTTGAATCGGCTATGAGCACCGGTGAACATTGTGTCGGCCAATAAGATTCGTCTGGTATAGGATTGAAAGTTGGTGCTCACGTTTTTGCTAAAGAACCGGTAGAGTAAAAGGCATCAATGTATGGTTAATAATTAAGCGCACGGGAAGCACATGCCGCTAACATATGAGAGCATGACATATGATATAGTTGGAATTTGCCACAAATACAAGTTCGGTCCTCGAGGTCTACTGTGTGCCAATGTCTACCCTTTTGATATCCACTATCCATTCTAATGCCCGTTTTCACACCAAAAACACCTGACCGATTATTAAACATTATTACCTCATGTAAATTGGATTTTTCACGGCATACATCAATAAGATCCTGAATGCGTGGTGCCCATAATTTACCTTCACTGATAAGTGTTTGCACGACTTCACGGTGATCAGTGAAATACATGTTTAGGCGGAAAAATATATGTTCGACAATTGCGGTGACAGACAAGCTACGAACACCTTTTAGAACCGAGTTGAAAACTTCCGATAGATTTGTTGTCATTATACCATATCTACGCCCACCATCGGCAGTAAGTGCCCACTTCTCAATCACTTTCTCCTTCAACCAATTAGCCCCATCAGCATTGCTTGCTTCAAGTTGTGCCATCTTTTTCTCAAACTTCTTCCACTGATTTTGACACGCGATCACCTTCAACTTACTCATAAAAAATTTGCAACCAAATTTTTTATGGAAATTGCTAGCAAAATGCCGCATACAGAACCGATGATATGCAAATGGTTCCTTCCACGTACCGAACACATTTTGCATTGCTGATAAAATACCGGCATGCCGATCAGAAATGACACCAGACCTACACGATCTGTGACGAAGAACCGAATACAGTTCATGAACCATGTCCACGTCTCTATGCTTTCACCGTCAACTAGTACAAACGAAAATGGAAACAACCTACCATTTGCGTCTGGTGAAACAGCGATCAACAAACAGCCTTTATATTTTCTGTACAAATGAGTGTCGTCTACACTTATAACTGGTCTACATGCCTTAAATCCTTCGATGGAAGGACCGAATGCCCAAAAAACACCTTTAAAAGTTTCTATGCCCGGACCGGATGCAATCTTCGCCCTATGTACAGCCGTAACCGGATTTGAAGCTTGAATTGCATTGAGTAGATATGGTAATTTAGTGTAAGCTTTTTCAAAAGAACCATATAGTCGCTCAATTTCTTTATGTTTAGCCTTCCAAGCTTTCCAGTATGAAATTGTGTAATGGAACCTACCCTTCACTATTCCAATTATGGCTCTTGGTGTTATTGCTAGTTGTTCCTTCACAACATCCAAAATGACCGTCGATATAACCGTGGAGTCAATTTTGCTGTGATCCCGAGTCAATGTAGGATTCACACATGTGTGTGCACCTTCAAGTTTCTTTATCACGAAATAATTACGACCTTTTGGCACAATTGCACGCAACCGCCATGGACAACCAACTACATTTTGAAGTGACGGATTTTCTGCAATGTCCTCGACTGAATGGTTGATGGGTGTGTATTTATATTTTACATAGTATAGACCACGATCTGATTTTACCGTCACGATTTCTCTGTGGTTCTTCACGGCATACATCTTCACTTGATGTTGTAGAGCATCTTTGGTTGAAAATCTTTGACCTATGAAGAGTTCATCCAAGTTGGAAGAACCAATGGAAGACTGTCCATGTTCATGTATGGTGGCACGAGACATTCATTCATTGGATTGAGATCCATACATAGCTGCACTTGTATCCTGACTTGGAAACACGCGGGCATTGTTAACCGGCACATCAACATAGACATCAACAACTGGAGCTTCAACGGCAACCACCTCCTCATCTTCGAGACCGTGTTCCTCATCTTCTTCCTCTTCAACCAAATCGTTATTTACAACGGTGTTGTCAAAGTCTTCCATTGTCATGCCGGCTAGCAAAATATTTTCTAACAATATCGGCGGATGTACCTGCTCGTATTCGGAGGAAACAGGTTCCGTTGGAGTTGTGCTAGGATCTTCGTCTGTATTTGAAATTCTAGCATGTGACTCAGCAGATGGTTTCAAAGTCCGTGCTGGCCTTGGACTTTCAATAACAAATCGTGTAGTATTTGGAAGCCTCGTTTGATCGATATATAACTCAACTGTGTTCCAACTATAACTTGGATCAAGTATCCTAAGCATCATACACCTCAGAGAATTGTCATTGTCTACGGGTACCAACATGAAATATTGCACTTCCCCTTTACCAGCAGCATAACGGGCTCTGATTTTCAGACTTATTTCACTTCTATCTCAATTGGTGACTTCATATATCTTATCTATTAATTCTGAGTACATAAAGTTGCGGGGAGCCCAAATAATTACCTGTTCAACATCACTATAAGAATATCCAATCTTCGGATCCTTAATTACTTCACCTCCAAAATATAACCAAATAGGGATATCAAATTCCATACCTAAGCATAAAAATTCAAACATATTCAAGTCATTCACTACTCACAATAAGCATAACATGGGAATACATATTAAACATACGGTTAAGATAATAATACCTTCAAATTAAACCGTACCGCTACTAGCTTGAAAAATCGTTGTGGATGAAGAATGAGATGAGAGTGAGAGTAAGGAGGTAGGATGTATGAAATTTTAGAGCACTCCAATGGTTGGAACTTTTTGATTTAGGGATCTAGGGTTTGTGGGTTACAGGAGTGAAGAGAGAGAGAGAAAAACGAATGAGAAGGGGTAGGAGAAAGGTTTGGGGATTCTGAATATAGGTAACTGTGCAAAACGAAAATAACTGATGTCGTTATTCAAAATAACGGCTTCAGTACTTCTCTCAGAGAACGGCATAGGTTATTTTAGTTTTACAATTCTCTCTCAGCTCACAATTGAGACTGTTAGATATTTAGAAAAAATTAACAGATGTCGTTATTTGGAATAACGGCATGAAACTTTTTTCCCAAACAGATGCCGTTATTAGGAAGAACGGCATCGAAATAATCTATGCCGTTTTTCCCAATAACGTTTGTTGCTGACGTGTCCTAAACAATGACATATCGCTAATTGTTTTCGAAAGTGGGGCAAGGCGTCAAATATTTTCAAAAAGTGGTGCAGTACGGCTAAATTTTCAACATTTTCATGGACTATGAGTAGACTTTTACTAATCACCATGACAATGTTCTACCATGCTTATAATGTTACTCCCAAAATTTAATATTATCCAATGCATCATTTAATCTATGTTGGTTATCTACATGTATAGTGTATGCACCAAATCAAGGGAATGTGGTCCACCAAATATTTTCCCGCAACAAACTTCAAGTCACCATCCTCACCCCCAAACGCGCCACGTGTCAATCTCCTATTAGCTTCTGACGTGCTCGTTCCTCCCCGTGCCATGCCAAGCTGGACACACTTTTCAACGAACTCTACACGCGTCAACTCATCCACGTGGTCCATTCACACTCATTCAATCCTCACCGTCCACTTCAACCGACATCGTAGATACTCAATGCGGGCCCCACCCCCTCCTTCAACATAAAAGAAACCAGCTGTCGGCCTTTTCCATTCAAACCACGGGCTTCTCTTCGCCTTCTTCAATTTAGAATTTAGGAACGCTCTAGAAATTGGATTTGAGATCTCATTCTAGGGTTTCTGAAAGTCAAAGGTGGGTGATTCCGAAGCTCGTTTCGATCAATCGAATCACAGATTTAAGATTGTCGGCGATGGCGTCCAAGTGTCGTGCCATTGTGGTAACGGATCTCGTCGCTGTTCCGATTGCGGCGGTTTTGTCGACGATCAACGGTGTCGGAAGCGAAAGCTTGAAATTTTCGGAAGATGATGTGGTTGTCATCACCCAAGGCGATTCCTTGAGTAAATTTCTTCACTCTTCTCCTATTTGTTAAAATTTTGATTTGGATTAGCGTTGGCTTATGATTATTTAGTATTTTTCTATTTTGGGAATTGTGAGATTAAAAATATTTTGCACTAATAATTATCTGTTTAACATTATAAATTTACAGAGCTTCAAAGTTTGAAAATGTAATCCTTGTTTAGAAGTTGATGGATTAGTATGAGTAATTTTGTAGATTTTACATGATTATTTGGCTAGGCTATGTAGCTTTTGCAGTTGCATGTTGGACATAGATCCCCCTTTTAGACCTTGTTGGGAAATGAGACAAGTTTAGATACAACAACAACTAAGCCTTTTTTCCCAACTAGTTGGGATCGGCCACATGAATCCTTGTCTTTCATTCTGCTCAGTTTAGCGCAATATAATATCTTCTGTAAAGCCATAAGCTATCATACCAGATAACCGGGAGTAATTCACAGAGTAGGTAACTTTTGGGAATGAGGCTATGTAATTTTTTCGGTTACCATGTTGGAAGTATAATCCGTCTTTCAGGTCCTCTTTGGGAATTAGGTTAAGATTAGATAGATAACTGGAGTTTCATAAGTTAGATAACTGAATTTATGTACGGAACTCGAGGTAGCTAGGGCCTTAGGGTTTAAGAGGAAGCATGAAATGACGTCGATTGGAATTAGAAATTGTATAGTGTTTTATTTGACTCTTGGTTTAGAATCCTGTGGTTTTCTTTTGCAAATATACGTTCCTTTTAGGCTATTCGTTAGTCTAGGGGGGCTTTAGAGCAAGCCAAATGGTCTTTTATGAATATCATAAGCTTCACTATTGTGCATAGATTTCATAGCGAAGAATTGTCATCTGAAGGGAGTTGATGTTAGGTGAGACTGAGTTGTTAAAGTTCGTCAATTCTTTCAAGAGCTTTGTGGTTTATAAAAGTTGCGGTTTTCATGGAGATGCTGGTTTGATGGCAGGTGAGAAGCTGCTGATTGAGTCTGCCACAGTGGAGGTCATTGTTTCTGTCTCTAAGACACTTGACTTTGTATCAGAGCAGTTGCTCGAAGAGATTGGAAGAGTGTTGAAGCCAGGTGGAACAATCTTATTACAAACATCCCTGGCTTCTAATGAAAGCAAGGATAAGGTAATATTTTGAACCATTCATTTTGAAGTTTGAAATTTGTATATGAAGATGCCTTGGTACTAATTTACTTGCAGCCAAAGTCTGCATTAGAGCGCAAACTACTCTTTGCGGGGTTTCTTGATGTACAAGCCTTAGAGTCTAAACCCTTCTTACCGACTGAAGAAGCACAATCCATTACAGTAAGTGGTCATTTTGAAATTCTTCTTTAAATTTTATGTTCAAACTGCGCAGCTATTTTTATAAGCACTGCAACTTTTTCTGTTATATCAGGTTAAAGGTAAGAAGGCTTCGTGGACGGTTGGATCATCTTTCTCAATCAAGAAAGTGGCAAAGACAGTTCCCAAAATTCAGCTTGATGATGATTCGGATCTAATTGACGAGGACAGTCTCCTGAGTGAGGAAGACTTGAAAAAGCCACAGCTTCCAGTTGGTCAGTTACATAAACTATTTTTGACATTATGGTTTCTATAAATTGATATGTATTTAAAATTTCCAGTTGTTTGACCTCTTTGCAGTTGGAGATTGTGAAGTCGGGAGCACAAGGAAAGCCTGCAAGAATTGCACTTGCGGTCGGGCCGAGGAAGAGGAGAAAGTGGTGAAGTTGGGGTTTACTGCAGAACAAATAAATAACCCAAAATCTGCTTGTGGAAGTGTAAGTATTGTACTTCAACTCTGGGAAAACCTGCCTTTTAGTCATGGTTTTTGGCTGATAAATTTCAAAATTTCAGTGTGGGCTTGGCGATGCATTCCGCTGTGGTAGTTGCCCCTACAAGGGACTTCCACCATTCAAGATGGGTGAAAAGGTAAAAATCACAGAACCCTATCACAATGTTTTTGTTTCCTAACTATTTCTGTATGAGACAACATATTTAGATAGCGTAACTCATTCCTTGAATTCGCTCATTCAGGTCTCACTGCCTGGGAATTTCCTTGTTGCTGATATTTAATGGACAGAATCTACATTAGAGATCGGGGATTCAATCACAGAATACTATTATCAATAGTTACCGGCTGATTGCATTACAATTTTTCGGCTTTAGCATTTCATGTTTTACTTTTGTGTGTTGCTATTTAAAACATCCTGTCCTATTTTAGTTTCAAGAGAGGAAATGATATAGACTATGTATGTTAATGACAATCTTATTGATATTTTACTTATGTGGAAGGCTCTTACTGAAACAAAGTACATGATGTTGAAGATGATTAAATTTAGTAATTTGTATCCTACAGTTGAGTTGAATACATTCAGTTATTCATTTATACATCATTCCATTACATTACATCTTGACAACATACTGAATCAACTTAAGTTCCAAGTTTGAAGTTCCACCTTCAATGCTCTTTTTGCTCTCTCCGAACTCTTTTTGCCAGCCTCCTCCCTTCTGCTTCCTCTCCTTCCTCCATCAGCCATCAGCTTTCGCAACCTTCTCCCTTCCTACCACTACCTCGTCATCCACTTCTCCTGCCCACTCCGTCGGCTTCTCCACTACCACTGCAACTCCCGTCTTTAACACATCCATCACCGGCCTCTCATTCAGAAACTGATCCGCAAATATCGCCTATCCACAGTTTTAAATCATATTTTATCTAATTATGTCCTAATCAGATTCCATCAGATATTCAGATCCCGATGCAATGATATGCACCGAAATGTTGGAATCTTTGCATGGCAGTAGTTAACACTTGAATGGTACGGCTAATTCCAACCAGAGAATCGGAATCTTCTGAGTCGACAAATCATAGCAGAGAAGGCTTCGAGCCAATGAGTTTTCGAACCCGGATTCACTACCGGCTAAGACCAGATTCATCTAATTGTGAGCCGTCCATCAACATCTGACGGACCACATCAACTAGTTAGACTTCAAGTTTAATTCTGAGAATGTAGGGTCCTTATTGCAAAATTACCTCCCCATTTCATGCTGGAGTTTTTTGCCTTCATAGGCCACTTTTTGAAACTATTTGCGTTTAAGGGCCAGTTTCCAAACTATTAGCGCCCATGGACTACTCTGTGCCACTTTAGCACCGGCCACTATTCCCAATAGCGGCCTTTTCATTTTCGAGGTCGCTAATGGGAATAGCAGCCTATTCTTTAATTTTTTTTTAAATTTTTTTGTTTGCTGTCACTATTCCCACTAGCGACCTTAGTATATATGAGATCGCTGATGAGATTAGAAACTCAAATGATTGTATTGAGACCCTTAGCAATTTCTAGAGAGTTTTTGTTCTCTTTGAGAAATTTTTTTTAAAACTGTAGTCGCTATTGAGTAAAGCGACCTTAGTATATATGAGATCGCTAATGGGATTAGCGACCTCAAATTACTGTATTGAAATACTTGCCGATTTCTAGAAAGCTTTTGCTCTCTTGAGAAAAAAATTTAAAACTGAGGTCACTATTATGAATAACGACCGAAGTATACTATGGTCGCTATTCTCAATAGCGAACTCAGTTTTTTTTTTTCCTAAGGAGCAAAAGCTGTCTAGATATCGCTAAGTGTCTCAATACATTCATTTGAAGTCGCTAATCCCATCAGCGACCTCATATATACTAAGGTCGCTAGTAGGAATAGAGACAATAAACAAAAAATTCAAAAAAATTTAAAACATAGGCAGCCATTCCAATTAGCTACCTTGAAAATAAAGATGCCACTCTTGAGAATAGGGGCCGCTACTGACGTTGCACAGAGTAGCCCAGAAAATGCTAAAAGTTGGGAAACTGGACCTTAAACGCAAATATTTTCAAAAAGTGGCCTATGAAGGCAAAAAATTCTTCATGCGGTCTTCTTCTCCCGCAATTAACAATTAACGGCTTCCATCGCCGCTGATGGAATCTTCACTGCCGTCGGCCAAAAATCGTCCTCTATCTTTCCCTCGCATCGCGAACGTTTCGCCGTCTTCCTCCCCTTTTCCATTATCTCCTCTCTCATCTCTCTTCCCCAAAACCCTAACCCCTTCACCGACCTCCGATCCACCTCCAAACACTAGAATTCTCCCTCTTCTCAACCGGAGTCAAGTCGCATCGTCAGATCTTGGAGGCGGCGCTGTATCGATTGCTTCAATTTGCAGTTCGTCGAGAACCGTAAAGAAAGAGGAGGATGGAGAAAGATTGAAGAAGTGGAGTTCATCTTTGCCGCCTTCTTAGATTGATGTGTACTTACCTTCTTGGTAAGTATTTGGTATTTGCTTTAAGCGCAGAATGTAGGGTTTCTTCTAACTTGTTCTTCCTCGGTCAGGCGGTGCTTCATGGGGAGCACTTCCACAAGTGCTTGGAGAAGGAGGTCCTCGTCGAGAAGAGGAACGCCGAGAAGTACTTCCGTGAGCTCATTCATCTGAAGGACGAGCTAAAGGAGGCCCAGGCGGTCCACCAGGCTCAGATGGCCTCGCTGGAAGACCATCATGCGAACGAGCTAGAGCACCTTAGGGCGAACACCCAGACGAAGGCTGAGAAGGCGCAGATCGCCATGGCAGAGATGCAGATCACCATGGCGGACACTTTGATCATGCCCCAAGACAAGGCCTACGCCAAGGCCATGGAGCACTTCCAATAGATCTATCCGGATGCTCGGGTTGACCACCTCCACTACAACTGGCAACTTCCTGTGCATCCGCTCATGCCCGGCGCCGAGGAGGAGATGGGGGATCCTCAACAAGAGGAGGCCGGGGGCGACCCTGTTGACGAAGAGGTGTCGTCCCCCCCTAAAATGTAGTTTAGGATTTTCTTTTTTGACTTTGTATTTGCCTTACCCGGACTGGACACTGTCTTTTGTAATCCAATTTTTTTTGAATTTATAAAAGATAATTTTTGGCCGATCCTCCATGACTTGTAGTTTTTCTCCAGTCTCTTTTGTGACCTGTTGTTTTTTCCATCTTCTTGATAGACGCATAAGGCCCTCGGTGTCGACCTTTGTTCTGTCGAGGTCTCCTGGCATCGAAATGAGCTGGGGGTCCAAAGAGAGTGTGCTGCCTCGCCATCATAAGTAGGCTCGTGATCGAGAGACCGCTGTGAATTATTTTATGAATAAGTATAAGGAGCTCAGCCTGGAGGCCGCTCGTCTGAAGAAGGCCATAGCCGACCAGAATTGGTGGAGAGTTGAAACGAACTGGTCAACCTTGGATCCCTCCACCGGGCGACCGGCTTCAGAGTCCTTTCTTTGCGAGGCTGTTGTGGAGAAGGAGTTGGAGATTCGGAGGCTGAAGCTTATGCTGGGTGCTGGTCCGCAAGGGGGAGCAAGCCATTCCGTATTGGGTCCTTCTCTGACCTTTTATCTGGAAGAGGCGAGGTCTGCCGACACGCAGAATTCCGTTACTGAGGCGTCCTTTTTAGCCGTACAGGCGGAGCATGCGGAGGGCCCCGTGGGAGGCACTGGGTTCGCATTTTAAGCCGAGCGATTTGTAATATCTTCATTGTATTGTGTGGCTATTTCTGGCGCTTCATGAGTAATAAAACTTTGACTCATAGAACTTCGATTTCTTTAACTTTGATAATTTGTTGAATGAGGGGGGCAGGAGCGTAGCTCGAGATCATTGCCAAGTGTGGCATTGCTTGAGGTCGGCGTCGAGGCAGAGAGAACTATCGGGTTGTGGCTTCGCTCGGGAGCCGAACCGTTACTCCTCACAGATAGCATTTAGTAAGGAACGTTTCGCCTTCCGATAAACATTAATGGAGACATTTCACCTTCTAATAAGCATTAATGGAGACGTTTCACCTTCCGCCGTTTGAGCTTCCCGATGCCATAAATGTGCCTCTCCGGGGGGCTATATAATCCTCACCCCCCCGTCACTTTTTCACCAAGAAATGCCGGTGACTTACTTGCCACCCGCTGGCAATTCGGGGTTTTGGCTCCGAAGGCCGTTTACCCCAAGCTGTCAGCGGGTGAGAGGTAGGTCGATCTCGAGGGAGAGAATCGGGGTGCCTGCCGAAGGCGGGCACCCAAAAAGTGGAATTTTTGGCTGGGAGTTTCGGATCAGTGGCTCCCCTGCCACCCTCGGACAATTCGGGGTTTCAGCTATGAGGGTCGTTAACCCTGAGCTGTTCGCGGGTGAGAGGTGGGTCAACCAACGGCCTGGGAATGGAACTCTTGGCCAAGAGTCTCAGATCGGTGGCTCTCCTACCACCCTCTGACAATTTGGGGTAAACGACTCTGAGGGCTGTTTACCCCGAGTTGCCAGCGGGTGAGAGGTGGGTCGATCCGGGACTCGGGGCGCTTGTCGAAGGTGAGTGCCCTAAATCTAAAATAGAAACTTTTCGGTAGGGAGTGGCTGAAGGTCGTCGCCGAGCGTAAAGGTCGTCGGGCTTGAAAAAGCCAAGGCCTTTCTTGAGGTCGATGACGAGCCCCATACTGGTTCTTGGATAGATAGCATGGGTGTAGCTGGCGGTCATCATCAAGTGCATGGGTCGTGGGGCTTGAATAAGCCGAGGCCTGTTCGAGGTCGATGCAGAGCCCCCATACCTTAGAGAATCTGTTATGAGTGTAGCTCGAGGTCGTCGTCGAGTGTAAAGGTCACATGGCTTGAAAAAGCTAAGGCCTTGCTCGAGATCGATACCGAACCCCCATACCTGTTCTCGGATAGATAGCATGAGTGTAGCTGATGGTCATCGCCGAGCGCATAGGTCACAAGGCTTTAAAAAGCCGAGGCCCTGCTCGAGGTCGATACCGAGCCCCCACACCTTAGAAAAGCTATTATGAGTGTAGCTAGAGGTCATCACCGAGTGTAAAGGTCACATGGCTTGAAAAAGCCAAGACCTTGCTCGAGGTCGATGCCGAGCCCTCATACTTGTTCTCGGGTAGATAGCATGAGTGTAGCTGGCGGTCATCGCCGAGCGCATAGGTCGCAGGGCTTGAAAAAGCCGAGGCCCTGCTTGAGGTCGATGCCGAGCCACCATTCCTTAGAAAAGCTGTTATGAGTGTAGCTGGAGGTCATCACCGAGCGTAAAGATCGCATGGCTTGAAAAAGCCAAGGCCTTACTTGAGGTCGATACCGAGCCCCCATACCTGTTCTCGGGTAGATAGCATGAGTGTAGCTGGCGGTCATCGCCGAGCGCATAGGGCTTGAAAAAGTCGAGGCCCTGCTCGAGGTCGATGCCGAGCCCCCATACCTTAGAGAAGCTGTTATGAGTGTAGCTGGAGGTCATCGCCGAGCGTAAAGATCACATGGCTTGAAAAAGCCAAGACCTTGCTCGAGGTCGATGCCGAGCCCCCATACCTGTTCTCGGGTAGATAGCATGAGTGTAGCGGGCAGTCATCGCTGAGCGCATAGGTCGCAGGGCTTGAAAAAATCGAGGCCTTGTTCGAGGTCGATGCCGAGCCCCTATACCTTAGAGAAGCTGTTATGAGTGTAGCTGGAGGTCATCGCCGAGCATAAAGGTCGTATGGCTTGAAAAAGCCAAAGCCTTGCTCGAGGTCGATACTGAGCCTCCATACCTGTTATCGGGTAGATAGCATGAGTGTAGCTGGAAGTCATCGTCGAGGGCATAGGTCGCAGGGCTTGAAAAAGCCGAAGCCCTGCTCGAGGTCGATGTCGAGCCCCTATACCTTAGAAAAGTTGTTATGAGTGTAGCTGGAGGTCGTCGCCGAGTGTAAAGATCGTATGGCTTGAAAAAGTCAAGGCCTTGCTCGAGGTCGATGCCGAGACCTCATACCTGTTCTCGGGTAGATAGCATGAGTGTACCTGGCGGTCATCGTCGAGCACTTAGGTCACAGGGCTTGAAAAAGCTGAGGCCATGCTCGAGGTCAATGCCAAGCCCTCATACCTTAGGAGAGACTTTTTGTGGCTCGCGGTATCATCCGAGCACCGAGCCTCAAATTTGTAGGTGAAGATCTTTGTGGCTCACGGTTCCATCCGAGCGTCGAGCCTCAAACTTGTAGAAGAAGATTTTTGTGGCTTGCTGTTCCATCCGAGCGTCGAGCCCAAGGCACGAGGTTAAGAGGGGTAAATGACTACATCATATTGATTTTACAAAACAAGACACGAGGTGCCGATTACATCTTGGAGTTTACAGAGGGGAATCTACAAGGGCTATGCGAGGTGCTAATTCTCCCCTTCAAGGAATTTGATAAGTTGCTCCGCGTTCCAGGGTCTTTTCATGGCCTTGCCCTCCGGCTCGGTAGGGCGGTATGTGCCTAGACGTACAACCTCAGAAACTTTGTACGGCCCTTCCCAGTTTGGATCTAGCTTCTTTATTTGCCCGGGGTTAAATACTGCCAGCTTCCGGAGGTCGAGGTCCCCTAGCTTGATGTTTGTGAGGCGTACCCTTTTGTTGTAGAACTTCTCGATCCTCTGCTGGTATGTGCTTCGTCTAATGGCAGATTTTTTCCTGACCTCGTCTATGAGGTCCGGGTCGGCACGTAGTTGTGCCGAGTTACTTTCTTCATCAAAGGCCATGATACGGGGCGAAGGGAGCCCGATCTCGAGGGGATTTACTACTTCCACGCCGTAAGTCAAATTAAATGGCAATTTTCCCGTGGGGATCATCTTCGTCGTTCGATGGGCCCAGAGAATGCTTGGCAACTCGTCGACCCATAATCCTTTGGAAGAATTATCAAGCCATTTCTTCCAACCATTAAGGATCTGGCAGTTCGCGTTCTCGGCCTGACCGTTCGACTGCGGGTGGCACACCAAGGAGAAGCATTGCTGGATTCCAAGGTCCTCACGAAACTTTCTAAAAATTTTACCTGCAAACTGGGTCCCATTATCTGTGATGAGTATGTGCAGAATTCCGAATCGACAGATGATATGTTTCTAGAAGAATTGCAGAGTTTGCTGCTCGGTGATCGTGGCCAAGGGCTCGGCCTCGATCCACTTTGTGAAGTAGTCGATCGCTACTATCAAGAACTTCCTTTGGCCCGTCGCTTTTGGAAAGGGGCCTACCAGGTCCATCCCCCACATAGCAAAGGGGGTTGGACTAACCAGGGAGCGGAGGTTTGCTTGTGGCACCCTTCTTACCGAGGAGAATCTTTGACAAAGACCACATTTTTTGACCAGGGCCAAGGCATCTTACAACATCGTAGGCCAGTAATACCAGTGGCTCAGAGCCTTCCGGGCGAGAGATCGGCTCCCCATGTGGCACCTGCCATTTCCTTCGTGGAGCTCCTTGAGAGCATACTTGGCCTCGTCAGGGGCTAAGCAGTGGAGGTAGGGTCTTCCATCCGTCATGGTGTACAAGCGTTTGAAGAGGGTTTCGCTAATCATGGCGAACCTTTTCGAACGGACCCTGATCTGCCTTGCCTCGGCTCGGTCTTTGAAGAGCTCTCCCTTGATTAGAAACTTCCGGATGGGAGTGGTTAAATTGTCAGGCTGAGCTCCGTTGTTTATAAAGAGGGTCTTGGGGAGGTCGATACTCGGCTTCAGGAGCACCTCGATCAGAATGGTGCGGTCGAGTCCTTCAAAGGATGAGGAGGCTAGCTTCGACAGGGCATCGGTCTGGGCGTTCTACTCTCTTGGGATCCTTAGGACCACAGAGTCGTCAAAAGATGTTAAGAGCCGCTGGACCACGGCCAAATACCGGATCATCCGATCGTTACGGGCCTCGTACTCCCTGGTGATCTGATTGACCACGAACTGAGAGTCGGTGAAGGCCCTGATCTGTCTGGTGCTTGCCTGCTGTGCTAAGGTAAGCCCCATCATAGCTTCATATTCTGCCTCGTTGTTAGATGCTGAAAAGTTGAGGCGGAGAGAATATTGGAGAAGGAAGTTGTCGGGTCCTCACAAAATGATGCCCGTGCCGCTCTCCGCCTCGCAGGAAGAGCCGTCGACGTAAACTTTCCACGTCTGGTCGGCTTCCCCGCTTTCGGGTGGCTCGGTGATGGTGCATTCCGTGATGAATTCGGTGAGGGCCTGTCCCTTGATCGCTGTCCTTGGTTGATAGCCGATGTCGTATTGACTAAGCTCGATCGACCACTTGACCAAGCGGCCGGAGCTTTTGGGCTTGTGGAGGACGACCTTTAGAGGATGGTCCGTGAGGACCTGAATTGAGTGTGCCTGGAAATAAGGGCGGAGCTTCCGAGCGGCCATGACCAGGGTGTATGCCACCTTCTCCATTTTTGCGTATCTGGTATCGGCCGATAGCATGACTTTGCTCACATAGTACAATGGCTTTTGGACTCCGTCTTCTTCTCAAACGAGAACAGTGTTGAGTACACTTTCCGAGGCCGAAAGATAAAGCCAGAGAGGCTTGCCCGGCTTGGATTTGCTAAGGAGCAGAGGATTGGTGAGGTACTCTTTCAATTGGGTGAACGCCTCCTGTTGCTGAGTGCCCCACTCGAAGCCTCCGGTCCCGCGCAAAGCTTTGAAGAACGGGAGGGACTTCTCTCTGGACTTGGAGAGGAAACGGCCGATGGCCGCCAATCTCCCTGTGAGCCGCTGGACTTCCTTGATGTTCCTCGGAGGGGCCATGTCAATTATGGCCCGATCTTTTCGGGGTTCGCCTCGATGCCGTGCTGGCTGACGACGAACCCGAGAAATTTGCCTGAGGAGACACTGAATGCACACTTGACCGAATTGAGTCTCATATTGTGGGTCCGAATGACGCCAAAGGCTTCTTCCAGGTCGGCGACATGGTCCTGTCCTTGTTGGCTTTTGTAGAGCATGTCGTCGACGTACACTTCCATGTTGCGACCGGTTTGGTCCTTAAAAACTCGGTTGACGAGCCTCTAATTGGTAGCACCGGTATTCTTCAGCCCGAAAGGCATAATCCGGTAGGAGTAGAGACCTTGGTCGGTGACGAAGGACGTCTTGGCTATATCAGGGGGGAACATTCGGATTTGATTGTAGCCTGAGAAGGCATCCATGAAGGACAGGAGCTCGTGACCCGACGTTGCGTCGATCAGAGCATCGATGCTGGGGAGAGGGAACGGATCTTTGGGGCACGCCTTATTGAGGTCTGTAAAGTCTATGCAGATTCTCCAACTCCCGCTTGCCTTTCTCACCATTACGATATTCGCTAGCCACTCGGGGTAGCTGACCTCTTGGATGAACCAGGCGGACAAGAGCTTGTCCACCTCTGCTTTCACAGCTTGCTTGCCTTTCCGAGGCAAACTTACGTCACTTCTGGACGATCGGCTTCAAGCCAGGGACTACGCTCAGCCTGTGCATGATCAGGTCTTCGAAGATCCCAGGCATGTCGGATGGCTTCCAAGCGAAGATGTTGATGTTGCGGCGAATACAGTCGATTAGGTCAGACTTTAGGTCGGGCACGAGGGAGCAGCTCACGCGGAACCATTTTGAATTGTCTTCCGTCTCGAATGAAACTTCTTCTAGTCCGTCCACAGGTTCGGGTTCTGGTTGGCTCCTCTCAGGTTGCAGTTCGACAGCGTCTAGGGGAAACACACCGCCCCCTACAGCCGTTATATAGCACGATCGTGCTGCCTCTTGGTTCTCCCGAACGATCCCGACACTTGACTCGGTGGGGAACTTTAATTTCAGGTGGTAGGCCGAGATAACAGCCTGGAGAGAGTAGAGCCCTGATCGGTCGAGGATGGCATTGTAAGCTGCTTTAACGTTCACAACCATGAAGTCCATCGACTCGGTCCGTCTGTGGGGGGTCATACTGGCAGTGACGTCCAGGGTCACGATCCCCTCTATCGGCACCGGGATGCCGGAGAACCCGTGCAGGGTGTACCCAGGTGGCTTTAGCTTATCTCGGGGGAGCTTGAGGTTCTCAAATGCTTCCAGGAAGAGGATGTTCACCGAGCTCCCATTGTCCACGAGGATCCGACGGACCTCGTAGTTTGTCATGACGAGGCTGATGACGAGCGCATTGCAGTGCTAGAGCCGGACCCCCTCCAGGTCTTCCCCCGAGAAGGAGACAGGAAGCTGCTAAACTTGGGGGGAAGGGAGGCCTCGGACGGCATTTACCTCGCGGGCAAATGCCTTATGGGAAGTGCTAGAATCCCCTCCCATGGCCCCCTATGGACGCAGTGTAGAATGGCTTGGCCTCTGGTCTCTTTGGGCTCTGGGTCCCGCTCGGGACGCTGCTTGGGGGCGCGAGGAGGAGAAGGCCTCTGGTTCCTCGTATCCCTCCGGTCCCGGACGTATTCCCGGGTGAATTCTTGGAGATACTCTCGTTGGATGATGGCCTCGATTTCGTCCTTCAGGGCCCGACAGTAATCGGTGTCGTGCCCGTTGTCCCAGTGGAAACGGCAGTAGAACCGCTGGTCCTTTTTCTTGTTGCTGGTTGGTCGAGGGGGCATCTGGACGAGGTCCCTGTCTTCGATCGCAAGTAGGATGGCCGATATATTTTGTGTCAGTGGTGTGTATCTCTCGAAACGCAGGATCGGAGGGACCCTCTTCATGCCGGTCCCGTCTTTCGGAACCTTCTTGGTTCGCTCGGCCTCATCGGCCTTGTGCTTTCCCTTCCCCATAACCTCTTTAACACCCTCAGGATTTAGGGCATCTTCTGCTCGAATGTACTTTTTGACCCGATTGAGCAGGTTAAGGAATTCGAGGGGAGGCTTCTTGGCCAGGGATGCCTTCAGCTGGCCATGTCGAACATTGTGTCGGAAGGCTGCCGAGGCGAATCCAGCGTCGAGGGAGGAGACAGACCTTGCCTCAGCGGTGAACCTCCGGACGAACTGTCAGACTGTCGGAGTGACTCCCCTTCCTTCTGTCGGAGGTCTAGTAGGGACACATTCGTCTTCTCGGTCTTCCTGCTGGTCACGAAGTGGGCAAGAAAGTTGGCCTTCAGCTTGTCGAATGAGTAGATCGAGCCGGGGACGAGCTTAAAGAACCATTCCCGAGCAGGCCCCCGGAGGGTGGTGGGGAAGGCACGACATAGGAGGAGATCTGAAGCGCTGTGAATCATCATGAGGGTCTTGAAACCCTCCATGTGATTAACAGGATCACCCTCGCCGTCGTAAGTCTCGAACTGAGGAGGCCAAAAGTTCCGGGGTATTTCTGCTTGTAAGATCGCAACGGAGAAAGGAGGTCGGGTCGGCCTATGACCCTGAGCCACCCTCGAGCTGCCCTCGCCGAAGTGGTCGAGGCGGTTCTCCATTTTCTGTAGGCGTTGCACGACATCCTCGTCATGCTCTGGCGGGCGGGTTAGGCCACAAGACTGCTGGCTCCGGCATCCGATCGAGAATGAGAGCGGTGGAGTGTCTCGTTAACGGGGGTCCCTAAGATGGCCTGCAGGATCACATTCCGAAAGTCTTGGAACTCACGGCGGGTGGTTGGAGCTTGTCTGGCCGGGTTGCGTTGGGGTGGCGGCCTTCGATCGGCGCGACTGAGCTCCGGCTCCCGTTCCCGGGATGGGTGCCTGGGTTGGTTCGGGACCGAGTTGGAGGTGGCCCCTCCCCTTGTTCGGCTGGCTTGTCGGTTCTGAATGAACCGACGTAGGTCGGTCGCGACCGAGCAAGAAACGTCCGGGCCGGGTTCGTCATTGACCCTCGGATGGTTGGATCCATGAGTGTCGGCGGGGACGTCCTGGGGAGGAGCATCGGGACGACGTGCAGAGGTGACAGCTCTCCTGGCCTTGGATGCCATTCGAGAGCTCGGATTAAGGGGATGACATCAATGGCCGGGGTCAAACCGGGGTCAGTACCGAGGGTTCCCACAGACGGTGCCAACCTGATGCGGTTTATTTTTAGGGGTGGCCGCAACATGTGTGAGTTCTCTCAATTTGTTTTAGTGGAAGTCGGTACTGGCTATACGCTCGAACCTCGGCTGGGGTCGCCCCAGGAGCAGCGGGAGTGAGTTGGAGGACTGATGCTCGGCTCGGATCCAGCAGCTCGACTCGGATCTGGGGGGCTTGGCTCAGTCTCGTGTACATGCACTCGGCCTAGAAACACTGGGAGAGATCCCGGTGGCAAGTCCTCCGATGGTCTAGTCAGTTACTGGAAAGCGACAGTAGCTAGAGTTTTTAGAGGGGAAAGATTGATTACCTTTTACTGAAGGAAGGGGTCTGGCATTTATAGGCAGAGCAAACGGGTTTGAGATTCTAGTGGGCCGGGTTTGAACCCGTTTGCTCGTGGGCCTGACGTGGCAGAAACTCATGAGCCTGGGTTGATCTGATGATCTGGGAAAAGCGGGTTTTGAGGGGATCTAGTGGTCCAAGAGGGACCACGTCATCTGACCCATATCACTATGCTTGCGTCTCTTGCAGACTGCCTAGGACTCTGTACATTTAGGTGTAGTGAATCGTCTAATCCTGGCCTCTGCAATAGTGCTTGTGTAATGTGATGTGAGCAGTGCAACTGCGTGCCTCCACCTCCATGGCTTCGTGGAAACTACAATAATTACTACCCTTGCTATCATAAATGAACTAAACAGGACGATGATGAAATTGATAGAGTAATAAGGACAATCGCAGAGGAAATAAAATTATTGATGAAGGAAGTTGTCAATTTTGCCCCTTGGATTTGTAATCGAACTTAGCCTCATCTGAGTTAATCGCTTTTACTGCACTGTGTTTCGAGCTTCCCATACTTATACAGTAAAACATTTTTATCGAAAGCCCACCTGAAAGGCCAAAAAGCATCACCAAACAAGCTCAAAACCAATTCCACTGTTTGCTACTTATTGTTGCACTAGATTTTCCCGTGGGCACGTGTCTACGACACTTCTTCAAAACGATACATCATATGAAAGTCTTGTAAACAGTAAAACAACAATTATGTAGCTCAAGGTTGAATAGTAAAACAATAATTAGTTGTAAATAAAAGTTCATGTTTCCATTAGTATATGTTGAAAAATAATTATAAATAAGGATGTAAAATCCAACTTCTTAGTTCTTTGAATGTGGAAAATGATGAAATTTAACTGTTGATGAGATTTTATTTTCAATGTAACTTGAGCAATAAAAAATGCATAAAAAATCTGAAAATTTATAAACCTGAAATCTGAAAATATAAAATTCTGAGTAAATAGAAAGAGAATGAGAGAGAGAGAGAGAAATAAATAAATAAATAAATGAGTAGTTTTGAGGGGATTTGAATTTGAGTTTTGAGGAGAAATTTTGAGCGGAAAAATATGTTTTGTGAGGTTAGATCTGGATCATTGATTTCAACCATGTTGAATGAGAGCCACTTGATAGATTTCTTTGTGTTTTATTATATAGATTAGCAAAGTTATGAGCACAGACGAGGAGGTAGGTACAGGTAGAGACAATGATGGCTGAATGAACTTCCAATACACGTCGATGCCTGTTTTTAGTGATTTATAATCGAAAATTTTGCTGTACTACCCCACTTTTTGAAAATATTTGGCGTTCTGCCCCACTCCCCAAAACAATTAGCGATATGTCATTGTTTAGGACACGTCAGCAAGAAATGTTATTGGGAAAAACGACATAGGTTATTTCGATGCTGTTCTTCCCAATAACGGCATCTGTTTGAAAAAAAAGTATCATGCCGTTATTTGGAATAACGGCATAAGTTGTTTTGTTTTTCGACAGCTTGTAGTCTTCATTTAGAAAAAAAATTGCAAGTGTGAAAACCTTATAACATATGCCGTTATTTCAAATAATGGCATTCTCAATACTGATGCCGTTATTTGGAATAACGACATCAGTTATAATTTATTTTTTTTAAAGTAACTTACTATTCATCCTCTTTGACGAATAAGTTAAAAAAAATTATAACTGATGCCGTTATTCCAAATAACGGCATCAGTTATAATTTTTTTTTTAAAAAAAAACTTTTTATTCATTCTCTCTGTTTCCAAACAATGACAAGAGTTCATATTTATATACAACTGATGCCGTTATCTCCAATAACGGCATCAGTCATTCGAATGCCGTTATTCAGGATAACGACATTATTTATAAAAAAAATTACACTTAGAACTTTTTAAAGTTAGAAGATTCACACTTGTAAGAGAAATATACTGATGCCGTTATTCCAAATAACGACATGAAAAAAAAAATGAAAAATAGATGTCGTTATTGGAAGTAACGGCACGTAAATAACCTATGCCGTTATTTCCAATAATGATTTATGCTAGCGTGTCCTAAACAAGGGTAGATCGCTAATTGTTTTGGGAAGTAGGGCAGAGCGCTAAATATTTTCAAAAAGTGGGGCAGCACGGCAAAATTTTCTTTATAATCATAATCTGTAATGTTTTGTATAAAGCCTTGTTATTAATGCAAACCATCAAATCAACCTCCTTCCATGTCTTCTACCCGTAGTCATCGTCAGTACAGATGACATAAATTTTAATGTAGTAACGAATGACTGGATCTGTTTCTTGTATAAAAAAAAGATGTGGTCTTGTCAGAGCTTCCTGAAAATTTGGATTTCTAGATGAATTAAAAATTGATTACTTGTTTGGCTATTGTTTTTTTTTTTTAAGGAAAATGGTGGAGTATAGCCACCCCTGCCTTTGACCGCATATTATTCGACCCCAAAATCCTAAATATAGGCAACAAAACAACTGGTTCGGAATTCCTCCTCAACGAGAACTGCTCCCATCCTGCAATTGAACTTAAACTTCACAAACCGATCAAGTCTTTATAAATTGTAAGAACTTGCCCAAGTTTCAAATATCATCAATTTCATGGTACCATGGCTTTTTCAAAGGAATTGTTTGCTTCTCTTCTGCTCCTAGTTCTCATTGCTCATCTTGCCGAGTCAAAGAACACTCATGTAAGTGTTTGTGTTTCTCCTCGTCAATGTGTAATGGGGCATCCCTATACCTTTGCAAAGCACCAACACTTTTAGATTTCATGCCGTCTTCAACATATTTCATTTTCTTTTTCAAAGTACACTTGGTTACTAATTTGACATATCAATTGCAGAAAGGAGGCTCGTCCGGAGGCTCATCCATAGGTCGACTTATAATCTCTCTCGCCATTTAAAACAAAAACTAATCTCTCGTATAATATAAGATAGCCAATAAATATGAATTAACTAACACCGATATATCAATTTCTTGTTTGCAGATTGCCCTGCCAAATGTAGGGAACGATGCGCCAAGTCATGGAAGCCAGAAATGTGCCACCAGACCTGTGAGACTTGTTGTCATAGATGCAACTGTGTCCCTTCTGGTACTTCAGTCACTACTCGCTCGCAGTGCCCTTGCTATGCCAACATGAAGACGCACGGAGGCCGCCTCAAATGCCCTTAAAAGGAATTGGGAATTTTTTGTTGCATGTTGCAATGCAAGTTCGGCTCAAGTAGTGTTGGGCTTCTATTTTTGTGAACACTAGTAGGTTCATGTATTTTTCTCGCACTGAGAATTGTTTGTAACTATCATACTTCAGGAAAATTCCTGTTGATTAATTGTTTCGTTTTCATCAATTACTGAGATTTGATTTCTCTTCTCAAATTTGAGAGGAATTTCAAACAAAAACACAGTATATGTATTACACGTAAGAGTTGATATTTATTTCAAGCTCTCAAATCTCAAATAAAAGAGAATGTTTATAGACAAGAGTTGTCTTTTTTACATGTGTGCTATAGGTGCACATAAGATTTCTTTAAGGAGAATTGCTTCTATATGTTCAACCTATTGAGAAAAAAAACTGCTTTAAGAACATATAATGTGCAAATGTATACTCCATAAAATTTAGATAAATGTATGTGGCGCAGAAGGTAGGAAAATTAAAATTCTATGCAGATTATACCACTTTTAAAGCTTGAAACATTGTCCCTTACATCAGTAACTTCGACAAAGCAATATATTATGTAGTACAGAAGTTATAAAAAAAAAAAAAATTGAGATGTATATGACAAACCATATTATTAGCATGTGTATCACATGTCTTCCTCTTCTGCACAAGGGAAACATAATAAAAGAATTTTTTAATAACATATAGTAACTAGGAGCAACCACATTTGTTGACTATTTTGCCATTTTTTGACAAAAATTGTGCTTCAGTCATCTAATTTGCTATTTTTTTCATATTTTTTAATAGTGCATTGCTATATTTGAGAAATGATTTGATAATTCTCATATTATATACCGTCCCTGTTACTTTAATAATTTTTCAATTTATCAAATGAGGTTTTTTTTAAAATTTTTTTAATAAAAAATAATCCCCATAAAAGCTAGAAAAAATGATTGGATGTTTCGTCCAAGCACTTTGGAGATGGGAATAAACACGTCACGATCTAGTTGGACTTTGAACATGTGTCACGATCTAGTTGGACTTTGGAGATGGGAAGAAACATCCCATAGGATTTTGCAATTGTGTTTGTTTCGTCCAACAAAAAAAATGTTTTAATTTTTTTTGTTTTTATATTTTGGGACGAAAACAACATGTTTCGTGACTTCAATTTTTTTATAAAAAATAATTACAAAAGTTAAATGAATTTGGATGGACGAAACATCATATCAATTTGTGAGCGAAATTACCATGTTTTACATTTAACGACTGCAGCAAATTAAAAAAATTGTCAAATTCTATTTTTTATTTTGCCCTTTTTACCCCAATCGGCTATGAATGCAATTTACCTTGTATTCAAGTGTCATAAAAATTCTTTATTGTATTTTATTTTCCCCCAAAAGAGAAAAGGAAAATTTTTTTGCAACTAGCTGGCAGCAGGCAAGCTTTGTGGGAATCCCCTAATTTCTTAACGAGGAATCAGAATCTCCACTTCTATTTACAGATTCCCCCCCCCCCCTCAAACTCCTTTCGTTAGAGCATCTGTAGTCGTTCTAAGCTATTTTTTGGGTATTTGGCTTTTGAAAATAGAAAATATGGCTGCGCGCTGCAGTCGTTGAAAGTTAAAATATGGCCGGACGATCGATTATCTCTCGTCCCAAACTTTAAAAAAAAAATTTTTTTTTCTTTTCTGAGCACTAAAAGACAAAAAAAAAAAGGAAGGGAAATAGGATGGGATGGTGGATTATACACCGGCCCACCTATTTTGTCTTATTCAAAATTGGTGGGACGGTGTATAATACACCGTCCGAGACTTTTTTGCTTTTTTTTTATTTTTTTAATAACGGGCGGGACAATGTTCATCGTCTGGATTCGGAATTGACGATGTATAATACATCGTCTCTGATTTTTTTTTTCCCTTTTTCAAACGGGGTTTAATCCATCGTCCTAAATCACTTTTTGTACGATTCTCCTACGAGACGAAATTTTATCTTTCGTCACTACTAACGGACGAAATAAAATAGGTCGTTAGCTATATTTTGGTTTTTGCCAAATCGTCTGCTATATTTGGCAAGGCACTATTTATCGTACACCAAAATTTTGGGTATTTGGACGACGACTGCAGCTCTCTTTTTCCAAATTTTTCCAAAATTTGGGTATTTAGCCCACGACTACAGATGCTCTAAGACGGTACATTATTTTGCATCCCGAAATATTTCTCAAACCGCACACTCTACGACGATAGATAATCTTCCGTCTTTTAAAAAAAAACAAACGACGAATCGAATATAGCTTTTAATGACTGCAGCAAGATTCTTTTTTTCCTATTTCTAATTGCTATTTACCCAAAATCTGGCAAGTAACGACTACAGATGCTCTTAGAGCATCCACAGTCGTTTGCTATATACCCAAAATTTGGAAAATATAGAAAAAATCGAGCTGCAGTCGTTGTCTAAAAACCCAAAATTTGGGTGTACGATGAACAGTTGCGTGCCAAATATAGCAGACGGTTTGGCTATTTCCAAAATATAGAGGACGCAAGATTATCAACCGTCCGTCCTAATTGACGGAAGATAATCCTCCGTTTCGTACGAAAAGTACGTTCGTCAATGATTAACCATTTTTCTCTAAAAAAAAAAACTAAAAAAAAAATCAACAGACGGGTGATAATCAACCGTCCGATCAAAATGACGGTGCATATTTAACCGTCTGTGCGTTTTTTTTTTTAAAAAAAAAATTTAAACAGGGACGGTATATAAAACACCGTCCGTCCTAATTAACGGTTCATTATGAACCGTCCCAGGCCTTTTTTTTTTTTTTTGTTTTTTTTTGGCGTTTAATGCATTAAAAAATAAAAATAAAAAAAAAATTGCGTCCTTTTGGGCTTCAGGGTAAAACGATAGCTCAATACTGTCTTTTTTTTTTATGAAAACGATGGGAAGCTCAATACTGTAATTACTTTATAACAAAACTTGACATTTTATTTTTTTTTTGGTTTTTTTTAAAAAAAAAAAAAAATCAAACAAAGTATACGGACGGCAGATTATATGGCGTGCGATGACTTTGACGGTGAATTATAACCCGTCTATAGGTTTTTTTTTTTTTAAAAATAAAAAAATCAAACAAAGTCGACGGACGCTCGATGATACGCCGTGTGATGAGTTTGACGGAGTATTATAACCCGTCTTTTGGGTTTTTTAAAAAAAAAAATTCAAACAAAGTCAACGGACGCCATATGATACTCCGTGCGATCAGATTGACGGGATATTATAACCCGTCTATAGATTTTTTTTCGCTCAGGGAAAGAAAAAAAAAAAGTCGACGGACGGCATATGATACAACGTACGATGAGATTGACGGGATATTATAACCCGTCTTTGGTTTTTTTTTTAAAAAAAAATTAAAAATAAAACAAAGTCGACGGACGGCGAATTATACACCGTGCGATGAGATTGACGGAATGTTATCTCCCGTCCGGCTATATTTTAGCCTTCAACGACTGCAGCAACATTCTTTTTTTCCTATTTTTTAATTGCTATTTACCCAAAATTTGGCAAGAACGACTGTGGATGCTCTTACAAGCCCAAATTAAAAGATTCCCTCTCCTTAAATATCGGGCCCCACTCCACCCGCCTCCCTACTATTTCTCTCTCCTCTCTGAACCTCGGAATCTGGAATATTTTCCAACATGTCGATGTCGCACCTCAACGATTTGGTATCGCTCGATCTTTCCGATACGACCGAAAAGACGATCGCCTTCTGATTTTAACAGTTTCATTCAAACCCATTTTTACTAAATTCATTTACGATTGATCACCTTCTGATTTTAACAGGATTGGTGGTTCGGGAACGGATATGAGGAGCAAAGCGAGGGTGAGTTTGCAAAATTGTTTTTTGCGCATTGCAGTTATTAAAATTTTTTTTTTGTAATAATTTGTTATTTGCATTTTTGAAGACGTTTCCGGAACCTTTGGGTTGGGGGGGGGGGGGGGGGGGGGGGGGGGGGGGGGGTTGGTGTAATTTGGAGGTTTTTGTAATTTTCTGAATTTGTTGGTGAAAATTTTTGCAGTCCTCAAGCGATTTTTAAGGATCCGTTCAGTAGAGGAAACCACATTCTGGTAAATGTAATGTGGTTTTTTTGATTTATGGGAATTTATTAGTAGTTTATGAATTTATAGAATGATTTGTTTTTGGACAAAAGCCATAATTAACAATCGTATTTTTGTTAAAAAGTCTGTTGACATTGTTATAATTCTGGACTCCATTTGTTACTTTGTTTCAATTTGGACAGATATTCTTCCCCCTGCAAAAAAGTTGAAGACTGAAGTGAATATCCTCCTGGATGCCTGCAAAAGTTTCACTCCTACGGCTGCTTCTTCTGCTGGTCAGTTTATCCCTGGTACATCCCTGAGTACAGCTATCCCTATTGATGATGATGATGATGCGCCAGTTGACATTCATGCTCATACTGACTTCCCTGCTCAAGATGATCAAGATGATGAAGATGTGTTAGTCTCCAACACTCTGGCCACAATTTCTAATATGTCCAGTTTTCACCAAGAGCTGGTGACGGGAATTCTGCTGGTTCATAATATCCAATCTGCTGCGGATCAGGAGTCGTCGAGCTCGGCGTCTACTGATATTGTCTAATTTCTGATGTTTTCTGTTCTGTTTCTCTTTTGTCTGCTACTCTATGTTCTCTATTTTGGGGTATCTGGTGGTTGAGGTGGTGGTTTGTTCCTCTTGTAGAGGATTATTTTGGGGTCTGTTTTTGGATGCGTCTGTATGAACGCTGTTACCTTTTATTGTTAGTTTTTGGCTGAAGTCGTTTCGACTTCATCTCTTTTATCAAAAAAAAAAAAAAAAAAGACAAAAGCCATAATGAATTTTTTGCCGTACTGACCCACTTTTTGAAAATATTTGGCGATTTGACCTACTTTCGAAAATAATTAGCGATCTGACCCAGTTTTGGACACGTTAGCAACAAACGTTATTGGGAAAAATGGTATAGGTTATTTGCAAGCCATTTTTCCCAATAACGGCATCTATTTTTAAAAGAAGTGTCATGCCGTTTTTTGGAGTAACGACATAGGTTATTTTGATTTTCGACAGCTTGTATTATCCATTTTGAGAAAAAATGTCAAGTGTGAAAACCTTATAACAGATGCCTTTTTTTAAAGAACGGAATTCTCAATACTGATGACGTTATTTTGAATAACGGCATCAGTTATTTTACTTTGTTTACCTATAAACAGTGGCCCCCTCTTCTCACTTCCCCTTTATCAATCGATATGCTCTCTCTCTCACTCCCGAAACCTACAAACCCTAGATCCCTAAAACCAAAAATCCCAAGTATTGGAGTGCTCTTCCCGAAACAAAATAATTAAATACCCATACATAAACCCTAATTGTGATTCCCTCATTTCCTTTACAACTCTTCCGAAATCCAAAATTGTGGTAAGTATTGTAAATCCCTAAATTTATTTTTAAATGTTCATTTTGATGAATGAGAGCTATATATATTGGTAGCATAGTACAAGAGATGTAGATTAGTTTCATCTAAGTAGTAAATATGTGAAATGTATTTAAGGATTGTTGTTGATGATGTGTGAAATGTTCTTTTTAATGAATGAGAGCTATGTTGGTAGTATAGTATAATAGATGTAGATTAGATTCATCTAAGTATTAGATATGTGAAATGAGATTCATCTATGTGAGATATGGATGAGTTATATTGGTATTTAAGGATTGTCGTCGATTATGTAGTCTAAAAATGACAGTGCTGTATATTAGACATTATTGGATAAATGGTCATACATTGGAATTGCCATATTTCTAATCATTTTATTCATAGTTCGGTATGTATGAATGGATATTGATATGAGATTTGTTTATATACATAGATATGTAGTGTGTGGAGATATTGTGGTGTGATTGTTATGAGTAGTAATTCGATACGAGTTTTAAGAAGTTGTTGTTATATGCAAACATCGATTATTAATTCTGTTGAAGAAACTTAGCTTATAAATTTGATTATCTTCATACATCATTGTTTATTAATATTGTTCTTGACACATTATTTTTTATGTTCACAGATAAATGGATCATACACAACCATGTTCTTCCCATGATGTGGGTGCTTCATCTTCATCTTCGCACGCACTATAAGGACATCCGGGTCCTTTAGACCCGTCCGTACTCTATTTACAAGAAGATCATAGGCCGCAGGCGGTGTGGAATGGAGATGTCGATAAAATGAGTTTCCGAATGCACACCATATTGCCGATGCACCCTCGAATACAAAATTATTTGGTAAATTGCGGGTTCTATGGAATGTCCATTTTGGCCAAAGTGAAATGCGACCATTCATTACTTACCACTCTTATGGAGCGATGGAGGCTGGAGACCCACGTTCCACCTACAAGTTGGTGAGATGACGGTCATGGTACAAGATGTAGTCGTCATATCGGGTCTTCCAATCGATAGGGTGGCGGTCACCGAAAACCTGATTTTCAATAAACTGATGTTGGTTAGAGATTATCTTGGGAAGAAGGTTGACGTGGATGATAGATGTGTATTCGTCGGGGAATCAATCCGACGTTCATGGCTCTTTACAGAGTTCAATAATAGTTTAGTAGATGAACCGACTGACTTCGATCTTCAATGTTACACGCACGCATATCTTTTGTCGATGATCGGAAGTATTCTCTTTCCTAATCCTTCCGGTGATATAATCCATTTAATGTACATTCCTTTGATTGCCGACATACATAGAGTCGGGCGATATAGTTGGGAAAGTACGACTTTGGCCTCTCTCTACCGTGTCCTGTGCAATTATTCGATGGGGTCGATCCAAATGACGGGGCTGATGGGGTTATTACAAATTGGTGTTGGGAACGAATACACCTCGGTCGGCCGCGTGTAACTGTTCTTTCAAATAATTGGAGTGTGCTTCATGAGAATCCAATGTTTAGGGCTCCTTTAGGTGTGTACTGGACGGGTAAACTCACGTGGAGAGATAACCCACGTGGTGTGTTGACGTATTATATGGATGAACTCGACCAGCTTAGGGAAGAGTACGTCAATTGGACATCGTATACGGATGAAAGGCTACAACGTCTACCACCACTATGCACGGCCAATAATCAATTTTGGTTGACATGAGCTCCATTTATAAATTTGTCAGTTGTGGAGTTCTATTACACCGATCGAGTCCTCCACCAATTCGATGCACAACAGTCTATCCCAGAAAAGACAATGTACGACCGAAGACTTCACAATATTACCGGTCAAGGTCGATTGCCAAATATGGATTGGGTCGATCACCACCGCTCTCATGTAGCATGTTGGAATGAGAGGAAGTACGATTTGGTGGTAGAAGGGATTGCACCGTAAGACGGGTCGTTGCAAACAGCCTACATGGCATGGTACCGTCGTATTACATAGTTGTATATTGCCCCAAGAATGGATATCCCCACGGGTATCCAAATGCCGATACCTAGGCACCAAGTAGAACCACTACCAGCACATTCCACGTCGCAACCTATGTATCAACCCAAAGCATCCGCATACCGACTAATGGTAAAATTTTGTTATTGTTAACAAATATAAATTAAATTTTTTTTGCACATTTTGCTTTTATTTGTTTTAAAAAGTTTGGTTTACTACTAATTTATTTCGTTGGTATTGTAGATTGACAACACATGAGATATTGCGAGAAAATGTGCTCGTGTGTTGAAGAGCAATGCTTTGAAGGCTTGCAAGGAGTCAGTGAGAGAAATCCTCCATCCATGTCGTACCTCACTTGAAGAGGTTGGTGACGGTCCGCGCTTCGCTGCTCTTTTAGCCTCATTCGAACTTGCTACTCAACCGCCCCGAGTAAGTGTTACCCGAGCTCAACCTCCACCACCACGAACAAGACAAGTTGAACCTCCTACTGCACCACCACAAAGACAAGCTCAATCTCCACCTAGGTCATCTACACATTCGGGAGCTTCTCCTTCACAATTGCCACGATGGAGTAAGAGTGTTCGTTTTCCTCCTTCAGGAAGTCAATTAGCATTAAGAGAGATTGAAGAAGTACAAGCGGGACATGAAGAAGATGTCAGGCCCAGTGTACCTGCGATACAATAAATTGGCAAACGTAGAAGGAAAGTCCCAGCTCGGAAAAGGAGGGAACCGCAACACTATACACCTAGTTAGTGTTGAATGTTTAAATTTGTAATTTTCTAAGCCTTGAATGGCCCAATCACATTGAATACATTTTGAATGTATAATTTTATTATATTTTGATTTGTTACGAAGTACTGGATATTTTGTAATTTTTTGTGCTTTTATCTTTTGAAGCAAACTCGAAAGAAATTATTCAATTAGAGTGATGTATCGTAATTGCATATGTTGTTCATTGTAAAATTGAAGTCTAAAAACATTCGAGTTATGAAGTAATGCATATCATTTAGTTGTAATTTATAAGTAACAGATGCCGTTATTACAAATAACGACGTCTGTTACCTGTAACGTTATTTGCAATGACGACATCGGTACATAACTTGTACAAGTTGGTCTATATTATAATATAACCTGATGTCGTTTTGCAGAACAACGGCACCAACGAAAATGATGTCGTTATTACGAAAAACGACATCGGTTGAGTCTTTTATTTCGAGAGAAATGAAGCTCTGCCAATACTATCTAACTTCACAGTCGTTTTTCGAGATGCCGTTATTTGGAAAAATGGCACCAGTTCAGTCTTTTGGTTCGAGGAAAATGAATCTCTGCCAAACCATCTAACTTCACAGCCGTTTCTCTGAATAACGGAATCTCTTAAGGATGCCATTATTCCAAATAACAGCATCACTTAAGGATGTCGTTATTCTGAAAAATGACACCAGTTGAGTCTTTTATTTCAAGGGAAAATGAATCTCTGCCAAACCATCTAACTTCACAGTCGTTTCTCTGAATAACGGTATCTCTTAAGGATGCCGTTATTCCAAATAACGACATCACTTAAGGATGTCGTTATTCTGAAAAATGGCACCAGTTGAGTCTTTTATTTCGAGGGAAATAAAACTCTGCCAAACCATCTAACTTCATAGTCGTTTTTGTGGATAACGACATCTCTTAAGGATGCCGTTATTCTAAAAACGGCATCTCTTAAGTAATCAGTAGTGCATGTTTTGTGCATGTTCTGAAAAACGTCATCTCTTACATATCATTTGTACCCAAAACATGCATGGCTATTCATCAAATGCACAACAATTCAAAACATGCACAGTCATTCCACAAAAAATTGGACATTACAAACATATATCTCAGATTCAACTGATTACATTACCATATATTACATCAAATGTTCATAAAATTCAACAACGTCTAAACACGTGGTAACTATACGGATAGATTTTACACATGTTGACAATTTGGGATACGACTTCAAATATCTTACAAAATAAAGCCAACATTGGGATACAACTTCAAATATTGGTAGATTGGGATGTGCCCACATTGGGTACATTCTTACATCTACGCCTATTGTGTCCACTTAATCCGCATTTTGAACAAATTTTCTGGTGCTCCCACCCTCTCGAGCATCCATATCATTGCGAATACGAGTACTCCTAGGTCGACCTTTCAACTGACGTAGACTCGCATTGGCTATGAGTATCGATCCACTTTTTGTCGGCCAATAAGATTCGTCTGGAATAGAATTAAAAGTTGGTGCCCACGTTAGTGCTAATGAACTTGTAAAATAAAAGGCATCAATGTAAGGTTGATAATCAATTGCACGGGAGGCACAAGCGGCCAATACATAAGAACATGGAATGTGATAGAGGTGGAATTTTCCACAAGTACAAGTACGCCCCCCGAGGTCAACTGTGTGCCAATGTCCACCCTTTTGATGTCTATTATCCATTATAATGCCGGTTTTAACCCCAAAAACACCAGGCCGGTTATTAAACATTATTGCCTCATGCAAATTGGATTTCTCACAGCGTAAATTAATAATATCCTAAATACGTGGTGCCCATAATTTCCCTTCACTGATAAGGTTCTGCGCTGCTTCACGACGTTCATTGAAGTACATGTTGAGATGGAAAAAAATCATTTCAACAATTGCAGTGACGGACAAGCTACGCACACCTTTTAGAACCGAATTGAAAACTTCTGATAGATTTGTTGTCATTATACTATATCTACGACCTCCTTCGACAGAAAGTGCCCACTTCTCAATCGGTTTCTCCATCATCCAATTAGCCCCATCAATATTAGCCGCTTCAAGCTGTGCCATCTTTTCCTCAAACTTCTTCAACTGATTCTGACATGCGATCACCTTCAGCTTGTTCATCATAAACTTGCAACCAATTTTTTTGTGGAAATTACTAGCAAAATGCTGCATACAATAACGATGATAAGCAAGTGGTTCCTTCCATGTTCCGAACTCATTTTCCATTGCTGATAAAATGCCTGCATGACGATTAGAAATGACACATAGACCTGCACGATCTGTGACAAAGCATCGAATACAGTTTATGAACCATGTCCACATTTCTATGCTCTCACTATCAACTATTGCAAACGTAAATAGAAACAACCGACCATTTGCATCCAGTGAAACAGTAATCAACAAACAACCTTTGTATTTTGCGTACAAATGAGTTCCGTCTACGCTTATAACTGGTCTGCATGCCTTAAAATCCTCTATGGAAGGCCCGAATGCCCAAAAAATACCCTTAAAAATTTCTTCGGCCGGACCGATCACAATCTTGGCCCAATGTACAGTCGTCCCCGGATTTGATGCTTGAATTGCATTGAGAAGATAGGGCAATTTAGTGTATACTTTTTTGAAGGAATCGTATAATTGCTCAATTGTTTTATGTTTTGCCTTCCAAGCTTTCCAATATGAAATTGTGTAATTGAATTGAAGCTTGACTATCTCAATTATGGCTCTTGGTATTATTCCTAGTTGTGCCCTCATAACATTCAATATGACCGTCGATACAATTGTAGAATTAATTTTTCTGTGATCTTGATTCAATATTGGATTTACACATGTGTGCGGACCTTCAAGCTTCTTTACCACGAAATAAGTACGGCCTTTTGGAACAATTGCATGCAATCGCCAAGGACAACCCACTACATTTAGAAGTGCTAGATTTTCTGCAATCTCCTCGGCTAAATGGTTGATGGGTGCGTATTTACATTTGACATAATATAAACCGGGGGTCGATTTCACTGTCACGAATTCTCGATGGTTCTTCACGGAGTACATCTTAACTTGATGTTGTATAGAATCTTTAGTTGGAAATCTTTGACCTATGTAGAGTTGATCCGTGTTGGAAGAGTCGACGGAAGACTGTGCATGTTCATGTATGGTCGCACGAGACATCCATTCACTCGATTGAACCTCATGTACAGTTGCACTAACGGACTGATTTGGCAACACCACATTGTTAACCGGCACATCGACGTTGACATCATTAACCTAGGGATGGCAACTGGGCCGGGTCAACCGGCGACCCACCCGCGACCCGGCCCACCAACCCGGCCCGTTAAAATGCTTCGCGGGTTCGGGTTGAACCCGGTGAACAGTACCGGGTCGACCCGGGTCGCATTTTTCGCGAATCTAATTCGCGAAACCCGGCCCACGAACCCGGCCCAACCCATGAATTTGACCCGCCAACCCGCGGGTCGACCCGCGGGTTTCGACCCATTCGACTCGTGACGGGTCGACCGTTGACCCGTACGAGCCGAACGGTCGAAAATCTGGCTGTTTCACCGTTTGGGGGCAGAGCCGTTTACAATGGCTCTTTGAGCCATTGGGCTATTTTTTTCCCCACTTATTTAGCCTATAAATATCCCCCAAAAATCTCAAAAAAATCACACCTCACTCTCTTACTCTCTCGACTATTATACATCATTTGTAAAGAATTTTTGAACAATTGTAGTATTCATCAAACAATTGTACAAGGAGGCATATACACGATCAAATTTCGGTCGTATCGGAAACAAAATTCAACGTCTTCAACGTCTTCAACTCTCTTCAACCCTCGTCAAATCTACTTCAACCTCTTCTCAACTCTTCAATTGCGGAATCGGCAAAGCGCTCCTCCATCTTTTCTATTCTATTCTTATTTTAGCGGTTTTTTTTACATACGCGTATTCCACGGTGAACGGTATCAAAATATCTCTATCTCTCTTGTTAATTTTTTTTTGCGTTGTAGTTAAAATTATTGTTCGTTGTTTTGAACTTCTCTATCTCAACCCTCTTATTTTTTAGATTTTTTTTTTGTATAATTCACCGCTCCTACATTGTATATTTTTTTTTACATACTTTACTTTAGCACATTACTACATTATGTCTAGATCACGCGGTAGCGGTCGTAGCGGACAAGATTCCTCCTTCTCTTCACGTAGGCCACCAATTGTCCCAACTAGTGAGCCCGCCCAAGATTACATTGATCCTACTATGGAACAATGGGGTACACACGACATGGATGTTGTAGGTGAGATTCAATTAGAAGAAGAAGAACAACAACAACAACCCGAAACCACACAACCCCGTAGTAGTAGGAAAAGTAGAGGAGAAACTAGCGATTGGCATAAGTTTTATGATTATATCTCGGACGAACATACTCCGGGTATAGGTTTAAAAGTGTGTAAAACATGTAGTAAAACATACAAATTCAAGAGGGGTGACGGCACCGGTACAATTAGTAGGCACATACAACATAATCATAAAGAACTTCTTGATCAAATACAAGACCAACAAAAAATCAACCCTAGGACCGGTCAAGTAGATAGCCACCCTTATGATCCCGAACTTGTTCGTCGGGAAATGGCCCGATTAGTCATTAAAGAAGAGTTGCCATTTTCCTATCCCGAGGGTAGGAACTTGGAAAATTTTAATCAAACGGCCTTAAACCCTCATTTTAAAAGAATTCCGAGAAATACTTGCAAATCGGATTGTTTTAAAATGTATGTTGAAATGAAGGACGCGTTGATTGCAATTTTATGGAGTTTAACTTGTAAGGTTAGTTTAACTTCAGATTGTTGGACGGGTGTCAACAATATTCCAACGATGGGAATAACCTGTCATTGGATCGACAATGATTGGATTCTTCAAAAAAGAATCATATCACTTGCGGCGTTGCCGTACCCCCATAGTGGCGTTGAAATAGCAAACCGTATTATACAAATTTGTGATGTTTTTCATATTCGCGATAAAATTATGGCTATTAGTTTTGATAATGCATCTAACAACAATGTAGCAATTACTACTTTAAAATCTGTATTAAACCCTCCATCTGACAATATTTTTCATGTTAGATGTGCATGTCATATTATAAATTTATGTGTTCAAGATGCATTAAAAATAGCTGATCCATATATACATAAAATTAGAAATTGTGTACATTTCATTGCATTAAGTCCAAGCATTTTACAAGAATGGAAAGCTTGGTGTAGGGTTAGAAATGTTCCTTTTAGAAAATTTCCAAAGGATGTTAGACACCGATGGAATTCTACTTTTGATTTACTAAATGTTGTCACCGAATATAAAGCAGTTGTAAATGATTTTTGTATCGCAAAAAATATGCACAATTTTGAAATGACTCCCCCCGATTGGTTTTTTGCTGAATCTTTGTTGAAATTTTTAGAACCTTTTAAAACCGCAACTTTAAAATTTTCAAAAACATATGAATCTACTTCTAGTAGCATTTTTATTGAATTAGTTAGCATGATGCAAATATTTAACGAAATGTTAAATGATGCCTATATTAGTGAAATTGTAATACCTACATTTCAAAATTTTTTGAAGTATTATTTTCCTCCTCCTATGTTGATTTGTGTTGCTACTGTTATGGATCCCCGTATCAAATTAGAAGGTACGAAGAATTTGATACAAATATTTTTTGGATATTTAGAGGACAATGTAGAATTAACCATTGATTGCGCTACTTTTTTAGTTCAGTTTGAATCTACGTTAAATAACTTGTATGATTATTATGATAGATGTTTTGCTTCTAGTATTACAACTTCTGTAGTTAGTTCTTCTTCTGGTAGTTCTAAAGGTAAAGGTAAAAGTAGAATTGGTGATAGAATATTTAGTTTACTTGAACGAATTCAATCTAAAAAACCTAGGACTAATCAACCAAATGAATTAAATTGGTATAACCAACAGGATATTGAGCCTACTCTTTCTCCACTAGATATTTTACAATGGTGGAAAGAACATGAACACACTTTTAGTATTCTGTCAATTATGGCTAAAGATTTGCTAACTCTTCTGTCTCTACAGTTGCTTCTGAGAGTGCATTTTCTACAAGTGGCAGGGTTCTATCTGATTACAGGAATCGGTTGAAGCCCGAGGCGTTAGAGATGCTCGTTTGCACAGAAGATTGGCTGAAGGCTGAAGATAGGACGCAAGGGAAAGCACTATCAAGTTCCACAAGTGGGAGCAAATCGCCCGAACAACAACAACAACAACAACAACAACAATAGCTTTGCTTGTTATGTCAAATTAGAAAACTTGTACTCAATTAAAATTGTATATAAGAAATATGTTATTGTATAAAACTTATTTGTGAATTGAATTCTTCATTTCGTTGTAAATTGTTAAAATTGTATAACTTAAATTCATATGAATAATATTTCAAAATTTGTTGTCAATTTCACTCTTTCAATCTTATTATTATTATTACGATTTTTATTGTTTATTAGTACTATTACTTACTTAGTATTATAATTAAACATCATTTGGGGATATTTGAAGAATTGTAGTATTATTACTTATTAGTATTATTATTGACTTAGTATTATAATTTTTGAAGAATTGTAGTATTCATGAAACAAAGATATGGTTGTTTGTATACATCATTTGTAAAATTATTATTATTATTATTTTAATTTAAGCTACCAAAAAAAAAAAAAAAAAAATTATTAAACGGGCCAACCCGCGGGTCGACCCGGCCCAACCCGGGTTGAACCCTAAAGGGTTCACGGGTTGGGCGGGCCACCCAAACGAATACTTAGCCCGGCCCGGACCGGCCCGTATAAGATTGCAACCCGGCCCGGCCCGGCTAAGCATTCGTGCCAACCCGTACGGGTTGGGCCCGGCCCGGCCCACTCGACCCGTTCGCCATCCCTACATTAACCGGAGCTTCATTGGCCTCCTCCTCATCAACTTGTAGACCCTGATCCCCATCTTCTTCCTCTTCTACCAAATCGTTATTTACAACGGCGTTGTCAAGGTCTTGCAATACCATGTCGGTACGGACAATATTTTGTGTCAAGGTCAACGGATGTACCTGCTCATATTTGGTGGTAATAGGTTATGTTGGAGTTGTGCTAATAGCTTTTTCTGTATTTGGTATTCTTGCATGTGACTCGGCAGATGGTTTCAAACTCGGGGCGCGTCTTGGACTTTCAATAACAACTTGCCTAGTATTTGGAAGCCTCATTTGGTCAATATATAACTCCAATGCATTTCAACTATAATTTGGATCAAGTGTCCTACCAATCATGGACCTCCGAGAATTATCATTATCTACGGGAACCACCATGAAATATTGTCCTTCCCCTTTATCGGTAGCATAACGGGCTTTGATTTTGACACTCAATTTACCTCTATCCCAGTTAGTGACTTCAAATGTCTTATCTATTAGTTATGAGTATATAAAGTTGCGGGAAGTCCAAATAATGACCGGTTCAAAATCGCTATAACAATATTCAATTTTTTGATCTTTAATTATTTCACCCCCAAAATATAACCAAATAGGGATATCATATTCCATACCTAAACCTAAAGATTCAAACATATTCAAGTCATTAACTACTCATAAGCATAACCTATGAATACATATCAAACATATGGTTATAATAATACCTTCAAATTAGACCGTATCTTGGATAGCTTGAAAATACGTCGTGTATTAGGAATGAAATGAGAGTGAGAGTGAGGAGGTAGGATATATGAAGTTTGAGAGCACTCCAAACTTGAGATTTTTGGTTTTAGGGATCTAGGGTTTGTGGGTTTCGGGAGTGAGAGAGAGAGAGAGCAGATCGATTGATAAAGGGGAAGTGAGAAGAGGGGGCCACTGTTTATAGGCAAACAAAGTAAAATAACTGATGCCGCTATTCAAAATAGCGGCATCAGTATTGAGAATGCCGTTCTTTCAAAAAATGGTATCTGTTATAAGGTTTTCACACTTGACATTTTTTCTCAAAATAAAGAATACAAGCTGTCGAAAGTCAAAATAACCTATGTCGTTACTCCCAAAAAACGGCATGACACTTTTTTAAAAAATAGATGCCGTTATTGGGAAAAACGGCTTACAAATAACCTATGCCGTTTTTCCCAATAACGTTTGTTGCTGACGTGTCCAAAACTAGGTCAGATCGCTAATTGTTTTCGAAAGTTGGTCAAAGCGCCAAATATTTTCTAAAAGTGGGTCAGTACAGCAAAAAATTGCATATATTTTGGCTATAGTACGGAAATTTACTTTGCTATTATTTGATTTACATTTTAGTTTTCCTTTTCGTCTCATGGGTATATAATTACTGGGTCATGTGTGATGCATATACACCTCAAGGAGAGCCCATCCCTACCAACGAGAGGTTCAATGCAGCGAAGATCTTTAGTCATCCTGAACTCCTGATGTTGTTGCTGAAGAGCCATTGTATAAACAGATCTATATATCCTTCTTTTTGGTTTTTTTTTCCTTTCATAATTATAATTCTAGCTGATGGACATAGCGTGCTCATTAAATATAAATAGGTCAGTGTAGTTTAGGCTTTAGGGTTTGTCAGTTTTGTTGGTGCAACGGAAGCTTGATGGGCTAGGATCTTTTACGTTGAATGATACAAGTGTATGTAGGAACTAGTAGGAGTATAATAGGATAGAAGGAAGGAATAAAAAGAGTGACTTGAAGCAAAAATTATTTTTGGTATCTTTCCAATTGCTTACATTGTTTGTTACAAGATGGGCACTCAAGGCCTGTTTATAGGCATTACAAGATGTCCTAGTTCTTCTTAGAGCTTTATTTCATACCACACATTTACTTCACCTTATAGAACTTTCTTTTACACTCTTCACCTTTCACTAGATATTTTTACTACTATTAGATATTTTTACCATAGTTTATAGTTTAGATATTTCTACAACATACACACTAGTGCCTCCTATAGGCTACTAACTAAACTATTCTATGCTTGCAGAGAGTGAAGATTAGTAATATGCATCATTGAGCTTCAGAGCAATTTAGGTTGGTAACGTGGATACTGTGTTAAGCATGTTAGATCTGATTTCATGTCAATGCATAACCTTAATCCTTTAGAATAATAATATGATCAAGACTCACTATGAGAAGGATACATAACCTGGATTATATCTAAAAGAGAGCCTGGCCATAACCTAAGAAACACGAGTATAAACTAGCTGCCACCGGCACCATGTAACATGACACATAGGCAGAAATGGTTTTTGATTAACCTTGAAATAGGTAGTGTTGTATCAGACGAACGTGTTCAAGACAACAATTTCCAATTAGAAGTGTATGTGCGTCATAACGAGAACCTCATATGGTGTATAACAAAATGAGCTGATAAGTTTGGCCAACCAGTTCACCCCTTTTCAGCCAGTTTATATATGGTGTATAACAATTAATTGGATTTTGTCATCAGGTATGGCATTGAGCAGGAGTACACACTTCTTCAAAAGGATGTTAATTGGCCTCTTGGATGGCCGGTTGGTGGCTTCCCTGGTCCACAGGTTTGAATTTAGTTTATTATTACATCATATATTGCTTTTCTCATTCTAGTCTTGATAGAGAGGCGGTAAATTTGTTCGGTTGTTTTGTATTAAATTAATTGGAGTTGCTTTCATATCTACTTTGTTTGTCCATATTAAAGTTGTTAAGTTACATGGAAAGAAAATTTGCAAAAATATTTAGAATTAGTATATTACCAGAAATTGTTGTCTCCCATTCATTGCAGCTCCTAATTTTCTTTGATTTATGATATAATTGAATTATTTAAATTCTGATATATCATTAAGAAAACATCAATATTAATAGATGAATGAAGAAAGAATTGTTGTGTGATCTTTGAACAGACTGCATGACTGTATGAAGAATAGTAAAATTCAGTTTTATGAGTGTTTAGGAGTTCTCATTTGATTGACGAGGTTCAGATTTTGGGAATTTCACAAATATTCAACAACAAACAGTTTCCACCAGGGATGTGCATCTTTTCCCAATAGTTTTTCTAAAGAGGAAAGAATCCATATGAAAGCAAAATGTTACTCATAGTGAACTTATTTCAGCAATTTTTGTTACACACATGGTCTTGTATTTACATAACAGACCTGCAAGTCATTATCTGTACAGCATTTACATACAAAAAAGAACTGTTACTGTGCCCATTTTTCTGGCAAGTATAGACATTGAACTTAAATACCTACCTTGCTCTGTGCTCTCATTTAGTAACCTGTAGAATTGGAATGCATATATTAGATAGACCTTTTTACAGTTCTAGTTTGGGACCTAGTGTTACTTCTTTGGAATGCGCAGATTACTAGATGAAATACTAGAAACTTTCTTTTTGATACCATCTGATCTGATACCTAGTAATTAAGAAACTTTGAAAATGTTTAAACAACACCAACTCGTTTAAGGTGGTAGTGTCAATTGGGACTAATATATTTTAATCAAAGCAGAAGGCTATAGTGGAGAAAAGTATGTTCACTTTATGCAATACATTTCCATTTAAGGTATAACGAAATGCAATATGTTCTTTACTGATATATTTTTGCCGAAAAGATATTTTAACTCCATTTAACATAGTTCTTCCTTTTTGAATTATTTCTTACTGTGAGGGAATTGAAGTGTACTTGGAAAAGGTCCATTTGTTTCTTTGAGAATTGGAACAAAATTTCCCTTTTTTTATTAATGTGTTTATACTAGAGTCTTGTACTTTTAACAAGCTTTGATGATTTTTATATATTCTTCTAATAAAGTGAACTGTTTCAGTGGGAATTCCCAGTAGGCCCTTCTGTCGGAATTTCCGCAGGCGATGAGATATTGATAGCACGGTACATCCTTGAGGTGAGTTTGTTGTTCTTTAGAAATAGCAGATCTTTTCATATCTTTTCATAACTGTAATTTCCTCTCCTCACTAGGCTGTTTCAATTTACTTTGCATCCAAAGTTTGATTTTCTTTTCTTTTTCTTGTTAAAAAATGCAGAGGATTACTGAATATGCAGGAGTTGTTCTGTCTCTTGACCCAAAACCCGTCAAGGTTGGTTTTTTCGTTATTCTACAAACTCATTGATCTTGTATGACTCTATTATATAGTTTTGTGTATATTGTTGTCCTCTCTTTCTTATATGTTTAATTCTCTGTACTGCGAGGTTTCTTTTTTAAATTTATGTTTTTGATGGAGCAGGGTGATTGGAATGGAGCTGGTGCACACACAAATTACAGGTTAGTTTGATGATTTGCAGCATTCTGCTTTATTATCAAAATTGAAACTATGAAGAAATCCCCAGTATGCATTTGCTTAACTGATTTTACAGCACAAAGTCAATGAGAAATGATGGTGGGTTTGATGTGATAAAGAAGGCTATTGAGAAGCTGGGCCTGCGCCATAAGGAACACATTGCTTCATATGGTGAGGGTAATGAAAGAAGGCTAACTGGTCGCCATGAAACTGCTTCTATCCACAAATTCTCATGGGTATGCAATATGGATAGCTAAATAGTCATTACTTGGCCTCATGCAATATTGCTGTAGTATTAAAGATAATAGTCCCTCTCCGCAGTAGTTGGTTTTAGAGGGTCCAGAGAATTTTGAGTCAAGGGTCAGCCTAACATGGCTGAGAGCATTTTTTATGATATTTATATACACCCAACTTTACATTAAAAAAATTTGGAAAATTATTTTTTCTTCATGCTAGCCAAGAAAGATAATTTACCTTGTCTAGTACATATGTGATTTACACTGGTATGGCGGGGCGTAGGAAATCGTGGTGCTTCTGTTCGTGTTGGTCGTGATACTGAGAAGGCAGGCAAAGGTTAGGAATTTAAAATTTCCAGTTAATTCATTTAATTTCACTTGAAAAGTTCTTAGTACAATTTCTAGATAAACCCTTTCACTATATGCATCCCAATTTGTTAGCTTGTTAATGTTCAGTAAAATTTCCTATTTTTTTAGGAGCCAAGCGAATATATCAATTAATGTTATTCTGATTGGAAACTAAAAAATAATTAGTTCCTTTTTCCTTTTCACCCCCGTCTCAATTCTTTCTCACTGTTGTTTTGTAGGCTACTTTGAGGATCGGTCGCCCAGCATCTGACATGGATCCTTATATTGTAACCTCCATGATTGCTGAAACTACCATTCTCTGGAAACCATGAGAGGCATGTGAGCAGGAAACACAAAATCTTAGTATGATCAGTTTTAATTTAGTATTATTTATATGCTGCTCGGACTTGTATTCGGCTTCTCATTGCTGTCTTAGTCTTTAATTCTGTTCTGAGTAAAACACTATCTATTCTAATCCTATCTGTTGTTAGGATCGGGAGAAAAACAATAGAGATAAATTTGAGAAGAAAACAACACAAATATTATTTCTCAATCTCAAAGATTTACAAAAAAAACTCTCAATTCTTTATAAGCTCTCTGTAGCTATCAATCTCTATTTTTCTCTTCAGTTGAGTGTGTCTCCAAATGAAGAAAATAGTGAGAATTTATAGGAGGGGAAGAGACACCATGCTTTCGAAGAGACACCATGCTTCGGAAAAGACACCATGCTTCGAAAGAGGCACCATGCTTCGGAAAAGACACCATGCTTCGGAAAAGACACCATGCTTGCATCAAATGTTGTCATGCATCAGCTGCACCAAACGTTGCATGCATGAGTGCATGCTCTTTTGTGGCGGGACCTACAATTCTCCCCCTCACGCCACATCTGCACCAATCGTCATCTCTCATCCATTCCAGTTATGTCTCTGCATAACTCTAGTTTCTCCCGAGACACAACCTTTGTCAACATGTCTGCTGGATTCTCCTTCGTGTGGATCTTCATCAGTTTCAACAATTGTTGATCCATCACCTCGCGTATCCAGTGATAGCGAATATCAATATGTTTTGTTCGGGAATGGTACATTGAATTCTTGCTCAAATCCAGAGCACTCTGACTGTCACAATGTACCTTGTAGTCATTCTGCTTGATCCCGAGTTCTTGTAAAAATCGCTTTAACCACAACATCTCCTTGCCAGCTTCAGCGGCAGCAATGTACTCTGCTTCTGTCGTAGATAGTGCAACGCACTTCTGCAACCTTGACTGCCATGACACAGCTCCCCCTGCAAAAGTGTAGATAAAACCAGAAGTCGATTTTCTACCATCAAGATCTCCGGCCATATCTGCATCTGTATAGCCTTCCAAAACCGGATCAGCTCCCCCGTAACACAAGCATATCTTTGAAGTACCCTTAAGATACCTGAGAATCCACTTAACAGCCTCCCAATGCTCATTTCCTGGATTGGAGAGAAATCTGCTTGCCACACCCACTGCATGTGCAATATCCGGCCTCGTACACACCATTGCATACATCAGACTTCCAACCGCTGAAGAATAAGGCACAACTTCCATTTCCTCGATCTCTTTCCTGGATGAGGGACACGAACTCTTGCTCAACTTGAAATGATTAGCCAGTGGGATGCTAACTGGCTTGGCACCCTCCATGTTGAATCGCTTGATCACCCGTTCAACATATTTCTCTTGAGATAACCACAATCTTCGGGCCTTTCTGTCTCGAGAGATGTTCATACCTAAAATCTGCTGAGCTGGCCCAAGGTCCTTCATATCAAAGACCTTAGAGAGTTCTATCTTCAGCTGTCTGATCTTCACTGCATCTTGTCCGACGATCAACATGTCATCGACATATAGTAACAGTGCAATGAAATTTCCATCAGGGAACCTTTGAATGTAGACGCATTGATCTGCAGCAGTCCTCTTGTAGCCTTGACTCACCATGAATGAATCAAACTTCTTGTACCATTGCCTTGGTGCTTGCTTGAGGCCATACAAACTCTTCTTCAGCTTACATACGAGATTCTCTTTCCCTGGAACCTTGTATCCCTCTGGCTGCTCCATGTAAATTTCTTCATGCAGATCACCGTGAAGAAATGCAGTCTTCACATCCATTTGTTCAAGCTCCAAGTCTAGGCTAGCTGCTAATCCGAGCATGACTCGGATTGAAGTCATCTTTACAACTGGAGAGAAAATCTCACCAAAATCGATACCTTTCTTCTGAAGGAATCCTTTGACCACTAGCCGAGCTTTGTGCTTCACTACCTTTCCACTGCCATCTTTCTTGAGCTTGAATACCCACTTGTTCTTTAGTGCCTTCTTCCCTCCTGGAAGCTTAACCAAATCGTAGGTTTGGTTCTTCTCTAAAGAGTCCATCTCATCCCGCATAGCGTGCAGCCAGTTGTCTTTGTCTGGATGAGACAATGCTTCCTGGAAATTCTCTGGCTCCCCTTCATCAGTAAGAAGAATGTACTCTGATTCTGGATATTTAGTAGACGGAACATGGCCTCTTTCAGATCTACGTAGCTGAGGCTCACTCGTCTCAGGCGGTGTATCATTATCTTGTACTGGTTCTGCAGCTGTGAAAGGTTGCGGCTCCCCAGGCTCATCAATCCCTTCTTCCTCCTCCTCTGGTTCTGCTTCTAGTTCTTGTTCAGACACATCATCATCTGCGGCAGCTTGTACTGGTACTGTATCTGGAACAAAGTCCTGAGTACTGACAGGACTTTCAGCAATTGTAGGCTTTTCAGTGCCCCCATATGTCTGATTTTTATGGAACACCACGTCTCTACTTCTGATGGGCTTCTTCGTCTTTAGATCCCATAGCCTGTATCCAAACTCCTCGTCTCCATAGCCTATGAAAATGCATGGAGTGGTTCTCGCATCGAGCTTCTGCCTGAGCTCCTTTGAGACATGTGCATAAGCCAGACATCCAAATGTCCTCAGGTGAGAGTAGGAGGGGTTTTTGCCGGTCCATTTCTTCTCTGGGATGTTGAAATTCAGCGGGACTGATGGAGAACGATTGATCAAGTAGCAGGCGGTGCGAACAGCTTCTCCCCAAAATGGCTTTGGCAGCTTAGCTGTGCTGAGCATACTTCTGACTCTTTCCATGATTGTTCGGTTCATTCTTTCTGCTACCCCATTGTGTTGCGGGGTACGTGGAACCGTCTTCTCGTGCCGAATGCCCTGACTCTTGCAATAGGCATCAAAACTCCTGGATGTATACTCGCCTCCGTTATCTGAGCGGAGGCACTTCAGCTTCTTCCCCGTTTCACGCTCTACCATGGCATGAAATGATTTGAAGCTTTCCAAGACCTGATCTTTTGTCTTCAGAAAATACACCCACACCTTCCGAGAAGCATCATCAATAAATGTCAGAAAGTATTTGTTACCGCCTAGCGACTCCACCTCCATGGGACCGCAAACATCAGAATGTATCAGACAGAGCAACTCTGATCTCCTTGTCGAAGAGGAACTAAAAGAGACTCTTCGCTGCTTGCCAAATAAACAGCTGCTGCAAGGTTGAAGCTCTGCATTCTTGGTAATGGAGATAAGATTTTCCTTCATCAAGGTTGATAAACCTTTCTCACTCATGTGACCGAGTCTCTGGTGCCACAGTTTCTGCGAAGCTTCATGTTCAACAATATTGAGACTCTCCACATTGATCTTCACATGAGTCTTGTACAAAGTGCTGCAGAGATGTCCACGAGCGATCACCATTACACCTTTCAGCATCCTCCACGAGCCATTGCAAAAACGGTTATCATAGCCCTTTTCATCTAGGGCTCTCACCGAAAGAAGATTTTGTCGAAGATCAGGTACATGGCGAACATCCTGCAGTGTGATTGTGCACCCGGCATCAGTCTGCATCCGAACGTCATCAATTCCGACAATCTTAGCAAAGCTAGAATTGCCCATCCTCACCGAGCCAAAGTCTCCAGCTTTGTACGTCGTGAAGATGTCCTTTCGAGGAGTGGCATGGCAAGATGCTGCAGTATCTACCACCCATTCTACGCCCTGATTCGACACATGGAGGCATGTCTCATCCTCATGAGAGCAAAGAGCCACATCTTCTAGTACTGTGACTTGTGCATCTCCTTCCTTCTTTGGTTGTGACCTTCCCTGACCGCCTTGCTTTTGTAACTTCCAACAATTTCTTTTCATGTGGCCTGGTTTGCCACAGTGATGGCAGTTGTATGCAGGCCTCCTCCCATCACTTGATTTGCCTCTCGATCTGGCTCTGCTTTGGCTCCTGCCTCTCCACCTGCCTCGATCTTCCTCTCGCTGTCTCCCACGGACTTCTGTGACGCAGGCTTGTGCTTCTGTGCCAACGTCCTTTCTCCGAGCTTCCTCATTGAATAGGGCATCCTTAACCATAGACATGGTAAGATTGCCAGTCGAAGCCGAGTTGCTGAGGGAGACCACCAATGTCTCCCAACTGTCTGGAAGAGAGCTGAGAAGTAGAAGTGCCTGTAACTCATCTTCAAGTGGTAACTCCACTGAAGATAGCTGATTCACCAGGCTCTGAAACTCGCTGGTGTGTTCTGCTACAGAAGTTCCTCCCTGTAGCTTCAGGTTCACCAACCGTCTCATCAGCAGGGCCTTATTTCAGCTGTCTTGGCCTGGTACATATCCGCCAGCTTCTTCCAAAGGGCAAAAGCATCCGTCTCCTGGGCAACATGATGGAAGACACTGTGATCGATCCACTGTCGAATCTGACCGATCGTTTTCCTGTTCATCTTCTTCCAGTCTGCCTCATTGGTAGCTTCAGGTCTCTCTCCCTTCTCCTCAATAGGATCAAAGAGATCTTTACAACTTAGGAGATCTTCCATCCGAGGTCTCCAAAGTGTATAGTTGGTGGCAGTAAGCTTGATCATGGCTCCAAATGATGATGATGATATTGATTCCTCCATCGACATCTTGATCTGCAAAGGCTTTTGGCACTCAACAACTCAACCTTGCTCTGATACCACTTGTTAGGATTGGGAGAAAAACAATAGAGATAAATTTGAGAAGAAAACAACACAAATATTATTTCTCAATCTCAAAAGATTTACAAAAAAAAACTCTCAATTCTTTATAAGCTCTCTGTGGCTATCAATCTCTATTTTTCTCTTCAGTTGAGTGTGTCTCCAAATGAAGAAAATAGTGAGAATTTATAGGAGGGGAAGAGACACCATGCTTTCGAAGAGACACCATGCTTCGGAAAAGACACCATGCTTCGGAAGAGGCACCATGCTTCGGAAAAGACACCATGCTTCGGAAGAGACACCATGCTTGCATCAAATGTTGTCATGCATCAGCTGCACCAAACGTTGCATGCATGAGTGCATGCTCTTTTGTGGCGGGACCTACATCTGTGATGCTATCTCTGAATAGTTTTTAGTTTCCTATCAGTTTTAAACTGGGCCATGCTACCTTCTTCATACGCAAAACATAGATCATAGATGGTGTATTTAGCAAGCTTAAATACCTCACTTCGTTGTTTATTTATATCGTCTTGTTGACCCTTTGTAGACTGCTTTTAAAATTACTTTAGCTACAGTTATGGATGCATATGCAGTTTCAGCAAAATTCATTCTTACGAGCTGAATTACACTTGTTTCATGGAAGTTATTATGTACAAGAGTTACTTACCGAAGAATTGTTCAATTTTAATTGAAACATAAACAGAAAGAAAGAGGTAAATATGATTAATTTCATAAGATCTATTGATTCAATATTTATCTCCCTTGAATAACATCTCAACAGCCCAAAACCATATTTGAAATGTGGGTAGCTGTAGCAAAGATCTTAAATTTCATAAATTCTTGTAAATGTTCCAAAAAAATAACAACAAAATGCAACAAATTCTCAGTTTCAGGAAATAACGAATCACAACAAATAGAAAAGAGTCCTTAGTTCTAGAAAAAAATTGTTCACTGATCAATGGTGGCTAAGAACCGCTATCCTGGCCTGCGGTCCTCCTTGCACATAGACAAAGATGAACTGTGCCCCAGGTTTCAGAACTTTGACCCAGGTAGGAAGCTCATATGTGTTCTTCTGTTGTGTTGGTAATAGTCCCCATAATGGCCCTGATAGATTCTCGATACTCAGCTTAAGATCTGTTATCGGCTTCCCACATTTGTTGGTAACGGTAACCTTGTGTCGGTAGTACTCCACTCCTTTGTCTGTCCATCTTCGTGTTATTGAGTGGAAGAACTCAACAGGTGTCTCCGTAGTATAAACAGTTTCGGTAGAAGGTGTTGGCATTGAATGTTCTGAAATATAACCTGCAAATTAGGAGCCTTAGTCACCTCAATGGTATAAATATGATTTCGAAAGTAATTGCAAGTTGTCAGTTCTAGAACCTCCAGTGAAATGAAATACCTGAATCTTCTGATAAACTGTTCAATTTAGCGAAAAGTCCTACAAGAGGAGCATTGGCGACAAGGGAGGGTTCAGTCTGCTCGTAGTTGGATCTCTGGTCATAGAACTGGTCTTTTATATCAGGACCTCCCACAAGGGCTCCTACAATCACATTAGGATTGCCCTGCTTACTGTCGTACCACTTCTGGAACCCTTCGATGCATCCCACAAGTGAAGGATGTACCGATTTTGATGCAATTGAAGCACCTCTGTGGTGAACCTGAGATGGATAGTTCTTCTGGTACCCAACCAAGTAGCTCATAGATTTCGGATTCTTGCCAAGAATGTATTCAGCCTGAGGATTTAGGGACACAAATTCATTGTTAACAAATAGTTTCGCAATATATTGAAGTAAGAGGAACTGTATATCCATGTTGTGGTAGTTCATTACATGATTCATATAAGATTCATTTGTTCTTCATTGATAAGGTTGAAGAATCTTTGTGAACGTGATTGTAGGTGAGGAAACAATACCTGTGATTGTGCAAACTTGAGAACATCCATAGGTTTGATTTCGCCATCAGGGCAGTAGAGATTAGCGTCTGCCATCACCAAGTAGTCCGAGTACACTGCCAGCAGAAATGAAGCGGACGACACATATTGCATGTTGTTCCACTCGTCGAAATAGAGTAAGCCCCCTAGTCAGCACAAAGAAACAAGCGTCAATGGCTTCAGTTTAACTCTAATGTCTTCATAAAACTTAACATTGTTATATGTCAGCTTGAATTAGCCCAAAAAAGAGAAACTAACCTGGGGTCTTTGCAACGTTGTAACCATTGTTTTTCTGAAGGCATGCACATAGGAAAAACTCGGCTTTAGCCTTATATTGATTCAGGGTTGCATTCTTTGCATCACTTCCCCCTTCCATTAGTACCTAGAAACTCTACAGTTTAGAGGATGGCAAAGAATCTGGAAATTGTAGTATATCGAAATTTAATACCGATTTATTGTGCACCTTTGTCAGTAAGATCTGAAGTCCTGCATATTTGTTATCCCAGGAAAATTCCCTGACAGCCCATCCTGTACCACCGAAGTGAGATGAATTTTCGATCACGTAGTTTAGGTAGTACTTATCGTCTGTTGCCTCGAACAACCAAGCAGCTGCCCACAATAGTTCATCCTTTTGTGGGCAACAAAGGGCATAAGAAATCCGTAAATTTCGTTACAAAATTGCTGATCGTTTTGAGAAAGAGCAAGCAAGCAAGCAAAGACGAAACTTTACTTACATAGTAGCCTGACGATGAAGGGAAATACTCGCGAACGCTAGGAATGGAGTTATCATATCGACCTCGAAATGTGTCAGCAAAGGAAAATAACTACAGACAGAATTGTGATTTTAGATCAAGAAATTACTACAATTAATCAGATCAAAGTTTATTGTCTGTAATCGTTTTTGGAACATTCGATTATAGAGATTTTTGTTGGCCACGATTCTCACCTGCTTCGAGTGCAAGAGGAGAAGCTTGGAGTAAGTAGAATTGTAAGGTCTGAAGGCTATGGAAGCTGCAGCCAAAGCAGCAGCAGTCTCTGCCGCAACGTCTGATCCTGGATATTCTGAATCGACCTTGTACGCAGTCCTTGGTGTCGCCATGTCCTCTGCTCGTTCCCAGCAGTAATGGTCACTATCTCCATCCCCAACCTGCGTGCATGTCTCTCACCTATCAAATCAGACCATGCACATTGCGCGTGCAAATAAATTCAGTTGAGTCAAGTTTTTCGAGTCCCACCTGACACCAAAGAGTATTGGGTTGTCTGTGTGCTTTGATGAAGTAATCGGTTCCCCAACGGATTGCGTCCAAAGCATACTCGAGCTGATTGGAGCTCGCCATCTCCTTCTCAAACTCGATCGTGCTCCATGACAGCATCGTCATTGCAAACGCCATTGGGAGCCCAAACTTCACGTGGTCCCCCGAATCATAGTAGCCTCCTACTAAGTCCACCTGATCATCGTTATCAAATCCTTGTATTATTAGCACACGCAATGCACATGCATAAAATTGTCACACAGCTAGCGTAATACTTCATACATACCCCTTGTAGGAATCCGTCTCTTAGGCCAGAATCACCTCGCCACTTGACACGCTGATCGTGTGGAAGCTTGCCCGATCTCTGGGCCTCGAAGAAGAGGAGGCTCTTCTCGAGGGCATCTGCGTAGTCGAACTTAACCGGCACGGACTGCCATGCTGTTATCTTCGAGAAAGAGACCACCAGCAAAGTTGCCAAGATGTAGACTGAGCTAAACTTAGCCATGGCCTAAGAGGTAGTGATCGATGAAGATGAATGATTTTGGATGAGACTCGAGTTGTTTATAAAGAGAAGGAGACCATGAAAGGGTTTAAGGTTCTGTGCTGTTAGTTGGTAAGGATTAAGAAAAAATAATTAAGGAGGTGTTGTGCACGTTCAAAGTGTAGATTAGAGCCATGCACGTTGTCCTATAATTTTTCATATCGAAATGTATTAAGTAATTTGTCATCTTTTTGTTTGCTCAAGCCCCCTTATTATGCTTCATAACTTGATATCTTACAATAGTATAGTTGTAATTTTTTTGTGTAATTAGCATACCAGGTTACTGTGAAAGTAAGATTCGTATATTTGGTAAGAAAGGAAAATGTGGAATTCATAAGCAATTAGGGAGTCGAATTGATGTAAAATATTAGAAAGATGTGAAAAAATAAGTCTTCTTCATATTTGTGTGCATGGATAGATAACGTAAAATGACAAATGAAAATATTCCTGCACCCCTTCCCCCGCAGTTTTCTCTTTCCCTCGTCTTGCTTCATCAAAGATGAAGTCTCCTTGCCTGCCCCGGATGCTATTTCATCCACTTTGGTGCAGGTAGCCCTGCCCCCCATTAAGCGAAAATACAACAAGAAGGTTGTCAATAAAGCTCAGATACGAGTGAGTGCTCGTATTCTTGCTAGGAAAGCAGCTTCCATTTCGTCTCTCCAGCTTGTGCACGGTTGAGCTGTCATCCTCCTAGCCTTCGCAGTTCAGGCTGACAGGCCCCCCTTTTCTTGTTGGTGCTTGCCTCCTGTGGATGGGTAGTTGTGTCCCTCTGCGAGAGCTGTCTCTTCTCTTTGGCTACGCGTTTACCCCATTGTGCTGCTTTAGTTCGCTAGGACAGCTAGTGATGGTGACTGTCTTCGTGCGGGGAGGTGTTGGCACCCGGTTTCACGGCTCAGTGGCTTAGGTCCTAGTCTTTCTCGGGTGTGGCAAGTTGGCTTCGCTCCATTAGTGTTTTTTCTCAAGCCCGTTCGGAATGCTGCTTTGTTTCTTGTGCTGACTCCCTATATTACTGGATTAGTTAGTCATTTTTGTTTTTCCTTTTTGTATGCTTATTTCTGTTTTACATCTTGTAAAGCCAGTGATTATTGTTTGTACATTATTTGATTTTATTGATTAATATATTTTTTGATGGCTGGAGCCTTTTGGCTCTATCCGATTCATCAAAAAAATGAGGTAGCTTTTTTTTATAACTCAAATATATGCTCTCAAAAAAGGGCAGATAGGAAAATTCATTTAATACTTTCTTAATTGTTTATTATATTCTCTTCTATTCTCTTTCCTCTCTCAATTTTTAAAAACAATTTTTTTTCGAGGAAAATCTTTCTTCCATCCAGTTGCGAAACCAAGATTTTCATCCACCGAAAGCGAAATTACAACTAAAAATTTTCATCCATAACTGTTTGAATATTGTTAAAAATTAAATTAGTATCAAACAAACATCGTGTCTTTCACTTAAGGTAGTGAGCTTATAGTTGCATCATGCCTTAGAAAGTTAGGGTTCATTCTTATTTCCTAAGGACGATCCAAACTGTTATGTTATGACCCAAATTGCTTTTGGGCCCATTGGGCTTTGTATCTTCATATATGTAAGAAGATTAGAATCAAATGAATACTAATCAAAATTTTTGCCCTAATCTTTCTCTTGAACAGCCGGCTCTCCCTCTTCCTCTCTTCTCTTCCATCTTCTCAAAACCCTAACAATCCACAACCCATTCAAATCCTAACAAACTGGTATCAGAGCCAACACCACCCAGTCCCGATCCCTACTCCCAATCACTTCCGCCCCAAAATCTCGATCCCTACTTCAGACCAGATCCCTACTTTAGTCGATCCCTACTTCAGTCCAGACCCTGCCGAACACCCCTTCAGTCCAGATCTCCATCGTCCAGTCCAGTCCAGATCTCGGGTTTCTTGGTCTTCGTCGTCGGGAGCACCGGAGGAGAAGGATATCAAGAAGGAAGGTTTGATTTTTGTGATTTGAGTAATTAATTTTTGGGGGAAAATTTGGTGTTTTGTTGAATTGGGTTCAAGAAATTTGTATGGATATGTCGGGAAAATATGATATTGAGAAGTATGATGGGAAGACGAGTTTTGCATTATGGCAAGTGTGTATGGCAGCGATTTTGTTGAGCCAAGGCGTTAAGGATGCCATTTTTGGTCGAGAAAAATTGATTGATGTGGTGGCGGATAAGAAATGGAGAGAGATGGATGATAAAGCGCTCTCTATTATCCAATTGTGTTTGAGCGATTCGACATTGCAAGAGGTCCTATCGGAGAAGACCGCTAAGGCTTTGTGGGAGAAGTTGGAGAACATCTACATGAAGAAGTCCCTCACCAATCGACTGCGCTTGAAGTTGCGCCTCTACACTCTTCGCATGGTTGAAGGTACATCAATTTCCGATCATATTACGGAGTTTGCATCTATTTTGAATGACTTAAGTAAGATTGATGTTAAGGTGGAGGATGAGGACCAAGCCCTTTTGTTATTATGCTCATTGCCCGCATCATACAAGGCTTTTAGAGACATGTTAATTTATAGTAGAGATGAGCAATTTGCAAGCCAAGTTGCACATTGATAGTGAAATGATCAATAATGAGAAAGGGAGCCAAGGTGTTGGTTTAGTTGTTGATCGAGGTAGGTCATGGGACCGAAACTCGAAAGATGCAAGGACCCGTTCGAAGTCTAGGCACAAGAATTTGACGTGCAACTATTGTAAGAAGAAAGGACACATTAAGGCCGATTGTTTCAAGCTAAAAAATAAACAAAAGGCGGATAGTAAAGGTTCTTCTTCGGAGGAGGCCAATATGGCCGAATGTGACACGGTTGATACTCTTTGTGTGATAGATACTAATGTTGATGATATACATTGTTGGGTGATGGATACGGGTGCTTCGCAACACATGACTCCGAATAGAGATTGGTTTGAGACTTATGAGCCTACGGATGGTAAGGTTCTCATGGGGAACAACAATATGTGTAAGGTTGCCGGAATTGGTTCGGTGACAATTAAGTTCCATGATGGAAAGATTCGAAGGTTGACGGGTGTGAGGCATATACCCGATTTGTCTAAGAATTTGATTTCTTTGGGGTCTCTTGAAGAAAAGGGGTGTAAGTTCCAAAGTGAAGGTGGAGTCCTTAGAGTCTCTAAAGGGGCTCTCACAATCATGAAGGCGAAGAGAATTGGAACTCTTTATTTCTTACAAGGTTCCACGGTTACGGGCTCGGCCGCCATTGCACGTTCGGGTACTATGTCGGATGAGGATACTACCATGCTCTGGCATATGAGATTGGGGCATATGAGCGAGCGAGGAATGACCATTTTGAGCAAGAGAGGCTTGTTGTGTGGCCAATGCACGGGCAACTTGGAGTTTTGTGAGCATTGTGTATTTGGCAAACATAAGAGGTTGAGCTTCTCCACGGCCATTCATTCGACCAAGAGAACACTTGACTACATCCATTCAGATCTTTGGGGACCTTCTCGTGAGCTTTCCAAAGGTAATGGTTCTCGTTACATGCTTACTCTCATTGATGATTTCTCAAGGAAGGTTTGAGTTTATTTCTTGAAAGAGAAAAGTGATGTGTTTCGCACCTTCAAAGAATGGAAGTCACTTTTGGAGAACCAAACGGGAAGGAAAATTAAGAGGTTGAGAACCGATAACGGTTTGGAGTTTTGCAACCGTGAGTTTGATAATTTTTGCAAGGCTGAAGGGATTGTTCGGCACAAGACGGTGGTCAATACTCCACAACAAAATGGTGTTGCAGAAAGGATGAATAGGACACTACTTGAAAGGTCTAGAAGTATGCTTTTAAATGCGGGTTTGGGTAAGGAGTTTTGGGTGGAAGCCATTAACACATCTTGCTATTTGGTAAATCGATCTCCTACCACTTCAATTGAGTTGAAGACACCCGAAGAAGTGTGGTCGGGTAAGACGGCCGATTATTCGAATTTGAGGGTGTTTGGTTGTCCCGCTTATGCACATGTGAATGAAGGAAAGCTGGAGCCTAGATCGAAGAAGTGTATTTTTGTTGGGTATCCCGCAAATGTGAAAGGATATAAGCTGTAGTGTCCCGAATCATCTAAGTTCCTTATTTCAAGAGATGTCATTTTCAATGAGTCGGCCATGTTGAAGGCAAATGATGTTGCACCCGAGCCGACTATTAAGGAGAATGAGAAGGTTGAGAAGAAGGTGGAGTTTGAGGTGCCGGTCCAAGAAGGTGATGATTTGATCTCACATGATGATGTCAATTTGGAGGAAGCCCAAGGAGAGGTACAACCATATGCATTGGCAAGGGACCGAGCTAGAAGAGAAACAAGACCACCTACAAGGTATGGATACTCCGACTTTGCTTATTGTTTGGCAATTGCAGAGGATGTGGAGTATTGTGAGCCATCTTCCTACAAGGAAGCCATTTTTTCTAAAGATGCGGCCAATTGGGTTGCCGCTATGAATGAAGAGTTACAATCTTTGCAACAAAATGAGACTTGGTCTCTTGTGAAGCCTCCGAGTGGTAAGAGGATTATGGGTTGCAAGTGGGTGTTTAAAAGGAAGATTGATGGCTCAAATCCCGCGGATTTTCGATACAAGGCAAGGCTAGTGGCTAAAGGGTACAGTCAAGTCCAAGGTGTGGACTTCAATGATGTGTTCTCTCCTGTAGTTAAGCACACCTCCATTCGAGTTTTGCTCTCTTTGGTGGCAATGAAGGATTTAGAATTTGAGCAAATGGATGTGAAAACTGCCTTCTTGCATGGTGATTTGGAGGAGCAAATTTACATGAGCCAACCGGAGGGTTTTGAGGTTGCGGAAAAGGAGGACCGTGTGTATCTTTTGAAGAAGTCCCTTTATGGCCTTAAGCAATCACCGCGGCAATGGTATAAGAAATTTGACTCATTCATGGTGAGTATTAATTTTCATCGTTCCAATTATGATAGTTGTGTTTATTTCAAGAAGTTGGATGGTGGGAATTTCATTTACTTGTTGCTCTGTGTGGATAACATGTTGATTGCATCCTCAAACTTGAAAGAAGTTAGGAGGTTGAAAGAGCAACTAAGTTCGGCATTTGAGATGAAAGATTTGGGGGCCGCCAAAAAGATTCTTGGGATGGAGATCACAAGGGATAGGTCCAAGAGAAAGTTGTTTCTTTCACAAAGGAGTTTTGCCGAGAAAGTGCTACGCCGTTTTGGCATGGAGAAAGCGAAAGTTGTTTCAACACCTCTTGCGGCGCATTTCAAGCTTTCGGCCGCTTTAAGCCCAAAATCCGATGATGAGAAGAAATATATGGAAAAGGTTCCATATTCAAGTGCGGTCGGGAGTCTCATGTACTTGATGGTGTGTACTCGACCCGACATTGCTCAAGCTGTTAGTGTGGTAAGTAGATATCTCTCTTGTCCGGGGAAAGGGCATTGGGAAGCGGAGAAGTGGATCTTCTGCTATTTGAGAGGTACTATTGATGCTTGTTTGGAGTTTGGTGATGGCAAGAAACTGACGGGTTTTGTGGATGCGGATTTTGCGGGTGATTTGGACAAAAGAGGCGTTCCTTGACGGGTTATGTTTTTACCCTTGGAGATTGTGCAATTAGTTGGAAGTCTACACTTCAAGCCACCGTTGCACTCTCAAGTACTGAGGCCGAATATATGGCAATTACTGAGGCTATTAAGAAGGCTATTTGGCTCAAGGCGTTTGTTGGTGAGATGTCTTCACTCGAGGGTCATATTACGGTGTTTTGTGACAACCAAAGCGCGATTCATTTGACCAAGGACCGCATGTACCATGAGAAGACGAAGCACATTGACATTCGATACCATTTTGTTCGAGATGTGATCTCGGAAGGCAAGGTTGCCGTGAAGAAGATTGGTACCGAATCGAATCCGGCCGATATGCTCACAAAGCCTCTTCCAAATACAAAGTTCAAGCTTTGTTCAAGTTTGATGTCGGTTTGTTTCTAGCTAGTTTGAGCTAGTTTTGTTTCTAGCATGTTGCTAGTATATCTTTATGTTTACCTTTGTTTTAGGTTATGTTTGCTTTGTGTTTTTAGTTTGTTTTAGATGCAATTTGGTTCAAGGTGGAGATTGTTATGTTATGACCCAAATTGCTTTTGGGCCCATTGGGCTTTGTATCTTCATATATGTAAGAAGATTAGAATCAAACGAATACTAATCAATATTTTTGCCCTAATCTTTCTCTTGAACAGCCGGCTCTCCCTCTTCCTCTCTTCTCTTCCATCTTCTCAAAACCCTAACAATCCACAACCCATTCAAATCCTAACACAAACCAAATTCATAAAAAAACAGTCATGCCTAAATGGAAGGATAAGCTACTGGTCAATTAGAGATCAATTATAGTAGAATATCAATTTCCTAGTTATTTAAACTGTGTTCTAAAAAATGGCCTAAATGGTCACTCAATTTTCTACCAATATCTCATAAGAAATCATCCGATACTAATACTTAAAATCTCAAGCTTCGTTTTAAGTTTTAACAGCCTCAAATCTCAATAGGAATTGCCACTTGCGACTTCAATATCAAATTTTCTCATATTCTCAAATATCAAACTTCAAACCTAGATCCGTAGCATCCGCTCATATTCTCAACAATCTGAAAAAAAAAATTAAATTTTTTTTTTTTGAACAATCTCAAATCTCAAATAATTATCTCATTTTCTTAAATATGAAGTACACCTGACTTTGACTGAGGGAGGAGGATTGGAGAGAGGGATTGAGGGTTTCAAAGCTAGATTTTGGAGTAGATTGAAAAAAGAAAAATTAAAATGAAGAAGAAGAGAGCAGCAGAAGAAAAGAGAGAGCGGATCGGGTCAGGTAGTGTGAGTGTTGGCATCAGGGAGAGCGGATTGTATGGGCTTACATTTTTAAAAAAATAAAATAATTTTTTTTACAAAGGAGCTGCCTAAGGCTAGGGGGAGCGGCCGCTCACCCTGAGCTTGGTGTGGCTCCGTCAGTGCTTCCATCCAAAACATAATTAGTAAAAATAAATTTTCTTCAAAAATTTTAATGGTGAAAGATATGCGATGTATTTTATTTTAACCTATGTGGAACATAACTGCGCTGCGTTGATAGTTAAGGCAAGATAAATACTGCTAGCTAATTGATATATGTATTATTATTATTTTTGATCGTCAACGTTGGGTTGAATGCACCTCTGCGTTTCATTAAAAAGAATTTAACAAAATATACAACCAAAAATAAAGCTTATGAAATTCAGATCCCAACTGACTAGGTCCTGGAACTCATACACCCCAACCAATAAACAACAAATACAACGAAATTTAATCCTACTGATCGGCCAACCTCGCCAAAGCCAATTTTTCATGCCCCTTGCTTGTACATCTCTCAGTCCCTTGCTTGTACATCGTTTATCCTCGCCGTCGCTCACAACACCACCTCTATCACCCCCAGTAATGATCCATACATCAACTTCAAGCACCATATAAGAGACACCGCAGACACTCCACCAATCTAACATCTCCCTGTACAGTTTGAGTTCTTGTTTTCATCCCCTCGCTTGACCCTCATTGACTCCCACCGTTACCTCGCAACAAAGGTTGTCGTTGCTCCTGCCGACTCTACTAATGCCACTACCACCTCCAAGCCCCTTGACATGAGAGAGACATTAGTCACCCCTCACTTTGACCTGAATAGGACAAAGTGGAGCCCAAACTATAAAATTGCAGGACCACCGTCGCCCCACCAACTATGGTACATTTCGCAGCTAATTGTAAATCGGTTGTAATTTGGATATAAGGAAAAATTTTGGATATTAGCGGCTCCTCAACATCAATTCGAATTTCCAAAATCAATTTGAAATTCAAATCACCCCCATACGACACGTCACAAAACAAATTTTGAATTCCAAAAACACTCGAGAATCAAAAATCACTTTCCCCCTGAATCTCTCACTGCGCTCCCCCACTTGCCTCCTCGGCAGCCACTACCCCTCGGCAACACAACCCCCTAGCGGTTGATGCAGCCCCAACCCATCCAACCCTCAGCAACACAATCCTCTTCCTCGACAGTCGGTGTCGCTGCGCCCAACATCGGCAGGATTTCCCTAATTCGGCATGATTTTATAGGCTACTATCTAATCATTTTCGGGAAATTCAGAATCTCACTATTTTGACCAAATTTTGTGAGTTACTTTAGCATTTTAGTACAATTAGAAATACTTGAAGAGCAGCTCTGAAAGGGAATTAAGCATGATTGATATATAGTCAAAAATAAAATTCAAAACAAACTCTGAAGTTCTTGCACACTATTCTAAACTTCGTTACACTTAGTCATATAACGCTACATTTAGTCATATAACTCTAAAAGATCACAAAGCAAGCTAGTTAGCTGTGTAGCATCTTTCGTACACACATGCAGTTTACCCATAATGTAGCTCATAGCGTCTTTCATATACACATGCACATTCCCATAAACTAACTTACTTCGAAATCAGCATCCACATGAATAATTAAAAACAAGTGTTCGATCACCCATAACAAAAATAAGACAAGTCAGACGCACTGCATATTAACTAACACACTTACCTTCGTGGTCTGAGAGGCTCCGTGCTGACACTAACACAGGATAAATCTGAATGCTTATTATATCCAGGATAAATTGTACACGGCTAAGGAGATAGTGAGAAACACTGAGATGAACTACAGAGGAAAACAGCTGAATTAACTGACCGACAACAAAAACATATTTAAGCCGGAACTTATGAGCAGTGTAGTCAAAGGCGTAAGGCGCAACGCAATTTTACTACCCTGTAGACAGCCTAAGGCGCAATGCGCAATTTGAGGCATAAGCCTCACTTAACCGAGGCGCACTATTGCTTTTTGGGGTTTTTTAAATTTATAAATAAAATTATATAAACAAGATCACATCATAGCAACAAAATTTATTATACAATGACCAAGATAACTATGTAAGTTATCGTTTTTTGTAAAATTACAATGTGTTCCCCTGTAATGTATAACTACAATGTATTTCTTGCCCCAAAGAAGAAAAAAAACAATTTGTTTCTCTGTAAAACTCCAATAATATAATGTTAACCTTCAATTCATAGTTTCATATAGTAATAAGCATACAGTATTACAGTAATACAGTAATGAAGATACTTACCATAGAACATATAATATTACAGTATTACAATTTTGAGCATACAGTAAAAATACAATAGTATCAAATTAAATATTACAATAATGAGCCTAAAATATTACAATATTACAGTCTTAGTAAATAGTAAGGTATTTTAAAATATTACAGTAATAACATAAAGTTAGCCGACAATAAAATTTGGTCATGCTCTACAGTGAGAAAAGATACAATTGTTTGAATAAGGCATGGTTTCATGACTATAGCAAATTATGGAAAGAACTAGCTTCACAATTTTGTTTCAAAGTAATTAGCAAAAATATCATAAACAAAGATAGACAAAGAACTAGCTTCACAATTTTGTTTCAAAGTAACTAGCAAAAGCATCACAAACAAAGATAGACGAACACCCAAGAAAGAAACAAAAAAAGTGTAAAATCAGAAAGGAAAGAAACCAGAATAGACATGAGGAGTCTGGAGACTGAGTAGTAGGAGTGTCGCCGGCACCGCCGATCTGCTTCCGATGTAGCCGCCGATCTGTTGTATGCTGTCGTGTTGCCGCCGATCTACTTCATTATCGCCGTCGATGCTGTTGAGAGAGGGGATGAAGAGGAGTGCAGATTGAGGAGTTAGGGAGATGGAGATTGAGGTTAGAGTTTGGTATTGGGAATGAAAAGGTTAGAGACAATTGGAGTAGTTACGGAATTTGAAAAGGGTTGAAAATGAGCCAGATTGTAAAGACGGGTCGGATCAGGTCTGTTATGTTCAAGCGGGCCTTTTACTTGAGGCGCAAGCCTCGAACCTTTGCTAAGGCGCGTCCAGGTGCAAGCCTGAGTGAAGCTTCAAACAAAGGAGAAGCCTTAACTGAGGCTTGAGGCTCAAACTGTTGTTAAGCCTGAGCCTTGAGCCTAGGCGAGCCTTCAACTACACTGCTTATGAGTAAACATTTCAACATAGGGAACACAGACGAAAATTGATGTCAAATATTTAGTTCAAGGCTGGAAAAATTTGCCACCTCATGTCTCCATAACTACCAAATATTTTGTGCAGTAGCAGCTCAGCAGCAAGCATATGAAAATTGAGTGAAGTCAACTTCAACATCATCATCTTCCTCTTCTTCTCATTGTAACAAGCTTCTATTTGCAGTATCATATGGATGCAGAGTAAAAAGACCATAGAAAAATGATATAACTGAAAATACAGAGTGAGCAGTGAAATTACCCGGAACCTAAACTCCAGAAATGCAAACGGTCCTTTAATATTAGCTAGCAAATGGGATTTAGTTTATAGTTCCACTTCCGGTAAGACTAAATCAAGTTTTTCATTTGAGATATAATCTCGTAAAATAGTTGTTACAGATACTTATGAATAACACTATCTAAAGACTTTCCAACATATAAAAATACAACTCAAACACAAAAGTGGCGTCTGCGTATCATTTCTCAACTAACAAGTACAAAGAATTAGTTTATTTAATTTTAATTATTTATCTATTGTGTCTAGGCTACAATACTCTTAACTTTTGACCCCCTAAAATTCATGCTATCCCTTGCCACATGTGAATGTTTGTATCAACTTCGCTACACAAAATTCTATTGCACAATGCATGCAAGACAAGTCTCCTTAGTTAATCTAACATAAAAAGCTGATTCATACACTAAACTTTCAGGCATGAGAATGGGGCCAAAATACAACAGGCTTCTAGTCTTGACTACGAATGTACACAGTGGAACTTTCCTGAGCAATATCTTAGCTTTTCCATATGAATGGAAGGAAACGACTGTTAACTAGATACGTAAAGAAAAACTCTGCACATAGAATATATACATTAATCTAGATGAGACAGATCAGTAGTTATAACTAGGCAATATTACTCATACGAGGAATGTTGACCATACACTACCTTAAATTCATATTCTTGTCGTAAGTCAGTATGTTTTGCAAGAACAGAAAAAAACATAATACCTTATCACGGAAGGTTAAACATCAATGAGCAATCCAAAAGTACAAATAATCCTTAGAATGTCTTATACTGCCGTTACCTTTTCTGTAGAGAGTAAAACAACACCGAGTTTCTCTGTAGAGAGTAAAACAACACCAAGTTTCGTTTCTTTCTGTACAAGTGCACAGCCTCACAAAAACTTATTGGAGTCAAGAATGGTCCTCATAACGAAAAAATGAGCCCATGCATTCACAATTCAAATGCTAATTCTTGTTGTATATATGCTATTTTGCCTTCAATCTTCATGGTTATTAAAAGGAAAAATGTTGTTAAAGTAAAGACTAATAGATATCACGGACTGGAGCTACGGGTTATTCATATCTCTAAGTTATATGAATGAAGAATTTGTCAAAAGCTAATATGCTTATTGATGTTCTGAATGTTTATGTTTTGCCCAACTTTTGTGGGTTATAGTCACCATTCGTGGCAGATTTCTCAAAATTCTAAACTTTAGTGCCTTGCCCCACTTTTGTGGGTTATAATTTAAGTCATCTTTGCCAGTTTTCAGAATTTTTTTTTTTTTTTTAATTAGCATACTTTTATGGATTGCTACACTGTTTGCCAATTTGGGGATCTTCTAAATTTTCGTGTTTTGAACAACTTTTGAAGGTTATGGTCCACTATTTTTGCCAATTTCGGGAAATACTGTATTTATGTGTTTTGGCCAACTTTTGTAGGTTAATCCACAATTATTGGCCGATGTAGAGAGATTCTAAATTTCTATGTTCTGGCAAACCTTTATAAGTCCACTTTTTGTGGCTGATCTCGAAAAGTTTTGAAATTCTCTATTTTTGCAAATTCTCTGGGTCAGTCATTCATTATTCAAAAAGTTTCTCAATTTTAGTGTTTTGACAAACTTCCTCAAATTATAATTCTAAATCACATAGTTTTGCCCCACATTTGTGGGTAATATAATCAACAATTTTTTGCGACTTTTGAAAAAATATGAACTTCTGCATTTTGGCCAACAATTGAATCCACCATTTTTGGCTGATTTTGTGAAATTCTAGATTTATGTGTTTTGACCAACTTTAGCAGGTTAGTCCACTGCTTTTGGTTGACTACGAGAAATACTAACTTCTGTGGATGCCAACTTTATTGGGTTATTGATGAGGGCATCGGTTCTGTTTTGTTTTATTTTGAGATTTAACCCTATGTAGTAGTTTTGTAATTCACACCCTTTATTTTATGCATTAGAATATTTTGAAGATTTGTATTGAAATTTGTTTTGAGCCTATATATAGGCCTTGAGAATAATGAGAAAGAATATTATTATTGATAAAACATTACTGTGCTGAATTATTGCTCTGCATTCTTTTCTTGTGTGTATGATGCCATAAAAAATTATTATAGTTTGTGAGAAATCCTAAAAAAGTATTAGGGTTTGTGAGAAGCTCTAACTATACCCTCAAATTCTCAAATCTTTATTCAAACCCTAAACCCTAATCCCTAATCTACTCCTACAACTACCCCCTCTCTCCTACATCTTCTTCATCCTTTTCCCGTTACCATCGAAACCCATCTCCCCTCACCCTGAAGCACCCCGTCGACCACCATCTCTGACCGCCGTCGCCTCAACCCCGCACCCCACCAGCACCACACCATCTCCAACTTCTTCCCGAAGTCGCAAACCCCTCCTCCACCATCGTCGACCACAACCCCCACCGTCGTCGCCTTCCCCCCTTCATCGTCGACATCTCGACGGCCTCCAGACTGCCACACCATGACGTCGCCGCACTGCCGCAACTTCACAGCACCCCAAAACCCCAACACCGACTTCAACACCTCCACCATCATCCCTCCTAGTCGCCTTGCCCCTCCACCACAACCACTGATTCTCCCTCCACCACAACCACTGATTCTCCTCATCACCAATCACCTCGATCCTCATCCAAACCCAGCATCGCTTCCCGTGCCACCTCCACAACAAGCAACTTCACGACAACCGCCCTTCGCTGCCATCTCCCTGATCATCAAATGACGGCTTCCCCGACTGCCTCCACCATTGTGCCCCATCCTGAACAGCAGATGCAACCCTTTGCTGTCGTCGATTACAACATCACCCTTGAGATCTGTCTCTTCTTCACAACATCACCCTTGAGATATGTCTCTTCTTCATCTGTGGCGACTTCCAATCAACTCCGGTAAACTCTTTCCACTTCTCAAATATTTGTGATACTGCTTTATCATCACTAGATTATTATCTGAATTGTCGGTCGTCCACAAATATTGAGAGTGTGTTACTACTTGCCAATTAGCGTACGATTCGTTATTGAACATCATACTTACTAATCACGCTTAGGTATATTTGTTGATTGTTAGACTTGAATTTTAATTGGGCTTGTTAAACTATTTCATATCTTAAAAATTCATCAAACCAATTAACAGTTTTAATTTCTGACTTAATCTGCATTACATATTGGTAAACTTAATCTTTTAAAACTCTTGAAAATTCTTTACGTAGGGTTAAGTTTCCATCAGTTAATGCTCACTATTATATAAAAAATTCTCAATTTTTCAAAGTTTTGGCCAACTATTGTAAGTTTCGGTTTACTATTTTTGACTGATTTTGAGAAAATTTTGAATTTCTATGATTTGCACAACTTTTGTAGATAGTCCATTCTTTCAGGCCATTTCAAAATATTTTGAATTTCTGTCTTGGCCCACTATTATTTGAAAAATTCTCAATTTCACAGTTTTGGCAAACTTTTGTGGTCATATTTCAACTGTTTTTGATAAATTTCGAGAAATTGTAAATTTCAGTGTTTTGCCAAAATTTTGGATTATAGTCCAACCCATTTTTCAGTTTTGAGAAATTTTGAAATTTTGTATTTTGGCAAACTCTTGTGAGTACACTGTACTAAGCCAATTTTAAGAAATTCCAAATTTCTGTGTTTTAGTCAACTTTTGAAGGTTGATGGTCCACCATTTTTTTGTTGATTTCGAAAAATTCTAGATTTCCAAGTTTGGCCAACTTTTAACGGTTATAGTCTTCACTATTTTTGGCCAATTTCGAATATTATGAATTTTTGTGTTTTGTCAACTTTTTTGGGTAACAAGAGTACACTCTTTGGCCAAATTTGAAAATTCTCAATTTCAGTGCTTTAGCCAAATTTTGTGGATTTATCGTTGTTAGCTTAGTTTGGGAAACTTTATATTGGTGCTTTGCTCAACTTTCGGAGGTTAACTAACCGTTTTTGACCAATTGTGGGAAATTTAGAATTTGGGCATTTTGGCTAAGGGTGGCAATTGGCCCGAGCCCAACCCCGGTCCGCCTAGGTCCGACCCGATAATTAGCAGACTTGGGCTAACATTTCTCATTTCGAGCCAGGCTCGGGCTCAAATTTTTAGGCCCGAGGAAAATTCAGGCCGGGCTCGGGCCTAAGTGCTTAGGCCCGATAGGCCCAAATCAATTTTTTATGTGCATGTGTATGTCTATGTATACATCGTGTATATTTATTGTAACCCCCATTCCCGTAAATACATATTTTCTGAATATTTTCTGTATTTCGATTATTGATAAATTTATTTTGTGTTAAATTCGTTTTGGGATTTTATATTAAAATATTTTCCAATCGAAACTTATATTATTTCGAATGATGGTGTATTTTAAACTTGTTTTATAATCTTAATTTATCAGTTAATGATATTTGGGCCCAAATCATATATATTATTATTATTGAATTATTTTAATAAAAATTGTTAAACCCGAATAATTATTTTATTGTATGATTTTATTATTTTTATAATTATAACTATTAATTGTTATTCCTTGATTATTTAATTAAAGTACATTTAAACTAAGCAGTTAAAATCCCCGATTACGCCCGATTAATCCCCGATTAATCGCTAATCGGAGGCTAAGCGATTATTTTTTTAGCGATTTACAATATTTCAATAGTTAGCAATTTAATCGGGTATAATCGGCTGATTAATGGTTAATCGGCCAATTTTAAGTGGCCGATTAACCGATTAAATCTCTTCTAATTTTCACACTCGTTTACATTATTTGGGCTCAATCTGGCCCAAATTCAAACCTAAATCCAAAATTCAAATTCTTCCGGTCCTCGCGCAAACGTCGCACTCATCTTCTTCCTCGTGCAAACCTAAACTCAAACTGATTCTCTTCTTCTTCCTCGAAGCAAACCCAAACCTGACCCACTGTCGCTCCCCTTGTGTCATTACATACTTGACCCGACCCGCATCTACTACACCTCCTCTTATTGCTCGTGCTACTGCTCCTCCCCAATTATTTTTGTTAGCTGGAACCGACCAGCAAACCCGATCCGACCCACACCCAGAATCCAAACTCAGCTTAAACCAAGTACCGCTTTTTTTTCTCTATAATTATATGTTCCTATTTAATAATCTCATAATAGTTTTATGTTAGAGTTTAGGGTTGCTACATAATGAGGATATTTCTTATATATATATATATATATATATATATATATATATATAAAATGATTTTTCCGATTTAATCCCCGATTATTTTCCGATTAACCGATTAATCACTAATTGCTCTTTACACCGATTAGTTCCAAAAACCGATTTTAACTGCCTAGCATTTAACGAATTATTTTGTTTTCGTACTTGATCTAATTTTCTTGGCGAATTCCGATTTATTTTCACGCCAATTTACATTTATTGTATTACTTATTTATTCATTTGGATTTAAATCTTCGTTCATGGAATTCTTTGTTTTTCTTAAATGAACTATTTTCTTGTTAATCCTTTTTTTCTTTTATTGAATTGTGGCTATTTTTATTTGAACCCTATTGATTTGGATATACCTCTTATTGAACCAAACCCAATTTCATTTGTTCTTAGCCCAAATCCACTATTATTGAACCCTAATTCACCAACCCAGTACCCTAATGCAAACCCTAAAAATTGTACAATTTTGAAGCCCTGGCCGCTTATTCTCTCTCCTCTCTCCTCCGTCCTCTCTCTCTTCCGCTGTGCATCTTCCAGCCCAAACCCCTCACCTCCTTCTCCGATCAGACCCCCCCTCTCCGACGACCTCCCCATTGCGGCGATCCCCGACCTCTCCTCTGTCCTCGACGTCAACAGAAACCCCCAGCCCCCCCCTTGCTGTCCCTGTTCCGATCGACGCCGCTGGGCGCTAGACCACCTCCGGCGACCCCCTTAGTAGTCGACCCCCAGCGCCGCCTCCAGTCGACACCCCTGTCGACGCCAGGAAACCCCAGCATCTCCCTCTGCCCTCCTTCCCCGTTCATCGACAGCAGCCGTCGCTGCTCCGTTTTCCGATGCCAGCACTCTAGCGCCGCCTCCGATCGCCTCTGACATCAGCACCACCACCTGCCACGCTGACGACCCCGCGCCGTCGCCCCTTGCCATTGTCGCTGTCGTGCTCTCTCCTTCTTGCTGTTGCTAAGTTGCTGTCTCTTGGATTGCTTTGGGTTCTCTTTTGCACGTGGATTGCACATGCTAATTGTGCGTTCGTGGGTTCGTTGCTTCGAGATCATTATCCCGTTATTCTTGGTATTCGTTTTCACCGTTAATAAGACAAGTCACCGTCCTCTTGAATTGCTAATTATATCAAATTCAAATTTTATTGAAATTCTTGGAAGTAGATCCCTTGTTTTTCGTATTACACTTTATTCATCTCTTCGTTGGGTCTATTGAGGGTTTACACGAGCTAACCTGAATATTCTTGACATCGTGCCACTTTTGACTCTAAAGAATGAATTTCGCATGCACTCATATAGTATCGTTAATAGGATAATACATATAATCACCGCACAATTAATCTACCATAGATTTTATTGCTAGGTTGCATGTTGTTTGATCGATGGATGGTTGATTGATGATAAATTAATATGTGTTCTAATTTTATTTATCAGATTTTGTATGTAGCAACCATGTGGTAAATGGATGGGATGCATGAAGGTCTACATTAGTCAGGATTAAAATGATTAATAGACTTAAGAGTTGCATCACATCGACACTACATATTGTTCATCATTGTTCTATTGATACCGAATATTAGGTAAGTGTTATTGGTATTGATCCCTGATTATTGTTACCGAATATTGAAACATTGTTTATATCCATTGAATCGATTACCGTGATATTGATTATTGATTATCGTGTCATGTTATTGATTCCTATTGATCCATTGATTCATTATTATACAGTTATTCCATTGTTCTCTGCTTTCTCTACTTGCTGTCCATGACTTGCTCTAAGGACAATTTTTCTCATCTTTAAAGATGAAGTGTTTACAGGTGTTGATGAAAAATTGCCCGATGGATTGGGAGAACATTGGTGAAGGAATTAACTGCATCGCCGCTTAATAAATAATTGTTTTGCCATAAAGACTTAATTATTGAACTATTGTTATTTCATTGTATTGGGCTTATGACCCGAATATTGCTATTTATTTCCAGACGTTGGATTATTATTGTATTTGAATATTTTTATTGCTTTATTCCAAGTATTATTGTTAATGAGATTATTATTATTGTCTGCGCAATTATTCTGTATTGGTTATATTATTGAGTTAATTGGATAAACAGCTTATGGGTGACGTTAGTCATTCGCTGGGCCAATGTCATGTACTCGTATTCCGTATTTTTGGGAAGCGGGGCTTGACATTTATGTAAAAGAATATTCAAGAGAATATTCATATAAGTTGAAATGAGTGTTAAAATTTATAGATAGAGAAATTATGTATTGTATATAAAATTAAATGAAAATAAATTTTTTTGATGAGAATAACTCAAATTTATAGTATTCATATTATTGTTATTTTTTTATCGTATATTATTCTTGATATAATTTTATTTTATGAGAAAATTATATATTAGAACATACATAAGTAGTTCAAGCCTAGGCTCGAACATATTTTCAGGCCTAATTCGGGCCTGGGCTCGGGCATAAATTTTTAAGCCCGAAGAAAATTTGGGTCGGATTCGGGCCTATGTTTTAAATTTTGAGCTCGGTCACGGGCCTATATGGGTCCGACCCAAACCCCGCCCATTGTCAGCCTTAATTTTGGCCAAATTTTGTGGGTTATTCCACTCTTGGGTCGATTTTGAGATTTCTGAGTTTTTGCCCAACTCTTGAAGGTTTGGTCCACTGTTTTCGGCTGAAATCAAGAATTTTAAATTTCTGTGTTTTAACTAACTTTTCTAGGTTATGGTTAAATATTTTTTGCCGATTTCGAGTTCTAAATTTCAGTGTTTTGTCCAACTTTTGTTGTCAACCATTGGTTGCCAAATCGAGAAATTCTAAATTTCTATATTTTTTGGCCAGCTTATGTAGGTAATAGTCCACTTCTTTTGCACAGTTTGCAGAAGTTCTAGATTCTGTTTTGAACAAGTTTTGTATGTTAGTTCACTGGTTTTGGTCGATTCTGAGAAATTTTGAATTTCTATATTTTGGCCAACTTTTATAGGTTTTATAATCAACTCAGTTATGCCAGTTTTAATAAATTCTGATATTTTGTGATTTCGCAAACTTTTAAGGGCTATAAAACACCAATTTTGGCCGAATTCAAGAAATTGTAAAATTGTGTTTTGTGCAACTTTTGGAATTACGGTCTACTACTTTTTACAGATTTTGAGGAAATTTGCATTTGTGTTTTGGCTAACTTTTGTAAGTTATACCACTATTTATGGACAATTTTCAGGATTTTCGAATCTCTGTGTTTTGCCAACTTCTGTCTATAATCCATTGTCATTCAAAAAACTTCTCAAGTTCATTGTCTTGCCCAACTTATGGATTATAATTCTAAATTTCAGTGTTTTGAACCACGTTTCTGAGTTATAGTAGACTCTTTTTGCCAATTCTTCGAAATGCTAAATCTCTGTTTTTTGGCCAAATTCTAAACCAGTTGACTGTTTTGACGAATTTTGGAAATTTCAAGATTCCTTTGTTCTGGAAACTTTTGAAGGTTATGGTCCATTTTTTTCAATTTTGAGAAATTTTGTATTTCTATGTTTTGGCCAATTTTTGTAGGTTCATAAATTTTTGCCGATTTTAAAAAATTGTGAATTTCCATATTTTGGCTAGCTTTTGTTGGTTATAGTGCACTATTTATGCAGATTTCGAGAAAGAATGAATTTCTATATTATGCCAACTTGTCTAGGTTATAGTTACTGTCAATCAAAAAATTCTAAATTTGTGTGATTTGTCCAACTTTTGTGGTTATAGTTTATGTTCTTTGCAAATTTTGAGATTTTTGAATTGATGTGTTTTGACCAAAGTAATATAGTAAACTACTCTAGGACACGATTTCGAGAAATTTTGAATTTGTGTTTTGATAACATCTTTGGGTTATATGTCGAATGTTATTCGAAAATTCTCAACTACATAGTTTAGGTCTTTTGTGGGTTAATTAACCGTCATTTTTCCGATTTGCAAATTTCAAAATTTTAGCATTGGTGGGTTAGTCGATCAACTTTTGCAAGTTTTGAGAAATTATTATTAAAAAAAAACGTTCGGGCAACTTTTGTAGATTTATAGTCCATTGTCTTTGACCGATTTCAAGAAATTCTAAATTTCGGTGTTTCACTGTTTTGCCCAATTTTTGTAGGCTATGGTCCACCATTTTTAACCGATTTCGAAAAATTATGCATTTCTGGGTTTTGGCCAACTTCTGTAGTTTAGTCCACTTTTGGTTGATTTCTAGTAATTGTGAATTTCTATATTTTGGCCAACGTTAGTGGGTATAGTTAACTATTTTTATCGATTTTCAGAAATTTTGCATTTATGAGTTTTGCAACTTCGTTTGAGTCATAATCCATAGTTATTCTCAATATCTAACTTTTGTGAGTTAGTTTACCGTTTTTTGCCGATTCTAGAAATTCTAAATTTTATTGTTGTGGCCAACTTTTGAAGGTTGTGATTCACATTTTTTTGTCAATTTCGAAAAATTAGTTATGCCAACTCTTGTAGGTTAGTCCACAGCTTTTTGCCCGGTTGTGTTGTTTAAAGTCCACTGTTTTTGCCGATTTCTAGGAACTCTGAAGTAATCTTTTTTGCCAACTTATTGCTATTTAATAGTCCACTATTTTTTCCCGATTTCAAGAAATTCAACTTATTGTTACATTATGAATAATAGTCCATCGCTTCCAGTCAATTTCAAAAAATTCTCAATTTCAGTGTTTTGGCCAACTTTTGTGGCTATTTTTTACCGATTAAAAACTTCTAAATGTGTTTTGCCCAACTTCTACATGTTGTAATCCAGTATTTCTATCTGATATCAAGAATTCAGAATGTCTATGATTTGGCCAATTTTTGCAGGTTACAATCCACCTTTTAAACTAGAAATTCTAAATTCCTATGTTTCAACAATCTTTTATGGGTTATATATCTACTACTTTTGGCCAATTTCGAGATTTTCTGAATTTCTATATTTTGACCAACTTTTGTGGGTATAGTTCACTATTTTTGCCAATTTGGAAAAGTTCCAAATTTCAGTGTTTTGGCCAATTTTTGTGGGGGTGGAAATAGAAGTCAATAAGATCAAGTATTGAAGCAGCCTTAATCAATTTCCACTTGTTTCTCAATCTGATAAGCATGGTGCGGTATACATCTTAGATGAAGAATTGATTCAAGTGCAACTAGAAGTTAGAATTTCTAGCTGCATAGTATAATTTAAATATAAAGAAAAAAAATTATCTTGTTTTTTCATTTCAATTTCTCAAGGATACCAACCACAAGTAAATAAAAATGAAACTTCGGGGAGAGCAAGGTAACATCCTAAAGAATGTGTGAGCAGCTGAGCATGTATCAGACTCTTTACACTATACTCGGTTACTACAACAAATCTTGATGTGATACACTTATATATACAGTTTCTATTTTCCAAGTAATGAATTCTCCCCTTACAATAAAAAAAGTTTTCATACATCTAGATTATATTATAAACTCTTAACTATCCAAGACTATGCTAATCATACAAGTAACCACCCACCTTCAAATATATGCAAGGAGTATCAGAGATTAGAAATACAAGATGCATATTGGATAAGGGTTCACATCAGTGCAATGTAGCCTTTATCCCTTAGTCAAGACTCTGAAATTCAATTTGATATCAGTATTCCAAAAATAAGTGATAAGAATGCAGAGTTGCAACTCTAATTTGAGATTATTAAACTCATGCATCATAGTTGAAATTTCTTGTGTACTAAAAACGGAGTACTGATGCCTATTTTCCCTATATAGGGGTTTCCATGCACACTTCATGCTCCCTATCTTTTGAAAAGGCTACAACATGACAATAGAAAGCTTCAGCTATAATAGCATCATAAAATTAGAGAATAGAATTCTCCCACTGACCATGGAAGTCCATTGACACATACATATATCTGGGTGATATAGTCACCAATGACACCTACCCAGGTTTGATGGTACTACCTAACAGGACAGGAAGAACAGAAATAACGCTCAGGAACTAAGTTCCTTGAGTGTCGATGGAACTAAACCATATATTTTGCTTTTCCCGCCTCCCTCAACACTATTGCTTGAGCAGCACTTCAGCCTTGCATCGAGCTGAAGTGCTGCTTGTTGGCCTGCGATGAAAGCTTTCCCCCTCTTTGGTGATTCCATAGACAGGGAGAATTGTCCATCTATTTCCCAATGTCTGTCCTCCTTTCTTGTTTCCCCTTTCTACTGAGAGGACCTTACGGACCTCCTTGTCATGTAGATTATACCAATTATAACAGTAAAGTTTGACAGCTAAGGTCGTTGGATCCAACTTGGCTGAAAGAGATGGTTGAGAAAGATTTTTTAGATATGCCAGGCAACATATTCATGACTAAACACGCACGCGCACACGCACGCAAGAAAGGTAAGAGCCCATAAACTTCATTATTGTTTTCTTACATAACCACACAAGAAAGTTAGAACATCCTTTTCCTGTGTTGACTCTACTAAATAAAAGATTAAAAAGCCCATCTGCTCCGTTTCTGTTTGTATAGAAATATAGAAGATCAGGATTCTTCCTAGCCGAGAAAGAAATATAATTTTCAGGAAGTTAATCGTTGTTGTTATTTGTTCATCTAATATTAAATATTCAATTAAAATTTACAATTACAAAATTTATACTACATGTTTTATGTCTAGAATTTCATTTTATTACTTTTCAATTCAACTCTCAACATTAAATACATATAAAACAACGGAAGATGAAATGTAATGTAACCAAGAGACATTTTTTAGTTGGTATCTGTTGTTGGTTCCCTTCCAATTAGGAATATCAGACCACATCATGGGTGGGACCATGGATCTTGTGAGTCAAGAATTCAAATGCAATATACAATCAAAACAGGCACCAATTGGTAGCACATCAAATTCCATAGAAGACGTAGAATCAACAAGGTATTGTTGGTTAAGTACTGTTGGTAGCAGAAACAAAATGGGGGATTTAGATTGGTACAAGGCCAAACTAAAATCTAGTAACAACTGAAGAGAGGGGGGGGGGGGGGGGGGGGGGGGGGGGGGGGGGGGGGGGGGGGGGCAAAAGCATAATCAGCTTAATTGGAGTAGAAATGGGGGAGCATATGGAGTAGAAGTAGAAGATCACTATTTAAACGAAAATGGAGGCTTAAGAGATCAATTAGCAGTAAAGATAGGTACTGGACAAGTCATTATAAATTATGATGGGAATGTGGGTAATTTTACTGCAATTTGACTAACTTGGGTTCATTTAACTTATATCAAACATTAAAAAATACATAATTTACATTAAAATATCAGTATACCAACAATGCAGAAGAAATATAGATCATTCAGAGTTTACGCACAAAACATTTTCCAAAATAAAATTAATTCAAATAGTTTAACAAATAAATCAGTTGTATAATCACAAATGTTCCGAACATTTGGATGAATATGAATATGCACAATAGTAAACTATAAAGTTTGTTTTGGTGGTTCTTAGAGATGGGTGGAATTGGAAGACTGATTCAGGTCCATTTAAAGGGTGTCATATACTCAAGAATGCCAGGTTAAATTTGGAAAGATGGTCCAAAATCTAAAGCAATGCATCTCACGAGTGACAAGAGTAGACTCCTGGCAACACTGCAAGAGGTCATTAATCTTGAGGAACAATATAAATGGTTTAAGCTGATTGTTTAAAGACTGAAGACTCTAAATAGTTGATGGTAGTATGGAATACTGTTAGAAGACAAGTCCCTCCACCCTTCCCCTTCCTACAACTTCGAAGTTTTAGCCTAGTGGTAGGAACTTTTACAAATACAAAGACATCAACAACGGACATGTTTGAGTTGGTTGCAACATATGTGTCTGAGATTTAACTAATGTACTTAGAAAGACTGAAACTAAATACAGGATCATAAACCTTAATTGCACTTGCAAAGTTATCTTCTTACTAAAAGAACTTAAATAGGCTACAATTGGAATGTAAAAGTTGCTTATACTATAAACCATACCATAGAAAATATCTTTTCCATACATAATAAAGATTGTCCAGGACCCTAGAAAGTTGTTCATTTATATGATACTTGTATGACTGTTTTGGTGATGAAAGGTGCATAGTTACAGCCAATAAATGTAAATAAACAAAAACTTACATAAATCATGGACCAGGCTTATCTGGAAGAAATAGGATGAGTTTCAGTCACACAATATGCCCACATCAGAAGACAAGGAATGCAATGTTTATCAAAGTAACTTCATGAAGCCAAACAACAAACCTGAGCAAGAAAAGCTGAAAGGAATTAGCCATATGATGGAAAAGTTGCATGTAAAATAACCTGAAATTAAATGGAAGTTGTATATATCTATGCACCAAGATATTCATCTTGTCATAACCTGCAGTCGGAAAAAATGGTAAGCAAAGCCAAATCCAACCCAACACAACTAAATTGGAATGTGAACAAATACGGAAAAATCCATGTTTTAACTAATACGGATATCCAGTATCTGTCTGCTTAAATACAGATAAGAATCAAAATCCTGAAGAATCCAAAATATCCTAATACCCATATATCTGTTCAAATATGAGAGAACTTGTTTTATAACATAAAGACTAAAGTCTCTTTAGCACAATTTGTTGCACTAATATATCCAATAATGTAAGTTTGCAAAAATTTTGTGTTCTATAAATTGAAGGAATAATTCACTTTCTCACTAAACTTTAGTATTATTCAGTGATATCTGGCACATATCCATATTATATCCTAATTCAAATCTGTTTCAGTTAGATATGGTTATCAGTTACAAATCCATACCGACAACAAAAACAAATACATCAACGGTAATATTCATATCCACTTAAATTGCACCTGACACCTGAATGTATGCTATAATCAGACTCAGACAGTCTCAAAGAACAAGCTTGTAGCTGTATCATCTCATGTGTACGCATTCACTCTAAACACGCATTACAAACAAATATGTGTGTGTGTGTGTGTGTGTGTGTGTAGGGGCCTAATCATATGAGACTCGGTCTCCCCCCTTATTTTGAGACCCCATCTGTTAACTCATTGATACGAGCCCCAAATGGAAAACCCGAACCGGCCATCTTGTTGTACATACCTAAGATAGCCCAAGGATTTGAATCAAGTCATGTGACATTCATTTCCCCATCCATCATGCCGTCAGGAAATTTTTTAAAAAAAATCAGCATACAATTTTGTAATGTTGTAAAATATAAACAAATGAACTTCACATATCTTGATTTTACACCTTTAAGCTATCTTAGGCATGTAGAATATGATGAACGGTTCGGATTTTTCATAGGGGTTTTGTATCAACGGGCTCACATATAAGGTCTCAAAATAAAGGGAAAGATCGGGTCTTACATGATCAGCCCCTCATTCATTTTAATGTACCTGAAAAATTAGTGTGTGCATATATATATACACACATACTAATTAGTCATGCAGATTAAGATGAACGGTTTGAATCATTCATGGGATTTCTCATCAAGGAGTTTTGACCATTAGATTATTTATCTTATCAAAATGACATGTTGAACACTTTAGATACTGCAGATCATGCATTTGAGAAGAGGAAGGATTTTTTGGGTGTCATAGGAGGATATTTCCTCCTACTCCATAGGACAACCAGTTTTCTCATATATATATATATATATATATATATATATATATATATATATATATATATATATATATATATATATATATATATATATATATATACACGCGCATGCAGGGAGGCGATCCAGTCAGAACTGTTCTCACAATAAGCTGCATGTGAACTCCTTGCATAGCCATCACATGGATGATATGACCCATTTAAATTGATTAGAATGGCTTAGTCTAGAAATGTAAAATCAAGTCATTTGAAACTCATTTGTCCATCCATTGCGTCATTGTAAAAAATAATGATACTCAGCCATACAATTTGTAACACTCCAATGCATGGGCACACAAATCTAAATGACTTGATATCCCATTCTTAAACTAATTTAGACATGTAAATTAAAATGAACGGTTCGAATTTTTCAATAAATGGCTAAAAAGAAAGTTCTCACATGGTTCTCACCAAAGGAGTTCTCACTGGATCATAGCCCTATAGTATATTAAACATTTTGATAAGATAAAGAAGATAATGGCCAAAACTCCTTGGTGGGACATCCCATGAACAATTCCAACCGTTTATTTTGATCTACATGACTAAACTAGTAGAAGGACATAAGATCAAGTCATTTGAAACCTATTTACTCATGCATTAATATGTTACAAAATTGAATGGCTGAAACTTTACGAAATACCATTTATTTTGTAAGGACATGTTCAATTGGCAAACGAATTTCAAATGACTTGATCTCATATCCTTATAGTAGTTTACTCATGAATCAAGATGGACGTCATGGGATGTCCAACCAAGGAGTTTCCACCAATACCTTATTTTATCTTATCAAGAAGTGTATCTTACTAGATCATCTCCCTCAGGTTGAATTATCAAAGTTCAATATGTTTTTCCCATGCATTAAGTAGTCACAATTGTTCTATTTTTGGAAAACCGTTCATTTTGCAACCTTATGTTGAATGGGCAAAACATGTGCAAATTTACTGATTTACATCACTCTATGTTTTATGTATGAAGGTCAACCTGAACATTGTGGATAACGAATTTTGCACTTCCACAGTTTCACTTCAGTGTCCAAGAAAACCATGTCAAGATGGGAAATGAAAAGAGAAACAAAGATACCATAGCACACACCACTAACAACCAAAATGGAGACAGATACAGACCCTACCATTCCTAAGCTGCTCCTGGGAGAAAGAGAATAGCATAGGCTTCTATTGAAGCGTGTGTACAATTGAGAGAAATTACGGGAAATGATGCCAAAGGGATTCCAAACCGATATATAGAATACAAAAGTATATAAAACATAACCAAGATACTTATAAAGTTAACTTCACACAAACAACTATTTCTAAAATCATTATGTAAAGTATCATGTATTTATGCCAAGTTATGTATTTTTATTTGTGTAGTGTTCATGTATAAAGAAGCATATGGGTAATCAAATTAACATTGAAGAAATAGTTATAACCGGACTCCTGCCTTCTGAACATATTCTTCCTCCAAAATTTTAAAGAATGATTAGCAATGCATCGCCTTGAATGCCAAAACAAATCACTCAAACATATTTGTAAGCTCTTCCACCTATTTTGTGAGTAAATCATAAAAAAACAAAGGGATTCTTTAAATAGCAGCTTTGACTTTCTATGTTTCATCAATATTTCTTTTATGGTAGTCAATGATATTCATCATTCTGATGAAAGTAACAGACTTATCCTAGACCATTCTTGGACTACCTCGCTTAAACCTTACTCAATAAACTTCAGTAAATTATGTCTTCAACTATGTGTAGGAAATAACAATCAAGAGCATATAACTCTAAATTATGTCTGAAGTGTACTTAAATATATAGATCATTAGCATGTGCAATGCACGTGTATACTCATTAGAATTTGGGAGTCTAATTTATTGTTTCAGGACAAAGTAATAACCATAGTATCCAATATTGCTTCTGTGAAAGACCTTGCCACTAGGCTAAAACTTCAAAGTTTTGGCCTAGGGTGCTGGGGTTGAAGTTTTGGCCTAGTGGCAGGAACTTTCACATGTTATCAGAGCACCCCAGCACCCTAGGTTTAAATCTTGCTAGGGGCATTTATATATTTCCGGAATTTTTTTTTAAAAAAAGAATAGATTTTGTTGTGCACATCCAAGTCTCGGCCCACAATGTGTTGGGCATTTATCTCATTTTTTGGCCCATTAATATAAAAAAAGGGCACTCGACCTGCGGAGGCGCGTTAAAATACAAGTGCAATTTCTATCAACCCTTCTACAACTTCGTAGTTTGAGCCTAGTGGTAAGGACTTTCACAGCTTTAAAAGGCACGAGCATTACATGTAAAAATAAAACTACACGCTCAATATTGTGGTATAGATAAAAACCAATTTATCTAAGATCGGTATAATGAACAAGTTATGCAACAAAATGGTATCGTAATTAACTCAGATAAGTACAAAGTCAATGTCACAACATGGTTTCCTCGTTAAGTAGAAGAACATGTGCTTAGTCTGCTAGATATAGTTGTCAAGACAAAAAGACAACCTACAAAGTCCTGCCAAGAGAATAAGCCAGATCTGATCACCAGCTTTGATGGCAATTCCACACTGTACGCTCCAGTAGATCCCCAAGCAATGGAAAATGTGAGATGTACTACTTCTGCATCATATACCAAGCTGCAATTACCACAAAAGAAAAAGGGCTCAAGATCCCGCAAGTTGAAATTTTACAGTATAAGGCACTAATGAAAAGTTAATATATGAAAATTTTATTTAAAGAAGGGGGAAAAGGACATACAATTTTGTTTTGACCTAAGTTTCAAGCTAGAATCATACAAAAATAACTTTAGCTTGGCCTCCAACGATGACCATAACCATCAGGTCTGAAAGGGAACCGCCGAGGATAGCCACGGCCTGGAAGTACAGAAATAAGAAACAAGGAAAAGGAACAGAATATAAATCAGAACCTTATAATGAACAGTAACAATAAAAAAATAAACTCCAGAAGAAATACTCCTATTTTCCATGTAAAACTTACCATGATAAATATTTCTAGATGGCATAGGAGAATGCATTGGAGGATGAAAATTCATAGCAAGAGAGGATGATCTTTCCATGATTGACCTTGGAAATCCTGCCAGCAAAATACAGTCATCACACAAGCAACTGTACTATTACAGTACCTCTTTCCATCATGTTAAAATTAAAAATAATATCAATAATTACTACTAATATTATTATTCATCAAAAAAATAGGAAAAGTCAATCCCAACATGACCAACTAACAAGAGAGAGCCTTTGTTCCAAATATCTGAAATTTAGGGATCAAACATGTGAATCCATAATCCCCGTCTAAGATTCGTTTCATTAATAAACAGGCCTTAGTTTTGTATTTCCCATCAACTACCTAGTGCGAGTGCAGTTGTGCAACACTCTCGTTTATCCAGGATTGTGACACTTAGCCAAAGGATAAAAACTTGAATTGTTAGACAACTCCTACAGTGAGAGGGAATAATTAATTGAAAATATATGATGCTTCAACAAGAACTGATTGTGGAGGAATTGTAGGTGTTCATTTTCATGAACAAATTGAACACATACCATCCTGGACAAAAGGTGAACCGGAGCTTGATTGTCCTCTTCCCCCAGCTAACCATGTGCTGTGCTGGTTGTCTTCCCTAATTTCATAAGAATGTATCCTCTTCCGTTCATTAGAAAGATATTGCCTCTGCCCATTAGATACAGATGAAAAACTGTAACGATTATATGATTGCTGCTGATTCCGTTGACCCATGGGTTCTCTATATGTATAATGATCTCCTGGTATATGTGCATTTCCAATTGGATGACGTGGGGGTGTTTGCACAGGCGGAATGGGTTCATAAGGCCCCTGGTGGAAAGACCTACTGCCTTGTTGAATCTGATGGTTGAGATCGGAAGCTTGAATTGAATGCATATCATTAGCTCCATATTCAAATGGCCTCTTGGCAGTAAATCCAGGCATAGATTGTGTATTGCAGTTTCCACTTCCCACAAAGTTGGTGTGCTGTTGCAGAGTGATATCACTCTTGACAGAAGTATTACCATGTGCCTGGAAGGCAGTATTTCCACTTGTCTGGCCTGGTTGATTGTCCTGTGAACAAAAGACCGATCAGAAAATTGATAACCATAATATTATAAAAGGAACAAAGGAATAGACCTACATTTATGGTCCTACAGCAGTCATCTGGGGGAGGAAGATGTAGTGGCGGTGCTGGGGAAGAAGGCGGTAAAGTTGGGTTTGGATAACATGGCAGAGGTGGACGAGCTGGAGGATGAGTGAATGGGAGTGCAGGCAGTGGCTGCCGAGGCGGTGATGGTGGGGATGATGGTGGCAGAGGTGGAGGTGGTGAAGAAGGAAAGGGCGGTGGAGGTGGCGGCGAATCTAAAGGTAGTGGTGGCGAATCCAACATCGATGGAGGAAAGTCAGTAAAGTTTTTTGACTGTAGTTCCAAAGATCCACAGGGTTCTTGATGCTGCGAATTCAAAACAAGGGAAACATTATCATCTCCCAAAGATGCAGAAACATCTTCCATTTCAAGTTCACCATCCACATCCTTTAATATGCAAGGGGATTTGTCACTTGGAGTTAAAGCACATTTATCTGGCTCTTCTGGAGCACTGTCAGCTTCAACATGTGTTTTAATGCCATTATCCTTGCATGGATCACTGGAAAGATCATCGTCATCTTCAAAAGTATCGGCAGGGAAAAATCCAGGAAACCGAAAATTTGCATTGCTGAGGGAAAAATAGAGTTACATCAAAATGTTGCACTTATGGTAGCACATAGGGTAGTTAAAAATAAAGATTAAAATCACACACTGATGAAAATAGTATCCATCATCAACATCATCATCTATGCCTTTCCTTGAGCATGACTTCAAAACAGAAAGATCAAGATCAATAAAAACATAGTAGTTTTTATTATGTTTGTATGGCTGATAGTTAAACTGACATAAATCATTTATGGATATTGTTGTCAAATAATTGATCAGAAAAACATATTGATAAGGAAGCCTGCCAAACAAAGAAGGGCAGATGACAGTCAAGTAGATATACCAATGACACCAAGTAGCACTCAGAAGACATAAAATCCTGAAAGGGAAAAAAATGGCTGTAAATACTGACTTTGGGCAGCTCATCCTCTACAAAGAAAAATTGCTAACAAGTCTTTCACTTTAAAGCCAAACAGTTAATGAATGATCCATATTAAATCATGGGACCTTGCCCTCTACTTTCATTTGGTTGAAGAATAAGAGAGTGCCACCATCACCCCAACAATGGCCAAACAAGCCTATATTGTCCCATCACTTTGCAGGCTTATCCTACCTAGTAAGTGACTGACCAAACTCACACCTATACTTGCCTAAGATAGTACATAGACACCAGCTAAGAGATTGGACATTAGGTTTACCGTCTGACTTTTGGCATGAGTTTAAAACAAATATTCTTCAGCTATAACACTGTTGGGAAAAACAAAAACAAAAAAGGACCAGAATCTGCAGTCTTAACCAAGATTTATATTATATATATATATGAGATGATCTAGTGAATGAAAGTGAAATAAGTGAAAACTTGTTTCAAATATCTCCACTTCACAAATGCATGATCCACACAGTTCAAAGTGATCTACATGTCTTAAAACATAGAAGGATGAAATATCACAAAGTTTGGACATATTTTTTCCGTGCATAATTTGTCCATGCAACAAGTTGTACAAAAATGAACGGTTTTTCAGCAATAGAACAAATGAAACCCCTTAATGCGTAGACAAAACATGTGCAAACTTCGTGATATTTCATTCTCCTCAGCTTTAAGACATGTAGATCACTTTGAGCCACGTGGATCTCCATTTGAGAAATGGAGAGACGGGTGAAACGAGGTGTATTTCACATATTAAATGTGTCATTTACTATATCTTTTATCTATATATAATTATATATAAGAGAAAAAGAGAGAGAGAGAGAGGGAGGAAAGGGAACCTCATGCCTAATAGGAGCAATATTAGTTGTGCTCATGCGGTATCGTATGTCATAAGATGCATAGGTACAAATTTGGATTTGTCTGGAGGCATCTTCCCCATGCATCGCATGGTGCCAGTTTGTTCTATTATTGATGGAGTGGTCTTTTTGCAACCACTTAAATCATGGGTAAATGATTTTTATATCCCTTGATATTTTATAACCATACATAGTGGATAGTCCATCCCACCAAGTAATTACAATCAGTCTATATGGCGAGAATATCTCCTATATTATGAGGCTCCCACGCATTCAGAGATGACCCTATAAGGAGCAGGGACTATGCCTGAAACTTTTACTCACGGCGGTAACTAAAAAATAACTTAATAATTCATTTCATAACTAATTGTATATAGAACGACAAAAGAAACTAATTAAAAAGCAACTGTGATTTATTGACGTATATTGTTATTATATAGATGAAACCAGAAACTTTTGCTTAGAGCTGCAACTAACGAATGACTCAGTTTTTTCATACCTAATTGGCTAGAAAATGGCAAAAGAAACTAATTAAAAAGAAAGTGTGATTTACTGACGTATACTGTTATTATATGTTTACCCCTATAAAGCATAAGTATGATCAAACAAAAAATATATATGAATGCTTCATAAAAATGAGAAGATGACGCTGATATTCGCAGCATATATGAATGGAGGGCTGTCAAGTAATATATATAGAGGGGGCCAACATAAAAAAATATGAGAGGTGAGGGGCCAAAGTGAAAATTTTCAATATGTCAGGATTTTATAGCAGTATAGAACACTCCCCGTGCAGGGGAGCTCCATCCCTGTAAAGGAGAGTTCCTAAACTAAACTTCCTAGTAACTCTATGCTAGATTATATGGTTTAATATACATGCCAAACTTTGAGAGGTGACGGGCCAAAGTGAAAATTTTCAATACGTCAGGATTTTATAGCAGTATAGCACACTCCCCGTGCAGGGGAGCTCCATCCCTCTAAAAGAGAGTTCCTAAACTAAACTTCCTAGTAACTCTGCTAGATTATATGGTTTGATCTACATGCCAAACTTGTCAGGATGTGTCATCAACTAGGATGTGTCATCAACTGATTTGAAGACTGTTTGCCCTTCATTAAATTGTTACACTACTGTGAAACGGATGATCCTATAAGGCGATTTCCTACATTAAGCTTCCTAGTAACTCTATGCTGGGGTCATCTCATGGATTATCTATATTGATCTACATGCCCAACTTGTCACGATGTGAAATCAACTTATTTGAAGACCATTTGCCCATCATTAATTTGTTTGGCGCGCACACACACACGCCAAACTTGTCAGGATGGCTTATCAATTGATTTCAAGACCATTTGCCTATTATTAAAATCACATGACCCTCCCACTTTGTACCAATAAACGTCCCTAACATTTATTTCTTTGTACCACCTTTGTGCCCCCTCAAATCAACAAATCACTTTTTTTTTTTACCAAATCACTCTAAATCTGATGAGGACATCAAATCTGTTTTATTTTTATTTTGAGATTTAACCATATGTAGTTTATTTGATAGATTTATTTGAGAAATTTGTTTTAGATTTGTTTGAGATTTGTTTTGAATTTGTTTTAGATTTGTTTTGATCCCATATATAGGCCTTGAGAATAATGAGAAAATATGCTATTATTGATTTTTTTTTAAATTATTGTGTTGAGTTATTGCTCTTCATCCCTCTTTTTTTTGTGAGACAATTGAGATACAATTTTATGGTTTGTGATAAACTCTATAATTACACCCAAATCCCCAAATCCACTTCACTTCCTAAACCTTAATCCCCAAATTAAACTCAATCCAAACCCTAATTAACTCATCTCCTTTCATCTTCTCGACTATCTCCTCCGCCCTCTTCACCTCGCCATCGCCCCCACCCTAACCTCGAGTCCCATCGCCGACCACCGCTCGACGTCGAAGCCCACCACCTCGCACCACCGCTTTCCTCCTCCGACCGCAACCACCCCGAAGACCCCCCTGCATCCCGCCGCTACCACTCCTCTTCCACCCGAAACCCTACTCCTCCCAATCCCTCTACTTCGGAACCCTAAACCCCCAATTCCACTCACCGTCGTCACCAGAACCAAGCACCGCACCACCAGTGCGACTATGCTAGACCCCGATGCTGCCACCCTTGATCTTGCCGCTCACTGACTGCAACACCACCACCGACCACTGCCAGTATCCCGACCATCTTCTACCACCACAGCGCCCTATCCGCAACCTCGGTAAACTCTTTCCTCTTCTCAAATATTTATGTTACTGCCTTATCATCTCTATAATATTATTTGATTTATCTGTCGCCCACAAATATTGAGAGTGTGTTCTACTGGACTATTAGTGTACAAATCTTTATTGAATATCTTACATGCTAAGAATGATTAAGTATTATTGTTGATTAATAGGATTGAACTTTTAATTGGGCTTATTAAACTATTGCACATCTTGAAAATCCATCAAACCAATTAATAGTTATAATTTTTAACTTAATCTGCATTACGTGTTGGTAAATTTAATCCTTTATAATTCTTGGAAATTCTCTATTTAGGGTTAAGTTTACATCAAAATCACTCGATTCTTTTTTTAGAAAGATTATTTTATATTCGATTACTATACAAACTAAATTACGTTATGGTCGTTTGTTGAATGGCTAAGATCAAATCTTAGTAACCTCTACCGAAGCTAATCATCGCTACAAACAGGTGATTTGGTCAAAGAAGTTCAAAACAAGTCACATGATGTCATTTAACGATAAAAAATGACCGAGAACGATGAATGTGAAAGAAAAAAATTAACAGTAAATGAGTTTATAGACATGATTACATGAAAGTCTTGTTAAATTTTTTATTTCAAAATGTGTTGATATATATTATTTTCCAAAAATTTTAATTCTTCAAATTTTAATTAATCCGTTATTTTCATGTAAATCTCAAAACAGCACGATTAACTGATTTCCATCCAAATACAATTAAGAAACTAGAAATTCATTAGCAACTTTGATGACACTGCTATTTACCGGTTGACTAGCAAAATATAATCAAGATACCAGAAGAAAAATTACACAACCACCATGTCAGTTAAGTTACCTTCCATACTCGTCAACAAGCATGCCTTCCATCTCTCTTATCGGATCATCAACAGAACGCTCAGCTCGGGATGGACGCCTTAGCAAAAACCCACCATTCACATCATCATTTGGAACTACAATGTCATCCATGTAGCGGCGAAGAAGCTGTTCAGGGAGAATATTCCTTTCAAGCCACAGCTTCAGAACCTGAAAAGGCAAGTTTGTTTATCTTTCAAATATATATTATCTTATTAGTAGTAAACAGAAACAGTTATTACAATATTACCTTCAGACATTGACGACGATTCTCATGAGCCCCGGTTCCTGGTGGAGCAGCAGCACCCAGGAGACGCGGTAAAGATGCTTGCACCGTTGGAATATAAGAGGCCCCAGCAATACCTGTATGAAGTGACAATAATGTATTGAAATGTTAAGCCTACTTAAGAAATTTGACATGTTAACTAAATTGTAAGAGATCTATCAAAAAATGCATTTGATGTAAAACTTAACTCTAAATAGAGAATTTCCAAGAATTTTAAAGGATTAATTTTACCAACATGTAATGCGGATCAAGTTAGAAATTAAAACAGTTAATCGGTTCGATGGATTTTCAAAAATTGAAATAGTTTAACAAGCCCAATTAACGATTCAGTTCTAACAATCAATCATTATATCTCTAAGCGTTCTTAGCAAGTAAAAAAAGCAATATTGATTTGTACTCTAATTAGCAAGTAGGAACGCTCACTCTTAATATTTGTAGACGACAGAGAAATCAAATAATATTATAGAGACGATAAAGCAGTAACACAAATATTTGAGAATTGGAAAGAAATTACCGATGTCGACGAACGGGGATCGTGATGGCGAGGGCGAGGGCAGTGGTAGGAGACTTCGACGGTGGCACAGCAATGATGCTGAGGAGTGGCGATGGGGGGGGATGGTGATGGTGGTTCGGTGGTAGCGGCGACGCGCACAGGAGGGCGACAGGGGTTAAGGTGGCAACGAGTTGTGGTGCAGGCGGGACAAGGTGCTCGGGTGGTGGAGAAGGTGGTGCGACGATGATGGTGAGGGCGAAGGAGTTGCAGCAGTGGGTTTCGGGGATGGATTCGCCGGCGACGAGGAAGGGAGAGGAAGGCGCCGAGGTGGAGGATGAGGGCGGTTGCTGGCATCGATGATGGAGACAGGGGCAATGAGAAGGATGGCGGTGGGGGCTGGCGATGAGATAGGCGATGATGGTGGCGGGAGGATGGCAACGGGGGATGGGTCTCGGGATCGGCGAGGAGGAAGAGGGGAGCAGGATTAGCGGCTGTAGATTACGGATTAGAGTAGATTAGGGATTTTAATTGGGGATTTGGGTTTTGGAGTTTAATTTGGGAGTAGATTTAGAGTTTATCAAAAACCTTAGACTTTATTAGGAATTCTCACAAACCCTAATAATTCTCTCAGTTGTCTCACACAAAAAGAGGGATGAAGAGCAAAAATTCAACACAATAAATTTTTTTAATCAAGAATACCATAACTTTTCATTAATCTCAAGACCTATATATAAGCTCAAAACAAATCTTGATACAAATCTCAAAATATTCTAAAATCTCAAAAATATTCCAATGCATAAAAGAAAAGGGTGCAAATTGTAAAACTACTACATAGGGTTAAATCTCAAAATAAACTAAACAGAATTGATGTCCTCATCATTCTCTCCGAGTGTGAGAGAGCTCGACCCAGTCGAGTCAAAAGTAGTGATCCTATCATGGCACTCCAAAAGATCTGGATCCAAGCGCTGGAGCTCCTCACGATCGCTACAACTGTCATCCTTCTTCGGCTTATTCTTCCACCTCACCAAATACCTATGAATACCATCATCTCTTGTAGAGATTATCTGATCATCTAAAATATTATTCAATTCTTCTGTCGGTGGGTAAATAGTATCAGGTAAAGGGGTAAATAAGCTCACCATTAGGATACAGGGTAGGCTCATATATAAGAGAATTTCTAGGGTTAAATTTTGAGCCTTTATAGAATACTAGATCCTCAATATTAAAAGTCTTACTTATGTCAAAACCTTCAGGAAGGTCAACGACATAAGTATTATCATTGATTTTCTGTAGAATCTTAAATGGGCCTGCAGCACATGTGTTCAATTTCTTAACGGATCCAGCTAGAAACCGTTCCGGACGAATCCGAACCATCACTTCGTCACCAGCATCAAGAGCTTTAAATTTCCTTCTAGTATCTGCTATTAAGTTGTAGTTAAAATTATTCTCATTAATTTCCTTAAAAATTTCTCTAAGCAATTCATGAATGTGGGGTGCAAATGTGGATACAGACTCTGTGACTCTAGGATGTTCTAACACATGGATAAAATCTATAGGCTGCCAAGTGACTTGGAAACAAATAGGTAACTCTGGTATATTCAATGAAAGTGACTGGATAGACTGAATACAGTTGAGAGGCTGGTCATCCTCTTCTTCATCTAATTCATCACTTACATGAGGTTCATAAGTAAACTCATTGTCGGGCTCACCAGCGATGACAACGGTACCCTTTACTATATTGATCCTACTTGGGCTGGGATAGTTGCCAGCAATATGGTCGTATCCCTCGCATTTATAGCACTTAGTGAGAGGATCAATCTTAGAATAGTCTCGTTCAGTGTTCTTACTCGTGTTGTCATTTCTAAGTGAATAGGAATTTGAAGTAGGCTTGCTTGGGCAATACTTGCTGGGGTACTGAGGAAAAGAGTGCTCAGATCTAGCGGGATCAATGGGGGTCATTCTAGATGAATGATACATCGAATCGCTGGACTTGTCATGGAAACTTGCTTTAAGAGAATCCGAATCCATATTGAGAACAAGGGCATAAGCTGCCGCTAATGAGTCCACATTTCTATGAATTAGCTCGTTCCTCAGATCGACTCGAAATCCAGTCCTGAACCTAGAGAGAGTTTGTTCTTCGCTCTCTTTACCAAAGGCATTGCACCGAATAAGAAAGTCATCAAACTTATCAGCATATTCTTAGGTGGATTTGCTTTCTTGATAGAGTTAGTTCCACGAATCTAGCAATCGGGTGTGGAATGATAACGGTGCATATCTTTCAATGAGCTTCTCTTTCATGGCTTCCCAAATGGCTATGAGTGCCAAACCTCGACCTCTACGGGCATGTTCAAGATTGGTCCAGTGTTGTTGAGCTTTTTCAGTCAATTTCATCGTGACAAATTTGACCTTCAGGGCTTCGCTCATGTCAAACCACACGAAGTAGTGGTCCATGGCACGCATCCAATCAAGATATACTTTAAGGTTCCATGTGGCCTTCAAAATTGAGGAAACGTCAGCCTTAACGTTCTTCTTGTATTATTCGTGAGGGTCACGATCTTAACGTTGGCCGTCACGATCATTTCCTTGAGGGATCAGACGATTAGCATGAAGCTCAGGATCAACAATTTGATTTAATTCCACATTCTCAAGCCTCTGATTGATATTGGCAGGAGTTACTTGAATTGCAGCTAGGGTAGCATAAATATCAGAGTTGTCCATCTCAGTTCGAGGAGGGGCTCACGGAAGTCTAGGGTTCCTAATTGGGTGGTTTGAGAGGGACAAGAAAGGCTCTTCAGGATCTGTGATGGTGCTGCGAAGACACATTCACCAACAGTGAAAAACTAGGGGTCGTGTGTTTGTTGAAATTTGGTAAAACGTGTCCTAAATGCACCTAAGTTTTTTTATAATCTAAAGTGATCTAAAAGGACGAAAGAAAAAATAAAATAAAGACTAAACGATTCTAAACTAATGCAAAAAAATAATGCCCAAATGATGCAAGAACTAGAGTTTTAGGAGGTGGAGGCCACAGGTCGCACATAAGACACCGGGTCGCACGACAGAAGAACACCCAACATAAAGATGCACACTAAGAACATTCGCTCTGATACCAAAATGATGTAAAACTTAACCATACATAGAGAATTTTCAAGAATTTTAAAGGATTAATTTACCATTATGTAATGCGGATCAAGTTAAAAATTAAAACAGTTAATCGTTTCGATGGATTTTCAAGAATTGAAATAATTTGACAAGCTCAATTAACGATTCAGTTATAACAATCAATAATTATATCCCTAAGCAATTTTAGCAAGTAAAAGATGCAATATTGATCTGTACTCTAATTAGCAAGTAGAAACGCTCACTCTCAATATTTGTAGACGACAGAGAAATCAAATAATATTATAGAGACGATAAAGCAGTAACACAAATATTTGAGAAATAGAAAGAAATTACCGATGTTGATGAACAGGGATCGTGATGGCGAGGGTGAGGGCAAGTGCAGTGGCAAGAGGCTTCGACGGTGGCACGGCAATGATGCCGAGGCAGTGGCGATGAGGCGGGGGGGATGGTGCTGGTGGTTCGGTGGTAGCGGTGAAGCGCGCATGAGAGCGACGGAGTTAGAGTGGTGACGGGTTGTGGTGCAGGAGGGACAGGGTGCTCGGGTGGTGGAGAAGGGTGGTGCGACGGTGATGGTGAGGGCGACGGAGCAGCAGCGGTGGGTTCCGGGGATGGGTTCGCCGGCGACGAGGAAAGGAGAGGAAGGCGTCGAGGTGGAGGATGAGGGTGGTTGCTAGTGTCGATGATGGAGACAGGGGCAACGAGGAGGATGGCGGTGGGGGCTGGTGATGAGAGAGGCGATGATGGTGGCTAGAGGATGGCGTCGGGGGATGGGTCTCGGGATCGTCGAGGAAGAAGAGGAGAGCAGGATTAGCGGCTGTAGATTAGTGATTAGAGTAGATTAGGGATTTAAATTGGGGGCAAATTTAGAGTTCATCACAAACCCTAAACTTTATTAGGACTTCTCACAAACTCTAATAATTCTCTCAGTTGTCTCACACAAAAAGAGGGATGAAGAGAAAAACTCAATACAATAAATTTTTTAATCAAGAATAGCATAACTTCTCATTAATCTCAAGACCTATATATAGGCTCAAAACAAATCTTGATACAAATCTCAAAATATTCTAAAATCTCAAAAATATTCTAATGCATAAAAAAAAAGGGTGCAAATTGTAAAACTACTACACAGGGCTAAATCTCAAAATACACTAAACAGAATTGATGTCCTCATCAGCATTCAACTAAACTTTGCATCTTAAATTAGATTCCTACATTGATATTATGCACATTTATGTGTGTATCATAATCACAATTCCAAAAATATACAAACGATAATCATAAATATTTAAAATCATGAATACTTATATGGTTAAATACTAAGACATCTTCAGCAATTTAATTAAACTATATGTTCTTGAACTAAAACTAGTTACCTTTTTGGCCATGTGAAATTTGAGTGATTGAGTCCACCAGGAAAAAGAGGTCAATTCTACGTTGAAGATCAGGCTCACCCTCCAACTTTCGAATGAGAAGTTCTACAATCTGCATATGACAGACCATCCATAATTCTTCAAACTTATCCAAAGACCAAAGACATTACTAATCACAGTGGAAGATACTCATATTTTAAATAGGAGAGATGTATGTTTAAACTCTATAGTTTCATAAGTACCAGTTTTGGTGCAAATTAAATAAAAAGGCTTAATTAGAAGACAGTATCTAAATATGAGAAATTTATATTGTTCGTGAAATCTGGTTACCATGATTAAAGAACCTAAACATAAAATTTGGCCAAAACTTTATATTTGGCATGAAGTGCATGATATCTGACATTTGAGCAGTGCAAAACCACCCAACCAATTTTGCATCCAATAACTGATACCAATCAAGTGAAGAGAAACAGAAATGTTACTAAGAAATTTAAACCATATATTTGATGGTGATTAGAGGAAAATTTGAATTAAGAGAGTGAGAGGGGACAACTGGCTCACCTCACTGGCCATGCCATATTTGGCACAATTAATGGCAAGACGGGTGGCACGTCCAATACTTTCCTTTGTTCTTGAAAGTGTCTCTAACATTCCTTCCAAAGCATCACGAGCAACTGCAGCTTCAGTCCCACAACTTAAAGAACTCCCATGTTGCCGGTATGCAGGAGGACTTATCTTGTGATCATATTCTGTATGATGTATTTGACTTGATAACAGTTTTGGGGCAAGTACAGATGGAGAGTCAAACGATTTACAGAGATAGGACTCTTGTGCATCTTTTTTATGATAAGATTCGGATAAAATAGGGTTCACGGCATAAATAGGATTTGGGCTGTTCCCATAAGTCCTGGGTGGAGAGGAAACTGCAGGAGTAGCATTACCAAGTGGATTCTTCTGGAAGTGTTCCTTCCTCTTCGCTTGAGCAGCTTCAATGAGATTTTTTAGTGACTTATCTGAATCAACAAGTTTGGAACCAACTGACAAACCTCCTGCTTTATCCCCTTTTCCAGCACCCAATCTGAAATTAGGCACCAATTAAAATGTGTGGTTATATATAGAACATATAAATAAATGAAAAGGTGTACAAAAAATATGCATTCAAACACCAAAAAGAAAAATAATGCAATAAATAAACATAAGTACAGATTTTGTACCTTTCCTGAAGCATAGAAGGATCCCTTTCAATATTGAGCTCAGCTGAAAAATTGATGTTAGACCTATTTTCTGTCACGGTACTGATTCTCTCATTAGATTCAGTTTCCACATTGAATTGTAATGAAATAGAAGATAACTTGTCTTTTGGAGTATCCTTGTGTGCACGTGCATGAAATATATCTGCAGAAGCATGGATGGAAGGTTTTAAGGTATTACACTGAACATTATTTGTGGGTGCACTGCTCGAAGATTTAGCTTCGGATTTTATTTGTTTATGTTCTGGCATCTTGATTTTGGGAGAGAAAGGGAGTGGAATATTTTCCCTAGAGGATGATTTCTGGTACTCTGGCCTCAAAGGACTATGAGAGGCTTTCAGCTTCAACTCCACCTCTAGCTTCATCTCCTTTCTTTCCGGAAGATTAGGAGACAGAGGACCATGTCCAATACTGAGAGGGGAAGCCTGATAAATACAAGATGTTTTCTCTTCTTTAGAAAGTACAATTTCAGTCAGAGAAGTTTCAAACTTGATCTCCTTCCTTTTTGCAGAATTAGGAGATGCGGAACCGTGAGTAATAGCATCAGAAGCCTTATCAGTAGAAAATATTTTCTGTCTTTTAGAATGTAGATTTTCAGTCGGAGCATTTCTTGATATTGCTAAAGAATTTCTGCAAATTTCAGTAACATGATCATTTGAATGTGCAGAAATCAGACTACTAACAGACTCTCGGTGAACTGGAGTTCGGTGAAATTCTTCATCATCATCATCAATTCGAAATGATCTCCTTCTGGAACGTACATGTGTGGCTGGAGACTTTTTGTTACTAGAAATGGCTACGCCACTGTTCGCAAATATTGAACTCTTTCCAGTTGCATGTGTAATGTTTTTCAGGGCAGAAATAGATGCCGACTCTGATATCCGACTATATTCTCTCGATTGATTGTCTGTAGCATCTTTTGTCACAGTATGTTTCCTGTCATGCTGTGTTTCTGATTCAGATGTCATGTGAAGTTCATATTGCAAGGAAGCAGCAAATTCATTAGCTCTTGCAACTTTACCACCTTTAACTTTGCCAGCAGAATGAGATGAATCAGTATTTCTTGTGCAATTTTCAAAACCCTCACCAGCATGTTTTGATCGTTTAGTTGACTGTGAATCGTCCACATGAGTTGACTTTTGCTTTTTATTACCGAGCAGGGACGTTTTCCCTCGAGTATAAGAAGATGAAGAATCTTCAGCAACATGTTCTTTCAGAGTATCTGACTTGGTGCTTTTCTTAACTCCATGCAAAGGATGTTTTCCATTTGCATCCTTCTTAGATTTCTTCGCAAGGTTGGTTTCATTATCAAGTCTTGAAGAGTTTTTACCTAACTCTGAAATGCCATCATTTCTACTAAATGCATTCTCCCCATCCCAGGACAACTCTTCCTCGAGTACAGAAGAATTCCAAGATTTCTTGTGGATGTGATTTTTCCTCACTTTAGAAGCATTGTCATCTTTCACATTTGGTTCTTTAACAATCAAATCTGTGCCGTTACCAGTACATGTTCCCTTTTGCAAATCAACTATGTTTCCTAACTGAGCCTTCTTAAGTTCAGATTTAGAGAACTTGTCTAGAGCATTTCTCCCATTATGATCAGAATGAGGAGCGGTAGATCTATCTGCTTCAACCAAATGAGTACCAGAATCTGACTTGGCAACAAAACTTTTACCTTCTTTATTTTCTACTTTCTTCCTTTTCCCAAGTGAAAGATCTGGTGAATCAGTTCTCACTGAACATCTGGCCTGCATAAATGAGACAATCTCCTCCTGCCTCTCTGATTTTGAACCATGTGGTTCATCAGCAGAGCACTCACTCTTATTGGTAGTATGCTCCTCAAGTTTCTTTTCCACGTTTTTCATATGAGTAGTTTCCTGATATATTTGATGATCGCTATCTTCAATAACATCAGCTGCGGAAGGCACAAGACCAAGTGCAGACTTGTCATCTTCACTAGGCCCAGCAGACTTTTTCTGCTGCATTTCATCAAAAACCTCGCAAATCTCTTTCACAGCATCAACAAAATGTTTGACAGTTTTGCCCTGACACCGAGCTGACAACTTGCTCCTAGATTCCTCGGTGAATACTTGAATATCAGCAGGGGCAACAAAAGCACTACAAAATGCAGAAGTGATGAATTCATAAGAATGAAGAATAGCATTTAATCAACGCATAAAGGAATGTGTAAAACAAATATTAACAAAATGCTGCAAATGGTAGGAGTTTGTACAGTAAATAAAGTAAACAAATAAGACGGATATCCAAGTAACAGTACAGGTAATTATATTTGTGGTCAGGTACAATGGTACATGTATCACACATAAAACAAATATCATATCAATTTAGCTATTCAAGACGAAATTTCATTGACAATATTGAATTTGTAATCAATAACATTCACCGTATTTTTCAATGACAGCTTTTTTTTGTCCAAAAAATAATAATAAGAATAATAATAATTATTATTATTATTATATCAGATCTCAAGCTTAAAATTGTGCCAAGCAATTGACAGAAAGTTAGCCTCAAGCGTAAAATAGTTAGGGTTCTTGGTGTCTCTTTGAGAGTGCACATCCATATGCGGATGTGTGTGAATGGGTATATAAACTCCAGTCCAAACTAGTCAAAGACTCGGAGCCTCAGGATGAGAAATAATTCATAGTCAAATAACCTCTGCCCTTTATTCTCCTTCCAATCAATTCACATCCAATCAGAGCAAGAAAGCAAAAGGATTCAAGGTTTCCAGAGAACTGCTGCGATCTGAACCAAGGTTCTTCTCATTAATAACCATTTGAAAATCTGCATCTACCAGCCATCCTCGCCTCCAAGACCTTACATCTCATTTGAAGCAAAAAATTTAACCTTACTACCAATGATATGAAAACCCCTCAAAACTTTGTGTTCAACCAAGACTGATTATTTAAACAGTTTGCTACTAGGTATACACAGGAAACAGAAACAAAGAAAGAGGAGGGCGGGAGACACAGAGATCATAAAGTGGAGAAACAGAGAATCTTCATATGTTTGGGTGAGAGAATGACAATGTTAGATAAAGTTCTTTGGCTGTCATTGAACCCAGTTTTTATCTGCTGCACTTTTGCCCTGTGCAACTCTTTCAACACTTTATTCTGTTTTCTACCATTTGATAGAGAAAAAGTCACAGACAAACAGACCTCTTAATACCAGGCTTTACAGCCTGAGCAAAGCAGTAAATCCAGAACCCTACAAGTCCATAATATAACAAGTTCCATTCTTCCTTAAAGCTTCTCAGCATGAGCTGTATAAATAGTCTCTGGCTATATGCATTAGGACTGCCAAAGTAAAGAGAAATTGCTTTATACTCCCTGATGTTTTCATCTCCCACCTAGCTACTTGTCAGCCAATAAGATTGCTCAATTTTCCATCAGAACATAAATCCACAGGAAGGTGCAAATGACAGTTAAAGAAATTCAATTCTCCTCACTCTGGTAGAACCTAAATCCACCAATTCTAGAGACTCAACTGCACTAAATCTCCTTACTATTATCAGTCACTAGGAATAGCCTTCTAGATAGATCTAGCTAGCTCTTGGGCTTCTTCTATCATGTTTCTACAAATTGTATGGAGGACATGAATGACTACTATACTCACGAAAATGAGGCACATAAAATATTAAACAACACATGATAAGTAATTATAACTAAGCATTATATATCACATATAAAATTATAAGAGAACGAGGAACTTTTCACTTACATCTCGGCAGTTCCAAAAAACTCAACAAAATGTTTTCGTGGATCAGGAGACCGGTCCCAATTTAGAGGCATACTTATCTGAAAGTTAAAAACCCAATGAATGATGTGTCAATTATAAATCAAATAGGAAATAAACATGATACTCATAGTAAAGAGAACGGGGAAATGGAAGGTGGAAATACAACCTCGAACAACTATAAAATAAAAGTAAAACTGGAAGCGTAAACCATGATTAACATGACTTTGATTATTATTGTAAAGAGACCACTAAATCCTGTTATTAGTCGTCACTTTTGCTTTAGCTTTTTGAAGCGCATTAGCCCCGTTTCAAGTTTTTATGCTAAATACATCTTCTACTAATCTACTGAATCGATATCTTCATCTTTTACTGTTAATTTCTTAATTTCCTTTTGGTTAATTTTAATCATGTAACTATATTTTCATTACTAATATTGGATTCATTATTGCTTTCTTCTTGAGAAATTCCAAACTTGATCTAAAAGGCCAAATTATAGAAACATCTACCACATGCTCAGAATTGTTGCTTATCAATCATGGTACTTTAACACCCTTTCAACCCTTACTTCTAATGCAGATTCCAAGGTGTGGAGACGTTACCAGACATTTCTAAATGGGGGTCCCACCTATTCGAGTAGTAGTTGACAGATTTTTTTTTAAAGGAAAATCCAATTTATTGAAACATAATAAAAAATCATATAACAAAACTCTATATCTATAAATTGATCGATAGTTGAATTTGGTCAAGTACTAAGAAAATGTTTATGCAATTAGGCTTAATCTATAAAAATCATTATCAAGAGATTGAGTTTTGTGAATGTTAATTAATAAAATTTGATCTTGCTGAGAAATTAGAAAATGAAAGAGTAATTTTGGATCTTAGTCTGTAGTTAAAAAAAAGATTTTTAGCCATTATGATTTTGATTTATACAAAGGGTTATTGAGAGATCTTACGTTGAGGTTAGAGCACGAACTAAGAGTGAGATCAATCTTCCAATTTACTTACTAAGAGAGTAGAAAATAAGTGAATGAATGCCAAAGAGTGAAGTTTATCCTTTTACTTATTAGCCCTTTCAACTTTAATTGATTCAATGCGATTTATTGCAATTTGTAAAATACTAGAGGTTAACTTACAACTTAATTCAATAATAGTTCAAAATGAATAAGTTAGGGACCTAGATCTAAAATTTTCCTATTTGGGATCCCAAATGTTAATATAAACAAGTAAAAAAGATGGTCCCAAATAAAAATTTTATTTGGAAAGGGGTGTTTTGGAAAAACTTTGGGGGGCCATTTGTCCCCCCTCCCCCCAAAGGTAGCTCCGCCCCTGGACGTTACTAATCAAGACATTCAATCCAAGCATCATTTGTACAGAAAGCAAATAAAAAACAAAAATGGATTATGTCTTCAAAACAAAATATAGAACAAAAGAGGAAAAGAGGAAGGCCCTGCTTGGCAACAAAGTTAAGCTAGCAAAGTTATCTTAACTTTGGAGGTACAAGGTATGCTAACTTAGCGTGCCTTTACCTCCAATTTAAAGTTCTCTTTGAAACTTGTTTGGGAAGATACAGAGCCCTCCTAGTTAGGAAAAACTAGATAAGAGTGGGATTTAGATAACTAGTTACATTTATCTCAACTTCTGGAGTGAGATAGCTGTAGTTACCTTAACTAGGTAACAACAGGGCCAAAGTTCAGATAACTAAAACTTTGTAAAGTTAAGTGAGATAACTCCATACTCTCACTTAACTTTTTTTTTTTCCAAACAGAGCCAAAAAGATCATGCTAACTTAGGGGTAGAGGACCTCAACCACTTCCGAAAAGTCTTTCTTGGTGTTATTGAATAAGGCCATATGAAAAGAAAGTTAAGTTAGGATAACAAGAGTTGTCTCACACAATTTTACAAAACTTTAGTTATCCTAAGTTCGACCTATTGTGGACTCGTTTTGGAGTTAAGATAGCTCCAGTTACCCCACCCCAAAAGTTGAGATAACTATAATTGTCTAAATTCTAAACTCCACACTTATCCATTTTATCTAAACAGTACCAATACCAAACACCATGTTTAAAGATAACTCAAGTTGGTGGCAAAGTTATGAAAACCAGAGTTAACATACCTTGTACCACCAAAGCCAAGATAACTTCTGTTATCTCTTTGTTCCTAAAGTGGGCTTAATAGTACCTAATCATCATGTCTATTGAAAGAACATAATCTTTTCTAAGCAAAAGCATAACTTAAATTCGCCTAAAATTAAACTCCATTCAACATCATATCACTATAAATTGACACAAAAAACCACAAATTCTACATCGCTCCAAAACCTAATCTAAACCCAAGTGCACAAATTTCAAAACCCTAAGAAAGAGGAACAACTGACTGTGCAAAGTACAGCAATAAAGATTCAAGAAAAGCAACAAAGATAACTACACAAATTTAAAATCGAGATAAAAATCACACCTTTGCTGGCCAAGCCGGAAACCCCTTGACTTTAGCAAGTACAAGATCGCCGAATTTCAACTGCCCCTTCGCCTTCCCCTTATTTACACCTCCTTTCTTCCGACTCGGAGCCATAGCTTCAAACCTCGCAAAACCCTAGTTCAGAAAAAACCCGAGAAACCTCGAAACAACCACTTCCCAAAGCCCGCCGCCGCCGGCGACGGCGAACCAAGGCGGTCAGGCGAACTATACAGCGGAAATCGGAGGTTGGCGCCTTGGCGGTGGTTGAAGAGAGAGAAATGGCGAGAATTTGAGGAGAGAGAACAGAGGCGAGAAAGTGAAGGAATTTGGAGTTTGGCGAACGGAGAAAGAAAGAGGGGTGAGAAGTTGTAATCACGGTGAGCGGGGGGAGGGCGGGGTGGATTATATAAGGAAAGAGGATGGCCGTTGGATGAAGATCGGGGGGTTGATGTGAGATTTGGACGGCTCAGATTTGGAAGGAGAGCTTAGGTTTGAAGCTAATTAAGATATTTTCCAAGTATGCAAAATGTTTGCAAATTTACTTGTGGTCGTTAAATATATCGTGTAGGGAAAATTAATTTGTTGGGACTTCAGGCATGTATGCATAAAATATCTTATGTTTTTAATTTAGCCTAATGTTCTAAATTCTACGCATGGAATGTACACACAATTTTTGTGTGATTATCTTATGCAATTCTTGCTTATGACATAGTCAAATTTATGCAGAAGTGTATTTAGAGTAGAGCCGGGGCCGGCACTGAGTTCCCGAGGCCCAAAGCGAAAGCCCCAAATAATTATTTTTGGAACTCCTAATAACAATATAATTTTTTACGCGCAAAATACATGTCTATATTTACAAAGAGAATACAAAGTTGGGAGCCTCTAAAATTGTAAAAAATCCGAGGGCCTGAGGTGGCCACTTCACCGGCCTCAAGCTGGAGGTCGGCCCTGAGTAGAGCAAATCATTATAGTCATCCTTCCTCGAGTGCATAAACACCAATAACTACTAAGCCGAAATACTATCCAATACCTTACATTTTTGTTGATTGTTCATGCACAACAAATTTTTATATTATATGATGAACAGCAAGAAATTTCTCAATCCCTTATCTTTATTTCATCATTGTCTCCATAGAAAGTAAATATAGTGAACTTGCGAACCAATGTCCTTGCAATTTTACTTGCCTTGTAATGAATAGTATGCCCAAACTAGAACGATTATCATCATTTTCTAATTAATATGACAAATAGAGATAAAAACACTTGTAATACACGTGTGACGTGTACAAACAATTTTTCGAATTTTCTGCTAACAATTACTTCAGGTTGAACAACTTTGATCCAAGTCAATGTTCAACACATAATTTGAAAGGCAGATTTGCGCTATTTTATACAGTAATGAGATAGAATAAATCATGAGGAGATACAAGGATGGTTCAGGAGTTTCACTTACATGATAAGAAATTCGATGCAGAGTAGAGTACATAAAAGACAGTCTCCACTCTCCAGAAGCCAACACCTTTCTCGCAATATGCTGCATGTTTTTTTTTCACAGCAGTCTTCGTTTTACATCATCATGAAAGTGCCCGAAACTATGTGAACCTTTCCAGATAAGAAAACAAAACAGATAAGATTACTGAAAGCGAACAAAGAGTCTAAACTAAAGCCAACAAAACCACCAATCATTTGCACATAGTACTACTCTCTTCAGCTAATCTAACTTTATTCATGTGTATTTCCACCAAATTCATATCGAATGGTCCAGGATTGTACTCCTACTTGTACTCTTCTCCTCTCTTGCGTGTAACTAACATTCCGATCTGATGTATACAGATTTATGCGCTGTTTAATTATTTGTAATCTTTCTTAACAGGAAAAAAATTCGCCACCAGGCCAAGAATCAGATCAGCTAAAATCTGTGCATATGAACGGTAGCAACTTTTTCCAATTATATTAGACACCAAAATAAATCAATCTCGAAGTTGCTTAAACTTCACCTGAAAGGTGTAGCAGATAACGGCATCATGTAGCCCACCTACGCATTAGAACTAGTTATATGGAGCTCGAGTTCATGCAACAAAGAACGAATTTCTTTCATACTTGGATGCAAATTCACCTGAACAGAGAACTCATGAATGGTTCCGTTAAGCTCAAAACAACTCCAACTACCTTGATTCCCCATCCTCTTTCTGAGCGTCGCAACTTCCCCCCATTTGTTAGCCGAAGCATAGAGACTCGAGAGCTGCACATAAGCCCGCTATGACCAGTTCAAATATTTTTTCAGCAACAAACTCACCTAGCTCTACATTGCCATGGATATTACATTCACTTAACAGAGCTCCCCATGTTGCAGCATCTGGCTTCACATTTGAAGATTTAATGAACTCAAAGGCCTCAGCTATAAGCCCTGATCGCCCCAGGAGATGAACAATACAAGAGCAATGCTCAGGCCGAGGATTGTTGTTGAACGATTTGGATATTATATTGAAATAATCCAAACCTTATTTCAATCACCCAGCTTGAGTACAGGAAGAGAGTAGAGCAACAAAGCTTACACTGTCAGGCTTAAGGTTAACAATTAACATCTTTGAGAAGAGCTCGATGCACTCTGAAACATTTCCATGTATTGCCAGCCCCATTAGCATCACATTCCAAGATAGGAGGTTCCTCACTGCATTTTATGAACATATCCACAGTCGCAGTGCTCAAAATGACATCAAAGTAAAGTTTACTTTCATCCAAACTGAGGTGAATCTTTTGGGCCAAATCACGAATTCCTATGTGAGCACAAGCAGTGATAGCGCAAGTTAAAGCAGTATTGTTTGGTTTGGCACCCTCTTCACCTATTTTCTGAAAAACCTTTCTTGCTTGCTTAAAGTCGACATTCTGTATGTACCCATCAATGAATGAACTCCAAGAAACCTCATTCTTCTGAGGAATCTGATAGAAAATTTTCTTCGCAACCTTCATGTAACCACATCTTGCGTAAGCAGCAACCATAGAGTTCCATGACACGACATCTTTACCCACCATCCTCTCAAACAATCTTCGAGCTACCTTGAATGCTCCCACACTTTGCATACATATCAATCAACGAATTATAAACATGGGTATTAAACCTGACCACCATCTTGCAAATCATTCCCACTACATTCCTCCCCAATTTCAAATCACCCAGTTGTACACTCGCTGTAAACACCTCAACAGCACTAATCTCGTCCAATGCCACTCTCTCTTCCATCATAACAAGAAACAGTTCTACAGCATCCTTAGCCCAATTCACCCGAACAGACCCATTTACAACCTCAGCTCAGTCTAAGAAATCAAATCTCTCTCAGGCAATTCATCGAACGGTCCACGCACATCATCCATTGACCGGCAAACCAAATACCCATAAATCACTTAGGATACAGATCTACAACAATAGAAGCAGAATGAGGCTGAATTAAGATCTTTATCCCCCAAAATATATGAAACCGGACCGGAACAAGCTAAATGAAGTTTCTTTTGTTGAAGGAAAATGTGAGAGTATAGCCACCCAACAAGCTAAACAAAGTTGCTGAAAAACCGGAAGCCATTCGTGAAAATGAAAAGCTTACAAATGGCAATAGTCTCGCAAATACTGGCAGTGATTTGATCATCCAGACTCACAAACAGTAAATCTTGCAGTCGCTACTTGCTATTAACATAAAAGTAGGTACATAATGGCCTACAATCGAAGCTGAACTAATTGCAAGTATTCATACTTAGAAGCTAAACTAGTTGCGAGTAATCAAGCTTCATAGCATATAGACAAAAAACCAGACTGAAGCCGAGCTACTGCAATTAGGCAAATGATCGTTTTCTCAGGTTATTTGCAGCAAACATTGAATCCATTGTGCATTTCACCTTTTAAAGGACTATAAGACATGCTACTTTGAATGGAAAGCGAAGCAGAACTATTGCAGAACAATCTGAACAATCAGATAATAGAATTTTGGCAGGATGATGAATATGAACCCATGCACATAACATTTTTTATGGACACATTATACATTTGTAAACCTCTTTGAGATAACAGGTTTATTAGTGCACGTAAATTAGCCTCCAACTAGTACAAAATCTTAATAAAGAAATTAAAACTACATCAACTACAGTAATCTGTTCAAAAGCACACCCATGACAATCAAATATTCCTATCCTCTCAGCAAAATCGGTTTTTCACACAAATAAATTGTCTGACTGAACAACTGCCGATGCACCCTATTGTGGCATTTAACTAACTATACTATGGAAAAGCTCATGCATCAATAACTTATAACTTTGTAAGCCTTCGAGAATCCATTAAGTTTTCCCCATGAGAAGCCATTGAAAAGCCATTACCACCTGTTGCTGGGTGGTTTCACTTTATAGATTCGAACTATCCAGTTTGAAGTTGTTAATGCTTCTTCCAAGTGCTCAAGCTTCACATTTTTGTTCCCAATTTCCACCCCCCTTGCACGATCATACCTATCAGGAAAATAAAGTCGATTCAAAACTTTAACAAGGCATGATGAGCAATAAGGATGATCATTGGTGGTTTGTGTATGACTTTGTACCATTATTAATTCCCACAATGAATAATGAATATCTGCATATACTCCTAAATGGATTGGTAGAAGAAAATTGGCTTCAACAACTTAAATGACAACAAAAAGTTAGTTGCATGTTATTGAAGCAGGATTGGGTACACGGACTAAAGATAATATTTCCCAAATACAACAATACTGATCATCAAACAGTTGTGTTTCTTCAGTCTACGATACTGAACAATTATGAAATATTTTACACCAAAAAATGCACATATAACATTTATTGCATGATATATACATAATTTCAAACCCACAACATGAGTTACCTGCCATTTGGTTACATATGCTATTAAGCTTAGGGTGTGTTTGATTTAAGATGCAAGTTTACGTGAATTTACAAGTGCAAGTGGAAATTCAATTTTCCTTCCCAACTTTTGATTCAACCAAAATAACCTGTAGCTTTTGGAGGGAAATGATGGTAATTTAATCCAACCATTTTCCTCTAAAGTTGAATGTTGTCTTGGTAATTGAACTACAAAATTGGGAGGGACCATCAAGGTTCTGTCATATGGGTCAGACTCATTCATAGTTGCCCTGACCACGAACTTGAAACTATCTCAGACCACATCAGTCTCAACCAGTTCATGAAATTTTCATGACATGTCAGTTGTGTCCAATTGTGATGGAAAAGGCTTAAAAGCCTAAGATAGATTATATCATGAAATAAAATTAAATTCCTTCTAGGTACATCAACCATGTGAGAGAATGTACAATGACTAATAAAATAAGAATATTCAAATGATCAAAAACAACTTACCCAGTAGGCTTCCCATACTCAGTTTGCAGCTCCCCAAACCGGTAATAACATAGCTTATACCTGTTCATCACCAGATAGAAAATTATATTAAAACCTAAGAAAAGGTGCAAGCAGAAATATTAGAATGCAAGGTAATGTACAAGCAGAAATTTGTATATTACAATTTTTGTTGTACAAACTGATGATACATCAATATATCAAAATCTTATATAACCAATCTACCAGAATCTACATCTCCATCTTTACATTTTTAACCATCATAGACATCAATAGGGTAATGTACCAGATCGAAAGTTATATTATAACATTATAAAAGGTGCAAGCAGAAACATTGATACATAAGGTAATGTACAAGCAGAAATTTCTATATTACAATTTCTGTTGTATAATCTGATGATAGACATCAATATATCAAAATCTCATATTACCAATCTACTAGAATCCATATCTTTATCTTTAAATCATGTGTGAAGCAAGATTTGAACTAAGCGTCGGTGTTGGTTTCAAAGTTTCCAAAAATGATATCTAAGCAGGTTTCATTAGTTTCTTTCAGTTCCAAGTAACGGCTACAATACTTTTGTTCAATTTTCTATAAATTGTACATAGAATTGTAGATATAGTTATAGAAAAGGTTTTTGTTAGTTATGCACATACATACTACATATATACTGAACCAGACACAACTGAATCAAAACCATTCTCTATAAAAAATTAAATCAAGCCCAACCAACAAAAAAAATTGTGCTGACCCAACCAGCCAACTCTCTCTCTCAAGATCTGCAAGCTGTTCCCACTGTCCCTCCTCATCCTGTCTCTCAATATCTGCGCGTTCTCCCGGGTGTCCCTGCTCACCCTGTCTCCCAAGATCGCTATGCTGTCTCGCTATCCCTCCTCATCCTGTGATGAAAATAGCAAGAAGGAGATGCTGAAGATTCCAGGTAACCTCCAAGAATATCCCCTTTCGCCCTCTCCCCCTCTCTCAAAATCTGTGCGCTATCCCACTGCTCCTCCTCAACTTGGACTTGCCTCATAACTTGTCCTAAGAATGTCCTCTATGCAACCAGAATCGCATTTATACCCCTCCACTATTTAAATTCGGAGTTTTGAGTTAAAAATCGTTTGAGGTTCAATGCAACAACATCACTTCAGTAAAGGTAAGAAGACCCTCATCACCAGAAGAGCTAATGACAAAGCATTTTCCAGTCTTCTTACTTACAAGAATGTAATGTTCATAATTTTCTAACTAAAGTTCGGAAGAAAAATGACAGTTTCACTGTAACAGGTTATTAAATGTCATCATTAAGAGCATCTGTAGTCGTTGGTTAAAAAGCCAAAATATCCAAATTTAGCCAAAATATCCAAATTTTGGCTTTTTGGATGATGTAGTCGTTGGCTATTTAGCCAAATTTTGGCAAATTGTGAGCAGTAGCGAGCTATATTTGGCAGTCGATTTGGCTATATGGATAATATAGCCCGACGGAAGATGAAATTTCGTTTGTTAATTGAACGGTAAATGATTTACCGTCTGAAAAAAAAATTCTTCATAAAATAATCAGACGGTAAATAATTTACCGTCCCAAAAAAAAAGAAAAAAATCAAAAAATTCGAACAGAACATGATGAGCCGTCCGAAAAAAAATTTCTTAAAAGTTTTGGGACGGTGTATCAAATACCGTCCCATAATTTTTTTTAAAAAATTTAAAAAAAGAGAAACGGGACATGATCTAGCGTCCCTGGTTTTGTGGAGAATTTTTTGAATTTTTTTTTTTGGTCACTATCATCAACAGAGAATTATTTCATTTTTTAAAAAGATATTCAAATAAAATTTTGATTTTTTTAATATGGAACGACGGAAAATTATTTCCCGCCTGTTATTTTTTTACATTAAAAACAAAAAAAATCAAACAAACGAGAGATGAATTACCGTTTGACGAAAAAATTTGTTGGGACGGTAAACGATTTTTCGTCCGTCCAATTAAAGCAGGCGAAAAGCCAAAATTTGGCTAAAACGACTACAGAAGAACTCTCCTTTAGCATTGGTATAAATACCCGAAACCCGGAACCGACCCGGACCAGACCCATACCCGGCCTATCCGGGGTCCGGGTCCAGGTCCGGGCCCGGATCCTAAAATGGGACCCGTTGTACTTTCAGGTCCGGGTCCGCTCAAAAGAGACCCGACCCGGACCTGGACCCGTTAAAAAAACCCCAAAAATCAACATAAAAATAAATATTCTATACTTATCCCTCCTCTCCTTCCTCCTCAATTCTAAAACTTCCTCTTCCAAACTCAAAACTCATGTTTTTTCTTCTTTCCTCTATTCTAAATCCTCCACTCGCCGCCTCCGCTCGCCGCTCACACTCCCGCTCCTACCCGAACAGGTAGAAATATTTTAAAAGGACTAAGACCCGGACCCGGTCCGGATCCGGGTAGTGAAGGACCCAACCCGACCCGACCCGATACCAATGCTACTCTCCTTTGCTATTTGCTATAAGCCAAATATGGAAATTTTGGCTCAAACGACTACATATGCTCTAAGTATGAAAAACATCATTAAGATTTTAAAGAAAGAAGTTTCAGTTAATTCGAGATTGTGTTTACACATTCTTTCTTTTTATTAAGTCTATGTACGCAGGTAGGACTCTTAATTGAGCCAAAGGCGCCGAGCTATGATATTGAGCCTAAATATTTTGTCGGCAGAAAATATAATAAAATAGTATATTTTAATACAAGAAGTGAGAACATTAAACTACTCCATATAAAGTTCAAGGGCAAGCACATTTGCCATACAAAGTCAAATATTATATAATTGATTATTGATGAATAAGTAAACATTTTATTCTTCTAATATGAGAATTGTGTGTTGGCACATTTGTACATATATTTGTGTCCTCTTTTTATATTTAAAACATAAATATGTACATGCACAAATATATATGAATCAAACATGTCATGAGTCATCTTCCCCACCAATCCATCTTTGGTCTTTTTATTAACATAAATGTTACACCGTCTGACTGATGAATCTTACAAACAATGGCAAGTATTAAATATTCAATAATGATGGCAATCCCTAGGTGCATAACTTTTCCAAAGCACATAATCCATATTTTTTTGAAGGACACATTGGGGTATACCATGTAATGATACTGATGGCAATCCCTCAAGTGTTCAACTATTTCCTAACCACACAATCGATCTCATTTCTAAGTACACAAGGGAATATGCCACAAACTTAATCAAGACGACAATAAAGACCACATTCCTAGGTGCTTAATTGTCAGTGTAAATAATAATCTATTAAATGTTAATAGAAATTTAAATAATAATTGTTAGCATCAATAGAATTTAACCAAATACAATGAAGAACTTACATGAGACAATTCAACATTTTTGGCGCTGCCCCCTTATCAACACGATATTCGCCATTAACAAGATAATCTGGTTCCTTTATTACAGGGAAGACTCCACCTCCAATACGTACCATCCAGAGGAATCTGGTAAATTAGTTATTATGTCAATAAAATAATTAGGCAAACATAGTTATTCAGGGAGAAATTTAACGATTACTTATTGTATAGAGAGAATGCAAGTTAAAATTTGGTAGAACAGTAAGAAATTTAAACACATACTTATTAATATCATCAGAAGAATAACCAGTGACACCTCCAAAAACAACAAGAACGTAATCTACATCTAGTGAACGCATAATCTCGTATGCTTCATCTTCATATGATGACATCGCACGCCCAACAGTAGCGATGTGTGTATTATTCCAGGTATTGTTGTCTACAATCACAGTTCTGTTTCCCATAGCAGTGATCTGGTACCCATAATCCCACCAGGACATTATTTTAGCATCTGGAGGAGTATTTTGACGAAGCCAATAATATGCTTCACGATAATCATCAAAAATGACCCTGTTACCCTGGGCACCTCTTGCAGCTAAGACGATGGATGGAGAAGAATATGCCTCAGATGTCACCCATGTGCAATGTATAACATATCTACTAAACAAATAGAGTGCTCCAACGAGCAAAACCATGGCAGCATTTTTTTGGAAAGGCAGGGTCTGATCCTGTGATGCCTGGAACAGAACAGAAGTTAAATTTGCATGTAGAATTACCAAGTAAACTATAATTGCATTAAACATTACATAAGAAAGATGGTACAGACATATAATTCAATTTTGAGTGAGTAAAAATTACTACATCAAAGTTCACACACAAACTGTATGTTCAGAAAAAGAAGTAGACGCACAACTGTTTTCAAATTTGCAAATGAACCGAAGTATCGGTATCAAATCTTTGTTTCTCAAAAATTATACTATAATAAAAGCATAAACTGCCAAACTTCTTGATACCAATTTTTAAGCATACTGCATAATATAATTTTAATGTTGTGGATTCAATACCTAATTTGCTTTTCTACCCTCCCCCTTGCTTTGTTCAATCAATCACCTCAGCATAAACCAAGCATCTTTGATGCATTTCAGCAAGCCCCCTGCCGTCACCTAACTGGTTGGGTACAGATCTAGAAGGGCAAACATTAACTTCCAAGAGCACAGAATGGAACAGGAATCGCGGTGGAAGGACAAAGAATTCATATCGACATGACCTTACATATTTAAACAATGATTGTAAAAAGTCCAAAAGGAATTTCTGAAATTCATTAATCAATTTCCATCTAAGGTTTTAATGATAGATGTTAATTGTGTCTTTTTAAATTCAAAGTAGAATTGTGAAGTGTGAACGACGCATAAAACAGTATACCTACAACAGATTTCTAACAAGATACTATATCAATTTTGACATATTATAAAGAACAGATTTTTACAAAATATGCAATTAAACTGCCAAATAAAACATAAAATTATGACAGAGATCAATAACTCTGCAAATACGAGCATCATCACCTACTTAAAAAAAAGGGAAAAAAAGAATCAAATAACAACAGTAGAGACTCTGTCATACACACTTCAAGAGCCCTTACCTTAGCTGATGCTTTAAAGCTAACTGATCCTTTGCTGGAAGCAGTTTGGAAAGCTTTGCTTTTCGCCCGTACCAGTGATGTTAAGTTCTTTACAGTAGCCGATGCTGCAATTGCACTAATAACACAAAGAGCTGGTGTAGCTACAAGGATAAGGCGGACCATCACACCAGCAAAGTACAAACTTGTAAGGCCATACATAACTATAAATATAGTGGCATCAGATAAACGCTTAAAGCAGAAATAGAGGCCTGCTGGGAAAAGGAACAGCAGAATGTGGAAGTCGAACATAAAGGAAGACCATGCTGTAGGCTGATGTTCAGAAACAGACGCAATAATGGGGATATGATCCTTTGCATATGTTGGATCAAGCAAAGAGTAAAAACGGCCTGTCCAGGGAGAAATATAACCTGTTGCCATGCCAGCTCCAAGAGCAAGACCACCCACGCCTATTGCACATGTCAAGGTTATTTTCAAGAAGGATTGGAACAGTTTAGTATCACTTAACATGTATTTCACCCAATCCAAGAAGTAAAACACCTGCAGAATAGCACCAAACATCATGGTTTGCTATGGTAAGACGTCAAAAACCTATCATGCCCCAGAGACATCAACAAGTTCTGATACAAGTTGATTGTTGTATAGGGATATTATGGAATGATATTACTGATTTGTGACTTCTAACAGCAGAAAATTGCAGAGGCAAGTGAGAATGTTTACAAGCATTACTGTGGGTGCATGGAGATTTAAATTTTCAGTTCTATGTACGTATGTTAAGCAATATAAAACTATAAGTATTTCAGTTTCAGAAGCAAATGCAGTAGTGTGTGGTTACTTACAATACAATTCCCTCGTTTTTCGTCACTCCTATGCGCAAGTCTATTGGCTTTAATTAACTCTAAAAATACAGTTAACATAGCATTCAACAACAACAATAGTCTTTATCCTAAAATGTTGGGGTCGGCTACCTGAATCCTTCTTCTCCACTCAAATCTACTCAAATCTATTCAGGAGAGTCACCTCCTTTGTCAAATTAACTATTTCCAAATCCCTGTCAAATTAACTATTTCCAAATCCCTAATAATAGCTTCAACCTAAATTCGTTAGGTCTACCCAACTGCTTTCTGCTTTCTTTCTGCTTTCTGCTCCCCAAACTTTCATCCTATCCGATTTTTTTTTCCTAGCTGGGACGGTTAAAAGTCTTCGTTGTATATTCCAAATGACCTCAATCATTTTCCCCCCCATATTTTATCTTGAATGCATTAGGGAAATACTGACAATGTAGCTACTAAAATTGCATTCAGATAACAACATAACACTCGAAAATCACTTTGCTCACTTGCCAAAATTTTGAAACCCCCCTCAAAACTATTGAAAATTTTGAAAGCCCCCTTAAATCTATTAAGGTCATGGTTTAGCTCTCCCCTAAAAATTATGGGAAAAGCCTAGCCATATGATTTTTCCATCCCCCCCCCCCCAAAAAAAAGTTCTAGCTTCGTTCATGCACTTGCCTAATTCCTAAACTACAGATAAATCACAAGATCATTAAAAACCAATACCTGCAGTAAAAAGAAGACCCCCATAGCAGCCATATGCTCCCCGGACTGCACGTGCTGAAACCCCACAAACCTAATCTGCATTGCGAGCAACATCCCCAGCACATAAAAGCAATTATAAGCCACATACAGCCTCATCGAATACCTCCCCGTCACCAGCAACACCAGCACATACAACGGCACCAAATTAATAATAAACACATACCCTCCCCATGCCGACACCATATAAAAATACCCAAACGCCGACGCCAGCCCCCACCCCATATTCCCCGTATTCACCGCCTTCACAAACAGATAAAAAGTCAGCAAAAGCGCAAAAATCGCCACCCCCTCATTGTCGTAAGATCCAGCAACCGATCGCGAGATGTATCCAGGGCAGATGGCGATGAGCGCTGCGGCGACGAGGCCCGCGCCCGAGTCCCAGATCTCCTTGGTGAAGAAGTAGGCGACGATGGTGGTGTTGGAGGCGAAGAAGGGGGCGGTGAGGACGCAGACCTCGCGGATGTGGACGAAGAGGCGGAGGAAGCGGAGGGCGAAGTGGAGGGCGGCGGCGGTGAGCATGAGGCCGGGGTAGAGGGTGCCTCCGACGATGCGGCCGAGGGGGTACCAGGACTCGAAGTCGAACCAGTTCCAGAAGTCGGAGAAGGAGTGGGAGGTGAGGTAGAGGGTGGTGCGGTAGTTGAAGTAGGGGTCGAACTCGTGGATCATGGACTCGTAGCGGAGGACGGAGAAGAGGCGGACGGCGAAGGCGAGGAGGTAGACCAGGCCGAGGATCGAGACGCGGAGGAGGAGGTCCTGCTGCTTCGTTTTCAGATGAAGGTTGAGGAAGGAGAAGGGGATCGAAGGTTTGGATTCCATGGCGATTTTAGGGTTTCTAATTCTAGGTTCAGGGTCTTTCAGAGCATTTTGGGGGGTCGGATCTGAGGTTGAAGAACAACAGGAACGAGAGTGAGGTTTTGACTGGTTGAGGACCGGGGGGGTTCGTCGCCGGCTGGGCCTTCAGAAATGGGCTTTGAGAAAGCCCAATAAGGGCTTCGTAAAAGATAGGAGAATGTGTTGTCAACTTGTCATGAAGAAAAAACAATGAAGAATAGCTCCCAACCCTAAGTTCCTTAATGAACCATGAAGAAAAAACAATGAAGAACAAAACAATGAAAAGTAGTTGATAGGAGAATGTGTTGTCCTCTCTACTCCCAACCCTAAGTTCCTTAATGAACCATGAAGAAAAAACAATGAAGAATAGCTCCTACCAACTACTCCAACAGGTGACCTCTCCGACGCCAACCCCAACCACTTTCCCGGCCACCAAAATCTCTCTATTCTGACCCTGTTGCCCTATTCCTTCACAGACCACCCCTACCCCCCCCCCCCAACATTCACCTTCTCCCTCAACTCCACCTTCAGCTCATTCAGAGCAGCAACAGCAACCTCATCTGCCCTCTCCCCTCCTTGTTCTACCCCACCACCAGTCTACCACACCATGCTTTTCGTCTTAGAACTCAGTGGATGCGGGCCCAATGAGAGGGTCCGCTATCCGCCGGCTCCGATCTCTTCTCAGGGGCTCCATCTTCCTCCACCACCACAGTTTCAACAACCTGTTCCACAACATTCTCCGACCAAGTGCAACACCACAGTGCTTCCCCCCTTGCCCCCAATGCAGCGGTGGCCCATCGGTATACCCACGCGATGCCCTCGTCAACAGTGAGCGCACTTCCCCTTGAGGAAAGTGGCCGAGAGCTCAGACACGCTCATTCCCCGTCGCGTGCACACCAACATGTGCACCAACGACTGGAGGGGAAGAGAAGTGCTCATCACAGCTCTGCGGAGGGATCGGCTAGGGACCTGGGGTACCATCGTCGACATCAAGAGCAGTTTGAGAGAGGGGCCTAACGACAGGGTCCTTCCTCCAACCTAGTTAGACGAAGAAGGACTCTGCCATCTGTGCTACATCCTTCTCAACATTAGGGTTACGCCAACAGGGGAGCGCAACAAGAGAAACACAGACAGCATAACAATCCAATTCATCACCCTAACCACAAGCTATCCTCCAATCAGTTATTCAAAGAACAGCACCCACCAAATCACAATCCCCATCATTCGACTTCGACAATCCATCTGAACCCAAACGCCGGCGACTCCGCCACTCCCTCTGCTCAAGAGCCCCCCCCCCTCCCCACTTAAAGCCATCAAGCAGTGTGCTCCCATAGGAGCAGTGCCGGTTGGGTTTACAGTGGGTAGCGACTCCGGCAATGGGGTAGAGGAGGGGCTTTGGGTCGAAGTCAGAGGGAAGAAAAACAAGGGGAGTGAATCTAACCTTCATTCCGAAACTCCACAACTGAGCAAGAGGCAGAGGAAGGGCAAGTGCAAGCTAGCTCCATGTTTCAACTGCGGTGACCTCGGCCGTTACAGAAGTGAGTGTACTAAAGAGGTCAGGTGCCTCAAGTGCCTGAAGTGGGGCCACCGATCGTATGAGTGTACCAATGTGGTTGAATCCCACAGTGACGATGAACGTCAAGTGAATCATGGGAGGTCACCTGAGAGCCCCAAGAGGATCAGATTGGCTAATAGCCTAGGCACGATCAAAAGCGAAGAGAGGTGGTTGAGGCAGTGGTGTGCCATCACCAAGATCAGAAAAGGGAGACCATCGGAGGTGCACTTTTTGGAGACGTTGAGCGCTAAATGGCCCCTGAGAGCTCACAAAGATTGGGTCATGAAGAGGCTTTGCCACCTTCAGTTCTTAATTTCATTTCCTACACCGGAGAAGGCGGCGGAGGTGGTGGGCATGGGAGTTGTTGACTTTGGACACTTCCAAGTCGATTTCACAGCGTGGACTCCAGACTTTGGGGCGGAGCTCCCGCAGGGCGAGAAATTTTGGGTATGGATCCATAACGTCCCCCTCCACTTCTGGAAGCGCGACGCACTGCAAGAAATTGTTGCGAAGTTTAGGACGGTGGAAGAGATGGACGAGAAAACGGTGTGCCGATCAGATCTGGTGTCAGCTAGAGTTCTCATCAGAAGCACCAACCTCGATTTAATGCCGCGCTTTGCTAAGGTATTTACTTTCGAAGAATCATATCTTATTAGATTTGTTCTCGACAGAAGAGAAGAAGCACAGGTTACCCAGGACACCATCCCCCCCAACGCAACAACGGCAGCTCTACGAGATAATAGATCTTACAGAGAGGTGGTATCGCCTACGAGGGAGCTCACTATTGATGGATCGCACGAGGTTGAAAGGGCTCATCGGGAGGTCATCAAGGCTGCCAGGGGGGAGGAGCGCAGCCGATCAGTCACGAAGGTCCAGACGGAGTCAGGCAAGGACCACGCCGCTAGATCCAAAGGTCAAGAGTCTTCTAGAACTCTCAACTCTCCAGATCGAACGGTGGATCGGCGCTGCCCACCACATTTGGTAAGACCAGTAGTGACAGAACCCAGCATCTCGCTCACAGCCAAAAAATTGCCCAAAAGTGGCCCCCTCTTGGCAGAGCAGCACCAGTCTGCGGCATGCAGGCGTCGAAGGGAGGGTTGGTGGAGGATACCAACAAATCGGGTATGAAGACAAGGGAGGGTTTGGGTAAGGTGGCAGCCGAAAGATCGCTATTGACCAAGGAGTGGGTCACAAAGAGCTGGGGCACTTATGAAAAGCCAAAAGCAGCTTTGGAGGAGCAGGTGCGACAGATCTCAGATAAGGATCTGCGAAATCAGTCAAGCACGGACCTGCCCAACTCCAGCAAAAAGCTTTCGAAGAAGCTGGAGGTAGGCGCAGTGGGAGCAGGTGAGAGAGAAGTGCTTTTGGAAGAGGGTGTTTTGGGGGAAGAAGACAACGGCTTTGGAGTTTTGGAGGTGGGGATAAAGGGGAAAGAAGGCAGAGCGGAAGAGCAAAAGGCAATGGTTGAGGAAGAAGACAGAGATGAGGAGTTAGAGAGCGAGGCAACACTGTTAACGAAGCCTATATTGAAAGCTGCAAATGCTGAACCAACCGTCTGCCGCTCTAATCAATGGCAGCCAGCTGGCAGGGGGGTAAACTCACCGCCCCCTTTGACCAGCTGTCTGGCGAAGGTATCGAGGCTAGCGATAAGTTATGCCGCCGGAGCGCTTTAACCATGGGTTCTAATGTCTGTGTTAGCTTGGGGCCAGTTGATAGGCGTTTTATAGGGGCTATTGGGCCCAAAGAGGGGTCCAAACCCCCTTTTATTGTATCTGGATCCTGTAAAAATTGGGTTGCGAACCTTCAGACTCAACATTTGTCTGGGTGCGGGCCCAGTAAGGGGAACGCAACAGACACCACCACTATTTTTAGTGAGTCACCAAACGTTAGGCTCAATGAGGAGTCCGCGGTCGCATTGGAGGCTGTGAGGAGCGGTGCGCTGCACCGCGGTACAATGCTGTTGAGCGGTGTGGTGCACCGCGGAGTAGTGGACGTGAACAGGGATTTTGAATTCTATGCGGGTTGGGCTGGTATGAGCCCCACACAAAGCTATGGGCCTATAGAGGGGCCCAAGACGATTATTTTTGCTCCTACTCCTTGTGAATCAACTGTCTTAACCAAGCATACAGAGTGTGGGCCCAGTGAGGGGTCCACCAAGGGAAACAGAGCTGATATTGTTGGGTCGATAGCGATTGTAGGGCTGTTGGAGGAGTCCACAATAACAGAGTCCAATCCACAATCACTACAGCAGCTAGCAGATAGTGAGGAAGACCCTGAAGGACGTCTGAACTTGGACGTTGACTTCACTTTTACAAACGATGACTCAGAGGATTTAGAATTTGTTGCAGATACACAAAGGGAGAGTGCGCCAGATATGGTATTACCCTCACTGCCAGAGTCAGCTACCAGAGGAAGCGCAGGGTCGTCTAAGAGGACAGTTGGGTGCAGAGTTCACCGATCACCTAAGAAGGCTCATGCGGAGTCCTTGGATGACTTTCTCGAGAGAGCTACGGCCGCCAAAGCGGCTAAACACGTCAATGGAGGTACAAAAATTTTTCTTGCTAATATTTTAAATTTCATGTTGGACTCTGAAGTTTTTCTATTAGCTGTCACCTGTGGTTTGGAAGTTAGTGATAAAGAACGCAGCGCGTTTCTTCTTAACAAATTGAGGGGGTGGGAAACTAAGAGAGCTAAGCCTAGTGTTCAGAAGGAACTAGGACCCAACTCTAGGGGGTGCACGGTCGCTGAGGGCGAAAACCGCCCGACCCCCCCCAAACACTGTCATCTCGGACATAGTTCCCCAATGAATACACTATTCTGGAATGTCCGGGGTCTGGGGGATAAAGGTAAGAGAGATATGGTTAGAGATGTTATCACGAAGTCCAAGGCGGAAGTGGTTGGGCTTCAGGAGACCAAACTAATCCATGGGACCAAACTCAAGAGAGTAGAGAGGAACAGAATCAAGGAATGGGTTTTACGCCCATCCGTGGGAGCCTCCGAGGGAATTGCCATTAGTTTCAACTCAGATCTGCTCACTTGTTCAGAGGTCTATAACGGTACATTCTTCCTGATTACATGACTGGTACGACGGTCTGATAAGCATATGCAAACTATCACAGTTGTTTATGGGCCGAACGTGGCTTCAGAACGAGACGCCTTTTGGCAAGAAATGGTCAATATCCGGTGTCGTTGGCCGGGGGCCTGGATTGTTGGGGGGACTTCAATATTACCCAATTTGCGTTCGAACACAAGGGTAGAAGTTCCAGCGACAGGCACAGAGCAGAGTTCAATAGGGTCATAACGGATCTTGAGTTGATAGATATCTCTATTAATGATAGACAATTTACGCATGCAGTCGACTCTGATTATGGCAAAATTGGACAGGATTCTCGTATCGATGGATTGGGAGGCTAAGTTCCCCCTAGCAACTGCTAGGTCGATCCCTAGACCAACGTCAGATCATACTCCTATCCTTCTTGACGTTGGGCTTCAGGGAGCCAAAAGACGGATGAAATTTTGATTTGAGAAGGCCTGGTTGGAGATTCAGGGGTTTCACCACCTGGTGATGGAAAACTGGGCGCTCCCAGTCTATGGCACAGATGCTGCGAGCCGATGGTGTGAAAAAATACGCAGATTAAGGAAGCGGCTGCGTAAATGGAACCGGTCTAGGTTCTCTACAATCTGGCGCGCAAAGGATTCCTTGTTGGAAGGAATTGATGCACTTGAAAGAGTGGAGGAAGCGAGGGACCTGTCTCAGGAGGAAAGAAATAGACTTCTGGAGCTCCGTGAGAATATTGCCAACCTCTATAAGATGGAAGAAATTAAATGGCAACAAAGATCTAGAATTTCGTGGCTCAAAGAGGGAGACGCGAACACGGCCTTCTTCCATCGAGTGGCAAGTGCAAGGCGCAGATCCAATCTTATTTTATCCTTAGAAACAAGCGCGGGGACAGTACAAGATGAACAAGTGATTTCCACAGCCTTCCAAGGATATTACAAGGACCTTTTGGGGAAGAAGAACGACTTCCGGGTTCCTCTCAGGAATGATTTTTGGCAGACTTACCAGATCGAGTCAGCGCCTTCACTTTCCTGTCTGGAGTCTCCGTTCTCGGAGGAGGAAGTTAAAAAGGCTATCAGTCACATGGGAGCAGAAAAGTCGCCAGGGCCAGACGACTTCCCAATGATGTTCTTCCAAATTTTCTGGGAAGAAATTAAAGGGGACTATATGGCATTGCTGGATGACTTTTTTAACAACAAGCTCAGATTGGGTATGTTTAATTTTGCGGATGTTGTCCTGATTCCTAAACGGGAAGAGGCGTCGAAAGTGGGCGATTTTAGGCCGATCAGTCTAATAAATTGCTCGGCGAAGATTATTACTAAAATCCTAGCGATCCGCTTGGGGAGTATTATGGACAGCCTTATCAACAAATCTTAATCGGGCTTCATTAAGGGAAGGAATATACTAGATTGTGTGGCAACGGCGGAACAAGTTATCCACCGCTGTCATACAACCAACTCTAAGAGCTTTCTGCTTAAGCTGGATTTTAAGAAAGCTTATGATTCGGTCGATTGGGAGTGCCTGTTGGAAGCTCTCAGGGGGAGGGGCTTCGGGAATAAATGGATCTGTTGGATCAGGCAGTGCTTGCAGACTAGCAAAACGGCCATATCAGTGAATGGTAGGTCGGGGCAACCGTTCCCTTGCAGGAAGGGTCTCAGACAAGGGGATCCGCTATCTCCACTCCTGTTTACTGTCGTAGCGGATGTGTTGAGAGTGATGCTGGAAAATTGCCAGGAAATAGGTTGGATAGCGCCAGTGGCCAGTTCCACGTCCACTAAAGGGTGTACGATCCTGCAATACGCAGATGACACCCTACTATTTGGTAATGGGTCTAGAAGAGAAACGGTCTGCTTTAAAGGGACCTTATTCTGCTTTGAGGCATGGTCAGGCCTTAGGATTAACTTTCACAAGAGTGCACTGACTCCTATTTCCCTTTCTGATGATGAGGCAGGGGAACACGCTACTATTTTGAACTGTACGACGAGTGGCTTTCCTATCAAATACCTAGGGCTTCCACTTAGACCAGGAAAATTATGTAAACCAGACTGGTTACCTATCATTGACAGGGTGGAAGACAGACTGTCGGGTTGGAAAGGTAAATCGTTGTCTCTCGGGGGCAGAGTGGTACTCATCAACTCAGTGTTGTCTAACCTGCCGATCTACTACATGTCATTTTTCGAGCTTCCAAGATGGGTGATCCAGAGGATTGACCGGATTCGAAAATGATTCCTGTGGAAGGGGGCAGACCCGGATAAAGGAGGTTACCACCTCATCAAATGGAGTATCGCCTGTATGAAGAAGAAGCATAGAGGGCTAGACATCATTGACCTTAGGGATATGAACCTTGCCCTGTTGGGGAAATGGTGGTGGAAGGTATTCCACAACAGCGTGGAAGGTTGGCAGGAATTCATTCTACCTTATCTAAGGGGAAAAGGCACGAGAAACTTCGGCTTCCGAGTAGGGGCTAAAGTTTCACGACTCTGGAAAGGAATTGCAAAGGCTAGTGGCCCCTTCAATTCGGCAGTTTCGTCGACGATAGGCAATGGCCGGACCACCAGATTCTGGTGGGATAGATGGTGTGGAGCCCACACCCTGAAGGAAACGTTCCCAGAGCTGTATGAGAGGTCGAGTTGACCGAATATGTCCGTTGCCGACAGTTGGAAAAGGGGAGGCTGGAGACCGGCATTCCGAGGAACGCTCACACCAGCCCTACACCAACAATTACTGGACATGCAAGCACACATCACACGGGCAGGCACAAGGTGCACGCAAGGCGCAGATCAGAAGCGATGGGAACTTGACAGCAAGGGTGCTTTCTCGGTGAGATCACTGTACCATCGGATCCACTTTCGCGGATGCAGACCCAGCTGGGCACAGGTGCTGTGGAAGGCGAAAACGCCCCTTAAAGTCAGAGTTTTCTTATGGCTAGTGCTAAATAATGCGATCCTCACTAGGAAAAACCTTGCTAAGAGACAACGACAGATAGCGACCAACTGTGGTTTCTGCGACGCTCAGATGGAAGATCTAAATCACCTTTTCATTCACTGCCCAAGAAGTAAGGCAACGTGGGTCGAGGTACTTCGAGCCTTAGGAACAGGCGACTACCCCTACGTATATGAGGATTTGTGGATTGGCCCCAAATTTGCAACGATTCGACATGATATGAAGGATGCGTGGTATATCGCAATACCGGCAACAACATGGGTGTTATGGCTAGACAGAAATAATTTTTATTTTCGTGCTTCATGTAATACTATTTCTGGTAACCTGACTCACATCATGCATTTTATCTCTTTTTGGGCTACAGCTGCGGCCACAGGGACAAGAGGAAGGATAGCCAGAGTATTCCAGGTAGAGGAGTTTGACGATGAGGAGATAGAGATCGGCCCGACACTGGACTGAGGGACTGGCTTCACCAGTCATGGCAGGGCCTATACCAGTTGTTGCTTCAACCTACTGTTCCTCCCAGTTGCTTAATGTTTCTGTAGTTAAACCCACCCCCCAGGGTTTGTTGGGGGTGTATGTATGTTTCTTTCTTTTATTCTTGCATTGTACCTTTGTTTTGGACTGTTGTTTTCTCCCGGTACGTCGGGGTTGTTTTATTAACTTCTTATTAATGAAACATGGTGGCTTTATTCCACCTTTTCCCTCAAAAAAAAAAACTTGTCATGTGCGAGTGCACTAACTGGCTTGGAGTTTGCCATGTTATTATTTAGTATTTAAGTTATAGAGCAAGGCCAGTACAAACTGTACTGTGCACGAGTAACAAAACTTTGTATCAATTAATAGAATTTTTGCCCAAACTGTCACACTTTTTGAAAGTTTTTTTCAAACTGCCCTACTTTTTTTTTAAAATTTCCAAAACACATTACTCGCATTCCGAAAAAACGAGTTTGGGTAAAACTCCATCACTTTTTCAGAAAACGAGTGTGGCGGTGGACCACGCTCCACCTACCCATACGAAACCGGGAACTATGTGAACCGGGGAGAGCGATAGTTTCGGGATCTTTTCGACCGTCTGATTGCTCCAATATTCATGCCAAGTAAGATGGACGGTCCAGTTAAAAAAAAGAAGTGTGCTACCCGGTTTCAAACCGGGTATACCTAAAACCGGGTATAGTGCTTGCTTTGGCTTTTTGTGACCTATGGATCTCTCCAAAAAGCGTGCTTCTCTCAATCAACGACCCAGATTAACTCAGGTATTATTTATTGTTTAAATTTTATTTTCTTATTAATAAATTCCAGAAAAATGATTTAAAAATCTGAAAAATAATATTAAATTATGGAAAATTATTTAAAATTCTGAAAAATAATTAAAAATTCAGAATACTATTTTTAAATTCTAAAAAATAATTATTATTTTGGAAAAATTATTTTAAAATTCAAGAAAATAATATTAAATTCAGATTAATTAATTAAAATTTTGAATAATATTTTTTAATTCTGAAAAAATAATTAAAAATTTAGAATATTATTTTCAAATTCTGAAAAATAATTATTACTTTAGAAAAATTATTTTAAAATTCCCAAAAAATTATTTTAAAATTGGGAAAAATCCAGAAAATTTCCAAAAATTCATAAAGACCTAGAAAAATCACTAAAAATCCAGAAAATTCTAAAAAAAAATTTGGGCATTCTTCAAGCTCAGAATAACACCGTTGCACCCCCGATAAACTCTATAAATCATTGAAAATTGGCGAACTACTCCTCAAAGGATGTAAAACTCAGTATTCAGGAGTGGGGGGCTCGTGATATGGGTAAAAATAGAGCTAAATCGGGACCATTCAAATCGGGCACGGATCTTAAAGCTTCAAGGGGTAAAATGGTAATTTCAACAGACACAGGCCCGACAAGATAAGTTGGGCCGTTCTCAAGCCCGACAAACTGATCCAGCCTGCAATAAGGACTGTTACAACAGCCCTACCACAAAGGAGTCCAGATTCGTCGAACCCAGTTGAAATCCCCTTATTCTAGGGGGTAACTGATTCTATCCATCCATACACAAAGGAGGATCTGAAAACTCTATCTCTCTATTAAGAGAAGAGTCCAATCCCGATCGCTTCACATGGATGGCATAACCGACTATATCCTATCACCGGAAAGTAGATATCCATCCTCATCTCGAAACTGATTCCTAAGGCGACCATATAAACCCTCTCCTCCCACCGTTGCATGGTAATCAATCTTTCTATACCAAAATCTCTTTCATAATTATTCAGATTACTGATAAGAGCGTCGGAGGGTGCGTCGCCTGAATCAACCCCGGTGTCTCGCACTTTTTGCAGGTCACGGCAGCAGCGAGAGACTAGTCAAACGCCGGTGAAGGTATTCAGGTTTGACTCATTTGATTTCCTACGAACTCACAAATTCTATCTGTTTGCTCCCACACCGAAAAAAGCAGCAACATTACCCTAGGTATCAAAATTGGAATACCTAGACTACTATTAGGGCCGGTCCTAAAAAATCAGAGGCCCTGTGTGAAACTTAAAATTGTGCCCTAATATAAGAAAACTTATTATCGAATTATTATTTTATGGCTTTATTGTTCCATAAAATAAAAAATAGCTAAGATATTCAAACAAAAGTATATTTTAAAATGCAATTCTAATTTCCTATTCAGTTTATTTAGACCCCCTAAATCTGATAGACTCATATCAAGAATGATTGCACAAAGAATTAACTCAATTGAATAACATCTTTGGAAGAAAAAAAATTTGCAGCAAATTACCTTTGAGAATAGCAAACTTTGAAGTTTGGAGGATGATAATCAATTACAGAGTGAGAGAGATAATATTGTATCAATGAAAAAATGATAAAAATTGAACCTTTGATTTATTTGTGAGAAAGTGAACAAGTTATGAAGAATATGAGTTTTTCTCCCTCTTTTGTTGGAAATTCTGAGTGTCAGCATAGATGCTTATAGCAAATAGGGATTATGGTTATGGTTTAGCACTAACCGGGGAATTAAGTAAGTTATGAAGGAGATGGCTTTTTCTTCTTTTTTTTCTTTTCATTTTGTTGGAAATTCTGAGCATCAGCATGAATATTTATAGCAAATAGGGGTTTAGGGTTAGGGTTTAACACTAACTTAGGAATTAAGTTAGGTCCGGAAAAAAGAAAGGAAAAAAACCACCGGCTTGATTCTTAACCAACTGAGCTACAATACTGACTGTTAATACAATAGTATTTTTATTACGTACTTAATATTCATATAGTATACTGAATTTTGGGGCCCTTGAAAATCGGGGGCCCTGTGCGGTTGCACCACTCGCACACCCTTAGGGCCGGCCCTGACTACTATCACAAGCCAGTATTTATAGAATAAATACTGATATGGGTGTTGGGTTCTCAACCCACTCAACCCGCGTTCCGATATCCATACAATTAGTACGTGTAACACACGTATTACCCATAGAATAATATTACACATAATATTATTCATATAGTTAGAATATACCTATATATCCAACAATCTTCTCCTATATTCTCAATATATAAACACACTGGATTATCTTATCAGTTCAACATGAAGCTAATTGACTGATAGCAGTCTTAGAAGAAATGCATCACTCATTGAACAGTTCATAAGGACTAAATCAATTATAAATCCGAATAGTTCAAAAAGACTAAACCAAAATAATTAAATAGTTTCCAAACCATATCACAACAGAATAGTTCACAATAACTAAACCAACTGGAATAATCTGTCATGGTTTAAAAATCAATCAAAGCAAATAAACTTCAAGAACAAAATAAGAGTTTTAAGCTCAATGAACACAAGAGTCTTAAACTCAACAGAAGTTTTACCAAGCATGTGACTAATTTATTCTCGAGAGAAATAAACTGAAACTCTATTCTTGCCCACTGCTTTATGTTTACTCCTCCATTTTTGAGCAAATCATTATTTTGAAATCTATGTTGACAGATTCAACTCCTCCATCTTTACTAGCTTGTTAAAAACAAGAATATTAAGAGACACATTTCTAAGAATTCTAACGAATTTCACAAAGTATCTAGTTCCACAAAAGAACTTAGTACAATTCATATTTAGCTTATCAAAAATATAACGCAAGCATCACAATCAAGTTTCTTTAACTAAATAAAGAACAAGAACTATTATAGTTTCTACACAAGAACTATACTATGTTTCATATTGGAATGATAGAACGGTCAAATCAATTATGGTTAATTCTGAATCATCAAAAATTGGAATGAAACAAGAATCCATAAAAGAGATATATCATCAAAATTGGAATGATATAACGACATTCTAAACATCGGAAATGCATCGGCAAGTTTTCATGTTTCGTATTAGAATAATATGATTATTTAAGTAAATTCCCTAGATATATAATACCATCAAAATTGGAATGACATTATATATTTATGGAATTTATGTGGAATCATCAAAATTATCTAAAACATGTCAACTGTCTAAAATCGATGCTTAAGTTTAAACTTCTCTATAGCTCCAATTGGATTCTAAATTTCAAAACAGTTAGGATGTTAAAGCTTTGAATCAATAGCTTTCAACTCCATTTCCTCCACAGTTTTGATAATTAGATCACTTTCAAGTCTCTTAGAAAGAGCATTAGCCATATTTTATTTCAATTGCACTGTATTTATGAGAAAGTTCAACTAGGCTGCTTTCAGCCTTAATATACTCTTCTTACTATTATAAAGTGAGTTATGAGCTACATTGAATTATAACTTGATAGTCGCATAACAGAATTAGAGAGTTACTTAAACTTCTTAATGGATAACTAGCAACAATTTCTTCAATCCACTCGGCCTTTTCCCCTGCAGAGAATAACACATAGGGGTCTGATTTCATCGACGATAGCACATTGCATGTTTGCCTTTTAATTTCCATAACATTTCTGTTCCTCCTAGTGTAAACACATATCCACTAGTTATTGACTTTCATTAAATTATGAGCATCATAATGCATCAGATCAGCCATTTATTCGAAGAATGACTAGAGTAGCACAAAGCAAACTCTTGAGTACCATTCAGGTATCTCATTAGTCTCTTAAGGGCACTCAAATGTGTATGAGATTATTAATGAATCTACAGATCATACCTACCTTAAAGGCAATGTCTATTCTAGTGCAGATTTTTGTATACATGAGACTTTCAATTCCTTTAGAATGATTTACTTGTCTCATAGTTGCACCATCATTAGGTGTCAACCTTTTATCATAATCATAAGGTATTTCAAAACACACTTTCAATCACTATATCCCCACTTTTGAAACACATTTTGATTTGATGAGTTTGACTAAGAGTAATCTCTTGCCAACCAAAACTCACCCTTATACCTATGGTGTCCACAATACATAGGTTTTTCATGATGAATTCTTTGGATAGCATAATTTTAACTTCATTTGTAATAGAGAGGTCACTTTCAAGAACAGGCATGTCAACAGAACAAGTAAATAATAGTTACTATATTTGACACACCAGAAAGTTGAAGGCACTGATCTAAATTACTTGATTCATATACTAGGCTCTTTCAGAAATTTGTCAAATTATTTATTCGTCGGCTATACATGTTTTAAGAATATACAATGATTTTACTAAATTGTAAATCTTGTTCACTAAACATATTAGTTCAAAACTTTCAGTACAAAACTGTTCAGTACAGAACATCAAGTACAAAACTTTTAGTACAAAACTATTTAAATATCCTTTACGAATAACAAATTTTTCAATAAATGTAAGGGTAAGAATAATACTTATTGTAGCAATATGACAAACATGTGAGTAGACATCAAATAAATCTGCCTCATTTTTCTCAGTCAGTCTATTACTTACTAAAATACATTAAAATTGCTACTGAACAATCAAAATTAAGTTTCTCCTACAAAACCCCACTTACTATAGTTTTAGCCCATTTCGGCAGATCAACTAAATTAAAGTATTATTGTATGACACAAAATTCAACTCATTGTCTGCTAAAGACTCTTCTTGGCTTATTTGCCATTGAAGTTTTAAGTGTCAGTAAGGTTGGTTCTTGATTCAAACTGTGAATCATTAACTGTGTTTGTAGGACTAGATCATTTCATTCATTTATCTTTGATGAACACAATCTCAAAGAACTCTGTAAGTCTAGATTCTTTTAACACAAATTCGATAGATCTAACATATGTCCACAGAACTACATTCTGCACTTTCTAAACACACACAAATATTTGTTGTAGGTCCTACTTTAGGCTTTCTAGGGTCATGTACTCTAATAAATGTATCACAACACAAATTTTCACTTTAACAAAATTATTTGTGTTTTCATGCCATGATCTATAAGGTGTATTCAATTTAGAGTGTAGTAACACATTAGAGATATGATTAACAATACAACATCACTCATGATTACACAAAATAAACAACGATCAGTATTATAGAATTTAACATTTTACTAAGTGTTTGATTCTAACTTTTATCAATACCATTTAACTTTTGTAAGTAGAGTGCAGCAGAGATTATGCCATATGCAAACTTCTCTAAAATCATTGAAACATATCCACTACCTCGATCAAATCTGAACCCTTGATTTTTAGCATTTAACTATATATATATATATATATATATATATATATATATGTGTGTGTGTGTGTGTGTTTTTAATTCATTAAGAATAACAAGTGCTTCATTCTTCATATATATGGCAAACTTATACTAATCATCTACAAAAGTGATTAGATACTTCTGACCAACAATTATCTCGTCTAGTCACAAAGCTACTGAGATCACAAATATCAGAATGTATTGACTCAAGAAGTTGTGTGCTCCTAGAGACCATACTAAATGATTTTCCAGTGATCATAATCTGAGCACAACTTTCATATTTGTCATATTTAATGGAGTGTCATTTAGCAGTTTTATAAGTTTTAACAAGAACAAACAATTTAATATATAGTTCTCAAATCCTATCCAATTATGCTATGTTTAGGAACTATACACAATTAGAACTATTGTTATTAATTGTCTCATTTGTTAAACTCAACTTATACATGTGATTGACAATATATGCACATTATAAGAGTTAATACAAAATTACTCTACCACATTTCACAAAACTATTTGCTTTCTCTAGTGATTCTAACAATGTCCACTTGCTCAAACACATTGAGCGAAGAGTTCTTTCCTTTATTCGTTCTTCATCATCTTCATAACGCTAAATGAGATAATGACTAACATATTATAATTCAACTTTGCACACACAGTACAATGAACGAAAAATAACAAAACGTAACTAATGGAGTCATATCGTAAATTAAGAGATGCTCTCTCCTAAGTTACAGACATTTGTTATACATCTTATACATCAAAATTTTTATTTTATTTTATTAGAGAAACAAATATATAATCTCACACAAACTGCAAATAATGGATTTGTCAAAATATCTATACACATAGTATGATAAAGCACTTAACACCCCTAAACATGCTAGTTTTCAAAGCAAGAATAACTATGATCTAAAACTCTCAATCATGTGATCAAAAGCACAAAACTTTAACACATTCATCACATAAAACTACTAATAAAGATTAGAGTAGATCATACCGACACTTCGAGTTAGAAGTGTTTTTCAAATTCGATGGAGAAGCCTGCGTAGTGCAGACTTATCATATAATGATGCAAATTCATTGTCTCCAATACACACAATTTGTAAGTAACTTTGGAGTTCCTACATTCATCAAATTGTTAAAGATTAGCCAATTAAACAAATTATTAGCACTATCTTTTTCATAATAATTTAATTGGAGATTCAATTTTATAGTCAAAGCTTATAGTTTATCAAAATGAATATTTGATCCATAGCACGTAGCCAAAGCAGTTATTCAGATTTGTATTTAATTAAACAATGCATAACACGGTTTTGAACTTTAGCACTTAGCAACAAAATTCAAGTAAATAATTAAATAACAATTTTAATTTGGTGAAGAACTTATCTTTAATTTAGATCTGATCCAATCCAAATATATTTGGATTTAGTCTTAACAGCATTCTTATTGCTTTCACCAACTGCATCCACATCTCATATTGTGCTTTCTCTTTCAACTGTTAAATTCAGAACTATCAAACGTATCTAGTTTCGGATTCTTGTATGCCCAATTAAGTTTTTCTTTCTCAAAGAATAAACTGTAAATTCCAAAATCTAGAGGGTTTATTCTGAATAATTACTACTTACGTAATTTCAGTTAAGGAGAATGGTTTTTTTTCTGTAAACTGTGTAATAAACAATTAAAACATAAAATAATATTAAAGAATAATCACAAATCTTAAAGTTTAGAGTGGACTATATCTTGATAAAGATCAAGTGGCAATTTGAATGCACAGCACTATACAGTAGTGGATCTGACGTTATGTGTCGAACATACAACGGCAAAAAACCCAGCCAATAGAAATCTTTTTCTTGGTTGAATCTGAGTCAAACCCCAACACACCGAAGTCTGATCTTCAACCTAAACACATAAGACCAAGTCCTTAACCAAAAGGACTCTTTTCTTGGTCATTTATGAGTCAAAAGAACACACACCGGATCCCTTCCTTGACCCCAAACACCAAACACCATGATGAACCAATCAACAAATCAAATCAGAACAGATCTGATCTGTCAATTGAGTGCTCGGGAAGAAAAAAAGGAAGAAGGAGAGGGCGGTGTGTGCACGCCGGCAGCTATCCTGGGCAGCAGCAGTGTGTGCACGCCGACGGATGTCCTGGGCGGCAGTGGTGTGCATCGACGTCGACGTCGCCAAGGGAGGCAGTGCCCATCGGCGGTGACGTTTGGATTGCGGCGACGTCGGTGACAGCGATGACTGCATTGGCTATCAGAGACGAATTCTGACGAAATGTCAACATCAACGATCACGGAGGTGGTGGCCACATGTTGCGATGCCTGAGGTCGTGTGCCGCCGCCGACGGCTAGTGGAGGCGAGGACGACAACGGCGATCAAATCCCGACAAACGGTGATTTCATTGATCTCTCTTAATCTCAAATTAATTACAAAATTTTCAAGATTGTTAGAGATTATGAGAGATTATAACAATGGAAATTAGGGTTAATATCCTAGACTAAGGTGCTTGAGATATTTACCCTAGGTATCAAAATTGGAATACCTTGACTACTATCACAAGCCAGTATTTATAGAATAAATACTGGTTTTGGTACTGGGTTCTCAACCTGCGTTCCGATATCCATACAATTAGTACGTGTAACACACATGTTACCCATAGAATAATATTACACATAATATTATTCATATAGTGAGAATATACCTATATATCCAACAGTTAGTAGCTCTACCCAAGCGGAGTTAAATGTGTTACTATCTTAAGGTGATGTAACTCATCATAACTTCTTAATTCTATGCTAGCTTTTCTATGTGTGGACGAATTAGAGGAGGTCTCGTTCGAGACAGGGGACATGTCGAAGTGGTTCCGCGTGAGCAGCTCCCTCGCTCCCAACCTCAAGTCCGACCTGATCGACTGCATTCGCCGCAATGTCGACCTCTTCGCCTGGAAGCCCTCCGATATGCCCGAGATCTCCGAAGACCTGATCATGCACAAACTCAGCGGATCCCCGGCTTGAAGCCGATCGTTCAGAAGCAACGTAAGTTCGCCCCGGAGAGGCAGCAGGCAATGAAAGCGGAGGTGGACAAACTCTTGTCTGCTCGTTTCATACAGAAGGTCAGCTACCCTGAGTGGCTGGTGAACGTCGTGATGGTCAGAAAGGCAAGCGGGAGCTGGAGGATCTGCATAGACTTTACTGACCTCAACAAGGCGTGCCCCAAAGATCTGTTCCCTCTCCCCAGCATCGATGCTCTGATCGACGCAACGTCGGATCGCGAGCTCCTTTCTTTCATGGACGCCTTCTCAGGCTACAACCAGATCCGAATATTCCCCCTTGATATAGCCAAGATCTTCGTTACAGACCAAGGTCTTTATTGCTACCGGGTTATGCCCTTCGGGTTAAAGAATGCCGGTACTACTTATCAGAGGCTCGTCAACCGAGTCTTCAAGGATCAGATCGGTCGCAACATGGAGGTGTACGTCGATGACATGCTCGTCAAGAGCCAACAGGGACAGGACAACGTCGTCGACCTAGAAGAAGCCTTTGGGGTCCTTTGGACCCACAATATGAGGCTCAATCCGGTGAAGTGTGCATTCGGCATCTCCTTGGGGAAATTTCTTGGGTTCGTCGTCAGCCAACTCGACATCGAGGCGAACCCCGAGAAGATCCAATCTATAATAGACATTGCCCCTCTTAGAAACATCAAAGAAGTCCAGAGGCTCACAGAAAAACTGGCAGCCATCGGCCTTTCCTCTCCAAGTCCGGAGAGAAGTCTATCCCGTTCTTCAAAGGTTTGCGCGAAACCGGAGGCTTCGAGTGGGGTATTCAGCAGCAAGAGGCATTCGCCCAATTGAAAGAGTACCTCGCCAACCCTCCACTCCTCAGCAAGCCCGAACCAGGTGAGCCCCTCTGGCTTTATCTTTCGGCTTCGAAAAATGTGCTCAGTGCCGTTCTCGTTCGAGAAGAAGACGGAGTCCAAAAGCTGTTATACTACGTGAGCAAGGTTCTGCTCGCCACCGAGACCAGATACTCAAAAATGGAAAAGGTGGCTTACGCCCTGGTTATGGCCGCACGGAAGCTCCGTCCCTATTTCCAGGTGCATTCAATTCAGGTACTCACGAACCAGCCTCTGAAGGCCGTACTCTACAAGCCCGAGAGCTCCGGACGACTGGTCAAGTGGTCAATCGAGCTCAGTCAATACGACATCGGCTATCAGCCAAGAACGGCCATCAAGGAGCAGGCACCTCTTCAAACAGTCATACACCATGAAAAGAATCCCCACGGGAGAGTCGCCATTCAATCTGACATACGACACGGAGGCCGTAATTCCCCTAGAGATCGGGCTCCCTTCGCCCTGGATCATGGCCTTCGATGAAGCAAGCAACTCGGCACAGCTACGTGCTGACCTGGATCTCATAGACGAGGTCAGGGAGAAGTCTGCCATCAGAAGAAACACCTACCAGCAGAGGATCGAAAGGTTCTACAATAAAAAGGTGCGTCCTACCGACATCAAGCTAGGAGACCTCGTCCTCCGGAAGCTGGCAATATCTAATCCCGGCCAAAAGAGGAAACTGGCCCCAAACTGGGAAGGCCCATACAAGGTTTCTGAGGTCGTACGCCCAGGCACATATCGCCTCACCAATCCGGAGGGCAAGGCTGTCAAGAGGCCCTGGAACGCGGAGTACCTCATCAAATTCCTCCAATATGAGGATTAGCCTCTGCAGATGCCCACATGTAAATTATAAAAAAGTAATCGGCACGTCGTGCCTTGTTTTGTAAAGTCAAAATATGTTGTAATTGTGCCAGCTTTCTTAAAACAAGCTTCGGCTTCGTATTAGCTCTCTTAAAAAACATGTCTCGGGCTCGACCTTCGGAAGAAACTGCGAGCCACAAAAAGCTTCCCTTACAAGCTTGGGGCTCGGCGTTCGAAAGAAACCGCGAGCCACAAAAAGCACCCCTTATAAGCTTGGGGTTCGGCCTTCGGAAGAAACTGCGAGCCACAAAATGCTTCCCTTACAAGCTTAGGGCTCGGCATTCGGAAGAAACCGCAAGCCACAAAATGCTTCTCGTACAAGCATGGGCTCGGCACTCGGACGACACCTCGAGCTAGAATAAGTCATCTCTAAGGTATGAGGGCTCGGCATCGGCCTCGAGCATGGTTTGGGATTGTTCAAGCCCATCAACCTATGCGCTCGGCGATGACTGCCAGCTACACCCGTGCTATCTTTTCGAGAACAGGTGTGGGGGCTCAGCGTCGACCTCGAGCAAGGGCTTGGCTTTTTTCAAAGCCACACGACCTTTACTGTAATACCCCGTATTGGCAGCGAACAAACGACTGGTCCATTAAGCAGTAGACTGTACTGCATAGTTGGGCCGGATTGGTTGGGCCAGATTTGAGAAGGATTTGAGAAATTTAGTCCCACATGGGAGGTGCACAAAAACTAATTTGAGTATAAATATAATTAGCCAATGATCAAGAGTCACCTAATTGGTTAACCACCTTTTGAGTGGCAGCCTGTGGTGGGCAGTTGTACTATATAGTATCTAATTTGTCTTCGAAAAATATTAAATTTGTCTGAGTATTGGGGCGGGGCGTTACATTTACGCTCGGCGACGACCTTTAGCTACGCCCATTATTGACTTCTCTAAGGTATGGGGGCTCGGCATCGGCCTCGAGCATGGTTTGGGCTTGTTCAAGTCCATCAACCTATGCGCTTGGCGATGACCGCCAGCTACACTCGTGCTATCTTTCAGAGAACAGGTGTGGGAGCTCGGCGTCGACCTCAAGCAAGGCCTTGGCTTTTTTCAAAGCCACACGACCTTTACGCTCGGCGACGACCTTCAGCTACGCCCATCACTGGCTTCTCTAAAGTATGGGGACTCAGCATCGGCCTCGAGCAAGTTTTGGGCTTGTTCAAACCCATTGATGTGTCTAATTTATATACAAATATTTGTACTCATTTGTCAATTAAAATTGCTTGTTTTCGTTGATATTGTCTATTATTCATCTTATTTCTATAGGATTTCATTTAATTATTTATTTTTGAAGAAATAATATTTTTGATGCAAAAAGTAAAGATTTGTGGAAAAAATCAACAAACAAAGTAAAATAATGGATTTATCAATTTTTATTGTTTTGTCGAGTTAAAAGTGCGACAAATAATTTTAAAAGGATTTTTATACGCTAATATGATTTATAGTTAGTTTAATTAATTTTAAACTAATTAATTTTATTTTATTTAAAAATCCTAATTTCTGGTCTTATTTTGTATATGCAGCAGCACGTGGTTGGCAGAAAAGACAGAAAAGAAAGAAAGAGAAAGAAATAAAATTCTGGATTAAAAAGAAAAGAAATATATAAGGAGAATGGACTATTCTGCAAAAAGTGCAAACCCTAACTCCTATTCCGTTCTCTATAAATACAAATCAAAGGGAGAGAGTACAAACCAGGAGGTGACGGCTAATTAAATAAAAAAAAGAAAACAGAAAAGTAACAGAGAGAGAGACAGAACTTTTCTCTCTCTGTCTCTAACGAATCACTGGGCTGCTTCTTCTTCTTCGACGTGGGACCCGACAGCAGCAGCAGGCTGATTGGACTCGTGCACAGATTCCGAGGCGATTCTGACGCTTGACTCGACATCGGCTCAGAGTCCTGGGTGCTGACCTGGCGCGCGAAATCCAAGACGACGCAAACAGTTGCTGGCGCGGGTGACAGACGCGACAGCACGTGACGTGGATCTGACCGGCGCGGTTTTCGAACTGACGGTGACTTTTTGGGCTTCAGATTTTGAGACAGAAGAGGGGTTTGCTTTAAATTTTGTATTCTTTTTATATCTCATCTTCTTCTCTATATTTTTTTTAGATGCAATCTAAACATTTTTATTAATTGCAAATTGCACATGAACTGAATGTATTGTTCTAGAGGCTAAGATGTAGCCGAGTTTTGTAGGACACAAATTTTAATTCCTTATTATTACTCTATTTTTCTGGGTTGTGTTTTAATTTTATTATTTATGCGTACAACATGGTGGATAGACATTTGTATGATTTTTCAAATCATAAAGAGACCGAACAGGTTATTTATGATTAATAAAAATTAATACCGTATATTGGAGGACGTGACCGTTAGGAAATCCAATTTCTCAATTAATAATTTGATGGATAGGCGAAGAATTAGTTGAGAATAATTTTTATACTACGTGGATAGAGTGGTTAATATCTTTAGGATTTTGGTCTACAATTTGGAAAGATAATATCTTTAATTCATAAGGAGTTAGAATTTGTGTGTGTGATAAACGAGGTGAACCAAGAACCCTAGAACTAATTTTACCATTAACAAAGTACAAGAGCTTCACTATTTCACAGCCCTCTCCCTCTTCACCAATTTAGTTAGTTTTAAGTAGATTAAGTTAATTTAGTTGTTTTATCATTTCTAAATTTCGATCTTCCAAATAATGATTCATCTAACGATATCAGTACTCAGTAAAATATCTAGTCTCTGTGGGTTCAACACTCTACTCATTTAACTATATTACTTGTGCGATTTTGTACACTTGCAAAAATTTAACAGCAAGTTTTTGGAACCTATGCACTTGGCGATGACCACCAGCTACACCCGTGCTATCTTTCCGAGAACAGGTGTGGGAGCTCGGCGTTGACCTCGAGCAAGGCATTGGCTTTTTTCAAAGCCACCTGACCTTTAGCTCGGCGACGACCTTCAGCTACGCCCATCACTGGCTTCTCTAAGGTATGGGGGCTCGACATCGACCTCGAGCATGGCTTGGGCTTGTTCAAGCCCATCAACCTATGCACTCGGCGATGACCACCAGCTACACCCGTACTATCTACCCGAGAACAGGTATGGGGGCATGGCGTCGACCTCGAGCAAGGCCTTGGCTTTTTCAAGCCATGCCCTTTATGCTCGGCGACGACCTTCAGCTACACCCATAACCAGCTTCTCTAGGTATGGGGGCTCGGCATGGCCGGGGCTTTTTCAAACTCTGCAGCCTATGCGCTCGACGATGACCTCCAGCTACACCCATACTATCCACCAAGGTGTGCACATGAGGGCTCGGTGTCGACCTCGAGCAAGGCCTTGGCTTTTTTCAAGCCATGCCCTTTACGCTCGACGACGACCTTCAACCATGCCCGTTCCAAAAAAAATTCCTTAAAGATTTAGGGCGCTCGCCTTCGGCAAACGCCCGAGCCCCGGACCGTTGGTTGACCCACCTCTCATCCGCGAACAACTCGGGGTTTACGGCTTTCAGAGCCAAAACTCCGAATTGTTCGAGGGCGGCAGGGGAGCCACCGACCCATGACTCTCGCCGAGCCTCCGGACCAATTGGTTGACCCACCACTCATCCGCGAGTAACTCGGGGTTTACGGCCCTCAAAGCCGAAATCCCAAATTGTTCGAGGGTGACAGGTGAGCCACCAACCCAGAACTCTCGTACCAAAATTCTACTTATGGGCACCCGCCATCGGCAGGCACCCGAATCTCACCTCCGGGGTCGACCCACCTCTCACCCGCTGACAGGTCGGGGTCAACGACCCTCGGAGCCAAAACCCCAAATTGTCAGTGGGTGGTAGATGAGTCACCGCTAGTTGCTGATGAAAAAACAATAAGGAGATGGGGATTATATAGCCCCCTGAGCAGCGCATTTATTACATCGGAAAGTCCAAACGGCAGAAGGCAAAACGTCGCCATTAATGTTTATCGGAAGGTGAAACATCACTCATTGGGCGTTACCGGCAAGAAACTATGGTTCGGCTCCCGAGCAAGCCACGAACCGACCGCCCCTTTTGCCTCGGCAACAATCTCGAGCTACACTCATGCCCCCCTCACTCAACAAATCATCAATGTTAAAGAAGTCGAAGTTTTTATTACTTATAGAGTGCCAGAAACGACCGCCCAATATAATGAAAAGCTTACAAATCACTCATCGCTCGGCCTAAAACTCAAACTCGGTGCTTCCCACGGGATCCTTTGCCCGCTCGGCAGGTCCGGCCAGCGAGGGTACCCCGGAAACAGAGCTTTCCGCATCAGCAGGCTGGGCTGCCTCCAAGAAAAAGATCGGAGAAGGTCCCAGCACGGGATTGCTCGCCTCCTCGACCAGACCGGCACCTAGCAATAGCGTCAGCCTACGAATCTCCAACTCTTTCTCTACAACAGTCTCACGAAGAAAAGACTCCGAAACCGATCGCCTACTCGAGGCATCCGAGATCGACCAGTTCGTCTCAACTGCCGACCAGTCCCGGTCGGCTATGGCCTTCTTCAGGCGAGCGACCTCCAGGCTGAGTTCCCTAAACTTATTCATGAAGTAATCAACTGCAGCCTTTTGATCCCAGTCCTGCTTACGTTGGCGAGCCAGGACACTCTCCGTGTCCTCTAGCCCCGCTCGGACCCAGGAGACCTCGGCAGAACCAAGGTCGGCGCCGAGGACCACACGTGTTTACCAAAAAAAGGGGAAAAACAAAAGGTCACAAAAGAGATGAAAAAAGACAAGTCACAGAGCATCGGCCAAAAAATCCTATTTTATAAAGTCAAAGTTTGTTATTAAAAAATGCGGTGGCCAGTCCGCGTAAGGCGTTTACAAAATCAAAAGGGAAAACCTAAACTACGCTTGAGGTGGGGATGGCACCTCTTCGTCAGCAGGATCGCCCCCGACCTCCTCTTGGTGAGGGTCCCCCAATTCCTCCCCACCACCGGGCGTGGGCGGATGCTCGGGCTGCCAGTTGAAGTGCAGATGGTCGACCCGTTTGTCCGGGTAGATCAGCATGAAGTGCTCCTTCGTCTTGGCATAGGCCTCGTCCTGGGCCAGGATCAGAGTGTGCGCCATGAAAATCTGCGCCTCTTCCATGGCCTTCTTCGCCTTCTCGGCCTCTACCTGGGCCTTCTCCTTGAAGTGGGCCAGCTCGGTCTTACGAGCGAGTCCATCTGAGCCTCATGGATCGCCTCTTTGTCCCGGGCCTTCTTCAGCTCGGTCGTAAGCTTGGAGATCTTGCAGAAATACTTCTCTGCATTCATCCTCTCGATGAGGACCTCCTTCTCCATGCACTGGTGGTAGTGCTGCCCATGGAGTAATGCCTGGCTGAAGAAGAACAAGTTAGAAAAATCCTGAACTCTAAAATTCTGCGCACATGAAACACACCGAACACTTACCGAGAATTGCGCCTGAGCCCACCTCGTGTAGGCGGCCCCGAACATCTGCGTCGCCAGATTCATCTGGTCCTGCTCCATGGCGATATGCTCCGCCGCCTCCATCGCCACCGAGCCCTCGAGCAGGCTGTCCCCTACCTTGACCCCTCCAGCCCGGAATGTGCGGCTGCGAGCCCTGCCTGCTCACCATCTCTGCGGCATCAGAGTGAGGGGGCGGGGGCCTCTACTCTTGAACCTCGGCTAACTTCTTACTTTCGGAGCTCACCCCCGGTTCCTTCTCCGACCTCGACGAGTGGTGAGGCCTCTTCACCCTCTTTGAGGGCGGCTGCTCGGGAGCCGACGTCGGCACCTTGCTGGACCCTGCAGCCGATGCTCCACCCTTCTCCTGCGTGGCTTTCCTCGCCAATTCAACCCTCCTCTTGGCCGCCAGTTCTACTATGGTATTTCGGTTGACAAGCTCCTTGGCAGACATTTCTACATAAAAAAAAGTAAACATGTTAACGCGAAGGCAGAGACAGAATAGAAACAAAAACATACTAGGGTTGGCCGGGCTCAGTCCGGCTCGGGCAAGGTGTAGCTCCGTGATGCGAGGCCACCCGATGATGTGCCCCTCCACGATCTTATCGACCTTCGCCCACTCCTTCTCAGTCAGATCTCTTCGCTTTGGCGGCTTATTGTTCGACTTTCCAAAATTCCAAACGGTGGGGATGTCCCAAGGCTTCTCGCTCCAGACTATGAAGTACTTATCTTTCCACTCCTTGATGGAGTCTGGATGTCCGTGCATCACCTTCTTGTGAGGACGGGGCGAAAGATAGAAAATCCCCTCATGGTCCCTGAGCGAGCTCATCCCCAGGATGGCTCGGAAGTAAGTCAGCCTCGGCTTAATCCCCTTCTCCTGACATTTCAAAATGAAACACACCAAGTGTTTCCAAGAGTTAGGGCCGTACTGCATGGGGCTCAGCTCCCCCAATTCAGCACCCTCTTGATGAACGGATGCAGTGGAAGTCTCAACCCCGAGACGAAAACGTCCTCAGGGAACATGCAAAAGCTCGACTCAAGGGTAGTGGTCGGGTGAATTCCTGGGTTCGACACAAGAAGCTCGAACTCCCACGGAATGAAGTAAGCCGCCCTAAAAAATGGGTGAGTAGTCCCTAGGCAGGGCGCACTTCACACTGTCCATCTTGATCATGGACCGGCCTTCGTCCCTCAACAGCGAGGTATACGCTAGAAGATCCTCCACATCGTCAGGATACATCCTGATCAACCCTAGATTTTTGCTGGAGAGATGGGGGTACGTAAACCCGGAGCCATACTCATGCTTGTCCTTCTCGGCCGGACTGTCGGGCCGTATCCACTTCCTCTTCCTCCTTCGGGGGTGATCCTTCCTATCCGGGGAAGGGGTCACTAGGGGAGGCAACGGTGGGAGGTCTGTCTCTTCTTCGCCTACCTTTTTCGCGGTCCCTCCGACCTTGCCATGGTCACTACCACCTTCAGTCCCGTGCTCGGACCCCTCCTGACCATCGCCCTCCTCGACCTGCTCCTCTTCTTCCGGGCCTCCTTCCCTGTACTCATTCTCCTCCTCCACAAGCCCCTCTCCCTCGGGGTCCCTCTCTTCGTGCTCCTCCTCTGCAGGCTCCTTACCCGGCCTACGGGATTGCAAGGGCTCTACGATAAAAGCTACATCGCCCTCGCTATCCGACCCTCCTACTGACAGAACCTCCTCCTTTACCGGGTGCAGGTCACCAGACAAAAAAGATATTGAAGACGAATGAACCTCCTCCTCGGCGTGACTTGAAGTGTCTGCCTCGGAGCCGGACTGAGACCGTGACATTTTAAAGCAAAAATACTAACCTGTTTCACCAGAGAATGCAAAGGTCAACAGAAACGGAAAGCGGTCGGCGGCGGTGTGCAAGGGAATTTCTGTTAGGAAGAGGATGAAAGCAAAGTGAAGAAGTGGGGTGGGGGGAGGGAGATTTATAAGCACAAACGGGACTCCTCGAATTCCTTCAAAGAAATCTGGCCGTCTGATCTTCATCATTAAGATCTAACGACCACTAAGATCTTGATGACGTAAGCCTAGAACGCAAAAATACTTTCTTACCCTCGGCTCTGTTGACCAACGCGGTGGCTCGGTGCGCAGGTTCAAACTTCTCGGGCACTTCAGCTTTATTCACCCAAAGTTCCTCCCAGTAAGTTTCTCTCAATGGCTTCAGGGTCGACGCTCGAATGTCACCACGAGCCCCAAAAAGTTTCTCCTAAACTGCTTGGACCTCGATGCTCGGATGACACTGCGAGCCCCAAAAAAATCTCTCAATGGCTTCAGGGTCGACGCTCGGATGTCACCTCGAGCCACAAAAAAGTTTCTCCTAAACTGCTTGGGCCTCGACGCTCGGATGACACTGCGAGCCCCAAAAAGTTTCTCTCAACGGCTTCAGGGTCGAAGCTCGGATATCACCACGAGCCCCAAAAAGTTTTTCCTAAACTGGTTGGGCCTCGACGCTCGGATGACACCGCGAGCCCCAAAAAAAATCTCTCAACGGCTTCAGGGTCGACGCTCGGATGTCACCGCGAGCCCCAAAAAGTTTCTCATAAACTGCGTGGGCCTCGACGCTCAGATGACACCGTGAGCCCCAAAAAGTTTCTCACAATGGCTTCATAGTCGACGCTAGGATGTTACCGTGAGCCCCAAAAAGTTTCTCCTAAACTGCTTGGGCCTCGACGCTCGGATGACACCACGAGCCCCAAAAAATTTCTCTCAACGGCTTTAGGGTCAACGCTCGGATGTCACCGCGAGCCCCGAATTATCCCACAACCAATGAGGGGCTCGCCTCCCGACCCTAGACACTCGGCAAGAAGGAACCCTACTCCACGGACTCCTAAGTCCTCTTGCTTTTCCAACAAGTGAGGGGGCTCGTCTACCGAGCTCTATGCTTGGCCAACGGCTTGGGGCTCGGAGCTCGGATGTCACCGCGAGCCCCGAATTTTCCCACAATCAGTGAGGGCTTGCCTTCCGACCCTAGACGCTCGGCAAGAAGGAACCCTACTCCACGGACTCCTAAGTCCCCTTGCCTTTCCAACAAGTGAGGGGCTCGTCTACCGAGCCCCTACGCTCGGCCAACGGCTTGGAGCTCGGAGCTCGGATGTCACCACGAGCCCCGAATTATCCCACAACCAGTGAGGAGCTCGCCTTCCGACCCTAGACGCTCGGCAAGAAGGAACCCTACTCCACAGACTCCTGCATCCTGTTCCTTTTCCAACAAATGAGGGGGCTCGTCTACCAACCCCCTACGATCGGCCAAGCGACCTCGGGGTCGACGCTCGGATGTCACCGCGAGCCCCAAATTATCCCTACCAAGTGAGGGGCTCGCCTGCCGGCCCTAGACGTTCGGCAAGAAGACCTCCTACTCCAGGGGTCTCGATGCCCCCTTGCTTTTCCAACCAGTGAGGGGCCTCGCCTCCCGACCCTAGATGCTCGGCAAGAAGACCCCCTACTCCATAGGTCTCGACGTTTCCTTGCTTTTCCAACAAGTGAGGGGCTCGTCCACCAGCCCTCGACGCTCGGCGAACCGAGCTCCGATGCTTCTGCACCCGACACCCCTCGTGACTCCAAGAGGGGATCCCCTTCATCCTACCCCACTGACCTCTTCTGAAAGATACGAATCACGTTCTTCGCCGTACAAACCACCCCGCTCTTCCTACAAAGACAAAAAACAACTCCTACACAGCTGCATTACCCAGCCCTCTAGGAGTGGGGGGCTCCTGATATGGGTCAGATGACGTGGCCCCTCCTGGGCCACAGGATCCCCTCAAAAGCCGTCCACCCCTAATCATCAGGACAGCCAGATCAGCCCTAAATCTCCTGGGCTTCTGCCACGTCAGGCCCACAGGCGACCGGGTCCAGACTCGGCTCCAAACGGGTTCAGACCCGGTTGGCACTGCCTATAAATACCAGGCCCTCCCCCCTTCAAAAGGTAATCAATCTCTCCCCTCTCAAAACCCTAGTTACTGTTACTCTTCAGTGACTGACTAGATCGTCGGAGGGCCTGCCACCGAGATCAACCCCGGTGTTCCTAGGCCGAGTGCAGGTACACGAGACTTCCGGATCTGAGCTTCCAGATCCGAGCCGAGCATCCTACCTCCACCTGGCTCCCGCCTACTCCCGAGCTGTTCCCTCGGCTGAGGGTCGGGCGTACCGTTAGTACCGAAACTTTCGCAAAAATACAAATTGAGAAGAACTCACACCTGGTGCAGCCACCCCCAAAAACAAACCGCATTAAATTCTATTTTAGATCTATTGTTTTGCTCTTTTTGTTATATATTAATGAGCTTGTAAATTGTTTGTTTTTGTTTTAAAATAATTGGAGAAGCTTAGGTCTTCCATTCATGCAAAGGAACACTATCTATCCCCCTGGTCTCAATACTAATGGAAGTATTATAATAATGTTGACAATTTTCAAAATTATACGTTATTTTTTAATAATTATTCTCCTTTTTTTTAAAAAAAAAAAACAGGAAATAGGGTAAGTTATTCTCCATTTTTATAGCACTAGACTAATTAAGCCACTTCCAATCATAATTATGGGTTTTATAGAGTTTACACAAACTAATTACAATCATTATTATATATAGAGTTTACACAAATTCATCACCTATCAAGTACAGAAAGACTCACGTAGAAAGAAACACCTTCCTTCGCACATTATAAATTCTCACACAACTCTCAGATACATTCTTTAGCATCTCACAAGTCACAAGTATCAGATTCTTTCTTTCGTCAAGCATAGCGCACCTCTAGGTTTTTGGGGGTTCAAGTATCTCTCGTTCTATAAAATGGGAAGAGCAAACTGCTTGAGATTTGTTACCGATGTGGCACCACTGCAGCTGGTGAGAGTGGTGAAGCTCAGGGTGTCGAAAACCCTAGACACCATTTGCAGAGGAGGAGCCGGAATCTGATGACATCCATCGGAAGCCCTCTCTTCCTCGTTTCAGTGCATCCCCTTTATTTCTTGTGATTGATATATAGTTGAGAGAAAAAGATGATAGAACTAGGTCATGTGTTTTAACTTTTATAATTTTGTATCCAACATTGATGTAAGAATGATATTTATACAAATGTAGTCTCATTTATATATAAAAATGCTAATTTAAGACCATCACCACTGCATAAAATATGATAATCAGTAAAGTTGTGCAATATTCCAACTGTAAAAACCAGGGTACAGGAAAGTATCAAATCTTTAGTGTTAAGATGAAAAGATCAAATGTAAGCAACTAGAAATGAATGAACATTTACAAACATCTTGCAATTTACAAGTATCGTGCTATTTGAGATTCCATGGCATCTCTCAGCTCGAAAGATATCCAGACACTAAATCACGATTGCAACTCGCAAAGTGCAAATTACAATGGACATTGAGCACAAAACAATTTGTATACGAAGGGAATAGTTAGTTCACCTCTAAAAACTAATTCCAACAAAATGGTCAGCACTTCCACCAGCATCATGCGATCTTCATATAAGACAGATCTTCATATAAGACAACGGCAAGCCAATTAGTTGAAACTCTCGTTATAAAAGAACTCCTTTAAGAAGCAGAAGAGAAAGATTCATGTGATTTCGTACAAGACAATCAATGGCAGCCCAATTAGTTGAAACTCTTGTTATAAAAGAACTCCTGAAAGAAGCAGAAGAGAAAGATTGAAGGATTGTGAATTGCAAAGAAAAGTAAAATAACACAATCAGGAAATGTGCAGACCCGTTATAAACTGAGACTGATGTAGCAGCATCTATTTTCAAAATCTTGTTAGCAGCACCGAGAAACTTGATGGATAGAACTAAAGAGCTACCATTTGTGAAGGGAATTATACGGGAGTTTGGATGCCCCCACTATAGACTCTCCAAGAACCATCATCATGTCTCTTTAAGATGTACTGGACCTTATATGTACTGCAAAAATACAATATGTAAGGAAGGTGAGTGAAAACTCAACACTACTCTACTATATAAACAAAGACTAGTCCACAAGACCACAACTTATTACCTGTAATATGTTGGTTTTTTGGGCTGAGATTCATCCACAAGTTCGGCAGCTTCCTCCAACAATGCCTCAATTTCAGCAAATTCACAACCTTCGTCATCAGTTCCTATGTCAGCTCTCAGGATGGACAGCTGCAATAAAACGAACCTCCAAAAGCACGACTGGGCTTTTGCAGAATTGGCTAAATCTTGCCACTGTTATATTAAAAAAGACGAAAACACAAATTACCGAGAAGGCCAAGAATGGGTACTTGCCAAAAGAATTTATGGTAGATTTTCTAGCAAAATGCCTTAAGTTTAATTTCCATACGTATATAGCAACATGATTTACAATAACATAAGAAGTTGTTTTAGCCTTCTACCTATTACATGTGTAATTTTTTAGAGAAAAATATTTTCTTTTATACAAAATAGGGTATTTAGTCATAAAGTGAAACAGGTAAGGTAATGAAACTTCAGGTCGTTTATCTTAATCACCCAAGAAATTAAGAGCCTCCTCAGAGGATTTACCTTTGAAAGCATTGATCCAGCAAGAATCTCAGGGAGGATCTGAATCTCATGATTAGGTCCTAATGCCTCTGCCTTGATCTCTTGCCATTTCTTCACAAGGGCTTCGGCTTCCTCTAGAGACATCTGTGTCGTTTGTAGAGTACCAGTAATTACTGATGCTGTGGTTAAAGATGAAAGATCATCTGTTGGCCATTTGTCTTGGACAGTCCGCACATTTGTTCTATGCTTTAGGTTTTGCTTCAAATCAATCAAAAGCTTCCCAAGTAGACCAAATAAATTCCTATCAATAAAAGACTTTCTCTGTGAACCTTGAGAAGAATCGATGGTCCATGCAGCAGAACTTGACGATATCTTTGAATTGTTGGGTAACCACTTATGAGGCACCCTCCTGTGCCCTAATTGTAAGGAAAATAACTTGAATGCACTGAGAATAATACACCCTACAATCAGAATGTGTGAAATTCGCCCAGATAAATTTTCAGTTATACTCAAAGTCTCCCAAATCTTGGTTTGATGCAGTCCAAGGTCTCTCTTTAGCTTCACTGATGGACCACTAGGGTTTCCAGAGGTTTTATCCAGGTTCAGTTGGCTCTGCAAGTGGGCTGGTGCCAGTTGCTTTATTACAGATTCACCCAAATGAGTTGAATTTGTATGATGTTGGTCATTTAGCGTGTCATGTGAAAGGCCTGCTGATAGGGTACGATGGCTGAAAGAAGGAACTGGCTTTGATGTGCCACGGTTTTGCTTTCTACCTCCGTGCAACATTCGCTTTGGCCCTCCAAAGAAGTCCGCCTAAATATTGAGTACACTGAGGCATGAGAAGTACTGAAGGAAAACAGGGTACTTTTGAATATTTAAATAGAAAACTCACCAAATACGGCAAGCAATCTCGTGTGTCCAGAAATACACAAAGAACAGCATCCTTCAGCCACGTTTCCTGGCAAATTTCAGCACGTGATCTGGCATAAGACAATTTCAACCTATGGGGAAAAGTTTCTGTGATTAATGACAGTGATGCTGCTTGACAACTATCTTATCCCTAGTATACCATTTTGCATTTAAGAGCTTCCAATGAGAGTACTCATCACTACCATGATCTACTTAACATGAAATTAATAGTGATATAATTTCCAAGTTATCCCTATATCATAAGCCAACAATTATATGTAAAACAATGTCATGACTATCAAACATATTGAGCCATCAGAATAGCCAACTGGCAATCAATCCTGGTAAGTGTATACTTAGCAAAAGCAAACGTAATAATTGAATCATTTATTCAGCAAGAGAAAAATTAAATAATACCAGAAATTGGGTTGCAGTTCCTTTGTCTTTGAATTCTTTAGTTAGAATATTTGATTCAAATCTCCTCAAAGCTGAATTCCCATTCTCCAGAAGTTGTCGAAGCTTTTCAACTGCAACTGTCTCATTCCCCTGACAATCAAAGGTCAGGTTTCCCTTGATTGATCTGCAGACTATACTTGAAGATATTGCGAAACAAATACCTGCCCAAGAAGTAATGAGCAAAAAGCTTCCTCAAACTTCAGATCCACACTATCAGCTGCAATTAAACATTCACAAATGTGTTTTGCTTTGCTAATCTGCATGGCCAAAACCAGTTAAGTTAAATAATTGTAGAAAGACACTCAAGATTTTAATCGTTAGAAAGGAGAATATACCAAATCAGTTTGTCTAGTGGAAAATCCAAGAGCGATATGTGCTATCATAGCCATGTAAAAGCAATCAAAATCAATCACAACCCTCTGGTTCTGAGATTCCAGTGACTTCTTGTTCTTGCGAGCAAAGGCTAGGGCATCCCACGAGATTAGATCAACTATTTCAGAAGCCATTAGCTTTTTCATTGCTTGGCTAAAAAAACAGGGCCAATCTTGAACTCTACAAGAAGTTTCAACATCGAGGCCTTGTCTAACCAACTCCCGCAGGGCTTGAATTGCACCTCGTCTGCGCTCTGTGTTCTCAGGTGTATGAGGGATACCTAGGAGTTCTAATGTGCAAGCAGGTGCAAGCTCCTCAAGGGATTCTTCTATCTATAAGCATGCAAGGTAAAGTATACTACTTGAATTGAGTGGTATATATGGAAGTAATAATGACAGAGGGATGCTGACCTGTGTCAAAAGTGGCATTTTCCCTAAAGAGGCTTTGCTCTTTAATAAATATTGAGCACGAGCAAGGGCTTCAAATCCTTCAGATACTTTATTTTTCTCAAAACTCGCCTTTGCAATTGAGCACTTCAAGAACATACAATTCAGAACAGAAAGAAATTTATAAGGACATATATTACTAAATAGGCAGGCTTTCATTATTCAATTGTTGATCATTTCTTACTTCTGCAAGTGCTATGGAAAAAAGCAAATCGTGGATATATGGCTTGATGTCAGGCATTTGTAGAGCAGCCCGACCAATTTCCAACACCAACTTCTCTTCTCCAACCTGAATGAAGATAATTGGTAATGATTTTTAGAACAGAAGAAAACCTAAAGACGGATACAGACATTCAATTTTTGGAACCAAGAGAAGGATACAGACATTCAATTTTCAGGAAAAGAATACAAATATGCTTTGATAAGATGAAAAGTAGCCTTGATAAGTTTTAATACAAATATGCTCTCTTGGCCTCATTTTGCAATGACGAAAAAGACTAAAGTTTTGTAGAATAAGGTCATGCCTATATACATCAAGAAACCAAAGAATGGACTGACTTTAATTACTTAAATAACACTTCTGTAGATCGGTATAGTCTATAACAAACCCAATAGAAAGTTTTGAATGGATATTTTTATCATGTGCAGATCACGACAAACAGTTTCAATTCACAGCATGTTTGCACCAGAACATGACCATAATCAACTAAGATATGAATTGTCTACATAAATCAAGGAAAAATGACAAACTGTTTACCTCTTGTAGAAGGCAGAGCACAGCAGGCAACCAGGACCAAGGTATACGTAGGGATGATTTTGGAGGAAGTTTTTCTTTAATATTGCCAGTGTATTCTGGTTCAAATAGAAGCTTGTCCCTAACATCCACCAGGAGATCCTGACAGCAATAAATACAAAGTGTCAGCATATTCTCTTTCTCTTAGAATTTGCATTTTGTCCATAATAGGTGCTCTTCAATAACTACAAGACAGTTATTAGGTACCTGGCGAGAAACAATGATATCTTCTGTATATCCATCCTCAACTTCTGAATTTTTCAAAACCATTGCTGCTTTAACAACCTCATCTTTTTCAGCCTTCCCAGGAACACCTAATATCTGCAATCATATACCATGAAAAATGTAACTCTTTTGAACTCAATAAAGAATTATTCCACCTAAAAATTACGAAAAGAAACATGACAAAGATGCCCTAGGATATGTTCCGTAAACTAAACAAGTGTTAAGAGTGGTAGTACAGTTATAGTTGCCACAGCCTATTACTTTAGTACAACAGGGAAAAAGTGCTATTAATTTAAAAATAATAATAATAGTATGAATTCCACAGAGTGTTCACATCATACTGTCATCCTCTGTTTTAGCATAACATATAACTGATAAGTCTTCTCAATTCTTTTTTTCCTAGACGCTTTCTGAATTGTTTCCCATTATTTGGCCTATCTAATTTAATTCCATCCAAGAAGACTAGTAAGAAAAATATCACATGCAATGGGAGCACACAAGTAATGGAAGAAAGAAGAAATTTAGAAGGAGAAAGTTGGAGTAATGCTCAAATTGAGAGATGAAGAGTTGTAGAAAATTGAGAAAAAATTAGGTTATAGCTTTAGAGACAAGAGTGGGGCAGTGAAGACACTGACCCCTGCCTGTTGAGTGGTTGGAGTTTGTGGATGATGTAATGACCTTTTGGCCAATCAGGAATTTTCCAAGTACATAGATCTTGGCCCCAGTTCACTCACTAGCTTGTGTGCTACTAATGCTGATACCAAGAAGCTAGCACATACACCTCTTTGTAGGGATTTTCATCGGTGTACCTGACACAAGTCACAATTTAATGATCAGGTATCTAAATAACGGTTGTTGCATCAACCTTAGAACTAATTGGTTAGATTAGTTTGGCTGTAAACGTGTTCATGTAAGATTTGAGTTAACCAAACTAACACATTTAGCAGATTATTCTGGTAAGGGGTGATCACTCAAATCTCAACCCATCCAGGCTGCACTTAGTCATCTCCTAAAAAATTCAATAACTTCATTCTTGATGGGTTCCATGGATTCAAATCCTCTCTGATCCAAACCAAGATAACCCATCCTCGACTGGTTACATGGATTGGATCCAAAACAATTCTTTACCTATGCTACAGACTGGGTTAGGCCTCCCTGTGTTGCTGTTGGTGAGATGGATTGGATCAAGAACAATTATTGTCTTCGTTACAAAGACTGGGTGACATCTCTATTTATAATAACCCAATTCTTACCCAATTCTTGTCTGGTTACACGGAATGGGTCCAGAAAAACTTTGTATGTTTGTTACGTCTCCTATTATTGTTATTACTGTTCCGTTTTGATGATATGACTAGCTTAACAAAGTGGCTGTTCACTTGTTCTAATTTAAAGTATGGCATCAAATTTCAACCTTATCCTGATTGGCTAATCGATAAATCTGTTGTACATACATGGTTTGTATCATAAGATGTAACTTACACTTCTTGCAATGTTCTCTTTGATTAGCAGTATGAGCATCTAGCTTTATTACACATAATAAATTGTCACGACTTATTATATTTTCTTCCAACACACCCTCATACAAAACCTAGAGGATTTGTTATGTTCCTTTTCATCTTTAGTTCATCATTCACATTCATGCCCTTCAAATTGAAAGACAAACAAGCAGCAATATAACTCCATGTTTCCAACTGAATCAAATTCCTAGCAGCGTAGGAGTTATAAAAAAATGACAAAAATTTAGAGAGAACAAAAAATCAACTATTCACAATGATAGACTGGTATTCAGAAAACAATCGTGTATTTACTTTATAATTACCATAAGTAACAACCATATACACCTGACACGAAGCACAACAACTTTTCTCAGATTATATATCAGTAATAGATGAATATTTATCAATAACCATCAACTACGATTTTACTATCAGTTATAACATACAACTAGAACTCCCAAGAAAGAACTTCCTGAATAAATGCATTAACATCTCTACATGCACATTCCACTTGTACATTATAGTTTTAGATTTCTCACAACAATTTGTGTATGCCTTTCTCATGTCCATTTCATCTCATAAGTCTTTTTTCATTAAAACAGGTTAGTCACCCTGCACAAGGATCTACCTATAATCAACCCATTCTTAATAGTGTCAAATTCATCACTGAGATAAATTACACAAAAAATAGCGTGCCATGCCACAATACCAAACAACCAATAGTAAATTTGTCCTAGTTAACTACCTTAAACTCTAACAAACATTAAAATCTAACAACAAGTAAAACACAATGCCATACCACTTCTGCTTCAATAACCATCTCCTACATAAACCCCAACAAATTCTGCAATTTTTCTACAACATCAAGCACATTAGTCCAATATAATCATAAAGACATTCTGGTCAGTTTATCAAGGTTTTTTGACAATCTACCCAAAGTCAACCCCACCTCAACTGTGTCACATTCATACAGCAACACGCCATAATACTGAACAACCAATCAACATCAACAATTCACATCGACATAGAGTAAGTTTATTGTACTAATTTCTACAAATTTTCAATAATATAAACCACATTACTTTAATCTAACTATAACTACATCCTAATCCATTCAAAATCCAATACAGAAACCTTAAAAAAAACGACCTGATAACAAGTGACGGGAATCTCAACGCCCGATCCAACCTTCCCTCCGCTCTCAACCGTCGGCACCTCCACCGCCGCCTTCAACCTCGCCGACACCCTCACCTCCCTCCTCGATCCGACCGTACAACCACCGACGGTAACCTTATCGCCTAACAATACAAAATCAAAGGCAATCGCCGGTCTCGAAGCCCTCCTATCGCCGCTGAATCCGACGCACCAGGATGGCGACACGCCGACGACTAGATAGGCCAATGCCATTTCGAGAACCGGAAACCCTAACTAGTTTTTGAACTCCATTAGTGTTAGGATTTCGTGGATTTTTTTTGACGGGTTATCGGAGATTGAAGGAGCTTGAATTTAGTAGATGCTACGAGTATAACGGAAGAAAACATAGAAATGGGTGGTAATTAAAAGAGATTGGCGGAGATTTTTAGGCACGTACACTGCACGCGCTTTATCATTTGCTTTCTACTTTGTGGTTTTTTTTTAATTTAAATAAATAAAAATTGAGGACACTTTTTTTAGTTTCTTTTGTCAAATTTGATCAATTTAATGATTATATTGATGAGTGTTGATACAAGTGGATAGTCACATTAGCCACAACTTATACAAGAGGATAGTCACAGTCTTTTTAGATAGAAAATAATTTGAAAACTATATTTATACACTATATGCATAGTACTTGGAGAAAGATTATTTGATTCGGATTCTCATAAAGTTCCATTTTGCTCTTGCTTTTGAGCAGTTTCAAGATATTCAAATAATTTTACTTTTACTTTAGGTTCTTTCTCTTTTTCGTTTACACTTTTCTCCATTAAATTCATTGTTAGACCGTTAGTATATGAGTTCTTCAATTTCTACTTTGATCTCTAAACGTTACTCACCCCCAAAAAAGGAAAATTGAATTTGGGATAGCCACTACTATTTCACCAACAATAAGATAAGTATTTTTTTCACTTTAAATAATAATAATAATAATATTATTATGATTAAAAGTGTGGGGGCTCACATCTCTACTACTATACTACTACTATAATGGGAGAAGACCTTAATATAATTTGTCCATATCCCAACCCGTGCAATACACGTTTAATTAAAACTCTACAATATAAACCAATAAAATACATACATTACACGTTCAAATTTATTACCCTCTCCGTATCTCTAAAAAAACCAAAAACCCTACACTCTTCATCTCCCTCTCTCTCTGCACCTGCCCCGTGGGAGAAAGATCATAAACAGTGAATGTCAGTCTATTATTTTACGTGTTCCGCACGTACTTCTCCCATCATAATATAGATAAATAGAATATAAAAAAATATTGTTCAGACGTGCATTGCACGTGTATTTACTAGTGGAATATAGAGGGAGTTCGGTGTCTTGATCAATTTTGTTGGGATATCAAGTTTGTTGTGAATTGGACAAAAGCAGTTGCATCACAAAGTACAGTACTTTGTGATGCAAATAACAAATTGAAATTTCAGCACCATATAAATTTCTTGAAAAAATTGATACCAAAAAGAGAGGTTCAACGAAATATGTTTAACTTCAAAACTTTCTTAATTAAGTTTTTCAAACACGCTGCTTTGCTTTTAAACGAAAAAACACTCCAAAACAATGTCAAACAAAAGCCTAAATGAATGGAGCAATAGAGCATACGTTCATGATTATTTCATGCCAAAAACTGCGGCATCTCCAACAATATGCCCTACTACCAGCATACATAAACCATCATAAGAAAATACACAGAACTAATCTTATCATCTTACTCAAATACAAGGCCAGAATGTACAAATAGAATTCAAAGGGTACTCCAATCTCTAAATTCTGTCCCAACTCATGTTTGACAAAAAGGATACTAGATATCGCTTGCTTCACTAAAATTCATCAACCAGTGTCCACCAAAATTCAAAAATGCAATCTCTTCCTCTCTTCCTCATCTTTCAATCCAAGTTAGTTCTGGAAACAATCATCTTAACAAGAGTTTGCAACAGCAACAGCAAGACCGTAACTCAACCAAACTATTTCCTGCAACTCTCACAACCTTCCTTTCCTTCAGGCATCGCATCCACAAAGCCCCATGCCTCCTTCATAAACCTAGTTTCCGCAAGCAATTCGACCATGCACACAAAATGCTCTTCTAAAGGCCAAATCTTATAATTTCTCATCACTACATAAAAAAAAAAACGATCTGCCTCCTTCGACAAGCCCAGCGTAGCTACAAGCAGTAAGCAACCCAAAAAATGTTTAGCTATTTATTTAGTGCAAAAACACCTTTATAAAGATCATACTGCAGTATGCATTTTGCTTTTACCAAGAAGATAAAAGAAAGAAACTTTACCCAAAAAAAAATACAAGGCAAGAAAACAAACATGAATGTCAATATCTAAAAGGACGCTGTGTATATATATGAACACATTGTATTTCTTGGTATGATTCTGTTACATTTTGAACTCCCCTAGAGCCAAATCCGCCCATGAGTTTTAAGTAACAAAGAAAAATGTAAAATGAGCTAAATGATGATATTATGAACAACAGTCATTCTTGCTAAAGTTTTAAAACTGTGATTGCAGTAAATTTCCCAACCGTACGTCTTCAAAATTTGCCTAAGAGATTTATCCCTACACCGCATAATCAAAAATAAAGAAGCTAAAATTAAGCACATGTAATTAGAATTTTAACATGGATATATAAAAGGTACCAGGACTAGCAATCGTAGGGAGAGATCACATACATATTTCAATACTTCGATGGGGGCATATATAAAAAATATACAGCGTAAGAGACTTTTGAAGGGTAAAAGTGAGGTATATAATAGACAAATGCTAGTTCTTGTGCTGTTGGGTCAAAAATGCTTTAACATGAATGGATAGCAAAAAGTGTTCACAGCACAAAGTATACCAATTAAGCATATGTACATACACATATACACTACTTTGATAGTGTGGAAGAAAGTTTTGGACAATGCAAGGCAAACATGTAATAGGTCTGATAAACTCGAGAAAATAATCATAGTTGTTAGCATGTTGATATAGTTAACATTCACGAGTGAGGCTAAAAATCAAGCCAAATAGCACAATTCAAGAACAGAAACAGCTAATTAGCAGCAAAAAGAACAAAACACCTGCTGCTACTACCAATCATACATGCAACTATTAGGGTGTTACGGATAAAGAACTCCAGTGGGGAAACCATTAGAAGATAACCAAAGAGGAACCACAATGGAGCCCAAGATCCGATCACTGCACAAGGATCAAAAGTTCAAAAAAATAAAGAAAAACAAAGGAGAAGCAGAAGAAAAAAAGATACAGATACACGGATTGCACCATCTTCAACATCCGACAAACAATTGGTAAGGACTATTCACCAAAAGTTACCAAATCTCTCTTTGTTTGATATACAGTGATAACCTAGGAAGCACCGATTCGGGTACGGCCAATGCGGGTGCGGGGATGCGGCAATTTCCAAAAACAATGGGATGCGGGTGCAGGTCGGATTCGGCTAATATTTAAATAATTATTTTATCTATTTATATTTTTATATTAATATTTAGATTTTTGTATAAAAAATAAAATCATTGCCATTCATCATTCATTAACCAAGCGATTCAAAATGACAATATAGCACAACATAGTTATAAAACTCTAAACACAGTCATAAAACACTAACAAGTCTAACATAGTCATAAGATCTAACATAGCACAATATTGTTCGAAAATGAGATCTAAAGTGAGAGAGATGATTTGGGGATCCAGGGAATTTGTGGTGTTTTATGAAAACGGGTTTCGGGATTTGGGCCAAAAGATACCCAAACACCAAACTTACACTAAAAAATCAACACTCGTGTCGCGCCGCACTACTACCGCACCATGTTTTACTAGTAATTTGCAGGTGCGATGCACGTCTTAATAAATATAATTTTTTAAAATAAAAATTTAGACATAATCTGGATTTGAACTTAGAACCTCCTTTATAATAGTTATGCACGTGTATTACACGGGTTGGTAGATTGACAAAACATTTACAAATGACACTAAGGTCTTCTCCCATTATAATAATAGAAATAGGAGTATTTTTCAGTTTTTAAAAATAGTGAGAGTATATGCTAATTTTCACATTTTAAATGGGGGCATTTGCTAAAATATCCCTTTTTTAGGAGTTGCACGTGCATCACACGGGTATATTTGGTGGATTTAGTTTGCCGTATATTGCACGTGTTTACTCAGTTACAAAATTAGGGTTTGTTTGTTTACAACCCCAACTCTCCCATTAAAATAGTAGAGATGATTTTAATTTAAATTAATGGGACACGCTATCCCGCCGTACTCGTGTCCGATACGAGTCTGATGTCGCGCCGCACTACTACCGCACCATGTTTTATGATTTTAATTTAAATTAATGGGACACGCTATCCCGCCGTACTCGTGTCCGATACGAGTCTGACTCGAGTGCGAGCGCCTCCGTGAAAAGTCTGTGCTGCCTATGCGATGACACAAGACTTCAAAACACCACTTGGTACCCTAATCCAGTCATAAGTGCATTCACACATGCTTACGAGAGAGAGAGAGAGAGAGTGGTGTGTGTGGTGTTGGTCACCTACTTTATTACAATCTAGTGGATATACCTTAATCTTCTGAATTACATATAGTTATACCGCTTACACTGCTATACATAACAAATTTAAGACAAAAAATACAACAAATAAGTTAAATTGAGTAGTTCAAAACACATGTTAATATTATCTTATAATTTGCTTAAATTTGTGACAGCAAATATAAGTACAGAACTATATCCATTTTGGAAACATGGTTTATCTGCAAAAATGAAACGAGGAAAAATGTCATATATGCAACGTTGTCCCACGAGGATCCATATTTGCATAGCTACCAAACAATATGGATCCGCTCAGTATAGATGGTTCTACTAAGTTCTCCCAAATTTAACCATGGTTAGACCCGGATGATTGATGAGAAATGACATATTGCATGATAACATCAACCCCTAAGGGCCTGTTTGGTTGGAGGAGAATGGAGGGAAGGGAAGGGGAGATGAGGGATTTTTTAAAACATTTCTTGTTTGGTTCATTTTTTTGGAGGGGAGGGGAAGAGAATGGAGGGGTGCAGAATCCCTCCTGAGCCAATTTTGGCTCCCCTCCAATATTGGGGGGATTTGGAGGGGAGAGAAAGTATGTCTAATTTTTTTATGTGATTGGACAAAATTGCCTTTTTTAGATATAAATCTCTAAAATAAAAAATAGATCCTCTCTCTCCCAACTCTCTTTCTCCCATTCGCGCTCTCTCTTCCTCCCCCTCCTCGTCGCCTCCCCTCTCGTCTCCGTCCATCGTCCCGCAGTCGCCCTCGTCTCCGTCCATCGAACCACCATCCCGCCGAACCGCCGTCCTGCCATTCTGCCCTCATAAGTTTGTAAGAACTATTTACACCTTATCAAATGCCCACAGTTACATCCACAAAGTCACAAATCATGACTGTGTTTATCTCATAAATAATTGATCAAACCATCCCTTCAATTATACTGTAAACACTACAACAACAGAAAAACAAGCTACATCTTAAATTAACACCACCAAAAAAAATACTTGGAAGCTCAAGTAATATACCACATTATAACTTAGAAATTCTTTCAACAAGAAAAAGGGGAATAAAAAGAACACAATCAAATTAGAATTAGAAACAATAATACATAGGCTCTCTTAAAATGTAAAAGGGTATAAAAGTAATTTAATTATAAAATCTCTTCCCTCCCCTTGTGAACTAAACAAGAAGATAATTATTTTCCCTCCCCTCTCCTCCCCTCCCCTCCTTTGAACCAAACAGAGTCTTGATTAAAATCCCTCCCCTCCATTAAAATCCCTCCCCTCTCCTCCCCTCCATTAAAATCCCTCCCCTCTCCTCCCCTCCTTTGAACCAAATAGTCCCTAACTCTTCTCTTTCTTTCCAAAATCATTTTCTCGCCATAAAGACTTCATGCTCTAGCCCTAAACATGAAAGACCAAAATAACTACAAATTGAACGGAGAAAGAGTTGAGGGATGTGATTTGTAGGGTTCAGAGGGAAAATAAGAGAGAAATGGTAAAAGGTTAAGGCAAGAATCTTATGGAGGGGGTTGAAGATGCAGATCAGATTGGGGTTTAATGGGTTTAACGCTTTAATGTAACAAAAAAAAGAAAAGAACCATTGAAAGGAGACGAGACATAGGTATTTTGGTCAAAATGCCTGAGGTCTGTTAAATTAACAGAATATTTTTAAAAGTTCGGATAGCTGTTAACTAGAGGGAAAAATATCTGTGTGCAACCCACATTGTTGGAGGTAAATATACAAACATGAAATTGAGGGGGACAAATATGTAAATATGATTATGTATACAAAAATAGAAATCCAAATAATTATGGTGTAAAATTCTCTGGTGATAATCTAAACCAACCAGTGCAAACAATGTGCCTCGGGCATAAGGCAATGCAATATTTCAAACAAATTGACAAATTCAGAACATCCCTAATCTACATAGCGAGAGAAAGCAATCAATAGAATAAGTGTCTCAAGAAAGCATGACGAGTAATAGAATGATCATGTAACATTATCAAGAAAGTAAAAACATCAAGACTAAACAAGCAAATCAGTGCACGATTTAACAAATGAAGGGACTATGTGAAACCCAAAGGATCTAATCATGTCAATGAATGTCCATTTAATTTACTAAATCATTTCGGCAGACATGACTGTTACAACAGTATAGTCCAGGCCTTCTGCTAGAAGACTAAAAGAAGAATACACAAAAATTTCAGTATCAAAAGTGCAATTCAGTTCCAAGTCCTTCCAACATAATAAGAAACCACCCCATCCTTTGTCCTAATTTAGCAACACACTGGCACAGGCAGAAATCAGGATAACAGTTTTGAATGCCCAGCACTAAGGCCTTCTGCTAGAAGACTAAAATAAAAAAACACGAGAAAGACTTCTAGATCATAATATTAATATGAGAAGTACTTTTTAACTCTAATACAAATGGAAATACATCCAACTAACTTGGTAGCTCTTGCACACTAGCAAAGATCAGGGGAAGTGTTAAGGATGAATTTATCCATTAGTTTCTATTTAGTTGCACACAAAATTTTGATTTCAAAACACGGATACAAAATAAATTTTAAAAAACTGGATCTTGCAGAGAAAATTTCCCTAAATCTATTGTAATTAATTTGTTTTGGTTCTGTTCGGGATTTATTATCTCACTAATGCTGATAATGAGACCAGCCGCGGGATGTTTGTTTCTTTCCCGTTTTGCACATGATGTGAGATAATATATATATTCTGATCATGATTTAAGTTCATTGATCCGAATTTATGCTGGACAGAAGGAATCACAAAACGATATTCTAAAAAACAGAAGAAATCACAAAAGGATATTCTAAAACTCCAACCTTTTACAGTAGTATGGATAAAGAAGATGCACAAAGTTGCATAAACTAAGATGAGATCAAACTTATGCCTTATGAGCTTACAAGGAAACTTTAGAAGAGAGTAATCAACCAAAATTGTTGTGTGCGTGTCTGTCTCGGTGGGGGGAGGGGGGTATCTTAGAAAACCAATTTTGTATGGAAGAATTGCTTAAAAAGCTCATTTAATATCTAGCATGAGAGGAAATAAGAGGAATCATTAGTAACTAGTAGGATGCTAAAGTTTTTTTTGGTTTAGAGGTGCTTTTTAGGACAGCTTTTTTCTCCCTCTAGGGGTGCTTGAAAAGGTATGGCTAATTGCACATTGTGCATCATTATTAGCAGTTATCTGAAGATTATAATTTACTTGACAAAGGTAATTAGCATATGATAGAAAGAAATATCATCTCTAACTTAGCACCATACCAAAGTTAGCTAAACAAAATACACAATATCCTATCATTGGAAGACAATGGTCTGGTCGCTAAGCAAACACTATGGTGTCCTACTCATACCCCCACTTCAGCTACACAAAAATTTTCCAACAATTACAAACGCCATAAGCCTTAAGAGGTAAAAAAGTACAACTTCCATATTGACTGACATGTAACATACTCACCCACACTCATGTCTTCTCTTTAAAAACTATAATTCTCCCAAACTCTAAATTTGACATTTGGGTACTAAAATTGACAATCTGCCTTTACTTTGATACAAATGAGGTTTAGGGGGGGCAGCTCTCAATAGTGAAGAACTGAAATTTCAAGTTTTCTACACCAAGTAGGCAATTTTAAGTTTCAAATGATCGATTTATGCTGCTCCAACACCAAACCAAAGAGCAACTGCGATACCGATAGAAGATATTGTCGTAACTGCTGGACAGCAAAATGGATTCTGAAAGTAATTAACATTCTTCAAAAATAGTACTGCTAAAAATCATGTTGATTTTGAAACAATTACGAGAACACCTAATAACTTATTAAGTACTGTGCGGAGTATTTGAAACAGCATTATGGTAATAATTTTTACCATTATGGTACTGATTTTTAGAAGTTATCCTGACTGGTTTGTCTCAATCGATCATTGGAAGGCAATTCTCAGATTTCTACTACTCGATCGAGTATGATCGAGTATGTTTAGAGTAATTGAAAGTATTTCTTAAAAAGATTTGAGAGCTTGAGTTAGGAAAAGAAAAAAGAAAACGAAAAGACTAGAATAGAAGGAAAAAGGTCAAAAATTAAAAGCAGGCCTCATAAAAATTAAAAAAATTAAACAACCATTTACATACACCTAACTATGATCAAGTATTTATCTCACGCCTAGATCTCTTCAAGAAATACTTGCAATTACTTAGATGAAGTAGTAGCAAAAATCAAATGATCATCCACCAATGAGCGGCTAATTCGAATTGATAAGGATTCCACTCGACCTTTTGTGATGAAATTTTCACTATTTGAAGCTTCTCCAAATAAATTCCAATGAGAAGAGCATCAATATTTGATCCACCAAACCATCTAAATTAATACCTCCATGCTAAAACATGAAACCCTATACTTAATTGACCAAGTGAGATGGGTGAAGAAGTCAAGATAACATGATAAATCGATTAAGTTTAGGGTTTCATGCAACAACATGGAGGTGTGAATCCAACGCTCTGGTGGATCAAATATTCATGTTATTACGAATGGGATTTAGTTGGCAAACCATTTGATTTGTGAAGATTTCGTCATCAAGTAGACAATTTCCAGCTTTCTCAATGATCATCTGGAATCTTGAAAAGTTAACTGTGTTGGTCAATCACAGGACGGGAATTCTTGGATATCTGCTACCATCCCGTGTAATATGAGTTATTGAAAGCATTTCTTGTGGACATTGGGGGCTTGTGATAAGTACCTGTATAGATGTTTGTGTTTATGCTTGTTCTAGCTTAATGTCAAACCTACTTTTATTTATGGCCTTTCAATTTGGGACATCAAGGGACAGATAACATATCTAATAATTTAGGGAAACTTGACTATATGACTTCTTTTGCGTACGTGGCAATTATTTTTAATACCACGCCAACAAGTCATTTCTACCATGTAAACTACTATTGTGCAAGAAACTATGTTAATAATCTCTAAGAAAGAAAAACAGCATTCTCAAGCACTAAGTAAGCTAAACTAAGCATATAATGGATGCACATTTTCTCAGACGCTATATTTGCTCCACCGAAGCATCCAAATATGTGTGTCCATGCTACAACATGAAACCTTATACTTGATTGACGGATCAGGATGGACAAAGAAGTCGATATAACCTGATCAATGGGTTAACTCTAGGTTTTCATGCAACAACATGGAGGTGTCAATCTGGATGCTCCGGCTATCAAATATTCATGTTGGTCTGAATAGTTAAAGGGATTAGTTGGCGACGCTTTTGCATTGTGAAGGTTTAAGTACCAAGTAGATTGTTGAGAAGTTATCCACAACGGTTCGTACTAGCCGGTCATGGGAGGGAGATTCTAGGATTACTATTTCTATACTCTACGCAAGTATTTCTTGAAGAGGTTGGGGGCTTGGGTTAAGTACTTGTATAGCTATTTTTGTTTATGCTTGTTCTAGCTTAATATCAAACCTACTTTTATTAACGGCCTATTAGTTTGAGACATCGAGGGAAAGACAAAAATCTTCTTATCTAGAGAAACTTGCCTATATAAACTTCCTTCACAAATGAGAGCAATTATTTTCAACATCAAGCCAACAAGTCCTTTCCACCAATACAAAGAAACATAGAATAAAAACCCAAGTCATGAATTCCCGAAGAAAGAATAGACAACCTACCGAAACATTAAATAGCAAACAATGGTTGACAGCTAAGGCCTTGTTTAGATACAAAGATAGGATTGTTCGTAATTTTAAAGCATAGGTACAACCTATAGGTTGCATACCTGCACCTGCATTCTTGTTTAAAAGAAGATGCTTATGATTATCTTAACTTTGAGTGTGAGATAACTACTTATGATTATCTTAACTTTGAGTGTGAGATAACTATCGGTAATCTAAGCCCAAAATATGATCCACATGGATCAAATTTTAGATACTAGTAGGTACACAAGTCACCTCTACAAACCTACAGTTAACTCCGCTAACCTCTACATTCAAACAAGGCCAAATGCATAGTTTCAACTCGATTAACCACTTATCCAAAAGTGGACTGAAAACCCTACAATCTTATTGCACATAGACCCCCTCCAGCACAATACCCTTCTTCCCCTCACTCTAATCTTACGCATAAGCATGCAATGTTCATCAATCAACCAAATACAAAAAAAACTAACATTCCTCACATCAATCAACTAGAAATGTCAATTTTCACTTGTGTCACAATGTAAATGCTCAATCAAAGAACTAAAATCCATTCATTACCTCAATCCAAATGATCCTGCCTAGTCTCACCACCATTCCCGCCACCCCCTTCATCATTCCTAACCGCCCCCGGTAGCTGAATCGTATACCTCCTCTCCACCACCCCACTCCCACTCCCATTCCCACTCCCACCCTCCCCCTCCCACCCTCCCACCACCGCCAATCCAACCCTCTCCCCCCTCTTCCTCTTCTCATATTCCTCATCATCTGTTGCCAACTCAAACCTACAAACTGGGCAAGAATTATGCATCTCCAACCACGGCAAGATACACCCCTCATGGTACAAATGCTTACAAGGCATCTCCTTCGCCCTATCCCCAATCACAAAATCATCTTTACACACCGCACACGCGGCCCCATCATCTTCATCTTCACCGCAATTCTTGATCACATTTTCACAAATCTCCACATCCGGCAGCGAATCAACAACCGCTTTCGCAGCGGGAGGGGTTCCGTAGCGGTTGGGGTCGTTCTCTGCCAAATGCTCGATGAGCTGCTCGAGGTTTCCGCCGATGAAGTAGTCGCCGAGGCTGATGCTGACGTCACCGGCGCCGAGGACGGAGGTGAGGTAGTCTTGGATGAATTCGAGGGGGTTGAAGGGATTGGGGTTGAGATCGGACGGAGGTGGAGGAGGAGGGAGGGCGGAGGCGAGGAAGGAGAGGAAGCCGGCGAAGTCGGTGGCGTTTAAGGGGTTAGGGTTTGGGGGGAGTTGGAGTTCTTCGACGAAATCGGAGCAGCAAAAAGGGCAGAGGAGATCGGAGGAGATGGCGACGGGGCGGTCGCACGGGTGGCAGAAGTAGTTGACGGTGGCGGCGGAAGACGACGACATTGGGGAGGTTAGTACGCAATGCGCACGTGTTTTGGTAGGGATTATGCGTGTTTGGTCACATATAGTACAGAATGGGCTTTGGGCTTGGGCATGGTTAGTGGGTTTGATTGTCGTTAACCCAATTTCAAGTGATTATTGTCAATTGATGTTAGTAATTACTAATTAGATCATCCACTAATTGGTGCTCAAAGTTGGATATTTTGCAAAGAAAATTGAGCACTACAGTCGTTTAGAACTAAATTTAGAAATATGGGAATAATAAATAAATAAAAAGACGGAAGATCATCTTCTATCTAGCCATTTCATTTTTTTTAAAAAAAAATTAGAAATTTGTAAGACGGAATATCTTCTTCCATTTGGCAAATTTTATTTAATGTTACTTTGAGGCTGAACTGAAGATCTTCATTAATCATTTGTACCATGAGGGAGGAGTGTATCTTGTCGGCCCTTTCAATTTTTATTTTATTTTATTAAAGAATGTGTCGGGCACAACTTCATCTACCGTCCTTTTTTCATTATTATTATTTTTTAAAAATGTGTCGGACAAGCCTTCAAATTTCGTCTAATGCAAATTTTGGTCGTTCATTTGTCGGACGAGACTTGATCTATCGTTTGTCTCTTAAAATTTAAAAAAATACTGAAAAAAATACTAAATTTTGAGTTCAAATGACTACAGCTACAACCCCAAATTCCTATTTCTAAATACCAAATACCCTAATTTTGAGTTCTCCTTGATCTCATTAGTGATGATGCGAGGGGAGTAGATAGAATCGCTAGTAGTTGTTTATATATATATATATATATATATATATATATATATATATATATATATATATATATATATATATGGGTAACCTTCGGTTGCGAACTCCTCTGTGCGAACTCAGCTTACGAACTCCTGTGCTTGCCGTTGGATTCAAATGGCTCCATCCGATGGCTGTGATGGAAACCGCACTCTTCTCAGTTAGGGGGGTAATTTGGTCATTTCAACTTCAGCCAATTACCCCCTTCACGCTGTCGAGGTCTCAGACCCAAATCAAAATAATCCCCTTCTCTCTCTCAGAGCGACCATGAGACCCAAATCGAAATAATCCCCTTCTCTCTCTCAGAGCGACCAAAACCCTAGGGTTCTCTGTGCGATTTCTTCGTGCGTACCCCCTTCACGTTGTCGAGATCTCAGACCCAAATCGAATGAATCCCCTTCTCTCTCTCAGAGTGACCAATACCCTAGGGTTCTCTGTGCGATTTCTTCGTGTGCGAACGCATGTGTTCTCCTCGATTCTCAGATCGAAATCGATCCCCTTCTCTCTCTCTTCTCGAAACCCTAACTCTTCCAAGTAGCTCCATCGATTTCTAGATGGGTCGCCTTCGGTTGCAGATCTCTGTGTGTGAACTCAGCTTGCGAACTCCTGTGCTTGCTGTTGGCTCCAAAATAGATCAAAACCCCCTACTATCTTTGTTGCCGCTAAATTTGGTGTGGGGGCCAACAGATAGAATTTGTGGGTTCGTGGAAAAATCTGAATAGCGAATCCAAGCCTGTTCGTCGGAGTTGGGCTGCTGACTCCCGCCGTTCACCTGCAAGGAAGTGCGATACACCGGGGTTGATCCCGGCGATGCACCCTCCGACGCTCTTGTCAGTAACCAGTGATATGATTAAGAAAGAGCTTTAATTGGAAAAAGAGTGATTACCTTGTAACAGTGGTAGGTCGGAGGTATTTATAGTCGCCATGGGAATTTGATTAGGGATCTGATTTCCTGTGATACCGTTAGGAGTAAAATCCTCATAATTAGTTTAGAAAACTGATCCCTGATTCCCGGTGAGAGGATAACCGCGAATCAGGCCCGTTGATTTAGTCAAATCAGAGACCCTGATTTCCTCTTGCTGGTCTGGGTTTGTCTTGGGTCGGGACCCGTACCCAGCTGGAGTGGATCCGTTCGCGGGTTATTGGATCTGTGAAGGGGAGATCCAGTGCCCGCTTCGGGCCCATCTATATGCGAAATTACCGTTTTACCCCTGAGCTTCAAGATTCGTACCCAATCTGGACGGTTCCGATTTAACCCCATTTTTAGCCATATCACGAGCCCCCCACTCCTAAAGACTGAGTGTGATCAGCCTTTGAGGAGTAGTTTAACTGTTTTAGTGGCTAGTGGAGTTGTATCGGAGTCCGAATGGAGGGTTTTGAATCTCGAAGGGGGTAGTGAGGTGATTTTTGAAGCTGTAAGCTGTTCTTAAGCCTCTCTGGATATCCGGCGGTTTTTATCTATTCTTTCGGATTATTTATTTAATTTTGCGATGCGTTAACCAGTCGTTCGGGGGTCTTAGCAACGCGTTCCAGGCAATAATTGTTCGTTCAGGGGCTCAAAAATATTCCCCTGAATTATAATTATTTTCTAGGATTTCTAGCTAATTTTCCCGAATTTTTAGTAATTTTTTCGCAATTTTTAAATAAATAAAGTGATTAAAATAAATAAAAATTAATTTTAAATACCGATTTATGGCGTGGCGCAATCTAGGCCCTTGATCAGCGGCGAGCGTGATTTTCTGGGCGATCAGACGATCCGCGCTCCTCGGCAGATAGTTTCTTCACATACGAGGGTCGGTTCCTCGTCTCCTCGGCTCGGCTGCTCAGCGCCAAGCTCGGAATCAGCCGAACTACGTGGCACGATCCTGAGCGTCCATCTCAGCGCGGATCTCCAAAAAACACTATCTTGTCGTTTAGTGGACGTGGCAAGATCTGAGCCGTCCATCATGACGAGCGCGCTTTTTGACAAGATCCAACGGCTGAGGATGGTCGGCAGGTTTTTTCTCCATATTCGATGGTCGGTTCCTCGTCCCCTCGGCTCGGCAGGTCGGCCCATAGCTTGGAATCAGCCGAACTACGTGGCGTGATCCTGAGCGTTCATCTCAGCGCGGATCCCCAAAAAACACTATCTTGTCATTTAGTGGACGTGGCAAGATCTGAGCCGTCCATCATGACGAGCGCGCTTTTTGACAAGATCCAACGGCTGAGGATGGTCGGCAGGTTTTTCTCCATATTCGAGGGCCGGTTCCTCGTCCCCTCGGTTTGGAAGCTCGGAATCGTTAGCCGAGGTATGGAGTTTGATGTTTTGAAGCATCCTGGATTGGAAGCGTCGTCACACTCCGGCCCAGTAGCTCGGCTGCTTAGCCAAGCTGTTCGGTAGCTCGGCTAGGCGAGCCGGTGGCAGGCAGCTCGGAAGGTACACGTGGTCATATCTTGAGCATCCATCACTGCGTGAATCACGAGGGCTGGGTTCAGATCACGAGAAAACGTTATCTTGTCGTTTTGTGGGCGTGGCACGATCTGAACCGTCCATCGTGTTTTGACACGAATTTTGGAGAGATCCGACGGTGATTTGTCCTCGGAAGGATTTTTCTCCATATTCGAGGGTCGGTTCCTCGTCCCCTCGGTTCGGAAGCTCGGAACCGTTAGCCGAGGTATGGAGTTAGATGTTTTGAAGCATCCTGGATTGGAAGCGTCGTCGCACTCCGGGCTAGTAGCTCGGCTGCTTAGCCAAGCTGTTCGGTAGCTCGGCTAGGCGAGCCGGTGGCAGGCAGCTCGGAAGGTACACGTGGTCAGATCTTGAGCGTCCATCACTGCGTGAATCACGAGGGCTGGGTTCAGATCACGAGAAAACGTTATCTTGTCGTTTTGTGGGCGTGGCGCGATCTGAACCGTCCATCGTGTTTTGACACGAATTTTGGAGAGATCCGACGGTGATTTGTCCTCGGAAGGATTTTTCTCCATATTCGAGGGTCGGTTCCTCGTTCCCTCGGTTCGGAAGCTCGGAACCGTTAGCCGAGGTATGGAGTTGGATGTTTTCAAGCATCCTGGATTGGAAGCGTCGTCGCACTCCGGCCCAGTAGCTCGGCTGCTTAGCCAAGCTGTTCGGTAGCTCGGCTAGGCGAGCTGGTGGCAGGCAGCTCGGAAGGTACACGTGGTCAGATCTTGAGCGTCCATCACTGCGTGAATCACGAGGGTTGGGTTCAGATCACAAGAAAACGTTATCTTGTCGTTTTGTGTGCGTGGCGTGATCTGAACCGTCCATCGTGTTTTGGCACGAATTTTGGAGAGATCTGACGGTGATTTGTCCTCGGAAGGATTTTTCTCCATATTCGAGGGTCGGTTCCTCGTCCCCTTGGTTCGGATGCTCGGTGCCTTTAGCCGAGGTATGGAGTTAGACGTTTTGAAGGGACTCAGTAGCTCGGTTGCTTAGCCAAGCTGTTCGATAGCTCGGCTTGGCAGACCGGTGGCCGAGTCGTGGACTTAAGTGATTTGAGGAGTTTTTTGCTTTTCGAAACGTCGCAACTCTCCGCTTGACACTTTGGCTTCTTAGTGGGCCTTTTAGATTCCCAAGGAGGCCCAACATCGCTTTTGGGGTTATAAGTTTTCACTCTCCCACCCCCAAGCTCATTTCTCATTTTTCACTCCAAGATTTCACTTTTACTCTCTGCGCTCTCTGCTAGCGGCGACTTTTGCTCCAAGGCGGTGACATTAGCTGTCGCGTGGGCTAGGCAATTTCCGGCGAGCTTATTCCGACCGTAAACGTCACTTCAAGGTCAGTCTCTTGCCTTAGCTTTTTTATAGAGATGTCAAGGGTGAACTCGGGGAGCGAGGCCTCGTCCTCAGGCGATAGTGGTGCCGAGGAGAGGAGGCAATCGGAGATCCGAAGGAAGGGGAAGCAAGTAGCCGAGCCGTCCGTGGCCGAGGTGAGGAAGGAGAAGAAGAAGAGAAGGGTAGAGGCCCAATCTTCCGTGGTCGAGGTGATCGTGGAGAATCCGAGGCAAGCCCCTGAGACGGGCCGATACCCTTGTGTACTGTCCGGGCACGCTGGGGTTAGGCAGTACGAGGGCGACCTCATGAAGAAGCCGATCATCGGCCGGTCGGAAGTTTACGAAGAGAATAACCCGGTTCTGACTACCGAGGCAGATGAGATTGTATCGGTGCTATCCGAGAGGGACCTCCTTCGGATCAGAAAGGGGTTCACGATCCCTCCGGAGTACAAGCTAATTCTCCCCGGCGCTGGGATGCGGGCGAACTCCAAGCTGTCGTCGTCGGATATGTGCATGTTCGACTACGACTCTCTGAACGCCGGACTGCGTTTTCCACTGCATCCTTTCATTCGCCAGGTCCTCGGATGGTACTGCCTCGCGCCGACCCAATTTATGCCAAACACATGGCGTCATGTGAACGCCTTCCTGCTCCAGTGCCGCAACGCCGAAGTCGCACCGGACCTGACGGTCTTCCGAAGCATGTATCGGATAAACTGGATGCACAAGACCGAGCATCGATACTACTTGGCGCCGAGGAAGGGTGTTCGGATCATAGAAAACCCGGACTCGATCAAAGGCTGGAAGGAAAAGTTTTTCATATTGAGGGAGGCGTCGATGCTGCAAATTCCGAGCCGGTGGAAGCCAGAGGTGCCCAAATTTGCGAGGGCGACCCGGAACTGGATGCAGCCGAGGAGGAAGTGGCGAGGAAGATCGTAGCCCTCCCGATGTTGAGTTGGAGGGAGATGACCGAGGAGGTGTTGTTCGGGTCAGGCCTTAGCCCGATCGACCCGAGTACGCTCCTGACATCTCGTATTATCATTTTTTTTTGTAAGTCCTTAGCTCGGTTTACTGACTCAACTCATTTTTTGTTCGGTACAGAAGCGCCGAAGATGGACTTCAACGCCGTGATGAATGAGAGGGGCAAGGTGGCCGATGGTAGGAAGAGGAAGAGGCCGAGCACGACCGCCTCGTCAGGTCAGCAGCCCAAAGTTGCTTCGACTACCACTCCGCCTCCCCCAGTTACTGAGGTCACCTCGTCGACAGTGGTCGTTGTCGAAGAGCCCTCGGCTCCCGTTGCTTCTGCCCCGGTCGGTGGGGCCTTCGACGTCACGGCGGCATTGTCGCTCGAGGCTTCGCCGTTGACCGCTCCGGCCGAGGAGATCTTGACCGAGCAGCACAAGCAGCTGTTCGTGCCGAACTGGCGAGTGAAGAATCATGATGGATTCCTCGGAAACTCGCAGATGTCGATGCAGGTCGTCAAACACCTGGCGACCCCGAAAGATCGAGCCGCGCTGAAGGCGGGGACAGTCGGCGACGACGCCTACGAAGTGGCTCGGTCGCTCGTATCGATAAGTTTCTCTTGTGAATTTCTTCAAGTCTATTACTCGGCCCGTATCTTGTGCTCACCATTGTTTTGTCTTTACAGGCCACCTGTCACTTCAGCCATCTCCTTGAGGCGTTCGCTGAGCAGGAGAAAGAGTTGAAGGCCGCTAGCGATAAAGACAGGGCGGAAAAGGTCAAGGCGGTTCGGTAGCTCGAGGGCTTCGAGGGCCGACCTGGAGCGAGTCAAGGGGCGGCTCGCTGAGGAGTCCGCAAAAGCCGCCAAGGCTGCCGAGGAGCTGGCTGCGTCAGCGAAGGCTCTGGCCGATGTGAAGGCGAAGAAAGAGGCCTTGGCAACGAATATCAAGGCGGAGGTCGAGGCCGAGGTGAAGAAGCACATGGCCTCGAACATGGAGAAGTCCTACCAGAGGGCGCTCGACCATGTTCAGGACCGCGTCCCCGGTTTCGAGCGGGTCGGCTACAGATTGTGGCCCGGATCCCCATCGGACGGCGAGGAGGAAGGAGGCAAAGGTGACGAGATAGAGGACGACGAGGAGGAGGAGGTTGTCGCCGACGCTTTGGAGACGAACCCCCAGGGCGAGGCGAGAAATGAGGGGGCATCTGGCGAGGCGCCTGCGGTCGAACCGGCGACGCAGGTGGACCCCTGATCTTCTCGTCTCTTTGTAGTCTGATGAACACATTATTATTCACTTTTTAGAGCAATAATCTTAATATAATTAGACATTTAAAAGCTCTCTATATGGTATTTAATTCCTATTTTCTCTTTTCCATAGGAAACAGCTTATAGCAGCAAAACGAAGCAGATTTAGGACTTCAAGGATAATACACAGCAAACTGCAGAGGATCAGTCGACTGGTTCCTCAACCAGGCGACTGGACAGGAGAAGCTGATTTTCCACAACTCTCGTCACAGTCGACTTACTCTCAAAGACAGTCGACTGGTATGATCAAAGGTGAAATCTACATAAGTCTCGACTCAGTCGACTGGTTCGAAGACAAGTCGACTGGTCTGCGGCGGAGTACAAAGATAAAATCTTCAAAGATACACCTGCATCTAATTTCAAATCTACTTGGATCAAGATTTTATACAGCGAATCAAATCTAAAGACAGGGTATTTTCCAAGTGAACAGATAAGGAAAGAAAGGAGAAAAGAGAAAGATATTAATCATCAAATCAAATAAAGAAGGATCTTCCTGAAAAAGGGGAAACCCTAATTCTCAGCCGTGTTCTATAAATATCAGAATACCATCTCCAGAACGGCTCTCTCTTCTCTCTCCACTCCACGACTCCATCCAACAATCATATATCTCTGGAAGGCGACTCAATCACTCAATCACCAAGTTCCTGAACAAGCATCAAGAACATCACTCCATCAACATCGAAGAAGGAAAGAGAAGATCCAGCAAACAGAAGGCAGTCGACTGTGTGACAGTCAGTCGACCATATTGCCGGAATCCATTAGTTTATTTCTTCTCTCTTTATTCTTTTATGTTGATCATGTATTTGAACTTGTTAAGCAATAAAAGTATTATTATGTGGAACTAATTTCATAGTTGGGTAGATCGAAACCGTAGTTATGTAGTGCTATGTTCTTCTGAGATCTTCTAATTACTTATTGATTGAATCTGGTTGAATTGACATAGATTAATGATCATCAAACTTGGATCTTGAAGTCTGAGAGCAGTCGACTGAGGTGAGAGCCAGTCGACTGACATACAGCACGTGAGAATATCAAGTTTATGTTATCATTTATCTAAATCTGTTATATGAAGCATATTGAGACGACCGAATCTCGTGCCCATAATTTGTAACAAAGGAATCTTTAGGGGTTCTTGGTTCAATCAACTTAGAGGATCTAGATTTGATACCAATTTCTAGAACTTTAAGTGTTTGTTCGTTTCCACTGTTCTGATGTTTTCTCTAAGTATAACTTAGTAGATACCCTGCTAGATACTTATGGAAAGAAAAGAATTAGAGTAGATACCATGCCTAATTCTTGGCTTAGGGAAACAATACTTTAAGGAGTAGATACCATGCCCTTGAAGTGAACAACATGAGTAATTAGGAGTAAATTCAGAAGGCAAATTAGCATTACTAACTATTGGTGGAGATCAACAACCCAACTATTCAAGAGATATTTGTGATTCAACAATTCCTTCTTAGTTTTAATCTTTTTATTCCTTTTAGACTTTTAAAACAACTCATTATGATTCTTACTATTTTCTATTGATTAGTTAGTTGAAATCTACAATCTCTGTGGGATCGACCCTTGCTATTACTACGATTCGATTCGTGCACTTGCGAGGTTTTATAATTTGTGTCTGGTTAGTCTATTAAATTAGGTAGCTAGATTCCAACAACAAGTTTTTGGCGCCGTTGCCGGGGATTGTTTAGTATTTTAACTTACAAGTCAGTAGAATTTTATTAGTTTTTCTTTTCTTTTATTAATAATTTTTCTTTTAGGTTACAGGACTTCGGTGAATGCACGGTAGACGATCACTTCGACCAGAACTACTACCAATTGACGCTGAAACAGAACGCACTTTGCACAGACTAGGTAAGTTATTTGCAGCACACCAGTCGACTGCCCACACGAACCAGTCGACTGATCAGAGACCTAGTACACATACAGCAATGGCAGAAGAAACACCCAATCGCGTACCAATGCAGGACAAATTCACTCCTAAGAATATTGAGCAACCTTCCTGCATCTCTTTTCAACCTAATGCCACAGGGAACATGCACCTATCTCCTCATTTACTTAGTATGGTTCCCCACTTTAGTGGCAAACCAGACGAAGAACCTCATCTTCACTTGCAAGACTTTTTCGATCTTTGCAGGACACAAAGCGTCCAAGGGCTTACCGCTGAACAAATCAGGTTAATCTTGTTTCCTTTTTCTTTAAAACTTAATGCTAAGTTGTGGTATAATTCTTTGGAACCAGGATCAATTAATTCATGGGAGCAATTGGCAACGAAATTTTTGAAAGAATTCTTTCCAGCCCAAAAAACCAAACAGCTAAAAAGGGAGATTCAACTCTTCCAACAAAAGGATGGAGATTTATTCTTTGAGGCATGGAAGGATTTCAAGAGCAAGCTTCTCAAGTGTCCTACTCACAATCTGCCTAAGGACGATCAGGTACAAGCTTTTTATGAAGGTTTAAATGACACTAATAAAGCAATTGTTGATGCAGCTTGCAATGGCATTTTGATGAGGAAAAGTGGAGAAGAAGCTATTGAACTTTTTGAAGAACTCAGCGAAAACTCCCAACAATTCTCAACAAGAAGGGGACCTACGAAAAAACAGGGAGTCTACGAAATCTCTAATAATAATAACATTCAATTAGAAATGGCAAACATGAATAAAAAAATTGATATGCTTGTTAATGCAATGTCGACAATGGGTGGAGTTAAAAATCAAACAAATGAAATGTGTGCAATTTGTTCGCATTTAGATCACACAACTGATACATGTCCCATGTCTACTTTCACAGATCAGGAGCATGCGAATTATGTGGGTCGAGGAGTATTTCCACCAAAGAACAATCCATACTCGAACACATATAACCCAGGATGGAGGAATCATCCAAACTTCTCATGGAGCAATAATCAAAACAATCAAGGGAATCAATTCACACAAGGACATACAAGGAACCCTCAGATGGGAAGTGGGTTTGAAAGACCAGCTCCAGAACAGAAGAAGTTGGATTTTGAAACCACTGTTCTTCAATTGCTCCAACAACAACATCAAACAAGCAACCAACAAGGACAAGCAATTCAGAAGTTGGAGACCCAAATTGGTCAAATTGCAAAAGAGCTAAGCGAAAGAAAGGCAGGAGAACTCCCTTCACAAACCATACCAAACCCAGGAGGTCAAGAACAGCTCCAAGCAGTCACAACCCTAAGAAATGGTAAGATAATTGACAACATGGTTGGAACACACACAGACAAACCAGTCGACTGTTCTTACAAGACAGTCGACTGCACAGACAAATCAGAAAAACAACCATCAAAAGCTTTGGGTTCAAGTAAGGTAAGTGAAAAAATAGGGACAGTTCCACCACCATTCCCTCAAAGGTTAGTCAATAAAAAGAAAGAACAACATTTATTTGACGTCTTTGAAACTCTCAAAAAGGTAGAAATTAATATCCCCCTACTTGACGCTATTAAACAAATTCCTTCTTATGCCAAATTTTTGAAAGACTGTTGTACTCACAAAAGAACATTTCAGGTTAAGGAGGACGTGGCGTTGACAGAAGAAGTGAGCGCCGTATTATTACGAAAACTACCCCCTAAACTGAAAGATCCAGGTAGTTTCACCATTCCTTGCAAAGTTGGTGAGCACTTCTTTGAAAAAGCACTGTTAGACTTGGGGGCAAGCATCAACCTTCTTCCTTATTCTGTTTACGAAAAGCTTGGATTGGGGGAACTCAAGCCAACATCCATCACTTTGCAATTGGCTGATCGCAGCATCAAGAGACCTAGAGGTATTTTAGAAGATGTCCTAGTTCAGGTAAATGATTTTATTTTGCCTGCTGATTTTGTTGTGTTAGATATGGAGGAATCTTCAATGTCATCCTCTCTACCGATCATATTAGGTAGGCCCTTTATGAGTACAGCTGATATAAAAATTTGTGTTAAAAAGGGCATTATAAGTATGAAGATAAACGGAGAAAAAGTGGAATTTAAAATGTTTGATACACTAAAATTACCACAAGATGATCATGAATGCTATAATATTGATGTGGTGCAGGAGATTGTTGATCAAACATTTCAGGTACATAGCGTTGAACCACTACAAGCCACAATCACTCAATCTCTAACTTTATCTCATGTTGAACAGGAATACGATGACTGGGAGATTGCAGAGACAGTACATCAACTTGAAACTCCACAGTCAGACTCAGGTAAGCCTGCACCTTTATTTAAAAAATTGGTGTCTGATAAAAAGTGTTCTTCTACAGATCAGGCGACTGATGACCAGAGTAAGTCGACTGGTGATCTAACCAGTCGACCAAACCCAGACACCCAGAACAAGTCGACTGCTGACATGGACCAGTCAACTGTACAGAAGCATCCAGACATTAAACTCAAACAGCTGCCCGATCATTTGAAACACGCATTCTTAGGTGAGAACCAGACGCTACCAATAATAATTGCTGCCAACCTAACTGCACAGGAAGAAGAAAAGCTGCTGAAGGTATTGCGAGACCACAAAAATGCAATAGGATGGACCATTGCAGACATCAAGGGAATAAGTCCATCCAAATGCATGCATAGAATATTGCTTGAAAACGATGCAAAGCCTAGCAGAGAGGCACAGAGAAGGCTCAACCCCAACATGAAGGAAGTGGTAAGAGCAGAAATTTTGAAGCTACTAGATGTTGGCATCATCTATCCTATCTCAGATAGCAAATGGGTAAGTCCTATACATGTAGTTCCTAAGAAAAGTGGAGTTACAGTGGTAACAAATGAAGAAAATGAACTTATCCCAACAAGAGTAACCACAGGTTGGAGGGTATACATTGATTATAGGAAACTGAACAATGAAACCAGGAAAGATCACTTCCCTCTTCCTTTTATTGATCAAATGTTAGAAAGATTAGCAGGATATAGTCATTATTGTTTTTTGGATGGTTATAGTGGCTATAATCAAATTGCTATTGCTCCAGAAGATCAAGAAAAAACCACTTTTACATGCCCATTTGGTACTTTTGCTTACAGGAGGATGCCATTTGGATTGTGCAATGCTCCAGCTACATTTCAAAGATGCATGATGAGCATATTTTCAGACATGGTGGAAAGGTTCATTGAGGTATTTATGGATGATTTTAGTGTTTTTGGATCTTGTTTTGACGAATGCCTTAACCATTTGCAGCTTGTGCTTAAAAGATGTGAAGAATGCAATTTAGTGCTGAATTGGGAAAAGTGCCATTTCATGGTACAACAAGGTATTGTGTTGGGACATGTGGTGTCCAAAAGGGGAATAGAGGTAGACAAGGCAAAAATTGACATCATATCAAAACTACCCCCTCCCACTACAGTTAAGGGTGTTAGGAGTTTTCTAGGACACGCAGGTTTTTATAGACGATTTATAAAAGACTTTTCAAAAATCTCCAAACCCCTTTGTGATTTGTTAGCCAAGGATGTTGAGTTTATATGGACAAAAGAATGTACAAATGCTTTTAATACACTGAAAGCTCTTCTCATTTCTGCACCTATTGTCATGGCACCAGATTGGAGCCATCCTTTTGAGCTCATGTGTGATGCAAGTGATTACGCCTTAGGGGCTGTTTTAGGTCAAAGAATCAATAAGAAACCACATGTTATTTACTATGCTTCTCGAACTCTAAACGATGCACAGCTAAATTATTCTACAACTGAAAAAGAAATGTTAGCTGTTATTTTTGCTGTAGAGAAGTTTAGATCATATTTAATTGGTTCTAAAGTTATTGTTTTCACTGACCATGCTGCCTTGAGATATTTGTTGGCTAAAAAGGAAGCTAAGCCTAGGTTGATCAGATGGGTGCTGCTGCTTCAAGAATTTGATCTTGAGATTAGAGACAAGAAAGGATGCGACAATGTTGTGGCAGATCACATGTCCAGATTACTGCACGAGGACGAGAGAAATGTGCCCCCGCTGAATGAAAATTTCCCAGATGAACAATTATTTGCAATAAATATTCACACCCTCGGGGCAGTCGACTGGTCCCTCAACCAGTCGACTTATCTCTCTGAACAACTACCCTGGTTTGCTGATATTGTCAATTTTCTAACCGCTCATGTTTTTCCTCCAGGTATGACACATCAGGAAAGGAAAAGATTGGTGGATCTGAGCAAACACTATTATTGGGATGATCCTTATTTATTCAAATTTTGCTCTGATCAAATTATAAGAAGATGTGTGGCAGACGAGGAACAAAGGAGTATTCTACAACATTGCCACCAATATGCTTGTGGAGGACATTTTGGGCCAAAGAGAACAGCACTTAAGGTATTACAATCTGGTTTTTATTGGCCTAAAGTATTCAAAGATGCTTTTTCTTTTTGCAGGACTTGCGACAAATGCCAAAGGACAGGCAACATCTCTTCTAGAAATCAAATGCCACTACACAACATACAAGTAATCGAGCTTTTCGATGTTTGGGGAATCGACTTCATGGGTCCATTTCCTAACTCATTTGGTTATTTATATATACTTGTTGGTGTGGATTATGTGTCTAAATGGGTCGAGGCTGTCCCCTCACGAACTAATGATCACAAAGTTGTTGTCAAGTTTTTGCAGGAGAACATTTTCACTAGGTTTGGTACACCACGAGCAATAATAAGTGATGGAGGGAGCCACTTCAATAACTACCCATTTGCTTCTTTAATGAAGAAATATGGGATTACACATAGAGTGGGAACTCCATATCATCCTCAAACCAGTGGGCAGGTGGAGATTAGCAACAGGGAGATCAAGAGCATCTTGGAAAAGACAGTCAACACAAGGAGGAAGGATTGGTCGCTACGCTTGAATGATGCATTATGGGCCTACAGAACCGCTTTCAAGACACCCATTGGCATGTCACCATACCGTTTAGTCTTTGGAAAAGCATGTCATCTGCCGGTAGAGTTGGAACACAAAGCTTATTGGGCTATCAAAAAGTTCAACTTTGATATGAAACAGGCAGGTGACAAAAGGCGATTGCAACTAAATGAGCTTGAAGAATTGAGGCACGATGCATATGAAAACGCCAAACTATACAAGGAACGGACTAAGTTATACCATGATGAACAATTAGCAAGGAAGGAGTTTTATGAAGGACAAAAAGTATTGATCTACAACTCAAGACTAAGACTCTTTCCAGGCAAGCTCAAGTCAAGATGGTATGGACCATATATTGTCACCAAAGTCTTTCCACATGGTGCATTGGAAGTTCACAGCAAAGAACGAAATCAAACATTCAAGGTGAACGGACACAGGGCGAAGCCATACATAGAGATGAGTCTAGAACCGCAAGAGGAAGATGTGAATCTTCAAACCATTCAATACATTGCATGAACTCATCATGTCTAGCTGAAGACATGAAACACAGCGCTTATTGGGAGGCAACCCAACCTTCAGGGGAGTATTTACACTTTCCCTTTATATTCATTTTTATTTTTATTTTTCAGTCTCTCCTCACTAGATGGTAACACATGCCTATATCTTATGTTTTGTGCGAACATTGAGGACAATGTTCCATCTAAGTGTGGGGGTATTAGTTAGTTATATTTGGAATTTTTGAATTTTTTTTTTTAGGATAAACAATTTCTTATAAAGTAAGAGTAAGGATACTTATTTACTTTAGGATTGTTGAGTTTCATAATTCCCTACAAAAATTGTGTGCGTCATGCGATTATACATAATAAACAAATGTGATGCTTTTTCTGATAATTATTCCCTTCAGATCTAGTCCTAAATCGAGTTTAAGTAAATAGAGTGATACAATATATGTATATATATTTGAATAAAGTCAGTCTACTCCAATGTTTTGAGGGCTTAGTAACTAGGGGTATTCATCACCAATGTTTACCTTTACGTCAAACGGCAACTTGAAATATGAGTATGCAAAGCACTTTAATGTTTGTGACTTGTTGAGTAACCGGGTGGATACATCACAAATGTTTCGCATTCGCGTCAAAAGACAAGTGACAACGTTAAAGAAGAGACTCTAAAAAAAAAAAAAAAAAAAAAAAAAAAAAAAAAAAAAAAAAACTCTAGTTTGCTACTGGATTTGTAGTAGAGAAAAGGGATAATCACAGACTGAGTAGATGCATACTATAACTACATTAATCGCATGACAAGTATGACTAAGTTTGGGATTTATGAATAGACAATTGCACTGGAGAAAGTGGGTATGTTTAACTTTACTTTATCTGAAATTGTTTGTAGTTTTGTAGTTTTATTTTGATGTCCACATAATAAGAAATCTTGATGGTTGAGCTTATTCTTATTATTACTCCCTTGTTCATAAATTCACTTTTTGCTTGAGGACAAGCAAAAGCTAAGTGTGGGGGTATTTGATGAACACATTATTATTCACTTTTTAGAGCAATAATCTTAATATAATTAGACATTTAAAAGCTCTCTATATGGTATTTAATTCCTATTTTCTCTTTTCCATAGGAAACAGCTTATAGCAGCAAAACGAAGCAGATTTAGGACTTCAAGGATAATACACAGCAAACTGCAGAGGATCAGTCGACTGGTTCCTCAACCAGGCGACTGGACAGGAGAAGCTGATTTTCCACAACTCTCGTCACAGTCGACTTACTCTCAAAGACAGTCGACTGGTATGATCAAAGGTGAAATCTACATAAGTCTCGACTCAGTCGACTGGTTCGAAGACAAGTCGACTGGTCTGCGGCGGAGTACAAAGATAAAATCTTCAAAGATACACCTGCATCTAATTTCAAATCTACTTGGATCAAGATTTTATACAGCGAATCAAATCTAAAGACAGGGTATTTTCCAAGTGAACAGATAAGGAAAGAAAGGAGAAAAGAGAAAGATATTAATCATCAAATCAAATAAAGAAGGATCTTCCTGAAAAAGGGGAAACCCTAATTCTCAGCCGTGTTCTATAAATATCAGAATACCATCTCCAGAACGGCTCTCTCTTCTCTCTCCACTCCACGACTCCATCCAACAATCATATATCTCTGGAAGGCGACTCAATCACTCAATCACCAAGTTCCTGAACAAGCATCAAGAACATCACTCCATCAACATCGAAGAAGGAAAGAGAAGATCCAGCAAACAGAAGGCAGTCGACTGTGTGACAGTCAGTCGACCATATTGCCGGAATCCATTAGTTTATTTCTTCTCTCTTTATTCTTTTATGTTGATCATGTATTTGAACTTGTTAAGCAATAAAAGTATTATTATGTGGAACTAATTTCATAGTTGGGTAGATCGAAACCGTAGTTATGTAGTGCTATGTTCTTCTGAGATCTTCTAATTACTTATTGATTGAATCTGGTTGAATTGACATAGATTAATGATCATCAAACTTGGATCTTGAAGTCTGAGAGCAGTCGACTGAGGTGAGAGCCAGTCGACTGACATACAGCACGTGAGAATATCAAGTTTATGTTATCATTTATCTAAATCTGTTATATGAAGCATATTGAGACGACCGAATCTCGTGCCCATAATTTGTAACAAAGGAATCTTTAGGGGTTCTTGGTTCAATCAACTTAGAGGATCTAGATTTGATACCAATTTCTAGAACTTTAAGTGTTTGTTCGTTTCCACTGTTCTGATGTTTTCTCTAAGTATAACTTAGTAGATACCCTGCTAGATACTTATGGAAAGAAAAGAATTAGAGTAGATACCATGCCTAATTCTTGGCTTAGGGAAACAATACTTTAAGGAGTAGATACCATGCCCTTGAAGTGAACAACATGAGTAATTAGGAGTAAATTCAGAAGGCAAATTAGCATTACTAACTATTGGTGGAGATCAACAACCCAACTATTCAAGAGATATTTGTGATTCAACAATTCCTTCTTAGTTTTAATCTTTTTATTCCTTTTAGACTTTTAAAACAACTCATTATGATTCTTACTATTTTCTATTGATTAGTTAGTTGAAATCTACAATCTCTGTGGGATCGACCCTTGCTATTACTACGATTCGATTCGTGCACTTGCGAGGTTTTATAATTTGTGTCTGGTTAGTCTATTAAATTAGGTAGCTAGATTCCAACAACATAGTCTTTATTTTCCTTTTTTCAAAAATGTAATGCCTTTTTTGCGGACTGGCCACCGCTTCTTTCAATGACTGAAAATCTTTGTTTCAATTCAAATTTGCATAAGTGTTTGGGTCGGTGTGTAGTTTTCCAATTGCGATGTTCTTGTATTTCAGATCCTCGATCACACCCCAAATACCGCAGCGGCTCGGCGACGTGCCGAGCTGTTCAAGCAATCTCGCGAGGCTCGACTCGTGGGTGAGATTGAGCTCACCAGAAGGTTGATGTTCAACGTGGAGAAGAAGAACAACGAGTTTCTGGCTAAGGTGCACCATCTCCGGATAGTTGAGGAGGAGCTCTTGGCGAAAGAGGCAGAGCTAGCCTTGGTGTTGGCCGAACAAGAAGAGCTCGAGAAGAAGGTCGAGCAGCTGCAGAGGGTCACAGTCGACAAGAGCATCGAGGTGACCAACTTACGTCGTATTATATCCGACAGCGCTGAGTACCCCGGTTCGGCAAAGCTCCCTCGATTCAAGATAATGGTTAAGGATGACACTTTGAAGGATAGGATCGTCGAGCTCGAGGAGGAGGTGGCTCGACTGAAGCCTCAGCCTGTGAGAGCTAATGTCCGCAGCACTTCTTGTACTCGCGAGGAGAGAGAAAGGGGGATCACCTTCTACGAGCTAGCGACTTGTGGCCAAGTTATTGGTCGGACAGCGGCCGACGCACAAAGCAGAGTAGCTGTTAGCTCGAGCGGGGCTTCGGTCGGAGCGACTGTTCGAGTTAGTGGCGAGGCGGCGTCCCAGTTCGTCGGCCTAGAAACAAGCTCGGAGGTGAAGAGACGGAAGCCGCGGTTGTCTCTGAATCAGAACGTCCCTGTTCCGAGGAGACACTGAACGAGTGGCGTCGCCTTTTACTTCTTGCGTCGTCCCTGTTGCTGTAGTATCATGCCTTGTAATTTATTTAGTTGCTTTCCTGTTGTAACTGTCTGCCTTGTAAATTTACCAAGTATCTTAATAAAATCGAGGTTGTTTTGTTCGTCGTTGTGCCGTGGTCGCCTTATTCTTGACGCCGAACCATAAGGACCCGTAGTTGTCTTCTTTGTAGGTTTTAACCGCAGAACTTTAGTCTTTCGCTCGGAGTATACCGAGGTGCGATAGCTCGGACATCAGGTTCCGCCCACGTGGCAACATCGAGATGGTCGATCGTGATCGTGGTACGTATCACGAGGTGGGAGGCACGAGTTCCAAGAAAACACTATCTTGTCGTTTTGTGGACACGTGGCACGATCAGATCCGTTCATCACGTTTTAGCATGCATTTTGAGATGATCCACCGGTGAAGTCGGTTCGGCAGAATTTTTCTCCATATACGAGGGTCGGTTCCTCGTCCGCTCGACTTGGGGTTTTAAGTGAGCGCGGTTGAGCCGAACGATGGATTCCGAACCACCGTTAGAGTTGCTCGACGGTTGTGGGAGCAGTTCCGAACGGTGACCTACTTCTAGCTCGCCGAGGAGCGAACTTGCGAAGTAGGGTTGAGCCGAGTGTTGGACTCCGAACCATCGGTTGAGTTGTTCAACGGTTGCGGGAGCAGTTCCGAACGGTGACCTACTTCTAGCTCGACGAGGAGCGAACTTGCGAAGTAGGGTCGAGCCGAGTGTTGGACTCCGAACCATCGGTTGAGTTGTTCAACGGTTGTGGGAGCAGTTCCGAACAGTGACCTACTTCTAGCTCGTCGAGGAGCGAACTTGCGAAGTAGGGTCGAGCCGAGTGTTGGACTCCGAACCATCGGTTGAGTTGTTCAACGGTTGTGGGAGCAGTTCCGAACGGTGACCTACTTCTAGCTCGCCGAGGAGCGAACTTGCGAAGTAGGGTCGAGCCGAGTGTTGGACTCCGAACCATCGGTTGAGTTGTTCAACGATTGTGGGGGCAGTTCCGAACTGCGACCTACTTCTAGCTCGCCGAGGAGCGAACTTGCAAAATAGGGTCGAGCCGAGTGTTGGACTCCGAATCCTCGGTTGAGTTGTTCAACGGTTGTGGGAGCAGTTCCGAACGGCGACCTACTTCAAGCTCGCCGAAGAGCGAACTCGCGAAGTAGGGTCGAGCCGAGTGTTGGACTCCGAACCATCGGTTGAGTTATTCAACGGTCGTGGGAGCAATTCCGAATGGTGACCCACTCCTAGCCCGCTTAGAAGCGAGCTTGCGGAGCAGAATCGAGCCAAGTGTTGGACTCCGGAACCATCGTTAGAGTTCAACGATCGTGGGAGCAATTCTGAATGGCGACCCACTCCTAGCCCGCTTAGAAGCGAGCTTGCGGAGTAGAATCGAGCCAAGTGTTGGACTCCGGAACCATCGTTAGAGCGAAGAGTAAAGGCAGAGAGTTGCAAACAGTTTTATCAGTAAAATATGAGAAAGCTTTCTTTATTGATTAATGGTCGGCTGCTTCTAAAGTTGCGAGCCGATATTACATATGAGAGACAATATTAGAGAAAATACAGGGGTAGGAGAGGAACGGTTCGACATCCTGAAATACTTAGAGGGGTGTCGGGGTACCTTCTTGGCACTTCAAAAGATGGTCGGCATTCCAGGTCCTAGGGATTTCTCTGCCTTTGTGGTCTTCGAGACGGTAGGCTCCTGGCCGGACTACTTTCGTGATCCTGTAGGGCCCCTCCCAATTTGGGGCCAGCTTGCTCTTCTGACTAGGGAAGGAGACAGCTAGCTTTCTGAAGACTAGGTCCCCCTCTTTGAGATTGGTAGGTCGGACCTTTTTGTTATACGCCAACTCGATCCTCCTTCGATAGCTCTGTTGGCGAATTGATGCTCTTTCCCTCAGCTCGTCTATCAGGTCTAGGTTTGCCCGAAGGTCCCTGGCATTCTGTTCTTCGTTGTAGGCCACAAGGCGCGGAGAAGGTATTCCGACCTCCAGTGGGATAACGGCCTCGAACCCATAGGTAAGGTTGAACGGGAACTCTCCCGTGGGGGTCCGTTTAGTTGTGCGGTAGTTCCACAGCACGTTGGGGAGCTGATCCACCCATAAACCTCTGGAACACTTGTCCAACCTCTTCTTAATGCCGACGAGAATCTGCCGATTAGCATTTTCGACTTGACCATTTGACTGCGGATGGGAGACGGAGGAGAAACGTTGCTGGATGGCGAGGTCTTCACACAGAGCTCGGAACGCGGCCCCCGTGAATTGAGTTCCGTTGTCAGTTATAAGGACTCGGGGAACACCGAATCGGCAGATGACGTTCTTCTAGAAGAACTGAAGCACTTTGTTCTCCATGATGGTGGCCAGAGGCTCGGCTTCTATCCACTTCGAAAAATAGTCGATCGCTACGACAAGGAACTTAAACTGGCCGGGAACCGGAGGAAATGGCCCTAGTAAATCCATTCCCCACATGGCGAAGGGGATAGGACTTGATAGGGAGGCGAGCTGAGCTTGTGGGAGGTGACGGACGTTCAAATGCTTTTGACAAGACTCGCATTTCCGAACGTGTTGCTCGGCGTCTTGGAGGATGGTAGGCCAGAAGTAGCCGTAATTCAACACTTTCTGGGCCAGTGATCTGGATCCTGAATGCGCCCCGCCAATGCCTTCGTGGAGCTCCTGCAAGGCGTAATTGGCTTGCTCGGGAGAGAGGCATCTCAAGTATGGCCTGCCGTCCACTTGCGAGAAGGAGCGCTTGTACAAGATATCCTCGACTAGGGTGTACCGTTCCGCTCTGGTCCTTACTTGACGAGCTTCCTTAGGGTCTTCCGGGAGGAGCCCATCTCTTAGAAATTCCACCAACGGTTTCATCCAATTGTCTTGCAGTAGGACCGACAGTGACTCCACTGAGTCGAGGGTCTCGTCTTCTATACTTGGTTCCAAGAGGACCTCGATCAAGACGGTCTGCTCGAGACCTTGGAGGGAGGATGAGGCCAACTTGGAAAGGGCGTCGGCCTGTGAATTCTCTTCTCGAGGGATTCGCTGGATGAGCGCTTCTCCGAACCGAGCCATGAGGGTTCGGACTTTAGCGGGGTACTTCGCCATCCGTTCGTCTCGTGCCTCGTAATCGCCCAAGACTTGATTCACAACCAGCTGAAAGTCACTATAGATTCGGAGGCACTACGCCCCAGCACTTCGGGCAAGTCCGAGGCCGGCGATTAGTGCCTCATACTCTGCTTCGTTGTTTGAGGCCTTGAAGTTCATGCAGAGGGCATACTGGAGGACGAAGTCGTCTGGACCTGTCAGGATATACCGGCGCCGCTTCCCTCATTGCACGAAGAACCATCTACAAAAACCGTCCAGATGGGTCGTCCGTTCTCTGCTTGGCTGACCTCGGTGATGGTGCTCTCGACGATGAATTCCGCTAAGGCCTGAGCCTTTATCGCGGTTCGAGGTTGGTAGGAGATGTCGTGTTGGCTCAGCTCGATGGACCATTTCATAAGCCGGCCTGAGGTTTCCGGCTTGTGGAGGACTTGCTTCAGCGGTTGACCGGTGAGGACCACAACCGAGTGGGACTGAAAGTATGGGCAGAGCTTCCTTGCCGCCATAATCAGGGCGTAGGCCATCTTTTCTATCTTCGGGTAGCGGAGCTCGGCGTCTCGAAGCACCTTGCTCACATAGTAGATGGGCCTCTGAGCCCGGTCTTCTTTCCTCACCAAAACAGCATTTAGGGTCTGCTCGGAAGCAGCTAAGTAGATAAAGAGGGTTTCCCCTAGAACGGGCTTGCTGAGCAGGGGAGGGTTGACCAAGTAGGCCTTCAGTTGGTTGAACGACTCCTGTTGCAGTTCGCCCCATTCGAAACCCTTGGCCCCCCTGAGAGCCTTGAAGAAGGGGAGGCACTTTTCCCCAGACTTCGAAAGGAATCGCCCAATAGCAGCGAGGCAACCCGTAAGCCTCTGCACTTCCTTGATGTTCTGGGGTGGGGCCATGTCCAGTATGGCCTTAATTTTTTCAGGATTTGCTTCGATCCCTCGCTGGCTGACCATGAAGCCGAGGAACTTTTCTGACGAGACCCTGAACGCACACTTGTTCAGATTAAGCCTCATGTTGTGCCTTCTCAGTACGCCGAATGCCTCCTGTAGGTCGGCCACGTGGTCGGTACCTCGGATGCTCTTCACGAGCATGTCGTCGACGTATACTTCCATGTTGCGGCCTATCTGGCTTTGGAAGACTTTATTGACGAGGCGCTGGTAGGTGGCTCCAGCGTTCTTCAATCCGAACGGCATAACTCTATAACAGTAAAGGCCCTAGTCGGTAATAAAGGAAGTCTTCGGGATGTCTGGGGGGAACATTCATATCTGGTTGTAGCCGGAGAAGGCGTCCATGAAGCTGAGGAGCTCGTGGCCCGAGGTGGCATCGATGAGGGTGTCGATATTCGGGAGAGGGAACGGATCCTTCGGACATGCCTTATTTAAGTCTGTGAAGTCGATGCATATCCTCCAGGAACCATTGGACTTCTTAACCATGACGACATTGGAGAGCCACTCGGGGTAGTTCACCTCCTGTATGAACCAAGCTTTTAGGAGCTTGTCCACCTCCTCCTTAATGGCTTGTTGTCGCTCGGGAGCAAATTTACGCCTCTTCTGCTGAACCGGTCTGCACCCCGTTTCGACGCTGAGGCGGTGGACTAGAAGCTCCTCGAAAATCCCGGGCATATCCGCGGCGGACCAGGCAAATAGGTCGCGGTTCTTCCGGATGCACTGCACCAAGTCGGAACATAGGGCAGTCGGTAGGGACTTGCTGATGAGGAACTTTCGGCTCGGGTCCTCATCCGAGAAGAGCACTTCTTCCAATTCGTCCACCGGCTTGGACGTTCGGCTCGGGGATCTCTAAAGTCTCGAGGGAGAGCACCGGACCCCCAGTGGAATTCATGTAGCATTTCCGAGCCGTCTCTTGGCTGCCCTTGACTTCTCCCACTCCCGCCCAGGTGGGGAACTTCATCTTGAGGTGGTACGCCGAAGGAACGGCTTCCAGGACAGCTAGGCCAGGTCGGCCCAAGATGACATTGTATGCAGCCGGGACATCGACGACCATAAAATCCATCGGCTCTGTCTGGGTGGTAGAGGTCTTCCCAGCAGTTACGTCCAGGGTGATAACCCCTTCGACAGTTACTGGCACCCCTGTGAACCCGTGGAGTGTGTAGCCGGCCGGTTTGAGGCGATCCCGGGATAGTTGCAGCCCTCGGAAGGCCGAGAGGAAGAGGATGTTCACGGAGCTCCCGTTGTCTACCAGGATCCTCTGCACTTTGAAGTTCGCCATGCGGAGGTCGATAACAAGTGCGTCGCAGTGGGGAGTTCGGACCCCCTCGAGGTCTTCATCAGAAAAGTTACTGGGACGCCGAGGCCTTTGGGGGGAGGGGCGCTGTGAACTGAATTGACCTCTCGGACGAAGGCCTTCCGAGAGGAATTGGAAGAGCCCCCCATGGGACCTCCGTGGATAAGGTGCAGAACACGCTCCTCTTCGAACTCGGGGGTTTCATCGCGTTGCTCGGAGCGCTTGTTAGCTCCCTGAGGCGGAGGAGTGGTGCGATCTCCCCGATCATTTGTTCTCACAAACTTAGCCAACTGCCCCCACTGGATGAGGGCCTCTATCTCGTTCTTCAGCGCCCGGTAGTCGTTGGTGTTGTGGCCATGATCCTGGTGGTAACGGCACCACTTCTCCTTGTTCCTCTTGTTGGCTGGGGTGTTCATCCTCGGAGCGGGAGGTATAACTCCCTCCTTCTCGACTTCCATCAGGATGGTGGAGACACTAGTGGTGAGATGAGTAAATTTTTCAAACCTGGGAGGAGGACGGCGCTGACTGCTATTATCCTTCTGTAGCTTCTTGGCTCCTTCCTCTTCCGTTGTCTTTCTCTTTGACCCGGAAGCAGATCCTCCGAAACCCGGGAAGCACTCGGCTTCCTCCGCCCGAATATATTTCTCGCATCTAAGGAGAAGGTCAGCGAAGTTGTGCTGGGGCTTTTTGGCGAGGGACGACCGAAGGTTAGAGTTGAGGACGTTGGATTGGAATGCGACGGTCGCCACTGACTGGTCGAGGGAGGCGATGGACCTGACCTCCGCAGTAAACCTCCTCACATAGTCCCTCAACTTTTCTCCCCTCTCCTGTCGGAAGTGGAGTAGAGAGAGGCTGGTCTTCTCCGTTTGTCTGCTGCTCACAAAGTGGGTTACGAAGAGCGTTTCGAACTGCTCAAAAGAGAAGATGGAAGAGGGAGCGAGCCGGGAGTACCATTCCCGAGCCGAACCCTTGAGAGTGGCCGGGAAGGTTTTGCAAAGCATGGCATTGGAAGCTTGGTGAATTAGCATCAAGGTCTTGAAGCTTTCGACATGGTCAATGGGATCCGACTCTCCCGAGTAAGTTTAAAACTGCAGAGGCTTGAAGCTCCTCGGGATAGGAGCCTCCATTATGGTCCGGGAGAAGGGGGGTCTGCTGGGGCGGACGGTCCTTCCTCTCGACTCCTCCTCCTTGTCCATTCGACCGAGGCACCTCTCCATCTCGTGGAGACGGCGGTAGAGGGCATTGTCCCTCCGGTGGTAGTCAAACGATCCCCTGGACTCGTCTTCATAGGAAGGAGAGCGGGGACTACGGCGACGATAGTCCTGGGATCGGCGAGGACTATGATTGTGTTGCTGGTGACTAGGAGCCGGAGGAGGAGTAATGGACCGGTGGTGAGGACTTGGGACCCGTGGGGGTGTTGGAACCCTTTGGGCATTATTGTTGTTGGGGCGAAGGTTGAGGGCCTGCAACACCGTTGCCTGGAATTGTTGGAACTCGGCACGAGTGATGGGTGCCTCATCGTTCCTCGGATGATGTCGACCAGCAGGAGAATGTGGCCTCCTCCTACCACGCTCGGGAGATTCCTCCCGTCCTCTTCGGTCCGGAGACCTCCTACCATCTCGGCGATGAGGAGATCGCTCACCTTGATGTTGGCGGGAGACTCCCTCTCGGGCCCGCTTCTCATCTAGGCGGCGGCGAAGGTCCTCATCCTTCTGCCGATTTAGGACGGTGTTGCGGAGGTCGGAAGCTCGGGGATTATGGGAGGCCATAGAATCCGAGGAGGCATTGTGGATGGAGACATGGTCAGGATGGAAAGCTTGTTTCTGCGGGTCGGGGCGAGAGACCCCCGCCCCGGTGGGACCATTGGGATGTTGCTGATTTGGAAGAGGAGGTAGATCCTCGGCCTGCGGCGGAAGTTGCCCCTGTTGATGAGCGGGTTGGAGGGGTACTTCCTGTTGTTGATCGGGAATGGGTCCACGATTGGGCCCCCGGGACCTAACCTTTCTAGGCGGCATGGCTGGAGAAGATCTTTCCGACGGGAAGAGGAGGAGCTGCTATTCATCTGATATTCCCACAGACGGCGCCAATCTGTTGTCGCTAAATTTGGTGTGGGGGCCAACAGATAGAATTTGTGGGTTCGTGGAAAAATCTGAATAGCGAATCCAAGCCTGTTCGTCGGAGTTGGGCTGCTGACTCCCGCCGTTCACCTGCAAGGAAGTGCGATACACCGGGGTTGATCCCGGCGACGCACCCTCCGACGCTCTTGTCAGTAACCAGTGATATGATTAAGAAAGAGCTTTAATTGGAAAAAGAGTGATTACCTTATAACAGTGGTAGGTCGGAGGTATTTATAGTCGCCATGAGAATTTGATTAGGGATCTGATTTCCTATGATACCGTTAGGAGTAAAATCCTCATAATTAGTTTAGGAAACTGATCCCTGATTCCCGGTGAGAGGATAACCGCGAATCAGGCCCGTTGATTTAGTCAAATCAGAGACCCTGATTTCCTCTTGCTGGTCTGGGTTTGTCTTGGGTCGGGACCCGTACCCAGCTGGAGTGGATCCGTTAGCGGGTTATTGGATCTGTGAAGGGGAGATCCAGTACCCGCTTCGGGCCCATCTATATGCGAAATTACCGTTTTACCCCTGAGCTTCAAGATTCGTGCCCAATTTGGACGGTTCCGATTTAACCCCATTTTTAGCCATATCAATCTCCAATCGTCTTCGCCGCTATGGAAACCCTAGGGTTTCGATCAGGTATAAATTTTTAATTTTTTTTTGTTCTGTTTTTCTTTTTTCTGCTTGAATTTGTAGGAATGAGGTAATTTTTTAAGAGAGATCGAATGTTTTGTTTGAATTTGTAGGAAGCGTTGAGCTTCACTGAGTCTTTCTTCATGGCTTGATTCCAACTATGGATATATTTCTTGATATCAATCCAGGGAAGTGTTTGATTCTTACTATTCATTTTTTAAAAATTTAATTGCTTACTTTATTGCATTTTGGTATAGGCAGTGATGACAATCTAGAATTTACAAGCAGTTGTAGGCATTTTGTTGCTTCTTCAGTTTGTGCACTTTTGTGTTCATATTTTACAAGCATTGGTACGAACAGTTCGGATTTACTCTCTCGAATGGTTGTGATTGTTCACGCTCTCTTCTCAGTTATCTTTGGGGGTAATTTGGTTATTTTTTCGGTTAGAGACATATACTCCTCCGTTGCAAATGGAGGGGTAATTTGAAAATTTGGTAATTTTGAGGTTGGCGACATATACTCTGAGGGACATCTTTTCAGAGGTTTTATTTATTCAGATTATGGTTGCAACTAGTTGGCATGGCATATTAATGCAGCCGTAGTAAGATCATGCATCTGAATAAGTGGTATACTAAATCCTGATTAGGGTTTCGCTCACTCTGAGAGAGAGAAGGGGATTCAATCGATTTGGGTCTGAGATCTCACAACAGCGTGAAGGGGGTAATGGGCTGAAAATTGAAATGACCAAATTACCCCTGCTAATAACTGAGAAGAGGGCGGATTCAAACACAGCCATCGATGGATCTATTTTGAATCCAACGGCAAGCACAGGAGTTTGCAAGCTGAGTTTGCACACAGGAGTTCGCAACCAAGGGGGACCCTATATATATATTTCAGTTTGAGTTTATGTTTCAGTTTGAGTTTCAACTCATATTTCAGCTTCATATCATATTTCAATTTCAGTTTGAACTTATGTTTTGTTTCAGTTGCAACTCCATATTTCAGCTGAACTAAGTTTAAGCTTCAGCTAAAAATTTTGATCAAATTATGGATCAACTTGTTGGCATGGAATAGTATTGCAGCCCAAGTGTGAACATAATTATGATGCTTTTCAGTCATGCTTGATTCAGTTGATAATTATCTAAATCCCTGTCATATGCTAGGTTGTAATCTGAGCCTACATTTACTTAAAATATTTTCAGATTAGTTGTGTTGATATCTTAGATAAATAATTACGAATCATCTATCTAAACCCTTTCTTTCTTATTGCTTGCAGTTTGTACGATTACTGGAGGTTACCGAATGTGTGATGCTGGAAACTCGAACCAGAAATTCGTAGTCTATTTCTTGTACCACTTTAACGGAATAATTAGTTTTTGTGGTTGTGGCCATTGTAATAGGAAACCAATGTATATTTTGTCCACGATTTAAATATTTTCCTTGTATGAAATAATTTACTTCGAATATAATTTGAGAGAGGCTCCAGCTAGAAATTATGCTGATCAATTTTATTTGTTGCAATCTATTGTAAATCGGGGTTTATTAGCATCATATCTGCATTTATTTTCTTTGGTTCTTGTTATCAGTTCCATTTGCATGTGTGGGAACATTATTTTTTGGCTCGTAACAACAATTTCCTTTATCAGTTTTATTTCAGTTTCACATAAACAAAATTTTGAGTTTTAACTCATATTTCTGCTTCAACTCATATTTCAGTTTTAGTTTGAACTCATGTTTTGTTTTAGTTTCAACTCATACTTCAGCTTCATATTTTGTTTCAACTTCAACTCATATTTAAGTTTCAGTTTCAACTCATATTTAAGTTTAAGTTTCAACTCATATTACAGCTCCAGTTTCAACTCAAATTTCAGTTTCAACTCTTGTTTCAGTTTCAGTTTCAACTCATATTTCATCTTCAACTCATATTTAAGTTTAAATTTCAACTCATATTTCAGCTTCAGTTTCAACTCATATTACAGCTCCAATTTCAACTCAAATTTCAGTTTCAACTCTTGTTTCAATTTCAGTTTGAACTCATATTTTAGCCTCAACTCATATTTCATCTTCAACTCATATTTAAGTTTAAGTTTCAACTCATATTACAGCTCCAGTTTCAACTCATATTACAGCTCCAGTTTCAACTCAAATTTCAGTTTCAACTCTTGTTTCAGTTTCAGTTTCAGTTTCAACTCATATTTCATCTTCAAGTCATATTTAAGTTTAAATTTCAACTCATATTTCAGCTTCAGTTTCAACTCATATTACAGCTCCAATTTCAACTCAAATTTCAGTTTCAACTCTTGTTTCAGTTTCAGTTTCAGTTTGAACTCATATTTTAGCCTCAACTCATATATCAGTTTCAGTTTCAACTCATATTTCATCTTCAACTCATATTTAAGTTTAAGTTTCAACTCATATTTCAGCTACAGTATCAACTCATATTACAGCTCCAGTTTCAACTCATATTACAGCTCTAGTTTCAACTCAAATTGTTTCAGCTTCAACTCATAATTCAATTTCAGTTTCAACTCATGTAAACTCAGTTTCAATTCATGTTTTGTTTCAGTTTGAACTCATATTTCAGCTAAACAAAATTTTGTTTCAGTTTCATGTTTAAGTTAAAAAGTTTCATTATACCAAAAATTTACAGTATACAAACTCGAACCTCATACTAGATTATACAATGGAATATCACTACACAAAATCGAGGCCTAGTAGTATAAACTAAAAGATGAAAAAAATATTGGACTTCTGGTGATATGCAATGGTGCTGCTGATGCTGAAAATGCTCGAAGCTCTGTCTAGTAGCAAATGGAGGGAACTGCTCCACCACCCTACAAAAAATAACATAAAAAGCTTAGCAATATCGGACTGAAATATTATCACCGTAAATTGTAAACAATTGAAGTACATATAGGCTCAGAACAACCTCCCACATAATAAGTAATTATGAAATAAGTCAAATATAATCAAGCATGAGTATAGCACATATGTTGTTCCAAGCATAATGAGCACTTTATGTTGTTTAAAGCTCTTGTAGGCATTGATTTACCTCGTACATAGCAAGTTAAAAAACTCACCAAATAGTATCAAAATTGAAAATATAGCACTTATTCATAACCATGATCTCACTACGGCTGCATTATTATGCCATGCCAACTAGTTCCAACCATAATCTGAATAATAACTCATATTTAAGTTTCAGTTTCAACTCATGTTTTGTTTCACTTTCAACTCATATTTCACCTAAACCAAATTTTGTTTCAGTTTCACATTCAAGTAAAAAAGTTTCATCTTCTCTGTGCGATTTTTTTTCCCCAGCTTCAGGTAAACAAAATGCGAAAAACTCATCATATAGAATCAGGATTTAGTATACCACTTATTCAGATGTATGATCTCACTACGGCTGCATTAATATGCCATGCCAACTAGTTGCAACCATAATCTGAATAAATAAAACCTCTGAAATGATGTCCCTGAGAGTATATGTCTCTAACCTCAAAATTACCAAATTACCAAATTACCCCTCCATTTGCAACAGAGGAATATATGTCTCTAACCGAAAAAATAACCAAATTTGCAACGGAGGAGTACGAACAGTAAATCCGAACTGTTTGTACCAATGCTTGTAAAATATGAACACAAAAGTGCACAAACTGAAGAAGCAACAAAATGCCTACAACTGCTTGTAAATTCTAGATTGTCATCATTGCCTATACCAAAATGCAATAAAGTAAGCAATTAAATTTTTAAAAAATGAATAGTCAGAATCAAACACTTCCCTGGATTGATATCAAGAAATATATCCATAGTTGGAATCAAGCCATGAAGAAAGACTCAGTGAAGCTCAACGCTTCCTACAAATTCAAACAAAACATTCGATCTCTCTTAAAAATTTACCTCATTCCTACAAATTCAAGCAGAAAAAAGAAAAACGGAACAAAAAAAAATAAAAATTTATACCTGATCAAAACCCTAGGGTTTCCATAGCGGCGAAGACGATTGGAGATAGTAGGGGGTTTTGATCTATTTTGGAGCCAACAGCAAGCACAGGAGTTCGCAAGCTGAGTTCACACACAGAGATTCGCAACCGAAGGCGACCCATCTAGAAATCGATGGAGCTATTTGGAAGAGTTAGGGTTTCGAGAAGAGAGAGAGAAGGGGATTGATTTCGATCTGAGAATCGAGGAGAACACATGCGTTCGCGCACGAAGAAATCGCACAGAGAACCCTAGGGTATTGGTCGCTCTGAGAGAGAAAAGGGGATTCATTCGATTTGGGTCTGAGATCTCGACAGCGTGAAGGGGGTACGCACGAAGAAATCGCACAGAGAACCCTAGGGTTTTGGTCGCTCTGAGAGAGAGAAGGGGATTATTTCGATTTGGGTCTCATGGTCGCTCTGAGAGAGAGAAGGGGATTATTTCGATTTGGGTCTCATGGTCGCTCTGAGAGAGAGAAGGGGATTATTTCGATTTGGGTCTCATGGTCGCTCTGAGAGAGAGAAGGGGATTATTTCGAATTGGGTCTGAGATCTCGACAGCGTGAAGGGGGTAAGCTGAAGTTGAAATGACCAAATTACCCCCTTAACTGAGAAGAGTGCGGTTTCCATCACAACCATCGGATGGAGCCATTTGAATCCAACGGCAAGCACAGAAGTTCGTAAGCTGAGTTCGCACAGAGGAGTTCGCAACCGAAGGTTACCCATATATATATATATATATATATATATATATATATATATATATATATATATATATATATATATATATATATATATATATATATATATATATATATATATGGCAAAAGAGATATGAGCAACTTGCTCATTTAGTAAATGATCAATTAATTATGTGACATACATGTGATACATTGGACAACTAACCATTTTAAGAATTTTCCAATCACATGTATGCCACATCATCAATTGCTTATTTACTAAATGACCAAGTTGCTCATACCCATTTTCCCCATATATATATATATATATATATATATATATATATATATATATATATATATATATATATATATATATATATATATATATATATCTATATAATAAAACACAAAGAAAGCTATCAAGTGGCTCTCCTTCTATCTATATAATAAAACACAAAGAAAGCTATCAAGTGGCTCTCCTTCAATCCCCCAAAATTCAAAGGCCCAGATCTAACCTTACAAAACATATTTTCCCCCCAAAAGTTTCCCCCAAAACTCAAATTCAAATCCCCCACCCAAAACAACTCCTATATTTATTTTAAAAAAAATTCTCTCTCTCTTCCTCCCTCTTCTATTCAAAAAAATTAAGAAAATAAAAATTTTACAAAATTTTACAAAATTAAAAATAAAAAAAATAAAAAAAAATAAAAACTTTTAAAATAATTCAAAAAATATGTTTTTTTTGCTGGACCCCCAAAAGTTTCTCATATAATATGTTTGTTACTTCAATTAATTTGCTGGACCTCCAAAACTATTTTATATGATCAAACAAGGTACACCATTTCGAAGACGTGCCGTAGGCACGTGTCAACAGGCAAACCTAGTATATATATATATATATATTCCCTACGAGGAGTAATCCAATGAGAAACACTCTTAAAATGAGAAAATGAGAAACACTGATTCTGACCATTGGATATGAGGAGATTGAAATGTGTGGCTCTCATTCATTTGGATTAACTAATTGAGAACCTGGTTGTTTTCTACACATCTATTAAAAAAAAAACAAAAACAAACCAAATCAAATGAATACCAAATCAAACCAATAATTCCCTAATCCTAACACACGTCAATCTTCTCAGATCCAATACTGTGTGGTATGTACATTTGACATTAGCTAATTTAATGCACAGCATCCATGAATTTTCCTTTAATTAACTTATATTATTTTTATGCGTGCATCTGTTGCAGGGAATTGATTACTTATACTGATGCCGACGTGCCTTTGGCAGGAACTGATCTGGATGTAATCTCCAAATCAAAACCTACTGAAGAAATTAATGTAGGGGGTTATAGTAATGGACCTGAGAAGTTGAACTTAGTTGTTGATTGCCTATCTGCAAATGGGAGTGACGGGCACCTGTCACATGTTGGACCTGTTGACAAATCTGATGTTCAATCTTCTAAGGTTGCTTTGAAGTTAGGGTTTACCCTACCAACATCATGCTATGCCACAATGGCCATCAGGGAGTTGCTGAAAAATTCAACTTCAGTATTTGGCTTAGAGTATTAGAGTGCTTCATACCATAGTACTGCACAATACATAGCTGGTTAGGTTTTATATAAATCCTGCAAGCATTCTTTTACCGAGTGACAAGTATCAGTTTGATTTCAAAAAGCATTTTGTTTGGTTATTTATTTGATTATGGTTGTCGGGTTCCAAAGCCACCCATCCCCCCATCCTCCCTCACGATCATCTACACTCCGAGAACAACCTCTCCTTGCAACTCTCTACTGCCAAAATCTCCATCTCCCAATTCCCAGAAACCTGCAACAAAACCATCCTTGCCTCCTCCTTTGGATGGCTTGTGTTGCATTCTCCTGACAAAAGATCCCCTCTTTCTCTCTCTCTCTCTCTAACCCCTTCACTCGATCCCAATCCATCACCCATCACTCTTAATGAAACTCCTTTATATCGAAAGTGTTCTTGGATACCAAAAATCCACCCAAGCCTGGCTGCATTGTTGTTGTACTCTCATAGGCAAAAAGAGTTCCAAGTTCGCCATCTACATGATCGGAATGTCTAAGACCTGGATGCATTTCAGTTTAAGACTATCGCATGGCTGACGAATTTGTGTTTCTTGATGAGTTTAGACTTTACAATTTGAAGTTACCGGCATCCGTGCGCGCATGAGGTTGAGCTCAATTATATTATGGATTAGATGAGTTGACTAGTATTCTGTTGCCTACAGGAGAGAGCTAGTAATGGTGGCTTATTATAAAGAGGAGTATGAATGGGTATGAAAGAGGGATAAAGGTGTTCAAAGTTTTTAAGCTAGGGTTTGGTGTCGGAAGAGGGAAACGACGACCAATGAGAGTGGCATGAGGTAAGGAGCACTGGAGAGTTTGTTCAAGATGAACACTTGAATTTTAATTTGTGATGTAGAACAATACTGCCAGGTGAGAAAGCTAGCATTTTCTTTCAAACGAAATAATCCATGAGAGCATCCACAGTCGTTCAATGGAAAAAATGGCAAAATGCATATTTTAGCATTGCATTTCAAAGAAATGCTGCAGTCGTTGAATGGTAAAAAATGCATAAATTCGTTAGAAAGGGAACAGACGAAACATGATGTTTCGTTAGAAATGATGTTTCGTCTGTTAATAAAAAATAATTTATACTTAGAAATTAATAATAAAAAATACGGGACGAAACATGATGTTTCGTCCCAAAGAAGAAAAATAATTCAAAATAACCGGACGAAACATGATGTTTCGTCGAAGTTTTAAAGAAGTTTTCTTTGCAAAAACAATTTTTAAAAATAGTTTGTAAAAAATATTTGCAAAAACAATTTAAAAATTTGCAAAAACAATTTAAAACTTTAAAAAATTAATTTTAAAAATTATTTTTTTAATAAAAAGATGGATTGGGACGAAACATCATGTTTCTTCCCACATGGGAAGAAACATGATGTTTATTCCCACCATTAAATTCATTTAACCATTTAATTTATTTGGTTTTTAATTTTTTTTTTTGATGTTTCGTCCGATCAATTAAAAATATAATTAAATAATTCAGACGAAACATCATGTTTCGTCCGATCAATTAAAAATATAATTAAATAATCCAGACGAAACATGATGTTTCGTCAGCTATAATATGCATTTTGCTATTTCGAATGCTATTTATCCCTTTCTACTGTAGACGAATTGCCAAAAAATGGCAAAATAACAAACGACTGTGTGCGCTACAGTATATAAAAAATGGCAAAAATGACAAAAAAAAGCAAACGACTGTGGATGCTCTGATTAATTAATTGCCAGACTGAATAATCATTCTGCTGGACGAAATGCGAAATATATCTTTTATATATCTGATATTGAAATAATTAATATTCAAACAGCAATTACAACTTTGTTCTCGGTCTCATACAAGCACAGAAGTGAACTTTCTCTCATACAGGGAAATTGATTCGGTTTTTTTTAATAGATGTGTAGAAAAAAACCGGGTTATCAATTAATTAATTGATCCAAATGAATGAAAGCCACTCATTTCAATCTCTTCATATCCAATGGTCAGAATCACTGTTTCTTATTTTCTCATTTAGGAGTGTTTCTCATTGGATTACTCCTCTATTTCCTACTCATCACAACAAAAAAAACCTTAGTTTTGTTTTTGTTTTACTTTTTTCCCAAGGTTTGTTTCACTTTTCTGCTTGATTTAAATTGATCTTTGCACAAGCGAAAGGAAACATTGTTATTTTGATTTGGATACTAAATTGATATCATTAAATAATCTGTAAGACGCGATGGAGAATGAGGAGAATATTAATTGATTGAAAATCTGTAAAAAATTGCATTGAACACTGAGATGAATGTGAAAACAAAAAATTAAAGTCTCAACAAAATATAACTTTTACATTGTGGCTAAGCCTTAGCAAGTTACCTTTTGAAAAATTATTTATTAGAATTAACATTATCATTGGTACCATCACCAGCACCATCACCAGCACCAAAAGCACCTCCTTCTTCGTCAGCAATGGGATCAGTATCAATACTATTACTAGAATCTACTCCACACTACGGTCACTGTCACCAGCAGAATCAGTATCAGCAGTATTATTAGGATCTACATCACCACCGTCACCATTAGAATCAGTATCAGTAGTATTATTAGAATCAAACCGAAAGTAACCAAGTTCATCGGGGTTATTACGAAGAAGATTTTGAAGGCGACGTTCACGACGGCGTCGGCGACAAATAAGAGGATGAGCTTCGTCTTCATCCTCCTCCTCCTCCTCCTCCTCCTCCTCATCATCATCATCGTCATCATCATCGTTGTCGTCGTCCTTATCGTCATCGTCGTCGTCATCTCCATCATCGTCGTTGTTATTACCACTGTTGTCGTCATTGTCGTCTTCGTCATCATCATCATCTTCTATGTAGTCTTCTTCGTCACGCTCTTGAAAACTATTGTTGTCAATACCATTTTCATCATCCCCATCAAAAGACGTTATATGATCAACATTAGGTATATCAAAGCCTCTAACAGGACCAGGATATTTGTATAGTGTACAAAATGGCTTGTTACCCATTGCATAGCTCGGTATCGGGTTGCATTCGAAAATACGTTCATGGTATACATTCATGTCTAAGATCATAGTCATGGTCCCTGCATAAAAGAGAAGGGTCATTGGATTATGAGTAAAGAGAGTAATGCTACATCCACTACCAATTTCACTATATTTTTCTTCACTACCTTAGGTGGCACACTCCAATAGGTGGGGGAAGATAGGGTAGGCGGGAGAACTCTCCAATAGGAGTATGCCACCTAAGGTAGTGATGAGAAATGTAGTGAAATTGGTAGTGGCTAAAGCATTACTCTTGGATTATTTGCACGCGTGTTAACTCCAGATGTTCTGAATTTCAGACCACATTGATTACTTCGTAAAACATAAATTCAATTTCATATAACTCACAAAAATTACAGCTAAGTCCATTATATATCTATATAATAAATTACAACAAGAGCTATCAAGTGGCTCACAATCAATCCTCCCAAAATCAAAGGCCCATATCAAACCTCACAAAACACATTTTCTCTCCAAAATTTCAAACCCCAAAACCAAATTTTTTCTCCTAAAAAACTCATAACTTTATTACTATCTCTCTCTTTTCTCTTTACCTTTTCATATTTCTCTCTTTCTCTATCTCTCTCTTTCTCTCCCATTCTTTTTTTATTTACTTAGAAATTTAGATTTTAAGATTTTGGTTTTGTAAATTTTCAGAATTTTTATATTTTTTTTATTACAAATGTTATATTGAAAATAGCAAATATCTCTTCAACAATTAAATTTTATTATTTTTCACACTTAAAATTTTAATAAGTTAGATTTTATACCCACATTTATAATTATTTTTCAACATATACTAATAGAAATATAGACTTTTATTTATAACTAATTATTGTCATACTATTCAAATTTGAGTTACATAATTATTGTTTTACTGTTTACATGTATCGTTTCGAAGACGTGCTGTAGGCACGTGCCTACGGGCAAATCTAGTATATATATATATATATTAAACTTTAATGTTAGTTAACTTCCATTACAATTACATTTCTAACATCTTCCCCGTCCTCCTTCAGCTCTACTCTCTCTGTGAAAGACCCTTTTATTTTAATCCTAGCCAAATTTCACCCATATTGTAAAATACTAAAATTACATTGCTAACTCTCTATATTTGTATCCTTTTAAGGCCATCTCCCACCATAACACCATTTTGGTGCAACTTTTACAAAAAAATGGTATAAAAGTCACATTAAAGAGTAACTTCATCTCCCGCCTATAACATCATTTCTAACACGAAAAAAGAATATTCTCTGTATATTTTATTCTATCTACTTTTTATATAACTTTTTTTCTATTTTGGTAATAAAATATAATTAATTTGGTAATAAATTATACAATTTGGGCTAAAAAAAACTTAACTGCTATGTTTTTTTTTTAAGTAACAAATAAAAAATAAAAAAAGGCGTTCAAGAACAGTAGCATACACCATTTTGGTGCTGGATTTGGTGTTGGGTTGGAGTGCCTCCAGCACCAAACGCTATTTTGGCGCTGGGTTGGACATGGTCTAAATCTAACTCTAATCTTATCACCACCACTTTCACCTCTCTTCCCCATCCTCCTTCGGTTCTACTCTCTCCATCTTTGTCCTTCTACATCTAACTCTAACCACACCCTCGCAGGTGCGTAGTGGTTTTTTTTTTACCTATTTCATATGCGTTTTAAGAGTAGCTTGTAAATTTTGAATCTGGGTTGCTTTGATATCATATAAAAGACTCTGCCAATAGATCAAAATTCTGAAGTTATAATAAGAGTGGAGATTTAATATTTATATTCTAACATTCTCTACCTTCCTCTCAACCAAAATCAAGCCCTTCCTTGTTCCAATACCACACCTCTCCTCGCCCTCCCATCTATAAGATAAAGTTAGTTAGAGTTATAATTAGGATTAGGTTTAGGAGATTGAGAAAGACAGAAGACAGAGATAATATTGCCGTGGGAAAAAGGAGTATGAGCAATTTGCTCATTTAGTAAATGAGCAAGTGATGAGGTGGCATGCATGTGATTGAGAAATCCTAAAAGTGATTAAATACTCAATGTATCACATGCATGCCACCTCATCAATTGCTCGTTTATTAAAGGAGCAAGTTGTTATATCTCTTTTACTCTATTGTCATTTTACCTCTATTCTATTAGAGTTAACTGAAATTCCTGGAATTTTGATAAATATTGATTATAGGGAGTTTATTGGATCGTGACCCTACTATACTGTGAGTGAGATATATATATTTTTGGTTGGTTTAATTATTGCTAAGAGTGTATATCACACACTTACAATTGTGCCATTTTATTCTTTGACAGGGACTAATATGTAATTAAAATATTGATAGTGATCGATGTGATCAATGTGGGAAAAACCCTAATCAATAATGATGTTGACTAAACTTCTATGTTTAGTATACTTTTATCACATAAACTTAATCATGACATGCGTCTTGCGAGATAACATCATAAGGTTAACACATGGCTTCAACATAAATAGAGTACTGGGTTATGTGTAATTAAAATATTGTCATCTTACCTTCTTTTTAAATTACTCTATTTATCTTTTCTCTCCTTATTTACTTCTCTCATTCTTCACAAAATCATTATATTCCATTCAATTCAAGCTCACTTTATCACTTAACTCACATCCTCTTCTTCTTTAGTAATCGATAAGCTAACATCTTCTTCTTTTCCTTAATTCACTGCTCTGATTCTCAACTCAGAGAAAAATCTTGTACACCTTACTTAAATTTAGCCTTCTTTAATTTGGTTCATTTCGGGGATTTCGGTTTATTCCTAAGAGCTAGGTTTAAAATGCTGGAGGAAGAAGAAGCAAGGAAGAAGAAGCAACAACAATAGAAGAAACAGGTCTTCTATATGTACTGGTCATGTCGCTTTATGTTTTTTTTTCTCTGTATGTAGGTTGTAACTTGCTCCAGCATGCTGGGGTTGTTTTGTTAATTTCTTATTAATGAAACAGGGTGGCCTTATTCCACCTTTTCCCTCAAAAAAAAAAAAAAAACAACAATAGAAAAAATATATATAGTGGTATGTCAAAAAGTAAACTGCTGCTAACGGCAAGTACTATTTTAGGATACTAGTAATATACACGTGCAATGCACGTATTAATTTTTTTATAAAAAATAAAGTAAAAAATTCTGATTTACACGTGTGATGCATGTCTTAATAAATATGATTATATATTTTTAAAAGTAAATATAAAGACTATAATGGAAGAGTTGGAGTTGCACGTAAGTAGGTAGATTTACAACTCCAACTTTTTCACTATAATAGTTATTATATACTAGTAATTTACACGTGCAATGCACGTTTTAATAATTTTAAAAAATAAAAATAAAAACTCTGACGTAGGGAGGATTTGAACCGGAAATCTCCTTTATATTAGTTATGTACGTACGTTACACATGTTGGTAGAATGACAAAATAACAAATGACATTAAAGCCCTCTCCCATTATAATATTAGAGATTATATTATAGATAAATAGATAGATAGATAGATAATAATTTACACGTGTGATGCACATTTAATATATTTAAAAAAAAGTAAAAAACTGACGTAGTGAGGATCCTTCATATTAGTTATGCACGTCCAATGCATTTGTTGGTAGATTTACAAATGACACTAAGCCCTCTTTTCCATTATAATATTAGAGATTAGAGATTCCAGATATATAATGATTATAAATGTTATTTTGAAAATATGAAAACTTCGGTGTCATTATGAAAATGTCAATTCTTTTGAATATCATTATGAAAAAATCTATTTTTCTTAATCAGTTGATTACCTTTCACGAAGAGAAGAAAAAGAAGGAAAAAAGGGGAGCTCACAACGAAATTGTCGTCCCCTCTAAAATTTTCAACCTAATTCTCAAATGCTGATTGGTGGACTTGCACCTATGGGTTCATGGCTTTTTTATATGCTTGTGAGCACATAGCTCTTAATGACACATTGCAAAATGCATTAATGAAAATAAAAGTAATTAATAGCTAAATTTTGCTGAAATTCCAATTAATCTCGTAATGAATGCTCGATCATGTTCAACATTGTCTGTTAACAATGCAAGCTAAACGACAGTAGTAAAACACTACGGTACTTTGACCTTCAAAATTGAGGGATTTAAAGGATTCGGGGGTTGAGAGTGGAAGACAAGAATTGAAGGAAAGAGGAATACGTTGAGATCGGCACATAAATTGCACGTATTGTCAGTGTCATCAGTAGCTATCTCATAGCATTTTGCATGTGGTCGGGCTTGGACTTTGAAGAATTTATTTGTTTTATGGGCTTTGCTTAGAGCATCTGTAGTCGTCGTGAGCAAAATTTTGAGTATTTGACAAATAGAAATAGAATAAATGAGTTGGCATTGTAGTCGTCGAAAGCTAAAATTTGGGTCAGATGAAAGATTATCTATCGTCCAAGTGATATGTACAGGTAAATTAGAACGGACGGAGAATTATTTTCCGTCCGACGAAAGTTTTTGGTTTTTTTTTTAATTTTTTTTTTGTACTGGACGAGACTTAATATTTCGTCCCAACCATTTTTTTAATAAAAAAAGTAAATGGACGGTTGTAACCAAACCAGGGGCCAAATTTTCAAACCAAAAAATTAACTCGGGGCATCTTTTTCAAAGCTAAAATAGGGTTTTAATTTTTTCAAAGTCAAAATAAAAATAAAAATGGAGGGACGGGTAGATTATCAGATTATCTACCGTCCCACCCATTTCGTCTTTTGCTAAAATTGAAGGGACAGTAAATTATTTACCGTCCTTCAATTTTTTTTTTCTTTTAATTAATTCAACATACGATAAATTATTCTTCGTCCGACGATGTCTCGGCTGCAATTGTGTAGAGACGATGTTTTATTTTCCGTCTCACGTCTCCTACGAAAGATAATCTTTCGTCTCATTAGACGGACGAAAGATAATCTTTTGTTTGCTATATTTTGGTGAAAGTCATTTCATCTCCCAAATTTGGCCAACCACTGTTCATCGTATCGCCAAAATTTGGGTAAATGGCCAACGACTATAGTGATTTTATTTCCAAATTTCCCAAAATTTGGGTAAATGGACAACTACAGATGCTCTTAGTAAAGTATGTTGGAACTTATTAAAGAAATCTTATTTGAGTTTAACTTAAACAATGTCAGGTGTGGGATTGTGATTTGATCGGGATCTTGCCATGAAGGTCTGAGAAGAGGAGTTAGGTTTTTAGAGAGGGGGAATTGGGGAAGGCGAAGCAGATTTTTATTCATAGATCCAACCATTACAACCAGTACATCTTATATAGGGGAGATTGGGCGGTTTTGCTAAACGACAAAAATACAATAGGCACGCTTGAAGTGCACCATTTAGTTCCCGCCATCTCCCACTTTTATAAGGAAAAGGTGAGCTGTGCACGTAGAAAAACAGAGACTAAGCAAACAACGAAAACAACTGATACAATTGAGGAAACAACACTTGATCTCTTCTCGACGGCAACTGCCATGAACTCCGATGCTGCTGGGGATCACTCCGGCATCCCTGACAACTCGTCCCCCCTTAAAAATGAACTTGCCCCAAGTTCAAAATTGGGGTACTTAGAATGCAGCTCATCCACATCCACCCGTGATGCACAATCTATTCCCAAATCTTCCCACTTGATCAGTAATTGAATCCCCACTCGATTTTGCTTCTTAAACACCCTACGGTCCAAGACGACCTCTGGTTCATCGGTCGATGGGTTCTCAACCCACCAATGAGGTAGCTCAGTGGAGACATTGGGAAGATGACTTCCATGACATTTTTTTAGCTTTGGCACGTGAAAAACTGGGTGAATAGCTGCTTCTGAAGGTAACTCAAGTCGATATGCCACAGCTCCAATTTTCTCTAGTACGCGATAGGGCCCAAAAAATCTTGGAGACAATTTCTGAGGGGTATGGTTCTTCACTGAAACTTGCCTATACGGTTGAATTTTGAGGAAAACTAAATCTCCAACTTGGAAGACTCTTTCAACCCTTTTCTTATCAGCGAACACTTTCATACGGTTCTGAGCAACCGTAATGTTATCTTTGAGCAGCTTCAAGATAGCATCACGCGTCAGTAGCTGCTCTTCTACCGCAGGTAGGTTGGAAGTTCCCTGAGTATAGTGAAGGAGAGGGGGAGGGGGTCTGCCGTAAACTCCTTTAAATAGAGTTATTCCAGTCGATACATGGTAGCATGTGTTGTACCAGTATTCGGCCCAAGCCAGCCATTTGCTCCACTCTGATAGTTTTTGCCCGCAAAAGCACCTTAGATACATTTCTAGAGCCTTATTAATAGCTTCTGTTTGTCCATCACTTTGGGGGTGGTACGCCGTCGAACGGTTGAGTTTACAACCTTGCAAATTGAAGAATTCCTGCCATAACTTGCTAATGAAAACTGGGTCGCGATCGCTGACAATGCTCTTTGGCATTCCATGGAGTTTGTATACATTCTCTACAAAAACTTGTGCTATGGAATATGCAGTATATGGATGAGACACAGCGATGAAGTGTGCATATTTAGTGAGACGGTCCACCACAACCATCACCACACTCTTTCCCCCACTTCTAGGAAGGCCTTCTATAAAGTCCATGGAGATGTCTTCCCATATGCGATCTGGAATTGACAGTGGTTGTAGCAACCCCGCAGGCATCATTGTCTCGTGCTTGTTTTGTTGATAGATGAGACACTCTCTGATCATCCTCTTGATGTCATTACTCATCCCTTCCCACACAAATGTATGTTTAATTCTCTGCAAGGTCTTGTGGAAACCTGAATGTCCACCTTCACTAGCAGAATGATGATCATAGAAGATCAATCTTCTCACTGCGGCAGTAGGGCTGATCATTATCTTCCCTCCACAGTACCAAATGCCATTCACTTCCTTGTATTGGGTGCTATCAAGGACTCCAGCCTGCAGCTTCTCTTGTAAGGAGAGGAAATAAGGATCCACTCTCACCATTTGCTTGATCTCTTCTATCCATTGCGGCACCATGAATGTGACTTCGCAACAAACACCTTGCACATTTCTTACCCTGGATAACCCATCAGCAACCTTATTATCTACTCCCTTTTTGTATTCCATAGTAAAAGAGAAACCCAACAGCTTCCATAACCATTTTTCTTGTATCTCAGTGTGTATACGTTGATCTAGGATGTATTTAATACTCCTTTGATCAGTCTTGATGACGAAGGGATTATCCCACAGGTATTGCTTCCATTGTTTAATGGCTTGTAGGATCGCAAGGACTTCCTTCTCGTAAGTAGATAACACCAGAGCTTTCCCTTTTAATCCTTTACTCATGTATGCTATAGGATGTGAATCCTGCATCAAAACAGCTCCGACTCCTTCTTGCGACGCATCTGTCTCCACCACGAATGGCTTGGAAAAATCAGGGGGTTTTAATACTGGTGTTGTAGTCATGGCCCTCTTAAGTGCTTCAAATGCGGAAGTGGCTTTGGTTGTCCATTGGAAGGCATTTTTTTAAGAAGTTGTGTGAGCGGAGCACCTATCCCTCCATAGTTCTTAACAAATCTCCGATAGTACCCTGTCAAGCCTAAGAAACCCCGTAACTCCTTCACAGAATTGGGTGTTGGCCAGTTTTCTACCACTGCAATCTTGCTTTGATCGACTAAAATGCCTTGAGCACTTATGATATGGCCTAAATATCCAACCGTCTGCTGGCTAAAGCTGCATGTGCTCTTATTAGCTACTAGTTGGTTGGAGCTCAGTAGTGCCAGAGTTACTTTCAAGTGCTACAGATGGTCCTTCCAGGAGGAACTATAGATGAGTATATCATCGAAGAATACTAGTACAAACTTCCTCAAATGCTCCTTAAATACCTCATTCATAAGGCTTTGGAAGGTCGCAGGGGCGTTGGTAAGACCAAATGGCATCACTAAGAACTCGAAGTGGCCATGATGGGTTCTAAAAGTCGTCTTTGGGATATCGCTCTCCTTCACTCTAATCTGATGGTACCCTGCCTTTAAGTCTATCTTGGTGAAGTAGCTTGCTCCATTTAACTTGTCTAACAACTCGTCTATCACTGGAATTGGGAACTTTGCCTTAATTGTTTGGTTATTGAGGGCCCTATAGTCTACGCACATACGCCACCCTCCATTAGATTTTTTAACAAGTATAACTGGCGAAGCATACGGGCTACTACTTGGTCTAATATATCCAGAGGAAAGCATCTCTCTAACTTGCTTCTCAATTTCATTCTTGTGGTAATAGGGGTGTTTGTAGGGTCTCACACAAACTGGTTTTTGGCCATCGATGAGGGGAATTTGGTGATCTACTTCACGGTGTGGAGGTAAGCTAGCTTGCTCAGTAAACACCTCAGGAAATTCCAGTAGGATTTCTTGTACTTCATCAGCTAGAGGAGTGCCCTTTGTGGAGTGTGCAGATGCTTCCTCATTGCTAGTGAGACCCTCCACTTGAATCATATAAGCTTGACACACTTCTTTGCCTATGTAGGACAATTCTTTAGCCTCCATTAGTTGAAGTTGTGGATTGACAATGCCTTGCAACTTCCTTATCTCCCCATCTACCTTAAATTCCATTGTCATCGTATTGAAATTCATTGTCACTGGGCCTAGAGAGCGCAACCAGTGTGCCCCCAAAACCATTTGGGCATGTCCCAAAGGCAAGAGCAACAGGTCTGCCTGTAGGGAAACTCCTTGAACCTTGAAGTTAACTTGATCAATCTTTCCTTCACTATACATAATTTCTCCATTAGCAACTGTGACTTTGTAGCGGGGTTCACTCAGGATTTGTAGATTAGCCATTACTGCAGTCTGAGGATCCAAGTAGTTATGCGTAGACCCCGTATCAATGAGGATGCTGACCTCCTTCCGATTGATTCTACCCTTTACCCTCATAGTCTGTGGGTACACCTATGTACCAACAAGTGCATGGAAAGAGATCTCCGGTTGGAGAATGGATTGAATGGGTGATGTAGGTTGAAGGTGTGTCTGAGGAGTAGTGAATTGGGGCTCTTCTACTTGCACAGCTTCATAGGTAGCTTCCTCAATTGCTTCCTCCTCTAATCCTTCCAGATAGTAGAACTTTTGAGACTTGCAAAGGTGTCCTGGGGTATACTTCTCCTCACAATTAAAACATAATCCCTTAGCCCTTCTCTTCTTCATCTCTTGAAGATTCAAACGTCGAGGAAAGGAATTGGACGATGTATGGGAGGCAGGTTGGGAAACACTTGAGGGTGTATAGGAATTCTGTGTCTTCGCAGGTGCTGCAGTACCCATATGAGAAGTTTTTGGTGTGAATGGGGACTTATAAGTTCTTCTCAAACAGGCTATTTACTCCTCAAATCCACGAGCTAACCCAATTGCTTCATTTACATTCTTGGGTCTCTGAGATAAAACATCCCAACGAATCTCATCTCTAAGCCCGCTGATAAATGTACTCAGATAATGCGCTTCCGTCTAATCATCCACGAAATTAGAGAGCCTATCGAACTCTTGGATGTACAACTCAAGATCCCCCTTCTGTTGGAGTTTGGACAATACGCCATCATAATCCTGAAACTCGGTGGGTCCAAATCTAGTGAGTATTTCTCCCAGAAATTCCGACCAAGAGACGTCATGAACCCTCGGCTTCACATGTCGTCAGAACCACTGAGCGGCCCTGCCTCTCAAATTGAGCGCCGCGTAATTCAACTTCTGTGACTTAAGGACTTCATAGAACTCAAGGAATTGCTCCACGCCACAGATCCACTCTGTTGGATCTCCTTCTTGGAATATTGGAAATTCCTCTTTAAATGGGGTTCTAAACACATTTCCATTATCATTGCCACCTGCAAAATTAATTGAGTTAGAGTTTGGGGATATTACCTCCCTATTTAGAGCCTGTCGATGAGGATTTGGCAGCAGGGAAGGATTTGGTGGTCGGGAGTGGGATTGTTGCATCATCTTCATCATTGCCTCCATCCTTGCTTCAATTGACGAGAACCTCTCTCCAATGCTAGTTGCGATTGATTCTTCCCTTTCAGCGAGAAACCCATTCTGGAGTTGAGTCTCGGCCATTTGACTCTGCAGATTTGCCACCACTCCCTCCATTATGGTGCTGCCCTCATCGCAACTATCATCGTCGAAATTGCCTAGCTTTGATACCAGGTTGTCAGGTGTGGGATTGCGATTTGATCGGGATCTTGCCATGAAGGTCTGAGAAGAGGAGTTAGGTTTTTAGAGAGGGAGAATTGGGGAAGGCGAAGCAGATTTTTATTCATAGATCCAACCATTACAACCAGTACATCTTATATAGGGGAGATTGCGCGGTTTTGCTAAACGACAAAAATACAATAGGCACGCTTGAAGCGCACCATTTAGTTCCCGCCATCTCCCACTTTTAAAAGGAAAAGGTGAGCTGTGCATGTAGAAAAACAGAGACTAAGCAAACAACGAAAACAACTGATACAATTGAGGAAACAACACTTGATCTCTTCTCGACGGCAACTGCCATGAACTCCGATGCTGCTGGGGATCACTCCGGCATCCCTGACAAACAATTAGCAAATTAATTTTTTATTAATAATTTATAAATAGTTGTTATTTGTTTTGATGCGTATTTTTATGTATCTTTCTTATTCTATTTTTGTTACTTTTTTCAATGTTTATTTTGATTTTATTCTTCAATCATTCCTAGTTCAAGCTTAGAGTAAAATAGTCATTTGATCAATATGGGTATTACATTCATATCATCAAACAATTCCAAACTCCTAGAAAAAAGAGAACAATTTCCAAACTCTTGAAGAAAGAAGAAGGGGGAGATTGATTTTAAAATTTATAAATAATTGTATCGAACGAACGACCGAGGTGCATATAAAGCTAAAAAAGTAAAATAAAAACATCTCTTATATTTTGTCTCCGTGATTAGGGGTGGACAACTATTATCCGAACCAACCAATCCGAACCAATCCAACCCGAACCGACCGGTTTTTAACCGAACCAATTGGGGGTTTGGATTGGTCCGGTTCTTGATCTTCAACAACCAACTGGACCGGTTCGGTTGTTGGATGGAGCTTTCAAATAACTGATAAAACCGAACCGACCGTACCTCTATACATAAGTCCATAAAAAATCTAGTTCTCCTTTAATTTCTTGAATATAAAAATAGTCATTTCTCATTTTCTTGGAGATACAAACAACCTTCTTTAAACCTTCTTTAATTTCTTTAATACAAACCGAGCAGTTGTTCTACCTATGATTTGATTCTTCATAATCATGTGTGTTATTTTGTTTAGAAATGCTTGATTTACAGTGTGGCCCAGTTTAATAGAATCATGGAGTTGATATAACATTTAGTAATTACTTTAATCAAGTCAAGCAGAAATTGTTTTCTAAATCTTTTTTTATTGTACCTGAAATTCAATTAACTATAGTTATTGATGTTTCTTTTATGATAATAAACTAAGATTACAAAAGTATGCAAGTAAAAAAACAGTTTATCTCACCCATTTAAACGTCATAATCTCAAACAATTAATACAAAATTCATTAACAACTTGTAAATCTTCATTTTAAATTCATTTCTAAATAACAAATAGCAGGTTGTTTCTTAAGTTTGATTGAAGCCGATCTTTTAAATTTCAAAAAAATTATGAATGATGTTGAAGGTAAAAAGTAACACGCCAAACCGACCATCCAATCCAATCCAAACCGAGCTTAATCGGCTTGGATGGAAACTGATTCAATTAAGGTTCGGATTGGTTGTGGATGAGAAAATTTAAAAACCGATCTTCTTTGGATCGGTAGTGGATGGTCCATATTAGGTCGGATACCGACTGATGCCCACCCCTATCCGTGACATACTTGCTAAGAAAATTAATCATGAATCATTATTGTCATCATCGTCATCTAGATTCATCTGGTTAGTTGCATCCTCATTGTTGTTGTTTTAGGTTGATCCCGCCGACTACTCCTACAACGGTTCCTATCGCTATAATCTTGTGTAAGTTAGGTCATCCCGATGCAACCCAATCTTGCGCCACATAAATGTCAAATTGACATATTTTGGGCTCACCGGACATATTTGATAAATCATTGTCATCTGGTAACCAATCCGTAAGATCAGTATCAATGGAAACCAATAAGATCAGTATCAAGACTAAAACCATTGTCACAGCCGAGATGTTCCATTCTGAACAACTTCATTGCACAAGTTTTCATGTCTAATGTTACACCTCACTTCTCAAAAATACGGAATACGAGTACATGACATTGGTCAAGCGAATGACTAACGTCACCCATATGCTATTTATTCGATCAACTCAACAATATAATCAATACAGAACAATTACGCAGACAATAATAATAATCTCATTAACAATAATGCTAGGAATAAACAATATGAAATATCCAAATATAATAATAATCCAACATCTGAAAACAATAATAAGATCCGGGACATAAGCCCAATACAATAATTATCCAATCCAAATAATAATAAGTCTCAATACATTATGTTTGATAAAACAATAAGCAACTAGAAAGCATTAAATCTTCAGAATGTTTGTTCTCCAATCCCAACAGGCAATTCTCCTACCTTACCTGTGAACACTTCATCTAAAAGAGGAGAAAAAATTGTCCTTAGAGCAAGTCATGGACAGCAAGTAGAGAAAGCAGAAAATAACGGTATAACAATGAATCAATGGATCAATAGGAATCAATAACATGGCATGATAATCAATAATCAAGATCACGGTAATCGATGCAATGGCTATAAACAATGATGCAATAATCGGTAACGGTAATCAATAATCAATAACAATAACACTTAGCTAATATTCGATATCAATAGGAACAATAATGAACAATATGCAGTGTCGATGTGGTATGATCCTTAAGTCTATTAATCATTTAATCCTAACTATTGTAGCACTTCATGCGTCCCATCTATTTACCACATAGTTGCTACATACAAAAAAGTTACGTTTAGAATTAGTGGTGAATTTTATAATTCATTTACTCACCAACGATATTCAATAATGACCGATGACCGAATCAATCGAGATACTGTAGTCAGTAATCTACAATTAATCGATGACCGATATGACCAATAGACCAATAGACCAATAGACAAATAGACCAATAGACCAATAAATAGAAAAACACGGGCCCCCCTCCGAGTACAGTTCCTATATGGTCCACTACTAGAAGTCAACCCTTAAACCCAGACTCGTTAATTATTTTATCAATGCAACAATACAATATGCAATTTGAGATATGAGATGAATGATAGTATCAATAGGTGACAATAGGATGATAACATGGATAGGAAGGTTAGAATAATGACAATAACTCATTGGGAATATGCAATGCAACATAAATTCATTAATTCATGCTCTAGTACAAAATAAGAATAATTAATCTATTAAAAAGTAGAATCTGAAATTCTGGACAGCAAGTGCAGTCTGTACAAAAATACAGTTTTTCACTGGCTCAAAAATCGAAAGTGAAATCTGTCAGAAATTCTAGAAACTAGACTTCCACACGGTTCCAACGCATATTTGAAGTTCAAATTCCGACAACAGTAGCTAGGTCAAACACATTATTCTTTACAGCTTTCATGTTCAGGCAGAATTTCGACATTATGTTATTATAATTTTAGAAACAGCAAAATCTTCATGATAAATTCATTAAAAATATTTTCTGGGCTCCTAAACATGATTACTAACAATCTGGAAATTTTTAGAGCGAAATTCTATCATTTGATCGGCATTTTTACTGTTTAAACATGAAAAGTACGAGAATCTGAAAATCTGAAAGTAAAAAAGCACAGTTGTGGTAAAACGGACATAACTTTTGCTACAAAACTCGGAATTCAAAAATTCAGGATATTCTGGAAACTAGAAAGATAAGGCTACAATTCATATTCAGAAAGTAATTTATTTTAAATCATTTACTAGTTCAAAAATAGCAGTCAATATACGGGTCAACGAGCAATATATAGGTTTTATGATATTTTCATGAACATTTTAATTTAAACAGGATAGGTATTAATTCTACTAGTCGATAATCTATATAATCAGCATGATGAGTGTCAAAACATGATAAACAAAATTAGAACACGCTCACACATCAATTTATCATCAATCAATCATCAAATCGATCATACAACCAATCAATTGTCTCTACAATAATTTATTTGTGTGACGATTATATGAACAACCCTATTATCAATTCTATATGCACTCATGAAAGATCGAAACTTTAGATTCAAAAGTGGCACGATGTCAAGAATATTGGGGTTAGCTCGTGTAAACCCTCAATAGACCCAACGAAGAGATGAACAATGGATAATATGATTACAAAGAGATTTACTTGCAAGAGTTTCAACAAAAACTGAATTTGATATAGTTAATAATTCAAGTGGACGGTGACTTGCCTGTCAGATGATGAAAACGAATACCAAGAATAACGGATAAGAATTCCGAAGCAACGAACCCACGAACACACAAAAGAACATGTTATTACATGTGCACGCAAAGCGACAAATTAACACAGCAATACAAAGAGACAGCAATAGTAATCGTCGGCCACAACCAAGGGGGTGGCGGCGTCGACGGCTGAAATAGCGGGTGGTGGCATCGTAGTCGAACGACGTCAGGGTTGGCGCTGGTGGTCGGCGATTGAAACAGGGACGGAGCAGGAGGGGTTTGGCTGTCTGTCGACGAGAGCGGAAGGGAGGGAGCAGGGGGTTTCGAGGGTGGCACTAGAGGTGGCGCCAGGAGGGGCGACGAGGGGTGGTCGCCGAAGGATGGCCGGGGTTGGGGAAGAAACAGTAGTGGGTTTGGGTGGTTTTGGCGGGAAAACACAGGGAGAGAGAGAATGGCGAGGAGCGAGAGAGGGGAGAAAGAATAAGCGGCTAAGGCTTCTAAATTGTGTAATTTTTAGAGTTTGCATTAGGGTTGTATTTATAGTGTACAATTAAGGTTCTGGGTTGGTGAATTAGGGTTCAATAATAACGGATTTGGGTCAAAAACAATTCAATTGGGTTTTAGGGTTCAATTAAGAGATAGATCAAAATCAATATGGTTCAAATAAAAATACCCACAATTAAATAAAAGATGATAGGCTCAACAAGAAATAGCTCGATCAAGAAGAACAAAGAATTTCATGAACAAAATTTTAAATCCAAATAAATAAATAAATAATACAAATGAAAAGAATATTAATAGGGTTTGCAATTAAAATAGAATTCACCAAGAACCAGATCCAGTACAATAAAATATTTCGATAAATGAATTTTAATTAAAATAATCAAGAAATAACAATTAATAGTTATAATTTTTATAAAAACAAAATAATGTTCGGTTTTAACAATTTATTAAAATATTTGTTTCCGGGCTCAAATATAAATAGAAAATAGAAACGAGATTAAAATACATCGTTATTCGAAATGAATATAATTTTCGATTAGAAAACACTTTAATAAATTTGAAACAAATTTAGCGTCAAATAAATTTTAAATAATCAAGATATAGAATACACGGAAAATACTAATTACCAGGAATGGGGGTTACATCTAATCTCACAAAGATCAATCGTACCCCCTACATAGCTCATTATATGGTTGGTTGCAAGGTTTCCCTTAGAGAATCTACAATGGTTTGCTACTTTGTCATTTGTGTCATATTTTGAGAAATGAACGTCTGCAATGGTTTCTCAATTTGTCATATTTTGAGAAAGTGGGAACGATAGCTTCTCATATTTGAGAAAAGATTTGCTCATTCTCAAAATATATGGGATGGAACCCTATAATTTTATTTTATTTTATTCAATCGGACGATACAACTACCAAGAATATTTTTTTAAAAAAATTAAACTATCGTCGGAATTTTTTTTTAAAAAAAGTGATCAGACAGGACATGTTGTTCCGCTCGAAACTTCTCAAACGAGAAGTGATTAATATATCATCAACATATAGTAGAAGCACTGTGATGGATCCATTAGAACGACGAACAAAAAGAGATGTATCACTTGGGGAGATGAGAAAACCCATGTCGAGCAAAGTAGTGGAGAGACGGTGGTACCAAGCTCTCGGTGCCTGCTTAAGGCCACAGATTGATTGTTTTAGAAGACAGACATGATTGGGAAACTGAAGATCCTGGAACCTCGGTGGCTGAACCATAAAAAACGTATCCTCCAAATTTTCATGGAGAAAGGCATTGTTGATGTCTGTTTGTCTGAGCGGCCAGTTATAGGTGACTACGATAGAGAGAGGTAAACGAATTGTTGTGGCCTTTGCAACCGGACTGAATGTGTCTCCATAACCAATGTCTGGTTGTTGGAGAAAGCCCTTGGCAATGAGGTGAGCTTTCAACCAAATGTCCCATTTGAGGCCAAATGTCACTTTCAACCATTGCTAATCACATAGTTTAGTGTTTTAAGCATGGTTTAGTGTTAATTTAATAATTAATTAATTCACTAATGAGATTTTATAACTAATATGGTTTTAATTGTATAGAAAATTACAAAACAAACTTTTCGGACGGGACAACATGTTCCGTCCAATAGTTTTTTTATTTCTTTATCAATTTTGGCAGAGAATACCAATTTTGTTATTTCTCATTTTACAATTTTGTAAAAAAATAGCAATAACCATTGTGGATGCTTTCACGGTGAATGTCATAATTGTTATTCTAAATCAGATGTTTTAACTTTTGTTTAAATGTTTACTGCACTTAAGCCACATAAAATCATAACATGCATAGTGAAAAATAAAAGTATAACAAAGTTACCTATAATTCTCATGTTTTTAGAAGTTATAATAGTACATGGCAAAGTAGGGTAAGTAGGGTTGTAAAATGAACAGGACGGTCCGTTGTCCGTCCGAGTCTGGTTCGAGAAATGGTCCGACCGTGGACCGTTCGAACTATTATATGAACAGAACTGAAACAAATTATTAGGTCTGATGCTTTACCAAGCTCGAGCTCGATCGCTGACTAGTCCGGTCCGAATTGCACATGGAAGTAGGAAGCATAGTCCGGTCCGTCCAAACAAGCATTACTTTTATAACGAATCGAGACCGAACTATAAAATTTTATCCGGCCTGGACCGAACCAGACATAAGTCCGTCCGAGTAGAAGTTCGGTCTGAATTTAAATATATGGTTATCCGGTCTCGTCCGGTCCGATTTACGGCCTTACGGGTAAGTAGAGTATTCTAGTAGAGAGACAACTTCCAACGACTTCAATAAAAGATAGGGACAACAAAGGTCTTTGTCTAAGTCTCACTATCCCAAGTTAAATTATAGCAGGTCACTCGAAATGTCTCTCCATTTGTCACTCTCTCACGACTGATCCATACATAGTTTTTTTTAAAAAAATAGAAGTGTGGTTAATTTAAACCACTTACCTTTTGAATTTGAATCAATTATATAGAGTGGCAAATGTAGTTTCATTTTTTGAAATGATATGCTATCATTATTTTTTATTCCAATACCCAATATGTCATTCATTGATATATGTTTGTATTATATTTTTTTAATCAGCCACTATATTGATACATGTTTGTAATGTTTTTTATACAGTTTTCCCAAAGAACAAGAAAAATATAATTACGAAAAACACTTTCTTTTAGATTTTTAAAATGATATTCAAATCAAAGAAATCGAACCCTCAAAATTCACATCGCAGCCAACCATAAAATCTAAACTAGTAACTGCAGGTCAGATCCGCGTTTAAATTTTTAATTTTTTTTTTTATATTGTAAAAATAATAAGACATTCTTTTACTCATTAGATACTTTTTACAAATTAATTTTAATGTTACAAATTTTTATTTTATATGGGTGACACTGTTATAAATAATTAAATAAATTTGAACTTCAAAAGTATTATGGTAACTAACAACAGTTAAGTAATTAAATGGTTAATATAACTTCCACTTAAAAATAAATGGTTGAGATTAGATGGTTGAATGAATCTCTACAAATTACACGCTTTCTACACATTACAATCCCAACTTTCCCATTATAATTTTATTAAAAAAATATTAAGAGATTAGAGATTAGATAGTATACATTTTACTGTTTCGTTTTCTTAATCCAAAGTTCCAAAACAACCCCTAAGGGCATCCACAGTCGTTCAATGGAAAAAATGGCAAAATGCATATTTTAGCAATGCATTTCTTCGAAATGCTGCAGTCGTTGAAAGGTAAAAAATGCATAAATTTATTTGAAAAGTAACAGACGAAACATCACATGATGTTTCGTCTGTTAATAAAAAAAATAATTTATACAGACCGAAAGTTAAAAAATATTAATAAAAAATACGGGACGAAACATCATGTTTCGTCCCAAAGGAAATTAAAAAAATAAATAAATAAATAAAAGGAATGGGACGAAACATGATGTTATGGGAATAAACATCATGTTTATTCCCACATATTTTATTTGGTTTTTATATATTTTTGTAATTCGGACGAAACATCATGTTTCGTCCGATCAATTAAAAATATAATTAAATAATATGATGTTTCGTCTGCTATAATATGCATTTTGCCATTTCGAATGCTATTTCTTCCTTTCTACTGTATACAGATTGTTAAAAAATGACAAAATACATCACGACTGTGTGCGCTACAGTACCAAAAAAATGGCAAAAATGGTAAATAAGCAAACGACTGTGGATGCTCTAAAACGATAAACAACTAGAATAAAGAAGATATTACGTCTGCTCAAATCTTAAACAGGCTCCTTAAAAAGGCTAAAAATAACAATTTCGGTAGCTAAATAATATCCCAATATTATAGCTTAATAATTTTAGAGAAAATAAAGAAAGTAAACAACAAAAAGGAAAGAATCAGCATCCAGTTAATATGTCAAGTTATTATATCTACTACAAAATTAGGATTTCCGTAATAAATTACAGACAACCAAACTACTTAAGCTAATCTCAACTGCACATCACAATCCTAACTCGCATCTTAACTGTCCCAACATGAATCCCGGACGCGACAGCTATATCCATTCCATTTAAACCCCTTTTCCTAATTTACCTCAAACTAATATAATATATCTTATGTAATTAAATCAACGGTCCAGATTTCATCTACTATTGTGGGCCCCACTCCCATCCTCTTCAATAGAAAAGCGCCTCCCTTCTTCAAACTCTCCCACTCGCTCTCTATCCTCTCTCCTTCTCTCTAAAAATTCAAGAAACCGACAATGACGTCATCGTATTCCTCTTACTAATTAGGGTTTCCGATCTGGCGTCATTCCCGATGAATCCAATGTCGGTCATACGTCAGCGTCCCACTTACGCCATCTCGATCGCGGCGGCACTCATCGCCGCCGCTGCCGCTGTCTTCTTCGCCGCTCGATTCGCCTTTCCGTACTTCGTTGAGGCGATCTCCCCTGCCGTACCTTACCTCCAGGTCTGGCTCGTTCCGCCGTACCTCTTCATCACCGTCCACGTCATCATAGCCGCCATTTGGAAGTTGTCGGAACAGAAACTGCACGGAAACCCCAAAGAGAAGGAGATTCCGAATCCGTACGCCGTCAAACCGGTGGATCTTCCGTTAGGTCGCGAGGTTACGCCGTTGAAAGCGGTTACGGAAGAAGTGGTGGTTGAAACGGCGGTTACGGCGCCGGTTTCGGCGGAATCTTGCGTGACGATGGATTCGGATACGGAGGAGAACTTGGGGGGAATGGATTTGGAGGACACGTGGGATGCGATCGTGATGAAGAATAATGCCACGTGGCAGAAATTGAGCGAATCGACTGCCATGGCGGTTTCTGAGGAGGGCGCCACGTGCAAGAAATCGGGCGAGACGGCGGCAGTGGCTGTTGCAGAGAAAAGCGCAACGTGGCAGAGATCGACCCAGACGGCGGCCAAGAAGAGCGTCACGTTGCCAAATTCGACCCAGACGGTGGCAGTTGCCGAGAAAAGCGCTACGTCGCAGAGATCGACCGAGACGGCGTCCAGGAAGAGCGTTTTGTGGCCGCAATCGAGCGAGACGGCGGCGATGAAGAAGATTGACACGTGGCAGAGATCAAGCGAGAATGCGGCGGAGGTGGCGGCGGATGGGACGGACGGGACGGACGAGTTGAATCGGAGGTTTGAAGCGTTTATTAAGAAGAACTACGATCAAATTAGGTCCTTTTGATCAATTTCAGGTAATAATTTATTTATTTATTTGGATTTTGCTTGGTGAAAGTACTATAGATCTGGCCCATATGGGTGAGTGGATATTCGGTTCCGGAATTGGGACATTTTGGGAATGGATGTTTTGCATATCTGTGGTGATGAACTCTCTACAGTGTTTTTTTTATTAAAAAATTTGCTTTGTGCTTTTTCATTTGGGTTATGGTGATTGTCTGATTGAACTTAGAAAAACAGTGGTGGTTTTGTCGGTTAGTGTGTTCTTTCTTGTGGTGGTTAGAACTTGAAAGTAATGTTTTAGCTGTAAATTTGTGTTCTTTTTGTAAATTTTTGTTTGGTTGGGGGAAATTAGGACTATAGTGACACTGTATCAAGCTTGGTTAATGGGTTTGAGTACTACGTGATGTTCTATTCTCATTGAGCAGAACGAATTCAAGTACAGTGTCCTTTTACCATGCATGTGCATCTATGTCTGCATTGGCATTGGATTCTGCTTTTTTTTTATCATTTGAATTATTTTGGATTCAATAATGCTACACTCACAATTTTTTCTTAATTTTTTTTTTACAATAATAGGTGGCACTATATTATTGAAAGTTATTGAGGTTATTGGATTTTTGGTATAATTGAAAATGCTGATGTTACTGATCAGCTTTTAGTTTTGTTTGTATTTTAGGAGATAAAAACAAGATAAGTTACAAAATTTGGTAAGTTTCAATACATTGGTGGTTTTGTCTATTAGTGTGCTCTTTGTTCTGGCGGTTGGAACTTAAAAATCAAGTTAGCTGTAAAAATGTGTTATTGGTGTAATTTTTTTTTATAAAATTAGGTTAATTAGGACTATAGTGACAATGTTGGGAGCTGGTCTTTTTTTGGCTAAATAAATATAAAAAATGTACACAAAGTTTTGGAGCAGTTTAAAAAAAGTACGCTAAGATTTTTTTGTTTAAAAAAAAGACACAAAGTTTCAAAAAATTCCACTAGGTTAGTTAGGATTAGGGTTAGGGTTAGTTCGGGGGGTTTATTAAACATGTGATGTTTTTTTAAACACAAATAAAAGATAAATGTGGTTTTTTTAAACACAAATGAAATATGAAAGTGGTTTTTTTAAACCCTAACCCTAACTAACCCAGTGGAGTTTTTTGAAACTTCGTGTCCTTTTTTTAAACAAAAAATAGTGTACTTTTTTTAAACTGGTCCAAAACTTTGTGTACTTTTTTTATATTTAGCCTCTTTTTTTTTGTTGTAAAAAGGCCGTAGTACTATGCGATGCTCTATTCTATTTTCAGCAAATGAGAACAGTGGATTCAAGTACATGTATTGTCAGTAGGATTCCTCTTTCTTTCCGGTTTGAATTTTTTTTTAGTTTTGCAATTATTGCTTGATATTGGTTTTTGTTGTTGTTATTGATTTCATTGACTAATATATAATTTTGTAAGTTGTGTAGTGATGCATGCATACCTTGTTTTTGTTTGGCTTCTGAATGGAAGGAGCAGTTTTTCTGTTCATCCTTCTTCCTTCTATATTTAAGAAACTAGTTTGAAGTTATGCAATGTTTTGACTTTTTGTTTTTTGTGCATTTTGTTTTGCTGTTCTATTATTCATTATTGGTATATGGACTAGAAACAACATCAATTCTATTAATTTCTCTTCTATTAGTAGTCCTTTTCATTGTCCCATTTATACCAAAGAGACAAATATAATTACCATCATCGACTGGGATTTGAAAATTTGAAAATGTTCTGTTTCTAGATAATATCTGCATCCTCTTTATTTTGTATGGCATGGCTGATATGGGAAATATTTTTAATTTGCAGCTATTGCCTTTCAACTAGTGGCCAACTACAATTTCCATGGATGTTTGGTAGTGACGGTGATGAGATAGAGATACTACTTTTGTAGCTCCCTTTTTTTTTCCTTTTCTTCCTTTACTCTGTCTCTTTAACTCGCGACAGATGTTTTAACTGATCATCCACGTCTTATCATATGAATATTGTTCATAGTTGCACCCTAGTTGTTCATTTTCCTTTCTTTCTGGGTTTGATACATCATGTCGTGGGCTGATTTCATATAAACATTCTTAAGTTTCCAGTTTAAATTTGCCTACAATGCCTCTTTCTCTTACAATCTTCTCGCTTACAGTCACATATGATGCTCGCCAGCTTACTAATTATTATGGCAAGTGCATGCAGTCTATTTATTTTTATTTTGTGATGTACATCTGATATATGAAAACGTAATACTGTTAAGATTTGCTTGCAAAGCCAAATCATGTGCTGAAGTTCTGCATTTTCACTGAGAATTATACCGTTTACTGTTAAATGGTGTGTTTTTATCTCCTCTAGCTGCGGAATAGCAGATTAGATTTTTTTTGGATTCTGCTCTTCACACCGACGCTTTTGTTTATTGCTAAAGGTCGATTAGAATAAACTATGTAACTTATCGTGTCATTTTCAGATAGCACACTTAACCGGTCGTACATCCTTTTCACATTGTAGTATGGTGACACTAGCATGAAAGTTTGGTAGGCTATTGCAATCATCGGCGTCTTTATACTTTGGCAGATTACAAGTGTTTACCTTGCATTCAGTTTTACCCTAATCGGTTTCATTTTAGACTATTGAAGAATAAATACAGAACTTAAATGTAGTACTGATAGAGAATCTCACTTAAGATCGAGATAGAAATTAGTTGAACCTGATAAAAAGATTAATTTCAAGTTTTTTACTACAGTAAAAGTTTTTCAGACTATGTTTTTTTTTATTTCCCTTGTGATTTTATTTTTTAGTGATAATGGATTGCTTATATCTTATTGAAGGGAAATGCCATATGAAGACCCATTAAAGAAAACCAGGTTCATTAGAGAATCTAGAAAGTCAAATAATCTATTCCCAGTAATTTTATTTTTTCCTTAGTTAGGAGTATCTTAGTTGTCTTTATCTTTAATTATATTGCTTTGATAAATCAATGTGTATTGTTGCTTGAGTGATCAATGGAATCCCAAGTCTCTTTACTAACCAACTGTTCGCTTTGTCACCTTTCATTTTAGAGAAGCATCTTAATGTTCTTTCTTTATACCCTCTTTGTTTCATGAATCCTGGAACATAAAAGAATGACAATCAAATCTCTCTGCAAAAGAATCAAATCTCTATTGTAATGATTTCTCATTACTGAATTTCTTTATTGTTGTTGTTTTTGTTGTTTCCTGCTTTTCTTTGACTGAACCTTGTTAAAATGAAATTATGTATTAAGCCATCAGGTGAATGTTTGTATTTGTTTTGTTTTTGTTTGTGAATGAAACATGATGGTTATGTTTCATTGGACGAAACATGATGATTATATTTCATCTCTGCCTGGAAATAGAATACTGTTGTATTCCTGGGTACATTGAATGTGATGCTATGATTCAAAATAGCAAATTTGGCTTTTGTTGTGCACATCATGCATAGCACAGGATAACTTCGTTTCAATGAGAAAGGAACCACCATTGTCTAGGTTAAGTTAATTTTACCTAGGAGTTTGTTAGTATAGCAAAATTGCTTGAACCTGTTGTGCTTTCTTATGTTCGTTTCATGAACAAAGTAATGCCATGAATTCCTGACTTGAAATCGACATGTTCAACAATCTTGCTATTATACCCTACAAGCATTAACCTAGATCCAATGAATTTGACAATTGAAAGGAAGAAAGGATTAAAGCAGTCAAGACTATGGTTGTGTGTATTAGGTGATTTACTATCTAATGTTAGACATTCTCATAGTTAGACGCATGTATCTAACCACACAAAGCACAATATTTGCTAATATAGTGCATACATGTTTACAAATCTGTACCATTTAGTGCATTGCATTTATTCTAATCTACTATTTTGTATTTGAAATTGTGTGATGCAATGAGAATTTTGCTACTGCCATTTTAGTGACCTTTTTTTTGCTTTTTTTGCAAGAATGCCACTCGGGATACATGTGATGTGGTAGTGCAAGCATGTAACACACTCCACACTCTTTAAAGCCTTTCTTTTCTTAGCTGGCTACTTGTGTTAGCTGCTACAGCCTGTGGTTGGCATTTCAACCATCATAGCTTTGTCACGATTTGTAATTGCACTTGCAGCTAGCAAAACAGAACAGGAATGCAACTACGATGCAATTACTTAACCAAGATATTCCCAAATTTCTATGTTTTATTTCGCAATCTTCTCAATGTAGTAAATTGTCTTCTCTTAAAGTATCCACTATCGTTTGCTAAAAACTCAAAAAATGCAAATTTTGGCAAAGAATACTGTAACCACCGTTTGCTAAAAACCCATTTTTTTAATATAGAAATGAACAGTTCACATCTAAATATAGCAGTTGACTTTGGCAATTGTTAAATGTAGAAGACAGGAGAAGGTTTTCTGTGTTTTTTTTTTTTTTTTTTTTTTTAATATGGACCTACGGAAGATCTTCCGTCCGTCCGCCAAGATCTGCAAACTTTTTCTCCAAAAAAATTTCTAAAATGTCATTTCTATAATTACAAAAATACCATTTAGAATTTTTTTAAAAAAAAAAAGCCTAGATCTTCTGTCTGGCAACAAGCTCCAAAATTTCCCCCCTATATTTACGGAAATCCAATTTTGTAAATTATAAAAATGTCATTTATTTTTAATATAAAAAAATTGGTTCAGACGGAAGACGATCTTCCGTTCGGCCAAAAAGTAGTTTTCAATGACTGCAACACTCACCTTTCCTTTCAATTTTATTTGCTAAATGCTAAATATGTAAATTTTAGCACCAACAATAGTGTATGCTTTTACAAAGTAAGTGAGTGTTTGACAAATCCATAGAAAAAAGAGGGCTGTTGAGGTTCCCCAATCACCATCAACATGGTGACCATGGACCCATGTGACACTGGAATCCCGACGAACTGGTTGAGGACAACACAGTAGACAATGGTGGGGGTTGGACTTTGGACTTGGGGGGTTAAGGGGGACAAGGTGGAGCCAGGCCTGCTTAATTGTGGGGTTTATGCATTGCATTGTGTTTTGTAGTGGCAGTTGAAGCGTGTGTTCTGGAGTTGAGGTGGAGATGAGCTGGGAAAAGATATCCACAATATTCCTTATGCAGTAGCATCTTTTTCCAATATTTATTCTTTTATAGCATCTGTAGTCGTCTTGACTCGGATTTTGGGTATTCGGCAAATAGAAATGGAAAAAATGAATTTATGTTGTAGTCGTCAAAAGCCAAAATTTGGGTCAGACGGAAGATTATTTTACGGAAGATTATTTTTCGTCTCAAAAATTTAAATCAAATATATATATAAAAATTTAAATCAAATATATATATATATATATATATATATATATATATATGCATTGAAGTGAGGGACAAAGGACAGGAAAAAAATTTTAAAAAAAATGACAATGAAGGAAGTGAGAAAAGGACAAAAGAAAACAAAACAAAAAAAAGAATAAAAAAACCCTCACTTGCCTGGGACGAGGGATGAAGGCAATCTACCGTCCAACACAAATGTTGCTAATGACAAAAGCTTAGGATGGGACTTCATCCCTCGTTCCAGGCAAGTGAGGGTTTTTTGATTTTTTTTCCCGTCTTTTTCTCACTTCCTTCACTGTCATTTCTTTTTTAAAATTTTTTTAAGTGAGGGTTTTTTGATTTTTTTTTTGTCTTTTTCTCACTTCACTGTCATTTCCTTCTTAAAATTTTTTTTTTAGTCCTTTGTCCCTCACTTCAATGCATATATATATACTAGGTATGCCCGTGGCACGTGCCTACGGCATGTATTCGAAACTGCATATAATTTTATTTGTAGTTATTTGATTGTACGAACTACATATAAATTTATGCATTTATTTTGAGTCATTTACTATGCCTCTTCAAAGTTTATAAGACATCAAAGGGACACTCTTGTCGTATCTATCCACTATTGCCTCATTCATTGATTTCATGTTCAAATTCTCAATTCTCAATATGGGCAATTTACAATTTATCGTTTTGCCCTTGTTCTTCGATTACATTAACTTAACTAAACCTCGTGCGTCCAATTATAAAACAATTCACATTATCGCGTTCAACCGAAACAATTACCGCAATGACAAAAAGAGATCGATTAATTACCTACTGGATCCATTGCAACCTTCCCTTCAGCCATGAACAACTTCAGCCATGCTTTATCATATAATCATATATGTAAACGTCAAGCCTACACAATTACTAAAGAATGGTCACATCTCTACACATCAGTTATAAACAACAATTATAGATATCTATATAATAAAAAAAAGATCAAAAAACATAGATTGATAGAAACATACATCTTATTGGCCTCTCACTTGCCCTGTGACATGATTCGATCCAACCCACTTCAACCACTGATTCAGAATCGAAAACAATCAAATTATTAAAAATACAACAAAATTAAATAAAAATTGAAAAGGAATAATCGATTGGACCCCCTACATTATGGAAGTACTGAAATAAAATCAAACAGATAAGAAAGTTGTTACCTTGGATTTATGAGGGTTTGAAGAGGGCTCAAGAATTGGAGACCGGTGAAGAAGGAGAAGAACTGCGGAATTAAAAGGGTTTCAGGGTTTGGTTCGGAATAGGTTTGGGGGTTAATTTAGATCTGGATCCGAAGCTCTTTAGTCTTTACCCAGTTAATTGTTAAACCAACTACACTACAAATACAATGCACGCGTAATCTTTTATCGTTTTATTGCACATCCAATGGTGCATACTTTATTGTGAAGAGAGAAAAATAAATGATAATCAATTGCCAATGGTATATCTAATAATGACCATCATTTCCCTGCCTGGATTACTTTAGACACGACAACATTTATGTGCATCAACTGTAGATGCTTTTCCTACCTTCTCGGAACAGTGTAATTGTAACTACAGTACTTTTTCCTACCTTTTCGAATCATATATAGTGTACCTAACTTTGATACAAATGGTCAAATAAATTCCTATCAGTTTAACTGTATATATAGCAAGACTTTATGAAAAGACAGTTTGAATAACCAGATAGTTTTTATTTTCAGAAATTTGCTCCTAATTCTTAATTGTCTTGTGATGCCATGAACATGTACGCTATTTCTCCAACAGCCTCCTCATTTATATGCAATAAAAATGAATGATAACTCAGACAAATTAAATAAAACTTGAAGAAGAACATACTGGATATATTAAGTTTGCAATGCTTGCTTCATCAGTTTGAACGATAGTTTCAGCTGCTAGTAAGCCTCTCTCAGAGAGCCTCTGCACGGCAACTGGACTCCTAACGGAAGATTATTGAATGAACCAACAATATTACATCACTGTCACCCAAACATGAAAAGATGACACAATGATTTATTCTCATGATTTAGAATGAGCACAATATCAATATTGACATTATAAATGCCTCGAAAATTATGCAGTCCACTCAATATGTAGATATGTGTATAAGATTCCAAAGCATTGATATTGAGAAAAATATTACCTTAGGTGGCAAAAAACTACCCGCTTTTTCGCATCACATGGAGTCAACTGGAGCATCATCAAAAGCCCTCATTTTCCTGATTCCCTCAAAAACTTCTTCCCAATTTGCAGGTGGTTCGGCTGCTGACAAAGAGGTTTAGTTCAGAGACAATTACGTAAAAAAGGGAATTGTAGTTTATAAACTACAACTATAGCTTGTTAGGTTAAGATGAACATTTTTTTAATGCTTATGTGTCTCCTATGCATTTTCTCAAATACCTTTTGGGGTTGTCGGAAGTAAAAAATCTTTCTTTGAATCCGTGGAACATGCTGGTGAAAGTTTTGCCCTAACTGGAGGACCATTTCCTTAAGGAAACAAAAAAATAGTTAAAATTAGCATAAATATCAATAAGATGCATCCTAGACAATAACTTGGAACAAATCTCATCCTGGTAGTACATCAATGCAAGAGGTTGGACATTTGTTCATCCTCCATAATTCACTTTACAAACTAAAGATATCACTTCTAACACCAAAGACTAATTGCTTCTGTCTCTAAATTTTTCAATCTATTATTTCAGTGGGTAAACTTCTTACACTGTTGAACTCTACCGTAAGACCAAAATAACTATCAAATGATATCACTTCTAAGTGTTATCTTTAATCAATCACTCGCCTGCAAAACAACTACCAAAAGCAATCCCTAAAAATCAAAACTTTTCCACATTCAATCACTTAATTCCAATCAAAAGTAAAGTATGAACTCAGAATACAAATCTCACATCAGTTCCATCAATTTGCTGAATCAAGAAAGTAGGGATCATCACAGCAGTCCCCAAAGCCAAAATATAGTGGTGAAACCCCAAAGCAATTGCCTCTCCTGCAACACAAATCAGCAACACAAATCAATCAAAGACTGAAGCTTTATTACATGAATAAACTAAAAATCAAACAAATGAATTACCCCAAGATGGATTGGAGTCTATGCAGTACTCAAAGCACCCCCCGCCTCACTCTCCTCCTCCTCTCAAATCTCCCCCTTCCTTTATCAACCTAAATTAGATGCAAAATGGACTTGAACTTATTAGATGCAAAGTTAGATGCAAACAGTATAAATTACCCCAAATCAGCAACACGAATCAGCAAAATGGACTTGAATAAACACAAATCAGCAAAATGGACTTGAATAAACACAAATGAGCAACACAAATCAATCAAATACTGAAGCTTTATTACATGAATAAACTAAAAATCGAACAAATGAATTACCCCAAGATGGATTGGAGTCTATGCAGTACTCAAAGCACCCCCCGCCTCACTCTCCTTCTCCTCTCAAATCTCCCCCTTCCTTTATCAACCTAAATTAGATGCAAAATGGACTTGAACTTATTAGATGCAAAGTTAGATGCAAACGGTATAAATTTCGGGATTAGTATCATTTTCGAAATAGTATCAAATTGGAGTTGAACTTACAGTAGGGGTTAGGTTGTCGGAGCTTCGAGTGCGGGTTTCGCTGAGGCGGAGGTCTGGTTGACGGCGTTGACGGAGCTTCGAAGGAGTTGGAGCTTCGAAGGAGTTGGAGCTTCGAAGAAGTTGACGGGCTGACGGGTTTCGGTGAGGTGGGATTTGGGGAAGAGAGAGAGATACACGGAGAGAAAGGGAGAGGGGGGATGGGTTCTGAGTTGGGGAAGAGAGAGAGAGAGAGAAGCGGTAGGTAGGGGGTCTCTGATCTGAAAGAGAGAGAATTGGTTTTGGGGTTTAAAATTTAGGGTTTGAAATTTTGGACGGAAAAATATGTTTTGTAAGAGTAGATCTGGTCCATTGATTTTGGAAGAGATTGAATGTGAGCCACTTGATAGCTTTCTTTGTAATTTATTATATAGATATACTAGGTTTGCCCGTTGACACGTGCCTACGGCACGTCTTCGGAATGGTGCACCTTATTTGATCATAAAAAATAATGTTGGAGGTCCAGCAAATTAATTGAAGTAGCAAACATAGAGCAAAAAACATATTATATGTTTTTTTTGAATTATTTTTAAAGTTTTTAAATTTTTAAAGTTTTTAAATTTTTTAATTTTTAAAATTTTATTTTTTAAAATATTTTAAAATTAAAAAAAAATAATTTCTTAATTTTTTAATATTATACAGAAGAGGGAGGGAGAGAGAGAGAAAAAAAAAATAAAAATAAATATAGGAGTTGTTTTGGGTGGGAGATTTGAATTTGAGTTTTGGGGAGAACTTTTGGAGGGAAAATATGTTTTGTAAGGTTAGATCTGGGCCTTTGATTTTTGGTAGGATTGAAGGAGAGCCACTTGATAGCTTTCTTTGTATTTTATTATATATATATATATATATATATATATATATATATATATATATATATATAAATTTCTGAGACGAAAGATAATTTTCCGCCTGACCCAAATTTTGACTTTTGACGACTACATCGCAAACCTTTTTTTTTTCATTTCTATTTGTCAAATATTCAAAATCTGAGTCAAGACGACTACAGATGCTCTTAAGGCTCAATATTTTTAAAAATAAAAATAAAAATCTCGAAAATCCATTTCATTTTTTCCACCTTTTGTGTTTTGCAAGCTCATTCCCATATTTGATGGTATTTAAGTCAAACCAATTTCTGTATGACAGGAATTCAATTTTCATTTCCCAACTTATCTTGTTTCTTGTCGTTTTCATTCATTCTTTTTGACATTCTATTGGTCCTTTTGTCATGCACAACTTTAATGCCACAGGATTTAAATAGGCTAGATATAAAAAAATTACACAAGCCAGTTTTAAAAAGAAAATTTTGTCGTACTGATCCAATTTTTGAAAATATTTGGTGCTCTGCCCTACTTCCGAAAACAATTAGCGACTGTTTAGGACATGTCAGCATAAACCATTATTGAAAATAACGGTATAGGTTATTTACGTGCCGTTATTTTCAATAACGATATCTATTTTACATTTTTTTTCATGCCGTTATTTGAAATAAGGACATCAGTATATTTCTCTTACAAGTGTGAATCTTCTAACTTTAAAAAATTCTAAGTGTGAAAAAAACTTATAAATAATGCCGTTATCCTGAATAACGGCATTCGAATGACTGATGCGGTTATTGGAGATAACGACATCAGTTATATATAAACGAACTCTTGCCGTTGTTTGGAAATAGAGAGAATGAATAATAAGTTAATTCTTTTATAAAAAAAATTATAACTGATGCCGTTATTTGGAATAACGACATCAGTTATTATTATTATTTTTTTAATTAACTTATTCGTCAGAGAGGATGAATAATAAGTTACTTTTTTATAAAAAAATTTTATAACTGATATTGTTATTCCAAATAACGGCATCAGTATTGAGAATGCCGTTATTTAAAACAACGACATCTGTTATAAGGTTTTCACACATGCAATTTTTTCTCTAAATGGAGACTACAAGCTGTCGAACAAAATAACCTAAGCCGTTACTCCAAATAATGGCATGACACTTTTTTTAAATATTGATGCAGTTTTTGGAAATAACGGCACGTAAATAACCTATGCCGTTATTTCCAATAACGGTTTATGCTGACATGTCCTAAACAGGGACAGATCGCTAATTATTTTCGGAAGTGGGTCAGAGCACCAAATATTTTCCAAAAGTGGGTCAGTACGGCAAAATTTTCTTTAAAAAAAGTACACTAAAGTTTTCCTTTTTTAAAAAAGGACACAAAGTTTCAAAAACCTCCACTGGGTTAGTTAGGGTTAGGGATAGAGTTAGGGTTAGTTCGGGGGGTTTATTTAAACATCTGATTAGTTAATTAGTTAAGTGATGTTTTTTTTAAACACAAATAAAAGATGAATGTGGTTTTTTTAAACAAAAGATGAAAGTGATTTTTTTGAACTCTACCCTAACCCTAACTAACCCAGTGAAGTTTTTTAAAACTTTGTGTCCTTTAAAAAAAAAAAAAAAAAAAACTTTAGTATACTTTTTTTAAACTGACCCAAAACTTTGTGTTTTTTTTTAATATTTAGCCATTTAAATATCAAAGTAAGGGGATTGTGTTTAATGAGTCTCCTAGTAAGTAACCTTCGTTTGAAGTCCAAACACCAAGTTTCTAATTTTTATTAGGGCAAAAGCCAAAATACCCCCCCAACGTTTGGCCTAAGTACAATATGCCCATATAACGTTTGAAAAAATACACTAAACCCATTATTCCGTTAACTTAACTTATTCCGTTAAGTTAGAATTATTGAATTACCTTTCTACCCTTACCCATTCATATCTCAATCTCTTCTTTCTTCCTTTCTTCATTCTTTTTTCCTTATTTCATCTTTCTCTATTTTTCCTTATTTCATCTTTCTCTATCAAAATCTTGATCGATGTCACTGTCAAAACTTAAACATGACTCTTGAGCTGGTGTTGTACTTATTCTTTGGAAATTGAATGAATGTTCACTAAACTATATTACCTTTTGGAAGACCTCACAGCATGATGTTTGCTATGATAAACAAATGACTTTGGTGCACTCCTAATCTATAAAATTCAGTAACATTTTCATCCTAGGTGAAGTATAGTATAGAGATATCACTCGAGATTTTGGCACATTATATAACCGATACATCATCTAGTTGTCAGTTTATGTAGCGAACTCTCTAGTTTACGGATGGATGAGAATTTTTCCCATTCTGAAACCTCACAAAAATTGAAATCACAGTGACTTGTGTTTTATAAAGTTTCATGGAGTTTTCGAGCAAGATTTTACTGAGTAGTAGGTGAGCGTCGAAACCAAGTGGAAGAAGTGCATATATACCAACCCACTGTAGGGTTTCCACTTTAAACAGGAACACTGCAATAGATGGATGACTGTCCGCTAATCTGTAAAGAGAAGAAGAGGAAAGTTGGTATATTTTGAGCAAAAGTAGATGGGGTGAGCTTATCTGTGAAAAGGGTGTACATGGGCCACTTTGAAAGCTTAAAGGTGGAATATGTTCTCGCAAAAGAAGATAATTCTTTCTCTATCCGCTGATTAAACTATTGCACTATTTTGTTTAGGATTTTGTCGAAGATTTTGTCGAATAAATCGTTGTTAATAGAGAAAGATGAAATAAGGAAAAAGGAATGAAGAAAGGAAGAAAGAAGAGATTGAGATATGAATGGGTAAGGGTAGAAAGGTAATTCAATAATTCTAACTTAACGGAATAAGTTAAGTTAACGGAATAATGGGTTTAGTGTATTTTTTCAAACGTTATATGGGCATATTGTACTTAGGCCAAACGTTGGGGGGGTATTTTGGCTTTTGCCCTTTTTATTATTTGTGTCAAATACTCCCTCTGATTCAAAATGTAAGTTATTCTAGATTTCTGCACATCTATTAAAAAAAATTGGACAAAAACTAAAGTACTCTCCCAACGTTTAGTCTAAGTACAAAATGCACATACAACGTTTGAAAAATTACATTAAACTCATTCATCTGTTAACTTAACTCATTCTGTTAACTTTGAATTATTAAATTACATTTCTATCCGTACCCTTTCATATCTCAATCTCTTTTTATTTTCTCCATTTTCTTCATTCTCAAACATTAAACAAAACCAAATCTGAATCTCATTGGCAAGATGATGAGATTACTATTTGTCCCTCTCTCGCTTGATATCCAATTTACCTCATTTGAATCAGCAAGCATGTTAATAAGGGAAGCATCAATCGCATCTTGATTTAGAAAGTTAAAGAAACGTTCTCCAAATACACAGCTGAACCTTTAAAAATGAAGATGAGAAACGCAACCAATAAGTGAGTGCATTTGTGAAAGATTTGATACAATTTTCTGTGTTAAATTGAGTTGTAGAGCCGAACCTACAACTTTATTGCTTAAGGCATCTAACACACTCACAAATTTAAACATTGTTCCTACATGAGCGGCTAAATTTGATAATTGATAATCTGGTACAAAAACAAAGAAAATACATCTTCCTAACGATCAAAAATATAAAAAAATCTTAAGTTACTGAAGGAAAGGCAGTGTCAAGAAAAAGTTTTTTTCTTCTTAATGTCAAGGGGATATCTCTGTGTCTTTTGCTGATTCGCAATAATAAGTAGTATGGTATTCACAATTTTCTTTCAACTAGAAGTAATTGCTAACTGAAAAATCGTCATCATGAATTATTCAGTTTAAATATCAGTAGATAATGTCTTAATCTCATCATCTTGCCAATGAGATTGAGATTTGGTTTTGTTTAATGTTTGAGAATGAAGAAAATGGAGAAAGGAAAAAGAGACTGAGATATGAAAGGGTAAGGGTAGAAATGTAATTTAATAATTCAAAGTTAACGGAATGGGTTAAGTAAACGGATGAATGTGTATAATCTATTTTTTCAAACGTTGTAAGAGCATTTTGTACTCAGGCCAAACGTTAGAGAAATTTGGTTTTTGCCCAAAAAACTTAGGATTGAAAAAATAGAAGACATTCTTGGTCTTTGAAGCTTATAAATAAGCTAACAATTGTAAAATATCATTTTCGCCTTCCTCTATAAATGAGCTATCAATAGGTAGTAGGTAAGAGTAGTTGAAAAGTTAAGAATAAAATTGGAAGCCACTTAAAAATTAATTGATGGACATTTAAAATTGATACAATATTTGTATTTAGAACTTAGAATGACTTATTATATTTTTGAAATTAAAAAAATTGCTAGAATGAGTTATATTTCAAAATAGAGGGAGTATTAAATTTTAGCATTTAGCCTTTAATATTAATTCCATGTAATTTTTGCTTAAAGTCCATATGCCAGTGCTACATTGGCCATTAAAGTTGTCTCGATGTCAACTTGTGGAGATTCTGTGTATCTCGAAATAAGATTCTTTGATAGAGCCCAATGCAAGAAATTTGGATCCTTTCCATTAGTTAGAATTTGATGTCAATATTCGGTCCTTAAGAGCATCTGTAGCCGTTTAATTTCAAAATTTAGGTATTTGATATATAGGAATATAAATTTTGAGTTCGAGTTGTAGTTGTTTTAATCCAAAATTAGGATTTTAATTTGAAAAATCGACGGATGATAGATGATGTCTCGTCTCAGAATTTTTTTAAAAAAATAAAAATGTGTCGGCCGATGAATGATTTTCGCCCGTTTATTATTTTTTAAAAAAATAAGAGACAGAAAATCATTTCCTGCTTCAGCAATATAAGAAAATTTGCTCACGGACGGAGAATCATTTCCCGTCTGAAAGTTGCTTCCGCTAATTAAATCTTAATTAATAATTAATTTATTCATAATTAAATCTTAATTTAATCTTAAATCTAAATTAAATCCTAATCTGTATGTATAACAATTCTATAGGCATAATTTTATAGAATTTTTTCTTTAAATTTTGAAAGAAATCTCACGGAAATTTCTCGCTCTAAAAAAATTGATCGGACAGGAATTAATTTCCCGTCTGATCGATTTTTTTTAGAATGATCGGACGGAAAATCATTTCCCATCCGATATATTTAAATTTTTAAAAAAAAACGACGAAAGATTATCTTTCATCCGATTATTTTATATATAAAAAATGAACAGACGAAAGATCATCGTTTGTCGGCTATATGTTCCAAATTCCTATATCTTCTCTCAAATATAGCCTACCACTGTTCTCCTCAAGTCTAAATTTTGAGTATTTCGCCAACGACTACGATTTTTGCCAAATTTTACAAATTTTGTAAAAATGGCCAACGACTACATATATATAGGGTTGACAACCAGGTCGACCGGGCCGGTTGGGTCGGACCCGCCCGGATTGGAACCGAAGTTGGGTGGGTCCGGGTCGGGTCGGTTGGTTAACCGGGCTGGGCCGGACCGGGTTGGATTTGGAAAATGTCGACCCGCCAAACCCGTGAACCCATTCGGGTCGCGGGTTGGCCCGTGTGCTTGATTTTTTTTTAACTTTAAAATAAATTGTAGTAGTAGTAGTAATAATAATAATAATAATAATAATAATAATAATAATAATAATAATAATAAATAAATAAATAAATAGTGAAATTGCTAAAATAAATGTATATATTATTCATATGATTTCAACTTATACAAATTTTCAACTTTTTTAAGAGAAACAAAGAATTATTATAAATTAGTTCTATACAATTACAATTTTCTTCTATAAAAAGATAATTTTCTTCAATTTTCTAACTTATGATTTTTGTTTAACTTTAAAAAAATTGTAGTAATAATAATAATAATAATAATAATAATAATAATAATAATAATATTTAAATAGTGAAATTGCTAAAACAATTGTATATATTATTCATATGATTTCAACTTATACAAATTTTCAACTTTTTAAAGAGAAACAAAGAATTATTATAAATTGGTTCTATACAATTACAATTTTCTTCTATAAAAAGATAATGTTTCTTCAATTTTCTAACTTATTTATAAGAAACAAAGATTTATTACAATTTTTAATACATTTATAAATTTCTTGCATATGTTGGTCTTCAATTTGTTGTTGTTGTTGGTCTTCAATTCTTCATGTCGGTTGCTATTGTTGTTGTTGTTGTTCTTCCGGCGAGTTGTTTCCACTTGTAGACGTGTCGAACCCTATTCCTTGAGTCCTATCTTCGGCCTTCATCCAGTCTTCCGTACAAAAGAGCATCTCCAACGATTGTGGCTTCAAGCGATTCCTGTAATTGGTTAGACACCTGCCACTTGTAGAAAATGTATTTTCTGAAGTAACTGTAAAGACAAGAGGAGTTAGTAGATCTTTAGCCATATATTTAAGAATACTATAAGTATGTTCATCGTCTTTCCACCAAAATATTTAGTGAAGATGTAAAACTTTCAGAATCTTGTTGATTATACCAATGTAATTCATTTGGTTGATTAGTCCTAGCTTTTTTTTGATTGAATTTTTGCAATTAAATTAAATGTGGCATCATCTAATTTATTCTTACCCTTACATGTAGAAGTAGCAGAAGAAGAAGTAACTAAAGTAGTAGTACTACTAGATGAAAACTTCTATCATAATAATCATACAAGTTATTTAATGTCGATTCAAATTTAGCTAAAAATGCTCCGCAATCAATTTCAGATTCATCTTCCCCAAGTAAAGTAAAAACATTTCAATCAAACTCTTCGTACCTTCTAATTTTATGAGGATCCATCACAGTAGCAATACAATACAACATAGGAAGAGGATTAAAATACTTCAAAATTTTGGTATATGCAGGTTTCACAATATGACCAATAAAAGTATCATTGATCATTTCTTTGAAAGTTTGTATCATAGTAACTATTGAAATAAAAATGCTACTAGAAGTAGATTCATAAGATTTTGAAAATTTCAAAGTTACCGTTTTAAAATGTTCTAAAAATTTTAACAAAGATTCGGCATTAAACCTACCTTAGGGAGTCATTTCAAAAATTGGCATATTTTTTGCCATACAAAAATTATTTATACATGCTTTATATTCAGTAAATATATTAGCAAATCAAAAGTAGAATTCCATCGGTGTTTTACATCCTTTGGAAATTTTCTAAAATACACATTTTTAAACCTACACCAAGCTTTCCATTCTATAGGGACACTTAATGCAATAAAATGTATACAATTTCTAATGTTATTTATATATGGCTCGGTTATTTTTTATACATCTTGAACACATAAATTTATTATATGACATGCACATCTAACACGAAAAATATTTTCAGATGGAGGGTTTAATGCGGTTTTTTATATACTAATTGATGCATTGTTGTTAGGTGCATTATCAAAACTTATACACATAATTTTATTGCAGATATGAAAAAAAATCACAAATTTCTAAAATACGATTTACAATTTCATTACCACTATGGGGATAGGGCAACGCGCAAGTGATATGATCCTTTTTTGAAGGATCCAATCACTGTCGTTCCAATGACAAGTTATTCCCATCATTGGAATATTGTTGCAACCCTTCAAACAATCGGAAGTTAGAGAAACTCTACAAATTAAACTCCATAAAATGGCAATCAAAGTTTCTCTCGTTTCGTTGTACATTTTAAAACAATTAGACTTCAAAGTATTCATAGGGATTCTATTAAAATGCGGGTTTAAGACGGTTTGATTAAAAGATTCTAAGTCTTTACTCTCGGAATAGGAAAATGGTAACTCTTCCTTGATTCCTAGTCGGGCCATTTCCCGACGAACAAGTTTGGGATCATAAGAATGACTATCAACTACACCGGTCCTAGGGTGATATTTTGTTAGCCAGGTAGGTCTACAAGAAATTCATTATGTACATTTTGGATGTGTCGTTTTATTGTACTTGTCCCCTCACCCTTCTTCCATTTGTATGGATTCGAACATATTTTACAAACTTTTTATACCTACACCCGGATTTACTTCGTCCGGAATATAATCCTAAAATTTGTGCCAATCACTAGTTTTCCCTCTAGATTTCCTACTACTACCCGGTTGTGTTGTTTTGGTTGCTTGTGTTTGTGGTTCTTCTTCTATGTCTATGTCTCCTACAAACTCATCGTGTGTACCAATGTGTTCGGTCATATGGTGTAATATCCTGAATTTTGAAATATAATTAAATAAGAGTTTGATGGATTTCACGTGATTTGCATGTGCAAATTTATGTACATTTTATCCTAGAAAAATTATTTATTTTCATATTATGAACAAGTATTTTTAATTCTTCTCTTTTTAATTAAAAAAACCTATTAAAATTCTAGGCCTAATTGTCTAAATCTAACCCACCCTAATTAAATTAATTATTTTAATTAGAAGCCCATAGACTTTTAGCCCACTAGATTGAGCCAACTAATTTAATTCTCTTTTAATTATCACAAGTTGTAAGGTAGACTAATTTTGTAACCAATTAATTAAATGAACATGTACAACTAGTAACTAGGGGTGCTTTGTGTGACATGTGCATTGCACTTGCACGTGCCAAGCACATGGAGAGGGGGTGGCCGGATTCAAGCATGGGAGAGTGGGAGAGATGGAGTAGTGAATGAGTGGTTATTTGTTTATGGGTGGCTGATCTAACTCCCTAATACATCCTAGCCCCTAGTCTACTTTCATCAAAACTAATCTACACCCTTCATTTTGCTTTGGAAAATGTATAAATACCCCAATTTTCTCTTCATGAAATACACTAGAAAAAAATTGGTAAAAGAAAAAGAAAGAAAGAAAGAAACAAGTGTGAGAAAAGATTGAGAGCAATTGTGAGAAAAGATTGAGTGGTATTTTGTTCTGTTCTTACACCCATTGGGGGCCGGCCTACACCTAGAGGAGAAAGGGGAGCTCGGGTTTCCATCAATCTAGGAGGAGCGCTTTGGTGTGTATAAGCAAGGAGGAGAAGGCTTACAACTAGGAGGGGATCGTGTGTTCAAGGAGATTTCTAGGTGTTTTTCAATTGTTTTTCTTCAAATAGGTGGGTGATTTCTCAAGCTTCTAATGTAGATATCATGTTAGGGATTAAATTAATGAAATTGCTAAGAAAAACTAATTAATTTTGGCCATGTGTTTGTTTAAAAAGAGACTAGTTAGAAATGAAGTGAATGCATGATGAATTGTTTGATAATTGCTATAAATTGTGATTGCTACATTAGAATTATCATGTTGCTATGAAAATGTGAATTTTGAACCATGCTAGATATAGAATATGTGTTGATAAATGGCTAGTTGATTTATTGAAGTACTAGGTATGCCCGTGGGACGTGCCTACGGCACGTATTCGGGACTGCATGTAAATTTAGTTAGATTTATTTGATTGGGTGAACTGCATATAAATTTCTAAAAAAATTAAAACATTTTAACAAATAAGTGGGTGTAAACAAAAAAGGTGGGTGTAAACAAATACACCCACCTTTCTAATACAATCAACTACTCCATACAGGCCTCCTCTGAAATTATATTGTTTCCTAATAGTTTTCTAATACGACTTCTTTAAAATGTTTCATACGGCACGTTATCGCGACGTCTTAACTTTCTTTAAAATGTTTAGTAAATATTTCGACAGTATTATTTAAAATTTTACAGGCATGATTAGAGTAAAAATTTCGATAGAATCTCTGATGAAATATTATTCCTTTGAGAGCAATTCCTTAACATCATAGACAGTGAAATTGAATCCTCCCTAGCCCAATCCAAGCCACATTACACAGTCATAATATATATTAGGCTCTGGGAAAAAAAAACTTCATATGACTAAAGATATAGTTTGGAATCATAATAGATTTTAGGAAATTTTCTGAAAATTTTGACAGAACCTCCCTTAAAATATTAGCCATTTTACAGCAATTCCTTACGAAATTCTGCTCACAATTAAAAATTTATCATCACAGTCAAGAAATATAAATCCTCCCCCAGGCCAATCCAAGCAACATCACATAGACATTATATATATAGGGCTCTGGGAAGAAAAAATCTTCATATGACTAAGATACAAAATAAAAACCAAGATATCAAGTGGCTCTCCTTCAATCCCCTCATAAATTAAAGGCCCAGATCTAACCTCACAAAACATATTTTTCCCTCCCAAAAAGTTTCTACCCAAAACTCAAATTCAAATCTCCCACCCAAAACAACTCCTATATTCATTTAATTATTATATTTCCTCTCTCTCCCTCCCTCCCTCTTCTATCCAAAAAATTAAGAAAATAAAAATTTAAAAAATTTAAAAAAAAAATAAAAAATAAAAAATCTTAAAAAATAAAAAATTTTAAAACTTCAAAAATAATTCAAAAAAAAAAATCATATAATATGTTTTTTGCCGGATCCCCAAAAATTTCTCATATAATATGTTTGCTATTTCAATTAATTTGCTGGACCTCCAAAACTATTTTATATGATCAAATAAGGTGCACCGTTCCGAAGACGTACCGTAGGCACGTGTCAACGGGCAAACCTAGTGATTAGATAAATCTTCATGTGAGATATTCTTAGAGAGAGAGAGTTGATTTGAAGAATAGGTTCTTATTTAACATATAGATCAAGTGGGCCGACCATACTGTTTTTTTTTAACTTGGGTAATTTTGATAGGCAAAAAATGGGTAAAGCAAAAATGGGTGAAGCATTCTACAGTTTCAATCATATCTGAGCTATATAATAATCAAACAGTCTATGTGAAGAAAAAAGGCAACATATTTCCATCTTATGCCGGTACTAAATGGAGAATCATGGTATCTAAAAGCAACAAAAAGTGATGCTGAAGCAGCTAAAAAGCGTTAAGCTGTGTATTTATGAGCGCTTAAAATGGGTCAAAAGCAGTGTGCAAAGGTGTTCTATGAAGTGTTTTAAAAAGCAGTGTGCAAAGGGTTAAACAGTTGACATAAAGAAGAAAAAGGAGGCAAGAAGGCAACAACGGTGGTATGAAGTGAGAATTATTTTCTAGATCCTTCTAAGAAATTGCATATTCTGAAGTGTCCATTTAATTTAATTTATTTTTTTGGGTCTAATTTCATACATGTCCAAATGCCTCAGTTTCAAAGCTTGCAGACTCGATTCGAACAGCTCAATTGCAAGAAGAATTTGGATATCAGGATTTGGACTCTGCACATCCAAGTTTCTCTGACCATGAGGTTAAGGTTTTAGATATTCTATGTTAGGAAATTATTGCCTTTAGAATCTTGTTGAGTCTTCAACACGATCAATACAAACCATTAAATAAATAGTAGATTACACCGAACACACTATGTAAACAATAAAAACCAAGATATCGTTTGAAAACATAATATGTTTTAAAAAATTTAGTAAAAATTTTGGCAGAACCTCCCCTAAAATATTAGCCCTTTTACAGAAATTCCTTACGAAATTCTGCTAACAATTAAATATATGACATCACAGGCAATAAATATCAATCCTCCCCAGGCTCAATAGAGCAACATCACACATGCATCATATATATAAGGCTCTGGGGGAAAAAATCAGAATATAATGCAAGATACAAAATAAAAACCAAAAATTCGTTTGAAAATGTAATAAATTTTTTAAAAAACCTTCGAAAAACCTTTAAAAAACAAAACACAGAACCCAATACTCCACAAAATTGCGGGTACAGGTATTAACATAACTATATTATATCATCATTATATACAGTTACTTACATCATCTCCCAAAATGCTAAATATTACAATTATTACAACTATTACATCCTCTACCATATTAAACACCAACCAACTGAATGAAAAAAAAATTACATGGTTGTAGGAGAACACAATGGTTGAAGTCTTCAAAAATAGGACCAAACAGTGAGTCTAATAAAACAGTTAGAGTTTTGAATCAAATAGTTTGAGTTTACAATAAACAATTAACAAATAGTAATAATTTTGAAACCATTACCTTTCAAACAGAACAATGGCTTCAACCAAACATGTTCCTCATCACCCTACAAAAAGTTAAACTGTCAATATGTACATGACGGTTTTGAGTGTGGACGACGATCTGGGAAAAAAAGAAGAAGCATTAAATTAGCAGCAATTAACGGTTAACATAGGGTGTAGTTGCAGTAAATATAAATTTACCTTATTGCAACCCCAATTCATCCATGTAGTTGCATTGATAAATTTGAGGTCCATGTCAGCTGCTTCCCAGTTCTATTAAAGTTCAAAAGTAAAACAACAATAAAAATAAGTTTTAGTAAGGTAAATCTATCATATATAAATGAATTTTTTTATTTTGTCGTCTTGTTTCATTAAAGAAAAAATAATAATTTAATAGACGACCCTCTTTCTATTTTTTTCTTCTTATATATGGTGTCAATATTTCATTACTGATAAGTTAATTGATTTGAAGAGTTTGATGGCTCATTATTGATTTAATGTTTGCCATCAAATAATAGAATGGGTGATACTTGTTTTTGCTAAAATAATTGTTTGTTATTGCAACTCCAATTGCTATATAGTTGAAAATTTAGCATCGTCTTGTAGAAAAATAAAGAGAGATTCAATATATATATGCTTGTGTTTAAGATAACCATAGTTATATTTAATATCCATCTCTATGAAATAAGTAAAGTAGTTAATCTGTTACAAATTTAAACATATGAGTAGTGTAACTGTGAAGTGTGAATTGAAAAAAAAGATGATCACACTAAAGGCTTGATAGTGTAACTGTGAAGTGTGAATTGATAAACAGATGATCACACTAAAGGCCTGATAAGATACTAATGTATATACTTTTCTTTTACGATCATTGTTATACATCATCTCCCAAAATAATAACTGTTAAGATCATTGTTGCCATGCATACTGAAATATATAGTTAATAAGATTATCTGTATACTTGAGAGGACACAGCTTTATAGAATGTGGGCCAGGTCTAGTTAGTGGGTTTAAACTAAACCACTAAAAAATTACAGCCCAAACTCACATCAACTATCATAAAACTCATACAGTTGACTAAATTAATTGTACCATTATCTCTATCTTTGCTCAACCCCATCGCTAAATCTCTGCCTTTCTTTCTCAGGCCTGCTTCACATATCACTCTCTTCGTTCTTGTAATTTCCTTTTAAACCTCCAACAACACCAGCCTATGGTTCTCTAATTTCCATGAAGCTCATCACCACTGAGCAACCTCTATCAGTCCTCTCTCCACCTCCAATCAATAAGTTATCTTCAACCTCCATTAATCATCCTTTTCAGCTTTTCCTCTATCCCGGTCTCATAGCATCTAACAATGGCATCCACATGCCTTCACTGATCCTCACAATTGGTATGGTACAGAGGTGGCTCAGCCGACATCAATCGAAACTTCATTCAAGTTAGATTTTTTTGTTATCATCATTGTTGTTAAGGATGGTTAATTGGTTGAAGAAAGGTGAGTAACAATATTAGTAGCTTGACATTCATCCATCCTTAACTTTCTATTTTTAGTTCATCATACAGTGTATCTTTCTAGTTAATTTTGTCATTTAAATATGCTTCCAAATATTCTAGACTATCCCCCCTCCCCTCTCATCCTCTTCCTCTTCCTCTCTCTCCTTAATTACTTCATCTTCTACTAAAAAATTGTATATACACAATATTTCAAATCTAAAATATAGGGTTGTGCTGTTTCATATTTATCCCAGCTGCAGCGTTTGAAGCTTAATCTCCAGCTTCTCGCTTAACTACGCTTCTACTACTTTACATTACAATCTACAGTTTCGTCAAATTGGTGTGCATTTGAATTGTCCCGTTTTTTGGGATGTTTCCTTAATTTAGATTACAGAACAGACTCAGGTTATATTTTCTAGGTAGTGAACCAAAAGGTTTGATGGAAGAAAGAAATTATTGGTCTGCCCCATACCATATGAAGAAATTATTGTTACTATGCTAACAGCTTCATTATAATCTTCTTGTGCTTGCTATACTATCGTTCTGCCAAGGTGGTGGAAAAACAAAGAATATAATATCATCTAAAATGTAATTTAGACAAAATGTAATTTAGACACTGTATACTTGAGAGGATGTGCTGAGAGTATGGTAGTGGTAGCTCATGCACAGTTTGGTAGATGCATTTTTTAATTCTATTTAGAGAAAATTTAATAGTTTGTGGATCATCCATAATAATATTTAATAGTTATAATAAATATTGGTGACTTGAGTTTATGGAGATCACCTAACTGAATGAAAAGTTTTATTCAAGTAAGGTTCATTAGTTAGAGTATGAAATTTTTTTATTGAAATATAATCAAAGTCATAAAGTACCTGTATTTTCTGTTGAGAGTATGGTAGTGGTACCTCTATAAAAGAACTTCAGGATAAACAATGTTTGTTGTTGAGCTCAAACAATCTTCTGGTAGAAGTAGAAAAATACGATCAAAACTTGTACACCTAGAGAGTGCAACATAGAGTTGTCCGTGACTGAAAATTAGTGAGCGTAAATCTATCCCCACAATATCAACAGATTGGCCTTGTGCTTTATTTTTTGTTACAGCATATGCTAATCGAACTGGAAATTGCCGTCTTGTCATTGCAAAAGGTAGATCCGAAGACGAAGGTTTAGGGGTTAGAGGTATTCTTGGAATGAAGACCAAATTTTCTGCTTTATCGCCAGTTAAAATCATAGCCTCAATTACACGCGTCGACTGAGCACACCGAACTACAATTAACCGAGTGCCATTACACATACCATCCTTTGGTGCAACATTCCTCAACAATATGATTGGGCACCCCACTTTCAGCTCCAGTTTAAATGGTGGTAGCCCGGGAGGATCTAAAGAGTTCAAAAACTCGTTAGGGTATCGATTGGTGATGTTTCGATCAACTCCATCCTCCTCAGACATTTTATCGGCAGCAAGAAATGTAAATTTTGGCCCCGGATGAAGATTTAATGCAGCAGCATTAATGAAATTGACATCATCATTTCTCGCTGATAGAATTGTCCGCTCTGTGAGATATTTGGGAGTGATAGTGCCGATAACGTTTAGTTGCGGGTAAACGGTAGATAAAAGTTCATCCAATGTGTGACACCTTCGAATTGTTGAAGGAAGTTGTACAGTCTCATCGGGTTTGGAGCCAATCTATATAATAAAGAAGACTTATTTGTCAGTAAGAGTCAAAAGGAGAGATTTGCTTAGTTAATACAAAAAATATGTAAGAAGACAACCTCGTTTAGAAAATTGACAAATGAAACATTTCTGATATCGGATGAATCTAGACGCATGTTCACGTTCAAAGTTAAGACTTGTACGGCATTCCAAAGTAAAGATTTTCTTAGCGATGCACCAACAATTTGTTCCCGAACCCCCTTCGGTACTACTGGTAGGATTTATCGAAAATCCCCACCGAGCACCACAGTGATACCACCAAATGGATTTTTATTATCACGTATATCTTGAAGTGTACGGTCAACAGCTTCTACACAAAACCTATGCTGCATAGGGACCTCATCCCAAATGATTAGCTTTGCTTCCCTGAAAAAATCTGCCTGAGGTGATTGCTTAGTGAACCCACAAAAGAAATTATCCAACACATCAAGTGGGATGGAAAATGTTGAGTGTGCAGTTCTACCTCCTACCAGTAACAATGATGCAATGCCAGAAGAAGCAATAGTTACAACAATGAAACCATCTCGACGGCATTTCGTTGCTAGTGTATTGTATAAAAAGGTTTTTCCAGTACCGGCCCCTCCGTTCAAGAAGAATGTAGTTCCCTTGCCGCCCATAACTGATGTAATTATTGCAGTATATGCAGATAACTGTGCATCATTAAGTGAATTTATACTTGCTTGTATATTAGCTTGTAGGGCTTCAACTTGCAGTACTCTATGTTCCCAAATAAACTTGTTGCCAACAACCGTACTCCAATTTTGCATAGGATGGGGCATGAGTCGGAAGTTATCTAAGCTCTTGACTGATTCTTGAAGCATTTGGTTTAAAAGATATAGACCATAATCTAGGACTTGGGCTTGGGTAGGATTGGGAATGAAAAATAATGTACGCAGTTTGTGTTCAAGATCATCACATATATGCACTGAGAATTGGTTCCATAAGGTAAGTGGTTCCAACGGAGAGCATTCCATAAGAATGACACTAAATAACCTTCTAAGTTGGTAGCCGGTGCTCATAATTGCAGCTTCTTGGAGACATTGTACCCACTCGCCATCATCTTCCAACAGTCCTCTGGCAACACATGCTAATTTGAAAGTAGCATACTCAACATTGTCGACTGTACGTAAGCACTGAAATGATCGTGGTCCCTTCACAACTGTTAGTAGCAAACGTAAATAAAAGCGCTCACCCGAATTTGGAGTTGCAAAGTACATTCTGCCGATTGCGTACCGCTTCTTTCTCGGCGTCCACATCTTCGAAGACTTATTCCAAACAAAATGTTGCGGGAACTGTTGGTAGGTGAATGCGCGTGCAGCTAAATTTGATGAGCAACATGCAAAAAAACCGGTAAGAGTTGTCATTTCTAGTTCGGCTCTAGATACGACGTCGTCAATCCTATCAGCCGAATTATAAACAACACGATGCATTCCAGGCAAATGCAGTGCCAAGCGTACAACCGCTGGCACCTCTTCATGTAAAGAGTGTCCAAAAATTTGTCATGCAGCTTCTGGAGGGCCAATATACCGTGCGTCGAGATATTGTTTGATCTCATCTACTCCTCCCAACACAATTGTTGCGCGGTCATTTCCTTTGAAAATATATTTGTGGATATATTTAACACATCTCACCCTAACACAAACTTCAACATTAATATGACAATTAAACATTTTAGAAAGGTAAGCATTATGGGGTACAACATCTCTATTATCAACCTGCTGTCCCCTCACAGTATAAAAATGTTTAGTATCACGACGACGATAGATTGGATAGCCATCTTGATCCATAGTTGTTGCCTCAGAGAACTCTCTAGGATACCACTTTTGACATTTTCCATTTTCCATGCACGATGCTTGAGGATTTCGTCCACCACACGGGCCATGCACCATACAATTTTTGACAGTTTCAAAGAGTAGGGGATCCGCTATCGGATCTGGAAATTCAGCAGAAACTACTTCATCTACTTGTTGGCATGTACGAATTTTGTCTGGATTTGCAAGAAAGAAAAGAGCGTGCATATGAGGTAGCCTGCGTTTTTGAAACTCAATGGTAAAGACATGCGCAACTTTCTGACCAAATACTTTTGCTTTTTCTATCCCCTTCATCAAAGCATTTTTCTTCAACTCAAAAATACGAGAAACTAAATCAGGGCGATCAGTGGCTTTTTGATGTGGCAATAGAGTTGTAGTTATTTCTAGCCATTTGAGATTTGCAGTCACGGTAAGAAAAATATCTGGGTGTTGGTAGTGGCGCATAATAGCCATTGAATCTTGAAAGATATCAAACATAAGTCTTGGACTACCAATGAATAAAGATGGCAAAATGATTCGTTGTCTGACCTGATCAAGTCCTAACCCATCTGCAGCGATGTCGGTAAGACCTTGGTAAAGTTCAGCTCGAAGTTTTCCCCTGATTAAGCTTATGATATGTCAGTCGATTCTGCTCAGTGGCTGCCCAAGCATCGACAATAAATTCTTGCAAAAGTTTTCCTGCTCTCAGAATAGTTGAATACTCTGTATTGCGTTGAAATAAATGATAACTATAGAATTGCATTTGAGTTAGTCTAGCAGTCTAAGGTCTTCCATTGATGACATCCCACTGTTTCTGTAATGCCCTGATTTTTCATTTAATAAAAAATTATTTATTTTGCACGTAGTGTGCACGTGCAATATTTTTGGTTGAATTAAATGTTATGATTATTTTCATCATGATGAGTATAGATATTTAAATATGTGCCTTTAATTATTTTTCTATAAAGCCTTCTTTCAATTAGACAAAAAGCCTTTTTTTTAAAAGCCCAAAGTTAATTTAATTTATTATTTTTATAATAATTATTTTGGCCCATAAACTAAAGCCCATGAACTATTTTTATACAACTTGTCATGTAGAATACAATTTAAAGACTATTTTATTTTTATACAAAAATTTAATGTACAAAATTTTTTGGAGGCAAATGCTTGCACGTGCATTGCACGTACACGTGCAATATGCACTTCCTTTCTAGGCCGGTTGTAAGCTTGGAGGGAAACCAAAATTTGAGTGGAGATCATGCTTGGTGGTTACTAGGTTGTGGGTAGTTAATGCAACTCCTACTTTCATCTTAGCCCTCCATCTTATAACCAATTACTTGATCCTAGCCCTCCATTCCATCATGATTTTAGTATAAATACCCCCTCTCCATGGCTAGTTATTCTTGTGCTTATTACTTTCTACAAACCTATAGTCTAAATGATATTATCTAGTAGTGATTGTGTGAGTTAAAAGATTGAGAGTGTGTGAGATTGTGCTTGCAACATCAAGGAGGAAAGGAGAGGCCGGCTACCATCAAGGAGCTCTCGGTGAGGTGCTTTTGGAGGCTCGAGTGCGCGCTTCTAGGAGGAGGATCGTTCGTGTGCAAGGACTTTTGTTTAGGAAGTTGCTAATTGTGTTTGTCTCTCCATTTGAGGTGGGTAAATTCTCCATATTTCTAAATTAGAAATGCATGTTAGAAATGAATGAATGAAGCATGGAAAAAGATTAAGAAGAGCACACTTTAATTAGGAAAAATAACCTATTGAATGATTGAAATGTGGATATGCAAATTTGAATGTGGTTCTATTATTTAAGTTGTATGTGAATTGATTAGGATCATGGATTGATTGCAGAAAACACATTTATTACCATCAAGAATTACATACAAAAGTTAGTAGATTGATAATGCTATTTTATGTGTTAAATAGATCTTTTGTGTTAATGTGGGCATGAATAATTTAAAATATGAGTTTGTATGTTGGGTAAATGATTAAAGACAGAGAACTAATGCGAAATTTGTTGATAAAGAGATTAGAATTCTAATTGCTAAGAAATGTCGAAAAGAGAAGAAAATGTGGTAGTGATAGTTCATATTTCGAATTAGTTGTATGAAAATATGTATTAATTATTGAAAAAAAATTACTCTTTATTATACTGGATTATAACTTAGGTTGAGAATAGCCAATCTGGAAATTTACAGTAAATTCTATAAAAGCAAATTGAAATGAGAATTCGATGAACGTCGAAATATTTTAAATAACAGAGAGAATTGTTTTAAAAAGAATTTCGAAGTGTACTTGACAACCTGAGCACGTAGCTTAAGTGGTCGGAGCGCGCGGCCTATTTCTCTGAGGTTGCTGGTTCGAATCCCCTCAGTAACGTACTTTTGCATTTTTTGAAAAAAAAAGGGGTTAAAGTATACAGCCGAGAGCATTTAAAGCTCTCAGCTGTACTTATACCGTCTAGCACCTTTGGCCTAGTGGTTTGTGCTATCGGCTGTGTTCTCCGGGGTTCTGGGTTCGAATCTTGCCCTCGGCAAGATTGGAAAAACTTACTTTTTTAACGTTTTGGTGATCAAAAAATGGTGGAAAAAATATAATTATTCTCCTAAAAATATGTAGGACTTTATAAAAATAATTTGGGAATTATTTACATGGAATAAACTATGATTTGAGGATAAAATGCATAAACAGAACTATGGTTCTATATGTATATTTTGTGAAAGTTGTATCTTGCAAAAAGAACATGGAATGAATGGTTGGAAGATTAATATAGTAAAGAAAGAAATTATTGTGTGATGTGAAGCAAATTATTCTCATTTTGAGAAGAGTGTGGAAATTATGAATTGTAAATGTTCATCTTTGATTGAATAATTAGTGATGTGGGTTTTTATGTGAAAATAACATTTCATGGGTTACATGATGAATAGTTGAATTTAATGTATAATTATGGACTATTGAACAATTTAGAAATCATGATTGGAAAAGAGAAATGCTATTTGAGTAACATGAGAATTTATGAGTTGGAAATGCTCAAATTGAAAATTGTGAATTGAAAATTGAAACAAAAAGAGTAGCTAAGTCTCCCTCGGCATTTGGAAATAAATGAATTGAAAATTGAAATGGAAGACCAAGGTTGGTCGTGTTTGAATGAATGAATAAGTCCGGTTTAGTGGAGAGACTAACTCTAGAGCTTTGATTTTTGTTCACAATTTTGGTAAAAACTAAGGATTAGTACATAGTGGATATGTGATGAAAGTAGGAGAAAAACACGAGTATGACGGCCATCGGAGTGGCGGTGTGAGAGTGATCCACAAGCTGCCTGCTTGATGCGTCAAGACATGGCGTGGGCACGACTCCAGAATTATCGTCCCGGCGGCGACGCTTGTGGGGTGTTTGAGTGGCTACGGGTGGTGCCATTGTTCCATGGTGGAGGCTGAATTATCCATAGGTTGCCTGCTCGATGCGTCGTGTCAGTGCGTGGGATTCCCCTCCAGGCTGCCTGGACATGGGCTCGTAGATCATAGAACATCTAAGATACCTACCGTAATTACAGTAGTAGATTAAGTCATAACGAGGGATTGAACCCTACTGATGCGGTTTGTTTTTGGGAGACGTGTGGATGCACCAGGTGTGAGTTCGGACTCGATTTGTATTGAAGTAGAAAGCTGCTCGTCTGACGACCCTGGGGGTGACCTGGCGGCTCCTGCGACTGGTTCGGAGTGTGGTGTATGCTTCGGCTCGGATCAGAGGGTTCGGATCCGAGGTCTCGTGTACCTGCAGACGGTCCTGAAACATCGGGGTTTATCCAGGTGGCGGACCCTCCGACGATCTAGTCAGTCTCTGTGAGAGAGTAGCAATAACTAGGTGAATTTAAGTGGCAAAAGATTGATTCCCTCTAAAGGTGGGTGAGGGTCTAGTATTTATAGAGAATTCTAACCGGGTTTGGATCCGCTTGGGGGCCGGGTTTGAACCCGAAAGCCCATGGGCCTGACGTGGCAGAAGGCCCAGGGGATTTAGGGCTGACGTGGTAGTACCAGGAGTGGTATAGGGCTGATGCGGCAAAGTCCTTGGTGGTATTTGGAGCTGACATGGCAGATCATGGGGCTTCTGTGCTTCCGGGAGGATCGGGTGGCCCAGGCTGTGCCAGGTCATCCTTATTCCGTACTAGGAGGGGCGGACGGCCCGGAGGGCTGTCGTGGATCGGAGGTCGAGGGCCATCGTTGCCCATCGGATACGAGGAGGTCAGCTCTGTGGGGGTGAACTGGAGGTTCGGCGCCGACCCTACGGTGGCTCGAAGCCGAGCTATACTGCTGTTTCTTCCATTTTTGAGTGAGAGTTGTATTGGGCCCTGGTTGGGCCCCCAGCCATTTTTACCCTACCACACAAGCCCCCCACTCCTGCGGGGGTGCGGGAGCTAGCCGTGGAGGAGTGTCTACAGTTGTAGAAATGGGATGGCAAGCCACTGTGCCTTTCTGAGAATAGTATCCTGGTGCTCGATCGAACTTCGAGAAGACGAGGGATTATGCGTCGGCAAGGGTGATGGCGAGCCGTGGAGCCTTCCTGAGAAGATTACCCTGGTGCTGGACCCGACCTCGAGCAGGCGAGGGACTTATGGGCCAACAAGGGGGGTGGCGAGCCGTTGAAACTTCCTGAGAAGACTAACCTGGTGCCAGACCTGACCTCGAGCTTGGCGAGGGATTACTGGTCGGCAAGGGCGATGGCGAGCCGTGGAGCCTTCCTGAGAAGACTACCCTGGTGTCGGACCCGACCTCGAGCAGGCGAGGGACTTATGGGCCAACAAGGGGGATGGCGAGCCGTTGAGCCTTCCTGAGAAGACTACCCTGGTGCCAGACCTGACCTCGAGCTTGGCAAGGGATTACTGGTCGGCAAGGGCGATGGCGAGCCGTGGAGCCTTCCTGAGAAGACTACCCTGGTGTCGGACCCGACCTCGAGCAGGCGAGGGACTTATGGGCCAACAAGGAGGATGGCGAGCTGTTGAGCCTTCCTGAGAAGACTACCCTGGTGCCAGACCTGACCTCGAGCTTGGCGAGGGATTACTGGTCGGCAAGGGCGATGGCGAGCCGTGGAGCCTTCCTGAGAAGACTACCCTGGTGTTAGACCCGACCTCGAGCAGGCGAGAGATCATGGGTCAACAAGGGTGAGGGGCGAACCGTTGTGCCTTAGGAGTGTTGAGCAGGGTAGCCTGCTGTCTTTGCTGAGCATTGAAGGCGCCTCGGGATCTGCGCGACGTTCCAATTTTCCAGGGGCCTTAATGGCGCCGCCTAATAAATGCATGGCGCATGGTCTTCCGTCGTTTGGTTTTCCCCATGTCATAAAGGCCGGCCTATGGGGGAGGCTATAAGTACCCCTCCCTCTGCAGTGGGTTGGATCACAGCAAGGGTGGTCTATTGGCCATCAAAGGTGTCTGCTCCGGCGAACGTCTGTTTCTTGCAAAATTTTACCCCCGGTCGTGTCGGAGAGGTGGTTTCTCTGCCGCCCGGATCTTCTCTTGGATCTGACGGCTCTGATACGGCAGCCAGATCCAGGAGGGATCAGGGCGAGAGGGGTAACGACCGAAATTCAGACCGGTAGATGAGTAGCCTCGGACTGGTGGTGCCTCTGTGTAGGCAGAAGAAGAGGTGACGATTTATGTCCGAATCCGAGGGGTGAGCCATTTGCAACTGTGAAGGTTCTGTCTCCCGAAAGAAATGAAGGGCGTTCCGGGCAAGTTGTTTGCAACTGTGAAGGTTCTGTTGCTAGTGCAGGTCGAACCTTTGCAGTTGCAATCGACTGGCTCGGAATGGTGCACTTCTCCCGATCTCTGAGTGCTGATCTGCTTTCGACCGGGGCCCGGGGGTCGGCGGAATACCGACCGAAACCCGGGGCCTGGGGGGTGCTCGCTGAGGGCGGTGCCTTAAAACTTTGAATCAAATCATTTTCTGGACTGGATCCTTTTACGGGCCATCGGGAGGGACGTCAACTATATCCCGGACTTGGGGCTGAAGAGCCTCGGATAGAGGGGTCGCCTTCGATTGGAGGTTGACCACTCTGCATTCCAATAGGGCTCCAGGTGATGGCGGTTTCTGTCTCACCCTTGAACAGTTCGGGGTTTCGACCGCCGAGGCTGTGAGCCCCGAGCTGCTCAAGGGTGAAAGGGGAACCGACCGGGCCTCGGAGCCCGGGGCGTACGTCTAAGGATGGCACCTTAATTTTTAAGTAAAACGTTCCCTCTGCCGAATACTCCCTCCGAACTGATCCCCGCGTCTGGCTGCCAGCCTGGCGTTGGATGACGTCAGCTGCGCACGTTTTGAGGACGTGGCGCGATATCCCAGGCGGCGGTTGCACGTCAAATAGATGAACAGTTTTTGCGAAAATCGAGGAGTCGCTCTCATTCTTTATAAATACTCCCCCCTCTCCCCCTTTAGCCTACTCCTTTCTTGCCGCTTTCTTTTTCAAAATTTTCCCAACACTTCAGCGCTCGTCCCTGCAGTTTGCCGCATTAGACTCGCCCTTCCGAAGCGACCCCAGGTGAGTTGGTAAGTCTGTTTAGTTTAGGCGCAGATGGACAGGGCTCAGTCTGGCTCGTCAGCGTCGACGTCTGGGGGGGAGGTGAAACCTGTCTCTAGATCGACGTCATGGGAGGAGCCCGTACTTGAGGAAGAGTCAGTACACGTTGAGGAGCCTTCTGACTCGGTTTCGTGGGAGGAACCCATAGGGGAGGAGGAGGAGGTACAGGGAGCGAGGTTGTTACGCTCTCGACGTCCCTTCGTGGTGGAGAGTAGTGAGTCGGAGGAAGCGGATGATGGCTCGGACGGCGTCCGTATTGTGGAGTTGACTTCCGAGGAGGAGGGAGGCGAGGGCGGCACCGTAATAAGATCCACAGTTCAGGGTGCAGGTCCGGGTCCCCTGCCGACTGGTCTGGGACCCTCATCTACTCCCCCAGCGGACCGAACCAAGAAGAGGAAGAAGGCTCTGAGGAAGGCAGGACCGAGGACTGGTGGTTCGAGCCAGGTGCATGTTTACCGCAATTTGTGGACAGGTTCGCCCGTACAGCCGAAGCATTTCCGTCAGTATCCTGACGACCTATCGGACCAGGAACTCTTCGGCGTGCAGGTCTCTTCGCCGAGTCGGAAGAGGGTGATGATGGACGCGATTCTGACCGTCTTGGAGGGTGGGGATTTGGAGGCTTTGCAGCTGGCGTACCACATAGGTCCTGGCTACGAATTGATGCTGCCGAGCTCTACTCTGCGCCCTACCGATTCCCTATCTGCTTGGTATTGCGTCTTCCCAGTGGACGCCTTCATCTCTGGACTGAGGTTGCCAGTCCACCCATTCGTTCGGGAAGTGCTGAACTGGGCCTCCTTAGCGCCGATGCAGTACGGGCCGAATTCTTGGAAGCAGATAATTTGCTTTGTACTGATGTGCGAGGAACAAAAGGTACCCCTGCGGCTGAGCGTGTTCCGAGCGATGTTGATGATCAGCTCGGCAGCCGAGGGTATTTACTATATCTCCCCCCGGGGTAAGGGGAAGGTCGTTTACAACCACCCGGACTCCATCAAGCATTGGAAGAAAAAATATCTGGTGATCCGGAGTGAAGAGCCCTGGGACATTCCGACTCGGTGGAACCATTCCAAGCCGGGCTATCATCCGCCTGATGAACACAATATTATTCACTTTTTAGAGCAATAATCTTAATATAATTAGACATTTAAAAGCTCTCTATATGGTATTTAACTCCTATTTTCTCTTTTCCATAGGAAACAGCTTATAACAGCAAAACGAAGCAGATTCAGGACTTCAAGGATAATACACAGCAAACTGCAGAGGATCAGTCGACTGGTTCCCCAACACAGGCGACTGGACAGGAGAAGCTGATTTTCCACAACTCTCGATACAGTCGACTCACTCCCAAAAGACAGTCGACTGGTCTGAACAAATAGGAAATCTACATAAGTCTCGACTCAGTCGACTGATTCGAAGATAAGTCGACTGGTCTGCGGCGGAGTAAACAGATAAGATATTCGAAGATACACCTGAATCTGATTTCAAATCTATTTGAATCAAGATTTTATGCAGCGAATCAAATCTAAAGACAGGGTATTTTCCAAGTGGACGTGGTAAACAAATAAGGAAGGAAAGGAGAAAAGAGAAAGATATTAATCATCAAATCAAATAAAGAAGGATCTTCCTGAAAAAGTGGAAAACCCTAATTCTCAGCCGTGTTCTATAAATATCAGAATACCATCTCCAGAACACCCCCCCTCTCTCTCCACTCCACGACTCCATCCAAGGACGATCAGATATATCTCTGGAAAGCAACTCAACCACCAAGTTCCTGAACAAGCATCGAGAACATCACTCCATCAACATCGAAGAAGGAAGGAGAAGATCCAGCAACCAGAAGGCAGTCGACTGTGTGACAGCCAGTCGACCATAGTGCCGGAATCCATTAGTTTATTTCTTCTTCTCTCTTTATTCTTTTTATGTTGATCATGTATTCAAACTTGTTAAGCAATAAAGTTATTATTATGTGGAACTAATTTCATAGTTGGGTAGATCGAAACCGTAGTGATGTAGTGCTATATTCTTCTGAGATCTTCTAATTACTTATTGATTGAATCTGGTTGAATTGACATAGATTAATGATCATCAAACTTGGATCTTGAAGTCTGAGAGCAGTCGACTGAGGTGAGAGCCAGTCGACTGACATACAGCACGTGAGAATATCAAGTTTATGTTATCCTTTATCTAAATCTGTTATATGAAGCATATTGAGACGACCGAATCTCGTGCTCATAATTTGTAACAAAGGAATCTTTAGGGGTTCTTGGTTCAATCAACTTAGAGGATCTAGATCTGATACCAATTTCTAGAACTTTAAGTGTTTGTTCGTTTCCACTGTTCTTATGTTTTCTCTAAGTATAACTTAGTAGATACCATGCTAAAATACTTAGGGGAAGAAACGAATTAGAGTAGATACCATGCCTAATTCTTGGCTTAGGGAAACAATACTTTAAGGAGTAGATACCATGCCCTTGAAGTGAACAACATGAGTAATTAGAAGCAAATTTAGAAGGCAAATTAGCATTACTAACTATTGGTGGAGATCAACAACCCAACTATTCAAGAGATATTTGTGATTCAACACCTCTCATCTTAGCTTTAGTCTTTTAGTTCTTTTAGAATATTATAACAACTCTTATTCACTTTTATTATTAGTTTTATTGATTAGTAAGTTGAAGTCTACAATCTCTGTGGGATCGACCCTTGCTATTACTACGATTCGATTCGTGCACTTGCGAGGTTTTATAATTTGTGTCTAGGTTTATCTATTTATTTAGGTAGCTAGATTTTCAACAACACCGCCGAGGTCGAGGGATCTGACGGCCGAGGAGTGGGGGTTTGTGGAGCGACTCCGTCTGTCCCCTAGTATTGATTGGACGGAGGTGACGGAGGTCCACCTGGCGAGCATTGGACTGAGCCTAGCCGTTCTGTGTATGTAGTTGTTTCTTTCCTCTCGATCTTTTCGTACTTTCTTGCTCATTGCTCTTAATGGTCTTTTCTGCAGATATGGATGAAGCATCGCTCAAAGCAAAGAGGCTCTCAATGAAGAGGGAGAATGCCGAGAAGAAGAAGGGAGAGGCGACGAAGAGGCCGAGGGAGTCGTCCCTGGTTATCTCGGAGGCCCCGCTCGAGCCGAGGGGTAAGAGGACTCGCTCGGAGACGAGCAAGGGTGCGGCCCCTTCGAAGGGCAAGGGCCCGGCGAGGGTATCCGATCTCGACAAGGGAAAAGGTCCCTTGGTAGGGGAGGAGGAGGACCCGGTGGTGGAGATGTTGCGGCAACGGTGGGCACCGGACTGGTCGGTTCGGATGGGCGACTGTCTGACTGAGGAAGCCCAGGCGGTTGAGGTGGTGGAGAAGTTGGCGACCCCTCGCGATCGCCAAGCGATGGAGAGCGAGCCCGTAGAGGTGGCATTTACGCGCCTGGCGCAGGCCACCGTGCAGGTAAGCTTGTCGACCTTATCCCTCTTGTCAATCCTGCTTCGGGAGTTTACTACTTATCTGTGTTTGTTGGTCGCAGGCTTGTATGCAGGGAGCCAACGTAAAGAACCTCTACGAAGCGTCCCTGTCCCAAGAGCGAGCCCGGGCGGATAAGAGCAAGCGGGAGATGAAGGAGATGCGGATCGAGCTCGAGGGTTCGCATAAGAGGGAGCAGCAGATGAAACTCGAGCTCGAGGCCAAGGACACCGAGTGGGGGAAGAGGGTGGTCTCCTTGAAGAAGAAGTTCGCCAAGGAGAAGGAGGAGCTGACGGTGGCGTTCGCCAAGGAGAGGGACGAGCTGACGGGTATGAGTCAGCGGATGGTGATCAAGGCCCAGGATGAGTGCTACGCGAAGGCCCTCAGTTATGTGAGGCACTTCTACCCCACCGTCGACCTGTCCAATTTTGAGTATGACATGGAGATCGAGGGGATACCGAAGACTCCTGCCGAAGAAGGGCCAGTTAGCAACCCGGCCGTCGACCCTCCTGCGGACCTGATCGATGTCGAGGTGGAAAATCAAGTTGTATAGTTTTATCTTTCTTTTTCCCCTCTTCGGTTGTATTTGCCTTCCGCGGACTGGCCACCGCCTTTTTTGTAAGAAGTCGTACAATTTATAAAAAAGTATTTTTGACTGGCCAAGTGTTTTGACCTCGGACATTTCCGAACCTCCCTGCTTATGTGCGTTAAGTTGATTCTCTTGTAGGTTGTGGCTTCCCTTCCCGAGGCGGACCCCCGTCGTTCCGACGTGGCGTGGCTCCGGAGCAAGGTTGAGGCATTGGAGGCCACTTTGGCTCGGTACCGTGAGAGGGCCCGTAACGCCGATGCGGCCTTTAATTATTACAGGAACATGTCTGAAGCCCTCGGTGAGGAGGCAAGCCGCCTGAGGAGGGCGATGGTGGATCGGGAACTCGTGGGTGTCGGAATCGGACATACCATGTCGAGTTCCTCGGTGCGGAGGCCCTCTTCTGAGAAGCTACTTCGCGATGTGATAGTGGAGAAGGAGGTGGAGATACACCGCTACCGGACGATGTTGGGCGTCTCGAGACCTTCTTCGGGAGGTCAGCGGGCAGAGGGGGTATCCTCCGTGTTGCCGTTGTTGGAGCGTATGCGGCCCGTCGATGTCTAGAGTTCCGTGGCCGATGTGTTGACCGTGGCCGAACCGAGGGACCATTGCGACAAGGAGAGAGTTCCAAGTGGTTCGGTTGGAGTGATCCCGCCGTTCGTCGGACACGAGGGGCCTTGAGAGGACGGCTTCCTACTGTTTGAGATGAGAGGAGTGTTTCTGTAACGGTCTTTGTTTGCTTCTCTCTAACCCAATAAAGGAATATGAATAAGGAATTCATTTCACTCTTTGCTCCGGTTGATAGTGTATGGAATGATGAAGGGAGTGTGGTTCGGCCCTGTCGTTCCGTGAGGGATCGGCATGGGGCGTGGTGAAGTCTCCCGGCCTGGGTTGGGTCGGACTTACCGAGGCCTCGGGGATGACCCTGGGGTGAAGACTTGGGTGACGATCCCCTTGTCTGGTATTGGGTCGGATCTACCGAGGCGTTTGGAGCATGATACAAAGAGATTTCCTTAGTATAAGATAGAGGGGGCCGCTAGAACGGCCCTTTACATACGAAAGTTTTTACAAAATGTTTACTTCAAACTAAGTTAGAACTTGTGCTCGTCCCCCAAGGAAATTCACTAGGTGCTAGGTGTCAGATGGGGATCCCTCCGGCTCGTCGGCAGGTCCGGGAGTAGGGCCGTCCCTCTCTGGCTTGAATTCGACGGCGTCGAGGGGGAACACACCTCCCCCGACGGTGGTCATGTAGCACGATCGCGCTGCTTCTTGGCTACCTCGGACGATGCCGACTCCTTGCGGGGTAGGAAATTTAAGCTTCAGATGGTAGGCCGAAGGCACTGCTTGGAGGGAGCATAATCCGGGTCGGCCGAGTATGGCGTTGTAAGCCGCCTTGACGTTGACCATCATGAAGTCCATAGATTCGGTCCTCTTGACTGGAGCCGATCCTGCGGTAACGTCGAGGGTGACAATCCCTTCTATCACGACAGGGACGTCGGAGAACCCGTGCAAGGTGTACCCGGCCGGCTTGAGCTTGCCTCTAGGTAACTTGAGATTCTCGAAGGCTTCGAGGAAAAGAATATTAACCGAGCTGTCGTTATCGACGAGAATTCGGCGAACCTCACAATTAGCCATGTGGAGGCTGATGACGAGGGCATCGCAGTGGGGTAGGCGAACGCCTTCGAGGTCCTCTCCTGAGAATGAGACTGGCATTGGCTGTAGCTTGGGCGAGGGGTTGCCTTGGACAGCATTCACCTCTCGGATGAAGGCTTTTCAGGAAGTATTCGATTCTCCTCCCATCGGCCCTCCGTGGACACAGTGCAATATGAATGGCGTATCCGCGGCTCCCTCGGACTCGGGATCCCGACCCTGGATGCGGTTCGGAGTAGGGTTCGGAGGTGAGAGCCTCCGATTCCTAGTATCTCGCCGATCCCGCGGGACTTCTCAGGTGAACTCTCGGAGGTACCCCCTTGAGATGAGTTCCTCAATCTCGTCTTTCAGGGCCCGGCATTGGTCGGTGTCGTGCCCATGGTCTCTGTGGAAGCGGCAGTAGAAGCGCTGATCTCGGTTCTTGCTGTTGTTGGGTCGGGGAGGTAGTCGAACGATGCCTTTGTCCTCGATTTCTAAGAGGATGGCGGATACGTTATGTGTCAAGGGAGTGTACCTCTCGAAGCGGGGGACCGGCGGGATCTTCTTTATGGCCCCTGCTTCCCTCGGAGCCTTCTTTGTTGGTTCGACTTCCTCGGTCTTTCGTTTTCCCTTCGAGGTGGCCTCCCTAGCATCTTCGGGGTTGAGGGCCTCTTCCGCCCTAATGTATTTCTTGACCCTGTTGAGGAGGTCGGGAAAGTCGATGGGGGGCCTCGTCGCCAGAGAAGCTTTCAGCTGTCCATGGCGGACGTTGTGTCGAAAGGCCGCAGAGGCGACGCCTGGGTCAAGAGAGGAGACCGACCTTGCCTCTGTGGTAAACCTCCGGACGAACACTCTGAGGGACTCTTCCTCTATCTGTCTGAGCCCGAGTAAAGAGGCGCTGGTCCTTTCTGCCTTCCGGCTGGTGACGAAGTGGGCGAGAAAATTGCCTTCTAGTTGGTCGAAGGAGTAAATGGAGCCGGGGGTGAGTTTTGAGTACCATTCACGAGCCGAGCCCCGAAGTGTGGCGGGGAAGGCTCGGCATAGCAGGGGATCCGAGGCGCTGTGAATCATCATGAGGGTTTTGAAACCCTCCATGTGATCAGCGGGATCTCCCTCGCCGTCGTAGGTCTCGAATTGAGGTGGTCGGAAATTCCTGGGAATTTCCGCTTGGAGGATGGGGGCGGAGAAGGGAGGACGGACAGGTCTGTACCCCTGAGCCGCTCGTCGGTCGCCGTCTCCTATATGATCGAGGCGATCCTCCATTTCTTGGAGGCGCCTTAGGAGTAAGCCATCGTCTTCTGGCTGGATTGTTGACGTGCGCGACACGCTGACCTCGGTATCCGACCCGGTTTGGGAGGGGAGGGTTTCCTCCCTGGGGGCCCGTCGGAGGGCCCCGAGAATTTCTCTCCGGAAGTCTTGGAACTCCTTGTGAGTGACGAGGGCTCCCTCGACCCTGTTCGGTCGGCCTGAAGGCTGCCTTCCGATGCGGCTGAGTGCTGACCTCCGTCCCTCGGGCGGCGGTCTCGGATGGTTCGGGACCGGGTTGGAAGCGGCCCTTCCCCTGCCGCGGCTAATCTGTCGGTTGACGATTACTCCCCGTAGGTCGGGCTGGACCTGACGGGTGACGCTCCTTTGGGACCCCTGAGGGCGAGCCCTGTGTTTTGAAGGGTGTGGATCGGCGTTAGCGGTTGGTGGGGGTGAGTCCCATCGGTTGACGGAGGAAGCAGCCCCCTTGCCCTTGGAGGCCATGAGAGTTCGGCTGTCGAGGTGCCTTGATGGTCGTGCTCGGGTCGGCTTCTGAAGCAGTGTTCCCACAGACGGCGCCAACCTGATGCGGTTTGTTTTTGGGAGACGTGTGGATGCACCAGGTGTGAGTTCGGACTCGATTTGTATTGAAGTAGAAAGCTGCTCGTCTGACGACCCTGGGGGTGACCTGGCGGCTCCTGCGACTGGTTCGGAGTGTGGTGTATGCTTTGGCTCGGATCAGAGGGTTCGGATCCGAGGTCTCGTGTACCTGCAGACGGTCCTGAAACACTGGGGTTTATCCCGGTGGCGGACCCTCCGACGATCTAGTCAGTCTCTGTGAGAGAGTAGCAATAACTAGGTAAATTTAAGTGGCAAAAGATTGATTCCCTCTAAAGGTGGGTGAGGGTCTAGTATTTATAGAGAATTCTAACCGGGTTTGGATCCGCTTGGGGGCCGGGTTTGAACCCGAAAGCCCATGGGCCTGACGTGGCAGAAGGCCCAGGGGGTTTAGGGCTGACGTGGTAGTACCAGGAGTGGTATAGGGCTGACGCGGCAAAGTCCTTGATGGTATTTGGAGCTGACATGGCAGATCATGAGGCTTCTGTGCTTCCGGGAGGATCGGGTGGCCCAGGCTGTGCCAGGTCATCCTTATTCCGTACTAGGAGGGGCGGACGGCCCGGAGGGCTGTCGTGGATCGGAGGTCGAGGGCCATCGTTGCCCATCGGATACGAGGAGGTCAGCTCTGTGGGGGTGAACTGGAGGTTCGGCGCCGACCCTGCGGTGGCTCGAAGCCGAGCTATACTGCTGTTTTTTCCATTTTTGAGTGAGAGTTGTATTGGGCCCTGGTTGGGCCCCCAGCCATTTTTACCCTACCACACCTACAAAGATGAAGAACGATTAAAGGCTTGCCCTCGGACCTATGTAGTATGGGATGCATAGAATCCGAACAAGTGCGCATTAGTGTCATCTAATATAATTAACTGCATTAAGGACTAAGTGCACAATCACAACACGACATCAATAGGGTAGTCCCTTTAGTTTGATATGTGACAAGTTTGTGTTTGCTAAATATGGAAAATAAGTTATACTATTTCTGGCATAGAGAGGATGGCCGTGTATAATGATCGTCGGTTGAATAAACTGACGTACCCACAGTCTTATATGCAGGTAAATGGCATGATAAAGAGTAAAGAAGAGCAGATGCTTAAAGATCATTCAATGTTGTTGTGCATTTGTTTCATTGTTGTAAAGTTTACTTCCGCTGTGCAGTGTAAATTATAAATGTATTTATGTAAACTCTGATGTAAAGTGAAAAGTTCAAATTTCCTTGTAAAATTGTACTAAAGGAAGCGAAAAGATCCTGTAGAACATCTCGAATTCAGTGTATTTGGGATTCGGGGCGTTACAGTTTCAAATCTGGTTCCCATCCCAACTCACCATAAGGGAATAGCAAGACATAATGCAAGGGCAAATATGCTGGATGGCACTCGTTAATTTGCATTAATTCGTTGTTTCCCCTCAAATGCAGTATGATATCTCTCATACCACTAATTTCAGTTCCATCACCAGGTATAATCACTGCAATCTTATCAGTAGTTGGAAGATTATACCTACGCCGGTCAGTTGCTGAATTATAGTGTAGAACCGCAGGTAAGCTGTGATCCGAAGAACTTGTCTGGTTTAAAATTGTATAAGCTTGACGGAACTTATCTGCAAATTCATAGAACTCCAAACAATCCTGAATAATATTGAGAACATCAGCTCTTAAATGAGGATTTCGCGATGTACGAAAACCTAAAGTAGAAACTGGATCGTAAATATAGAGTTGTGCATAAACAGTAGCTTGACCTGGCTGTGGTATTAATGACCCCGTTCGGTGGCGCAGCTCTCCATGTATGGTGAATGAGGTAGGCCCCCGACCATGGATGACCCTTTCATCCATTCTGACACCCAAACTCGTAAAAGCATTTGCTGCATTGTATTCTCGAGTATAAGTCCGAAATGAAGTCGATTGTACACTATCACCATCATATAAATCTTGAAGAGGTGGGAGTGGAGTAATGAGCAAAGGTAGTTTCACTTTTCCTTGTGAACAACATTTTCCGAAATAATTATTTCTGGCAGATGAGACCGATAATTTTTCATCATTCCAATGCAATGCTGAACAATAAGAGCATGTTACATTCATCATGCCGAGAAAGTGTCGGTCGGAATTGAACCTATTAGTTACGATGGCCATGTAAGTTAACAGTTGTATATATTTTAACCTACGGATAATATACATGGGTTAAAGGTAAAATAAAATTAACCTATTTGATTTGGACGTAGCAGTTCGATATTGTCTTTCACGTTAGGCCAATTGACGCGTGGTGCACCCTTCAAGTCTCGCTACTTGTGAATCAATCATATGGCTGAACATGGAGAACAACTAACTAAAGACATTCTGAAAAAGTTAAGATTAAAAAAGCAAACATTATTTACCTAACAGCGTCAGAAGTTTGAGAGGTTCTTTGCAGGCCAATATTTGGCAGTACTGAAGTAGTTTGTCCATCATACATTTGTTTATGTGGTACATTAGAAGGAACAGTTGTTCGAGGTAAACATTCGTCAGTTGCGTCTAATACTCGTATAGAGCACATTTCAAATTTCTCTCGTTCTCGTCGTCTACGTTGGGCCAACGTAGCTTTCGATATAACATGAACATTATGAGCCTAAATTTGTGAAAATGAATCGTTATAAATGACTGTTTAAGAGGAGAACCACTTACTTATTTGAGAATGTATTAATATTCACAGTGTGAGGATAAATAAAAGAAGCAGTGTGAGGAAACATAAAGAAAAAGCATTGTAGATAAAGCAAGATAAAGAAGCAAGATAAGCATATACTGCACTGGACATTTCATTTTCTTTTCCCTTTTCCTTGCCAGAATAACTTGTTTCCTTTCTCTTCATTGGGTGGTTAAAAAGTAGGAATTAATAAAAAATCAATAATGAACAAAAGACCAACCAAGTAATAAGGGGTGAAGCTTACCTTGAGAAGAGATATTAGATTAAGCTCGCGTTCATCTTGAATGGTAACCCCGACATTTTTTTGTCGAAGGAATTGCACCTGCAATAGAAAAATATCAATTTTGAATGTAAGTGGACAATTAATTAATGTGCTAAGAACACAATGAAAAGCTTAACTTACTGTTTTTTCCAAGTCAACATCAACCTATAAGGTATTAAAGTAAACATTAAAATGAGAGGAACTTATTATTATATCAAGAGTTGTAGTTTTTTTTTTTAAAGAAGATACTTACATGGCCATATATAGTGATGTCATCCATTGCTGTTCTTTAATTGGAGCAATTGACCTGTATATAAAGGAGGGGAAATATATTAACTAACCAATTGACGTTCTAATTATTTTAACAAACCAATCAAGAAAACGTATTAACTACTATTAATTACTATGATCTATCTTCTTTGATGATTACAAATTATTTTTAAAAACGTATTAAATACTATGAGATATGGTGTTTAGTCGGGTGATCAAGAAAGATGAAAAGGATGTAGAATGACTAAGCACAGTTTTTTGGGAGAATCGGACTAAATCCCAAGATTCCATATCTGAAGATTGGAATGATTTTTTCTTTCAAATTGATTGTGTTTTGGGTTAAACATAGCAGTTTTGATGTGCTTGTGGTATAATAGAATTGCCTTCAATTTTTTTTTAAAAACTGATCTTTTTTATTATTCCTCAATCAAGATTGAAACCTTTTTCATGGGTTTTGTTTATTTCTGTGTTTTGTGATAATGTTGAATTTTGGGGGGTTGAGATTTGGGCACTTTTTTATTTATTTATAAACTAACCATAGGTTGTATCAAGTTTGTTTCAAAATATACCCCTAAGTTGGTTGATTCAGTTTTCTCTTATGAATTGTTTTTCGAATCTGTTTGATGGAGTAACGGGTAGTATTAGAATTCTTGTTTAGTAGATTCTCTGTTAGTTCTTATTCGCGAAGCTTTTTTATCCTCCCGTATTATTCTCTGTTATAATAAATTACTTATGTTAATATTAGTTGGTTTAAATTTCTTTTCTTGAAAGTATGCTAATTGTGATCATTTATCTTTTGCAGCTAATTAAATCTTTTCATGATAATTGTGTATATTGCTGGTAAATGGAGATGAATTTCAGTTGGTGCTTTCGGACCGCCCTAGTTGATTATCTTGTTTTCTATAGATGATATTAGTTGTAGTTGGCCCTTGAAGGTTGGATTAGAAGCATGTCTATAATGTTCTTGGTGATGCCCAATCACTCATGCCATGAGAGTACAACTTTCCTCAATTTAGTACTTCCTTTCCTCTCATCTGACTACGTCCAAGCTGGTGTGGATTCTATGTTTGATCTTCATATTGTTTACTTCATATTTTAAAAAAGAGTAATGGTTCAGCCACTACCAATTTCACTACCATTCTCTTCACTACCTTAGGTGGTATACTCCTATTGGAGAGTTTCCCTACCTACTCTATCTTCTCCTACCTATTGGAGTGTTCCACCTAAGGTAGTGAAGAGAAATGTAGTGAAATTGGTAGTGGATGTAGCATTACTCATATTACAAATAGTTCCACACCATGTTTATTTATATTTTAAGTGTGTAGATATAAAAAATCTACAATATTCAAAGATACCCAATCATAAATCCATGTAATCAAAGTGCAGCGATTCTTTTAAAAAAAAAGCACATCTTATAAAAATCAAATTAAACAATAATGAACATGAGCATATGAATGCAACAAAAGAAATACTTGAAGTTAACATACATAAACATAAACAACTTGATATGAACAAAATTGGTGGAAGCACACTCTAAATAGTTAACATACACAACCTGTAGCATTAGTTTTGGCTTAAATGGAAGCATACAGCAAGTATATACAACATTTGTCGATTGTTATAACATACTACTAATATTTGATACTTTTACTCTTGTAGATTCACAAAAAGCAACTCAAGATATAACAAAGGATTTAGTAGGTTCAGCTATTTCTGTCAAGGTAGTACTTGATTGTTATCTATATGTAGATCTTCACTGAACCATTTTTGTCTATGTTCTTCTTCTGGGTCCATAGAAAGAATAGGAAAAAATTGAAAAAAAAAAAAAGAAATTGTGTACTTTCAACTTTTGATAATTCCTACAAAACATTAACTCTAAAGTACATATCTGATATAATTCCTACTAAACATTAAATCTAAAAAAACATACACTGATTTTTTGTCTTTGCAATTTTCATCAAAGAAACTCATATCTGATATAATCAGTTTGACTGACTTCTTTTTCTGCACAATTTGTAGCATTGCACTATTTATAAATCAATTTTACTGCCTATGCTTTCATGAAATCGTGACTGGAACTCTAGTTGTCTAGTTGAATATACACATTTATCTATAGAAAGAATGCACATTTTTCTTAGGATCTTTCTATATTCTGTTAGAATATAGAAAGAAATATGCACATATTTGAAGATGAGTCGTGGGATGGCCGACGAAATATTGTACTCACTCTAGATGAGGTTCTAAAACCACTTGAGTATCCTTAACTGCAGATTGAATATGAGTTGCTATATAAAGTGTCGCATATCAGTTTCTTTCTTGAACATTTAGATCATGTTCTTTTATATATAAAGCCCTAAAGTACTATCTACAATTATGTCCACTCCGGGTGGTATCTTGTTTGCATACCATATGATTTCTTAATCACCTGCTTCAATATCTTAATCTCATAATTAGTTATTTTAAAAATTAATTCAACTTTTGAATGACTCATTACATCATATATGATTTGATTAAAGTACTCATTTGAATCTACAGGTAATTGAAGCAAGTGAGTAGGAGAAGAATTTGATCTTCTCTGAGTAAACATAACTCTAAATAGTTAACATACATAAACATAAGCAACTTGATATGAACACTGCATTGTTATCTTGAACTGATTTCTTAACTCTAATTGATTTCTTAACTCTACTTGATAAGCAACTTGTTAAGCAACTTGATACCACATGACCATATGATTTCTTAACTCTAATTGAAGCAAGTGTACTCTGCAATTCAAAATCAACAAAATAAAAGAAAAAATAAAAATGCATATGCTATTTGACAAATGCAGATGTTAATATAAGTTTGAATATATTTTTGGCCCACACTAAATTCCAACCAAATAACTGAGGTGGGTAATTCAATGACCCATAAAAGACCTCAAGTGCTTGAACTGCATCGCCAATCAAAATTAACCAAAAACATCAAATGAGCACCCAAATTTTCCAAAACCCAGAAAGAAAAACCACTCCTTTCAGGAAGAAAACCACTACATTACATGATCTAAATTGAGAACAAAACAAAAATAAAATACTTCAGGCAATAAAGTCATGAAAACTATCAAATGGGCATCAAAATTTCCCAATACCCAGAAAGAAAAATCACTCATTTTCATAACAAAACCACCACAATGCATGATCTTAATTATGAAAAAGCACCAAAATGAATGATTTGAAAAAACAAAGTTAATGAAAACTATGCAATGGGCATCAAAATTCCTCAAAACCCAGAAGGAAAAACCACTCCTTCCCAGAAAAGCACCACTACAATGCATGATCGCAGTTGACAAAAAGCAAAAAAAAAAAACATAAATTGAATATATTCTGATTTTATGGCACACTAATGACAAAATTCATGGCTCAGTATACCTGAGAGATGAAATCGATGGAGAGATTTTGTATACCTGAGAGATGAAATCGATGGTTGAGTGCGATGGCGACTGGACTGTGCGGAAGGCGACGGGAAGGCGACGGGAAATCGATGGTTGGTGGAGGAGCGAAGCTCGAACGGGGGAAGGCGACGGGACTGCGGAGTTGTCGAGGTCGGGGGCTGTCGATGGAGAGACGACGCAGGGAAGGTGCGAACGACGACGTCTGAGGTGGAGGATGAGAGGGCGGAGGAGGGAGAGAGTGAGAGAGCGGGAGATCTGGAGGTGAGAGCGGAGATTGGGAGGATGAGGGGGTTAGGATCGGGAGGTGGGGGGCGCTGATGGATGAGAACGGAAGGGAGGAGGGAGAGAGTGAGAGAGCGGGGAGATTAGATAGAGAGAGGGAGAGAGTGAGAGAGCGGGGAGATTAGATAGAGAGAGGGAGACAGTGAGAGAGAGGGTGGGCGGGAGAAAGAGAGAGAGAACGGGGAGAAAGAGAGAGAGAGAAGGGGTGTTTTTTGTTTTTGGGGGAAAAGAGACAGAGTGTGTGTGTGTTTTTGAATTTGTGGAGTTTGAAATTTGGGCGGGAAAATATGTTTTGTGAGAGTAGATCTGGTCCATTGATTTTGGGATAGATTGAATGTGAGCCACTTGATAGCTTTCTTTGTGTTTTATTATATAGATTGGTTATATGCTATATTAATTATTGTGACACTAGTGTAATAAAAGAGAATTATGTCCTAGAAATGTTTGTAGAAATAAAAGAAAATAAGAAAATAATCTTTTGTGATAATGGTAGTGCCAAATTGTGAAGAAGTTATCATTGTATTTCAATGTCGAAAATATATTCATGATCCACTTTAATTGCAACCTGGTTCAATTGTCAGTCGACCAAACTAGAGTCGACAGTCGACTGTGAAGTACTAAACTTCGGATTTAGTCTGCAGGACAGTCGACTGGCTACTTTTCAACAATCGATTGTCACTGTCTTGACTGTTGGTTCTCGAGTTTTAAATCCTCGCAGGACAGTCGACTGGCCTATCTCAACAGTCGACTATCACTGTTTCGGCTGATGAAATATTTCAATCTTATTGAAAACAGTTTTCAAGTGTTCTAAAAATTGAGAAATATTAGAATTATTCTAAAAATGCCTAGACTTCATGAAATTTTTTCTATAGCTTTTTGACTTACTATAATGAAAATTAGAGGCTATTTTTAGAAAATAACTTGATACAAATTATTAGAATGAAATGTTGAGTACTTAAAAGAAAATTAATATTTCTCTTTTAAAGGAAATTTTGAATAAAGAGTTTAAATGAATTGTGTCATGGAAAATTTAAATAAAGAAAATTGTGTTTGCCTTATTAAGTGAAAGAATGATGTTATGAAAGCAAAAGAAATTCTTGGAAATTATTTATGAATATAGTAAGTTTGAAAAGAAAATGAATTCGTCACTTTATACATGAAATTTGTGCATGAAAATGAAATGGAAAATCATGATGAATTATGAGAAAAATTTGTGAGTGTGAATACTCAATTTTTATGAACATGAAATGAGATTAAAGACTAGAGTGTAGCTAAGTCCTTATACCGCCATTGAATAAATTCTTTGGGATGAAATATTGAAATGAAAGACCAAGTTTGGGTCGTTATGGTTGATTGATAGTTAAGACCGGTATAGAGGAAGTGCTAGCTCTAGGGTGTTGACTTTTATTCATGATTCAAACAACTAAGGACAATACACTAGTGAAGATGTGATGAATGGAAGAGAAAAATACAAGTATGAGGGTCTCGGATCTACGATGTGAGAGTATTCATAGGTTGTCTGCTTGATGAGTCATGTCATGGCGTGGATACTACTCCGGAATTATTGGGACCGTGGCGATGCTTGTGGGTTGTTTGGTGACTACGGGTGGTGCCATCGTTCCATGACGGGGGCTGAATTGTCCATAGGCTCTACATGATGCGTCATGTCACGACGTGGGATTCTCCTCCAGGCTGTCTGGACATGGGCTCGTAACTCATAAAATATCTAGGATACTTACCGTAGTTACCGTACTAGTTTAAGTAATGGCGAGGGAATCAACCCTACAAAATGAAAAACGATTAAGGACTTGTCCTCGAACCTATGTAGTATGGGATGCATAGAATCCGAACAAGTGCGCATTAGTGTCATGTAATATAAATAACTGCATTAAGGACTAAGTGCACATTCACACACGACATCAATAGGATAGTCCCCCAAAGCTTTGTTTTGTGACAAGTGTGTGTTTTCTAAGTAAGAGAAATTGATGTATTATATCCTAGCATCAGTTGTATGCAACTGACGTACCCACAGTTTCTATACAGGATAAAATAATTGACAAGACTAAAGAGTCATTGCTGCTTATAAAGAAATGTTCAAGTTGATGTTCAATTCATGTATTATGTTGTAATTTGCTTCCGCTATATAAAATGTAATCATCGTTGTAATAAAAAATTTTAATTCCTCATAAAATTGTACGAAGTGAAGTGTAAAGATCCTGTGCAACTTCGAATTCAGTCTTATTTGAAATTCAGGGTGTTACATATGGTACTCTTCGGCGGGCTCAATTTGTGGGATAATTGGAGGCCTACGAGAAGTGCCGGTAGAATCTTGTCCACTTTGGTTACGGCTGCTACCTCGTGATCTAGACATGTTGATGTAGTAGTGTATGTCAAAAAATTAAATACAATCTGCGCGCGATAAGTTTTAATAAAAAAATGTAGAAAACAATAGGAGGGTTGTGAGAGAAAAGATAAAAAAACCAACAAACAAATATGATAAAAATAATTATAACTACAAAAAAAATATTAAGACAATAAGAGGGTTGTGAAATTTTGATATCGTAGAATGAGAGTGAAAATAAAAGTAGAAGTAGAGGTAGAAGTCCGGACTCGAATATAGATAGAAAGAGAGCTTCTTTGTTGGAGCCTTGGAGGAGTTGAAGACTTGAAGATGTAGTTGAATGTTGAATTCGATATGATTGGAATTTATTGCTTCTATGTTGATGTTGTTAGCTTCTTTGTTAACAAAATTTCAAAAAATTGAGATTGAATTGAGTAGTAGTTGTAGAGAGAGTAAGATAACAAGGTGTAAAATTTATGATTGGGTTTAAGGGGTATTTATAATGAAAGAAAAAAAACAAAACAAAACGGCTATAACAAGCCGTTGCTCTATTTTCGGCCGTTGGACCCGCGGGTCGAACGGTCGACCCGCGCGGATCGAATGGTTCGAAACCCGTGGGTTGGTGGGCGGGTTGGCTGCTGTTCACCAGGTTGGCGGGCCGGGTTCAATGGGTTGGAAATCCGTATTACTCAACCCGGATCAACCCGCTTAGTCTCGTGGATTCGACCCGAACCCGAACCGTATATTCACGGGCCGGGTTTGGTGAGCAGGTCGTGAGTCAGCCTGGCCCGGTTGCCATCCCTATATATATATATATGCTTGAAAGCCACATTCTCATACATCAGACACCATGATGAATATAAATTTCATAAACCTGGAAACTGTGTATTGAATTCTCTATTAGAAAAACTAGTGTAGAGGTTCATAATCCATGTCCACCATTGAGTGTTTGATTTTTTTTTTTCTTCCCATCCTCAAAATCTATTTATTGTTGTATGGTCCACATGTCATATCCTGTTTGGTTCGATCAAGTAATAAACCAATAATTTTTATTAGAAAAATCTATCCTTACTACTGGTGAACTAACCAAAATATTGTTGCTCCATTTCATCTCTATTTTACTTAAAAGTTTCTTTCTGAGCTTTAATTTATCCTCAATAACCCGTATTTTTTGCATTCAACAAAAAATAGTCATACCTTCTTCGTCCTTCTCAGCCCAAACCACTCCACCAGTATTGCTTAAACACGTGCTCTCTTCACCGCACCTTCACCCCAGAACCTAGCCTTCCCCACCACCTCTACCTCCCATTCTTGAGCTTAGCTAGCCCTTCTCCTTCTCCCTGTTCCTTTCTCCACCCCACCACTCACCTCAACATACCTATCATTCCTACCACCCTTCATTCCACTTCGATGCGGGGAGAATCTAGGGTTGAACCAGGGAATGAGCGTATGAAGGCTCCTCGAGATCATAGCTCCGATGAGGAACGTCGCAATCCGCGTGGTTGGCATGACCATCGTCATGATCAATGTGATTCTCGAAGGGAGAGGTCTCCTAGGCGGGGTGCAGAGCGTCATCCTGTGCGGAGAGATGTCGGAGGACATCGGCGTACGAGATCTAGATCACCAGTATACAATTGTCTTCATGCACTAAAACAGAGGAAGCAACCGGCGCACCATGGGGGAGGGCACAAGAGCCCTCATGAAGCTTCCAAAGCCTATGACAAAGGTCACCATGGCGTCGGTAAGAACGTTACGCAGCTGGTTAGCCCCAGAGCAGTGGCAAAGCCTCCAGCGGTCGAAGATACACTAAGGTCTTCTGCAGGGGAACAGGGCAACAATCGCTCTCCAACTAATACTATTGTCGTCAGCAAGACGAGATCGCCTATATCTCCAACGAACTACACTGAGCAGGAGCTAATGTCGGCACTTAGGGAAGTGCGGAAGAGAGATGAGGAGGCACGTCTGCTTGAGGTGGACGAAGAGGGAGGATGGGAGACTTACCGCTCCAAGTCGACGAAAAAGCACGACGCAACGATTGTAAGGGCTAGGGAGCAGCTATGTCTCTTCTGCGGTGACCCTCACCGGAAGGAGGCATGCCCCATCGGCATTTTCGTTTGCTTCGAGTGTAAGATTCCAGGACACAAGGTAAACACTTGTGCGGTTAGAGGTGAGAAGAGGAGGGGACGGCAGGGGACGGAAGCGAGGATAGCGGCTAGGGGATCTGAACTGGCCTGCACCGTGGTGTCACTCACAGGGGTAATGAGGGAAAACACAGAAAAATTGAAATCAACAATGGGGTGATTAGGGCGGTAAGAGGGTGGCCTACCGCCGAGGAAATTATCACAGGCCTCAGGCAGCTGTCGGAGTCGTTCAACCATCGAAAATGGGAGGTACATCGGGTGAAGGATTTCTGGATAGCTGAATTCCCAACTGCCGAAGGAATCGCGGCACTTGCTAGACGCGCCGAGCTGAAGATCAATGGTGGTCGGTATGGGAATGCTATCAGTCAGTGGACGGGCGATGAGGGAGCTCTATGTCACGAAGGCGAGAAAGGAACGTGGGTTTCTCTAGCAGGATTACCACTCCACTATTGGGAGTTGGGTGGGTTCCAAGATGTTTTGAGGAACTATGGCGACGTTCTTGAGATGGACATCTCGACGGCAAGGAAGTCAGGAGGCGTTGCTAGGGTTAAAATCAAGCGACATGGGAATTTCGAGATACCAAGATCAATTAAAGCGATGGTGGAACATAAAACTTTCGTCGTCGATATTACGATGGAGAGTGAGAGCTTGGGGGAAGTGCGGGGGGACGTAAGGAGGACGAAGACGGTGTCCAAAAAGCTTTTCGGGGAAGAAAGCAGCGATGGTAAGGCAAGGAGTTGGGCGGAGATCGCTGCAGGGAAGTTTGGGCGGGAGGTTGAAGATGACGGTTCGCGTGTTTGTGAACCGGCTTCCGCTCACGAAATGGTTCGCTGCACTAAGTTTCCACCGCTCATCAACTATCAGATCGAACCGGGAGAAGATCCGACGGCGGGCGAGTTCTCATTCGGTAAACAAAACACTATTCTGCAACCAGCACGTGTTACGCCAGCTGTAGCGAGTGGGTCCCACCGGCCCAATCAAGCTGCAGGAGGAGGGGCCCAGGATGACAGATCGGCAGAAGCATCGAAAGATTTCATGTGTGAATTGCGGAGGACTGTTCAACATGTGGGGCCCATAAATGACAACTGTCACCCCAACAGTGCTCTTAGTGTGGGGCCCAAGGCAAACGTCATAGTCACTTCCTCTACTCAACTGCAGCACGGAGAGAAGGACTATGGGTGTGGAGACAGGCTCGTTGGGCTCGAGGGTGGAGAGCAAGGCGCGAATGAGGAGGTTTTGAATTTCGAAGGTTGCGATGTGGGCCTGGGTATGGGCTTCGGCAAGGGACTGGGCCAGCACAGTACGCTAATAGGCAGGGGGAGGGAAGAAGATGGGCAGGGTATTTCAGAAGGGGCGAAATAGACATTTCAATTTGGCGGAGGGCAGAATAATAGGACAGTGTCAGTTACGAAGCAAGTGGAGGACACCAACGAGGAGGGGGAAATGCAGATTGAAGAGCTACTAAATCAGGAGGTCGAAAAAAGAGTAGAACGCGAAATTCAAAAGAGGATGAAGGCAATGCTGGGGAATTGGGCTGCGATCAGTAAACAGAAAGCAGAAGTTTCATCAGATTCAGACACTGAATCTAACAAGTCCGAAGAGCCAATTCATCAGTAAACAGAAAGCATAAGTTTCATCAGATTCAGACACTGAATCTAACAAGTCCGAAGAGCCTGAATCGGGGGATGAGAGAGACTCAATAAACATGAATGAGGCAACAGCGGTGATGGAGACTGGAAAGAAGAAAAAATCACTAAAGACGAAGGAGGGATTCAGACGTAGCGTCAGGCAGCGGAGCAAAGGGAAAAAGCCGATGACCGTCAAAGAAATTTACCAAAGGGTCGGAAAGCATAAAGCCTATGAAAACATCGCAGGTACAAAATCGAATATCTCTATATTTGGTTCAATTCCTGATCATTTGTTACTCCAGCTTGCCAATATCTATGGTTTAAACTTGCATCATAACACAGACACCAGTATTATTGACGATATTCGGGATAGAGAACTGGTTAATGTTGCGAAGGATCAAACGGAAATACATGGAGGGACGGGCGTCGATTGCGTGTCCCGAAACCTGATAGAGCTGGATTCAACTCTACAGGCACAAGGGGGGGTAGATACTATTAATGTGTAAAATCCTTTTCTGGAACATTCGAGGACCAAGCGTACAATGGTAGGTGAAGTTATTAGAAATAATAATATAGACATTGTTTGTTTGGAAGAGACTAAATTATCTCAACCAACGAACATGGAGCTTAGGGGTCTAAAGATAGACCATATACAGGAATGGAAGGTAAGGGACACTATAGGGGCGTCAGGGGGGATCATAGTGGGGGACAACTCCGGTAAATTTGATTTACTAGATGACTGGATAGGGGATACACAATTTCGATTGTGGTCCAAAGAAGGCACGACGGGTGGCAACAAACCATCACGGTGGTGTATGGTCCAAATGATAGAACTCGAAGACAACAGCTTTGGGATGAGCTCCAACACATAAGGGGAAGGTGGAGTCTACCTTGGGTTGTGGGGGGGGACTTCAACATCATCAGGCACACTTATGAGAGGAGTGGAGGGACAGGCAATGGCCATGATAGGAGGAAATTCAACCTGGTGATATCAAGATTAAGGTTGATGGACATCCCAATTAATGATCGGCGCTGTACGTGGTCCAACCGACGTAGGGAGCCGATTCTTGCTAAACTAGACAGGATCCTAGTCTCTACAGACTGGGAAACCAAGTTTCCAATGGCGATGGCCAGGTCATGTATTCGAAATACCTCGGATCATGTACCTATCTTGGTCGATACGGGAGAAGAGGGCAAAAGAAGACAAAGAATATTTTGGTTCGAGAAGATGTGGCTGACCAACAAGGAGTGTCAGAAAATTGTCAAGAAGTGCTGGGAAGAGGGTCATGGGCAGGATGAGCCAGCTGCCAGACTGAACAAAAAAATGATAATTCTTAGAAGGAGACTAAGAAGGTGGAATAAAGTAACGTTCGGGAATGTATTGAAAAAGAAAAACGAGGTCATTCTCGAGATTAAGGAACTGGAAAAAAAGGAGGAAGTTGGTGTCCTGGATGATATTCAGTTCCACAGATTAACGACATACAGAGAAGAAATCCAGCAAACATACATCAATGAGGAAATAATGTGGCGACAACGATCCAGGATCAGGTGGCTGAAAGAAGGGGATGCTAACACAAAATACTTCCACAAAGTCGCAAGTATGCAACGTAGAAATAACTACATCCACTCATTGGATATCGATGACATTTCGGTGGAAGATGAGAGACAAATAGGACACCATGTGGATGCTAAGTTCAAAGAACTCCTAGGACAAAACAGGGATGGACAAAGCGAGTCCAATGAGAATTTATGGGAGGTACTGCAAGGAGAAAACTTACACAGAGTTGAGGCCCTGCAAGACCCATTCACAATGGATGAGGTGAAGGCAGCAGTGTGGGGGATGGGACAAGACAAAGCACCGGGGGCCAGATGGATTTCCTATTTTTTTCTACAAACGATTCTGGGATATTGTGAAGCCTGATGTTATGGCTATCATGAATGCATTCTATGACGATATTTTGAATCTGGAGAGAATCAACTACGCTAATGTTTGCCTTATCCCCAAAAAGCAAGCGGCAAGAGATGTAAATGATTTCAGGCCTATCAGCTTGATTAACTGCTCAATGAAAATCTTCACAAAGGTCCTTGCTAACAGACTGGGAAAGATTATCGGGGACATCATAGAGGACTATCAGACTGGTTTTATTGCCAGGAGAGACATTCTAGAAGGAGTGGCGCTAGTACAGGATGTCATATAGGACACGAAGGGACGTAAGAAGGCGGGTTTCATGTTAAAACTAAATTTCGAGAAGGCGTATGATAAGGTTGAATGGAAATGCTTATTGGAGATCCGTCAAAGAAGAGGCTTCGGAAACAGATGGATAGGATGGATACAGACTTGGTTAACTACTTCTAAGATCAATGTGTTGGTAAATGGGAAACCGAGAAAGGAAATCAGATGCAGGAGGGACCGAGACAAGGTGATCCACTGTCACCACTATTGTTCACCCTTGTAGGGGACGGATTGCATAGAATGCTTCACGCCTACAGAGAAAATGGTCTAATCAATGGCCTAGGTATGAGGAGGGGTATCTCTGCAGTTATGAATGTCCAATATACAGCTGATACCGTAATTTTTTGTGAGTGTGATATTACGCAAGCAGCTCTACTGAAATGGGGCATGTACTTATTTGAAGAATGGTCAGGATTAAAAGTGAACTATAACAAAAGCTCCATTACACTCTTAGGGGAATCGGAGAAGCGGGGATCACTATTGCAAATATTCTCAATTGCCCGATCCAGAAACTACCGATAAAATACCTGGGGTTGCCGATCAGAACAGAAAATATTAGGAGGGGGGATTGGCATGGCATCATTGACAAAATCGTGAGCAGGCTAGAGGGGTGGAAAGGGAAAATGCTGTCATTCAGAGGAAGACTTATATTGCTTAATTCCGTCGTCAGCTCTTTACCATTATACTTTATGTCCTTCTACCAAATTCCGGTTTGGGTGGTCAAAAAAATTGACAGACTTAGGAGACAGTTCTTATGGCATGGGGCGGGGGAAGGAAAAAGGTATGCCTTAATCAAATGGGGCATAGTGTGCAGACGAAAAGAGTTTGGAGGTTTAGGGGTCGTCAATATTCGCCAAAGGAACCAAGCTTTACTATGCAATGGTGGTGGAAACTCAAAACTAAAACGAAGACTAAATGGGGTACAATGATAAAGGCGTCTTATTTGAAGAATGACTGCATACACCAGAAACAAAAAAACAAGGATTCAGCACCCGGGTTTCGGAGAGCGGTGACTAACACTAGAGACATGTTCATCTCCGGGTTAACTTTTTTAATTGGAAACGGAGATTCGACGTGCTTCTGGAAGGACAAATGATGTGGCACTATTAACCTAAAGAGGAGATTCCCGCAAGCATACGGGTTTGCTACTGATAAATATGATCGGGTGGCTACAAATTGGAGGAATGAGGAGTGGAGACCAAGACTCACAGGCAGACTCACAAACGAGGCTAGAAGACAAAAACAGAAGATCATTGCCTTCTTGCAGGATTGGAAGCCAACGGGAAATGACCATGAAGATAAAGTAAAATGGGAGGCAGAAAAAGGGGGAGTCTTTTCAGTTAAATCTGCGTATAAAAGGTTAAACGATGGGGGGGGTTAGAGTCTTCGATCCAGTGTGGAAGGCACATGCCCCACTGAAAGTGAAGACCTTTAACTGGCTGGCATGAAGAAACGCCATCCTAACACGGGATAACTTGGTTAGGAGACGGTGGCAAGGACCGGTAAATTGTGTAATGTGCAATCAGGAGGATAAAACGGTTGACCATTTACTGGTCACGTGCAGCTTTGCGAGGCCAATTTGGGGAGACCTCCTAAACAGACTCGGTATCTTCGGGGCAGGTCCGAAGACGGTACTTGACACTTGGGGGGAGGGGGGAGGGTAGGTGGAGAGAGGGACACATCCAAGCAGCAATTCTTGTATTTGGGACACCGGGGTGGCGGCTATATGTTGGGGCATATGGCTAGAAAGGAACAACAGAATCTTTAGAAGCACACACAGACACATCATGCATCAACAATTGCTGCTCAAGATTATTGCTAATATTATGTTCTGGTCTAAAACGGCAGGTGACGAACAGAAAAAAAAGATCAAGGACATATATAAGGACATTGCCACCAGCCAGGTTGAAGTTCAGGAAGGGGGAGGCACAGCAGAGGAGGGTTGGTTCCATGGTGTGAGGAGGGGGGAACATGCAGCCGGGAGAATTATGGGGAAGTGTGTGGCTTCATGTATTTTCAGGGCTATATTTTGATGTATTTTGAGTCAATTTATTTACTTGTATGTATTTTGGTGGGCTTCATGAGGTCGGGAGCGACCTATGTAGGGGACTTATTTTTTTGATGGGACAATGAGTATCATGGTCCGAATGTGGGTCACATGAACATCATCGTCCGTTGATGGATTTTCTGTTTTATTAAAAAAATTTAATGAAACTAGGGGGGGCCTAGGCCAACCTTTTCTGATCAAAAAATAAATAAAAATTAGTCATTCATTTAAGGTCAAATAAGGATAGTTTGGCTAGTTTAGGTCAAGAAAATAAAAATGTGACGAACATGTGCTGCTGTAGTCGCTATACTCTTGATATAATACAAAAGCGTAATATGCAAAATCTTTTATAGTTTTTTTTTTTTTAAGGGAAAAGGTGGAGTATGGCCACACTGTTTCATTAATAAGAAATTAATGATACAAACTCAGAGAACTGGGCCAAAATACAACCTACAGACAGGAAATAAAACATCATGAAACAACTTGACCCGTACAAACAACAAATCCCTCCAACAACCCTGCAGGGTGAGCCAACAAACAAGCTCGGTCTAGCAAAATTGTATGTATGTCAGTTTAGCTTCGTCATTGCCTCCACGACACATGCACACCCACATGAAACTAGTCTGGCAGGATTTTAACACCCGCCGCTCCCTGCCTTCTCCTCACTGGGGGGGGGGGGGGGGGGGGGGGCATCTTTAGGCCCAAGCCCTGTGGGCCGACTTATGACACCACGGCACAAGCACAGCAACCGCACCCTCCCACCAACTCCACCACTCATCCAACAAACGCGCCAACAGCCGCTACCAAAGAGATAGCCGTGAAGAGGATACCTTCACCTCTCTCACGATTGTGCTATCTCAGGCGGTTTCTCACCAAACAGCTATCTCGCTCACCCCACCAAAAACCACGCTTCAGGAGAGAGCCGTGGAGATGATACCTTCACCTCTCTCACGCTCTTGCTCTCTCAGGCGGTTTCTCACCATACAGACTCAACTCGACTCTTACTCCCAACTAGGGAAGAGGCGACGCTGTTACGAGACAGTGGCCTAAGCTGGAGGAAGCTCAATAGCCTGATAGTAGGCGCTGTCAAGACTGCCTCGGCGGCATCGTTGGACACCCAAACAAGTGTACGCACGTCATGGGGGACCCCATCTTCGGGCCCAAGTCCCACAGTCGTGCAATACAACGTGCTACACCGTCCCCACCTCCCATAGCAAACAACTACCGGCCTGGCCCCATGGGCCCCAAAATCTTTTATAGTTGATGAACATTCTCATTAGAAATTCATAGCACACTGGGTTCTTTGCAATTTATCAAAAGTAAATAGACCAATAAATAAAATACTACCGTTACTCAACCCGCCATTCTAAATTCAAATAAATGAACAGTTCAAACTTCCATCATCTCCTCAAAAGTTCCTCAACCCTAAAAACCCTCCAACAAATCCATGCACAATCCATCACCAATGGCCTCCACCTCCTCCCCCAATCCCTCCCCTGCAAAATACTCAACCTCTACTCCAAACTCCGACAACCCATTGATGCCCTCAATGTCTTCTCCCAAATTTCGAACCCCGATCTCATCACCCTCACCACCCTCCTCAACCTCCACCTACAAACCAACCACCCCCTCAAAACCGTCTCCCTATTCTCGGATATTGTCTCGTCTGGTCTAAAACCCGATGGGTTTGCGGCCGTTGCCGCCCTCTCTGCCTCTGGCCAGATTCCCAATCTTAGAGTGGGGAAATCGGTTCATGGGTTGATTTACCGACACGAGTTAGGATTAGAGGTTGTGGTGAACAATGCTTTGGTTGATATGTATTGTAGAAATGGAGGGATTGAGTTAGCGAAGAGGGTCTTCCGGATGATGGGTGTGAGGGATTCTGTGTCTTGGAGTAGTCTGTTACATGGGCATGTCATTTGTGGGGTTTTGGAAGGTGCATGCAAATTTTTTGATGAAATGCCAAGCAGAGATGTGGTTTCTTGGACGGTTATGATAACGGGTCACGTGCAGGAGAAGCGTCCGGTTAGAGCGGTGGAGCTATTTCGAGGGATGACAGTGGAGGGGCATCGTCCTACTCTGATCGCGATAGTTAGTGTTTTGTCGGCCTGTGCTGATATTGGTGCATCGGACCTTGGCCGTGCTATTCATGGGTGCATTGCCAAGCTGGATTTGGGCTTGGATGCTACCACGGTGTGTAATGCCCTCATTGATATGTATTCAAAGAGTGGGGATCTTGAAATGGCTGATGAGATCTTTGAAGGGATAGTACAAAAGGATGTTTTCACTTGGACCACCATGATCTCGGGGTTTGCAGTTCACGGAGAAGGGAGACGAGCTATGCAAGTGTTTCATAGTATGTTGGAATCAAGAGTAAGACCAAACAAAGTGACGTTCTTAGCTGTTCTTCTGGCTTGCAGCCATGCAGGATTGGTTGATGAGGGTAGAAATTGGTTCAAGGAGATGACAGAAGTTTACAAATTGGAACCCCAGATTGAGCATTATGGGTGCATGGTTGATCTTCTTGGTCGAGCAGGGCTATTAAATGAAGCAACAAAGTTGATTGAAAAAATGAACATGCGTCCGGATTGTGTTATTTGGAGATCGTTACTTGGTGCATGTTCAGTTCATGGAAATAAAGAATTAGCCGAGATCGCAGGAGAAGAAATACTTAAGCGAGAACCAGAAGATGATGGCGTCTATGTACTTCTATGGAACATGTATGCTTCGTCTAATAGATGGGAGGAAGCTCTGAAGATGAGGAGGAGGATGAAGGAGAGGAAGGTAATGAAGATGCCAGGGTGTAGTTGGATAGAGGTAGATGGTCTTGTTCATGAATTTTTGGTTGACGATCAGACACATGAGCTTCGCAGCGACATTTACGAGATTTTGGAGGAACTGGCTATGCAATTGAAGATGAATACTACAGCCTTGTTAGAAGATGATTACTTTTGCGATGGGGAATGAAGATAGATTGGCCAAAGTATTGTTCATTAGTCTCACTTCAGAGAGTTCAAAGCCTTGCTGCGTTGAACCCCTATTCAAGGTCACTTCTGTTCTATACAAATTAAATTTATTACTTAAATTACATTTTTGCGTCACTAATTTATATCAGTACGGTATGCATTATATGAGCTTAGTAATATGTAGTCAGGCATTTAAAGGGATTGAAATTCAACCATAAAGTGGAGCATTTCACTAAATGGTGCATCATAAGTTATAATACATCTTCATCTTATCATTGTACAAAGGAAAATGAGAAAAGTACGAGGATCCTTCTTCAAGGATGGTACAGACTTATTCTTCTATAATTACAAGTTTCAAAGGAAAAAGTATTTGTCGTAAACCGGTTGGGGAGGTTCACAGAATCAATCTCTTCATGCTAGGGTCTCATTCCTGATTCTGATACTAGTTGTTGCAAGTACTTGAAAGATCTCTGATAACTAACAAAGCCCATGAACCAGAACTCAAACTCGTCAACCATAGCAATCTGTATATATTTCTGGCTTGGCATATTCACGCTCACGCTTGAGTTTACTCTCTGTATCTTTCTCAGTGGTATCTGAACCTGCAAAATTATGACATTGTAGTTTAAGGTTAGTTCGACGTAGTGTTCCGGAGTAAGCATAGAATTAGTGTCGATAAAAGTATATCAGAATTTGAACTACCTTGTACGGTATTCTGACCAAATCTCCATTTGGAGAAGTGAATGTAAGGGATCTATCGCTACGAAATGAAATCTTCTCCGTCGATATGAAGAGTAATCCTGCTATAGGACCTGAAGTCGTTGATAAGTAGCACTGTGAGGCCTTCAAGAGTTTCTCGCTTTTCCCTGCAGAGAAATATCTCTTGAAAACTTTCTCGATTCCTCCTGCTTTAAGTATTCTTGCACCCAGACTAAGTTTCCCCCTCACGGTTTCAGTAATCTTCGGCCCTAAACTTACTGCAAATTTAAAAAGGGAAAAAATAATTGTAAGCAACTTTGCAGAGAAATCCGATACAAGCAAAGAGTGAGCTTTCGAATTCTGTATTAGAAACTAACCATGCTCTCGAATCGCTTGTGCATAACTATCTGTCTTTTTGCTGAATTTGTTCATCCAGTCTACAACTGAATCCTTTTTTTCTGTGTTTGATATGATTTCTCTTAAGAACAACTTCCTTTCAAATCGTTGTTTTTAGACAGCTTTTGTGTGCCGATGAGCACTGTTTGTGAGTTTTTGTTGTGGTACCGTTGAGTACTATATGATGTATCTGGAGTGGTTCTGTAATCACGTTAATTATCATTAATGAGATTGGTGACTTTTGTCACTTTTATTTCAAAAAAAAACTTCCTTTCAAATCATAGTATAATTAACTGTGAATAAAATCAAAACAAAACAAGAAAAGAGAGACTCTATGATTACTCTGTCTGAACAAGAAACACCCATACGAAGAAGAACGAAGATAGTTGCTGAGATTTCCTTGCAACTCATCAGCTGAATATCTGACAGAAGCGACTGGATTTCCTATCATCGGAACATCATTTCCGTTCCTCAATGATCAATCTATTACCTTCCACTGATTCCACTCCTTATGATAGAACGTTCTATGCTAGAATAGAATAGAATAGAATAGAAGACAAGTGTTTTATAAGACAACGGCAACCTAAAAGTTGTCCCCAGTACTCCAAAGAATAGTGGTTAATTTAGTGAATCACCACTCTTTGCTGGAGCTTAAAGTCCAGTACCCTAAACCCAGTTTAATCTCATATAAATGTTGTTCTAGTGGTAGTGCCCTTGTGATATTTCAAATCACAAATAAGCAGGGTATAATATCTTAAGCAGCTATGAGATATATAAATCCTAACCCTAATTACTCATCTTGATCTAACAAATGTATCATCTGAATCTATGTTTAGTTTTTTTTTTTTCTTCTGCTTTATCTTCGCTGATCCGAGTCAGCGATTTGTTTATAATAAACTGGTCTTTCGAGCTGGAATGAGAACTAAGTGGGCATTGTTTGGCTGTAAAGAGGAAGCTATTACTAAAACGTATTGTGTCTTACTACATGATTAGAGCGAGGTAACCAGAAAGCAGGCTTTATAATTCGCAAGACACAAAAGGAGTTTAGTCAGATGAGAGAAGCTTTTGCATCAACTTACAAAGATCGACATGATTTATTTACTCTACTTAAAACTTTCTTTGGAATCGACATGATTTATTAGTTCCATAACAATTATTTAAAGTAGGAGTGTATTATTTTATTAAATTAGCAAATGATGTATACAAAACAAATGTATCTGATAAAACTATTTTTTTAAAAAATTCTACAAAACAATAACATTTTTCATATCTCGAAGATAGGTAACAACATTGGGTGGTGCGCCAGATCTACTGCTTTTGAGCTGAAGCCTTGTCGAGGTCGACGCTATGTATCCGAGTTACTGTTGGCCTGTGATTGGACCTTGGTGTTGATCTCCATCGTTTACAGTCGTAATGTCATGAATACTTCAACGTCTCTTATCCTTTGTCCCGGTACCCAAACGGTTCAAGTATTTTTGTGCATGACTCGCCACCTGAGTTGGTGTTCTCGACGTGACATACTCTCTTGATATGCTCTTCCAGTCACCCCCTCCAAATGCTTCAAGTCCCATAAGAAATAATTTGTATTATCAAAATGAATGCAAAATTTATGATTATATCTCATTCTTAACTAAGAAAGTAAATTTAGTGAATTGTCCAGTTCAATGCATGAGTACAGTTTTATATATATATATATATATATATATATATATATATATATATATATATATATATATATATATATATATATATATATTGTAAACGGTAGGTCCAAAACTCGTGCTTCATTAAAAAGATTTTAACAAAACAAGCAACCAAGATAAGGGCAATGATGTTCATGTCTCCCAACGGTAGGCCATAATACTCATGTCCTGTCAAAAAAGAGAACTCATCATGTACAAGATAGCACCCTACCCAAAAGACAGATAATAAATTATAGAAACAACAACATGATTCGGTTCACTAGATCACTGGAACCCCCAAAAAAGAGGGAACCCTCAATCCGAACTGAGGTGAAGCATCCTCCACCTGTCGATCGCTCCTCCTAATCTCCCCCTCTTTCCTCAGTCTCGGCTTCAAATGTTGAAGTGCTCACATCTACTTACATTTCTTTTATCTTCTTTGTTGGCTCTGCACCTGCTGTTTGGGACTACAACATGATATTAGTAATAATCATAAATAACAGTTGTTGATGCATGATGTGTTTGTGTGTTGGTCTAAAGATTCTGTTGTTCTTTTTTAATCATATCCCCTAACATATAGCACCTACCCCCAATACCCCTAATGTCAGTGTAATTATTCCGAACATCAGCATCTCTCTAAACCCCCTAGACGTTCTGAACCGTCTCTGGAGAGATGGTTAATAGTGCTCATAGAAACTTTCGATGAAATTTGGAGAGAAACAAAGTAACCTGTGTTCTTCCTCAGACCACGACAATCCTTGTTTCTTTTTCTGCGTAATTAGGGATGGGAACTCGATCATTGACAATGCCATCAATATCATCCTGTAGAAGACGATAGTGATGCATAACATCCTCTATGTTTTTTCCATTTACATCAGCTGCAATTCTCTCCCTTCGATCTTCACAGTCCTCTAGATGAGTTGCCAAGGCATTCTAAAATGCCTTGTTTTGCACCCATGTCCATACACTGCTGCCACTTGCTTCTTCCTCCAAAATGACGAACAGATCTTTCTATGCTAACCTACGATATACTGAAAAATAGTGCTATATGTACTTCTTAATATACACACTAGTGTAATTTGATGTATTGAATTCATATGTGAAATTTAATTGGCACGAACAGTTCAACCCCATGTAGTATATGACAGTACTAGATTTGCCCGTGGGCGTGCCTACGGCACGTCTTCAGAACGATACAGCATTTGAATGTCTTGTAAACAGTAAAACAACAATTATGTAACTCAAGTTTGAATATCAAAACAATAATTAGTTGTAAATAAAAGTTCATATTTCCATTAGTATATGTTGAAAAATAATTATAAAATGGGGTGTAAAATCTAACTTCTCAGAACTTTGAGTGTGGAAAATGATGAAATTTAACTATTGATGAGATATTTGCTATTTTCAATATAACATGAGTAATAAAAAACTGCATAAAAATCTAAAAATTTATAAACCTAAACTTTGAAAATATAAATTTATGAGTAAATAGAGAGAGAATGAGTGAGAGAGAGAGAAATAATTAAATAATAAATGAGTTGTTTTGGAGGATTTGAATTTGAGTTTTGGGGGAAACTTTTGGGCGGGAAAATATGTTTTGTGGGGTTAGATCTGGACCATTGATTTTACCTATATTGAATGAGAGCCACTTGATAGCTTTCTTTGTGTTTTATTATATAGACTAGGTTTGCCCGTTGAAACGTGTCGTAGGCACGTCTTCGGAACGGTGCACATTGTTTGATTATATAAATAATTTTGGAGGTCCAGCAAATTAATTGAAGTAGCAAACATAGAGCAAAAACATATTATATGATTTTTATGATTTTTTAAAAATTATTTTTAAAGTTTTTAAATTTTTAATTTTTTTAGTTTTTTAATTTTTTAATTTTTTTAATTTTTTAAAAAATTTTAAAATTTTTATTTTTTTAAATTTTTTTGAATAGAAGGGGGGAGGGAGAGAGAGAAAAAAAAAAGAAATAAATAAATATAGGAGTTGTTTTGGGTGAGGATTTGAATTTGATTTTTTTTGGTGGGGGGGGGGAGGTTAGATCTAGACCTTTGATTTATGGGGGATTGAAGGAGAGCCACCTGATAGCTTTCTTTGTGTTTTATTATCTATATAGATAATAAAACACAAAGAAAGCTATCAGGTGGCTCCCCTTCAATCTCCTCAAAAATCAAAGGTCCAGATCTAACCTCACAAAACATATTTTTCCCCCAAAACTCAAATTCAAATTTCCCACTCAAAACAACTCAAAATATTTATTTAATTTTTTTCTCTCTCTTTCCCTTCCTTTTCTATTTAAAAAATTAAGAAAATAAAAAATTTAAAATTTTTAAAAAATTAAAAAACTAAAAAACTAAAAAAATTAAAAATTTAAAAACTTTAAAAATAATTCAAAAAAATTTAAAAAAAACATATAATATATTTTTTGCCGGACCCCCAAAAGTTTCTCATATAATATGTTTGCTACTTCAATTAATTTGCTAGACCTCCAAAACTATTTTATATGATCAAATAAGGTGAAACGTTCCGAAAACGTGTCGTAGGCACGTGTCAACGGGCAAACCTAGTATAGATATAAGAAGACAAAATGGTCGTTCAATATCCTCAAAATTTGTGCCCAGTGCTTTACTTTATGGTATTATATAAGCTCCTCAACCATACATGCTTAAGAGCATCCACGCCAATGGATCTCTCATTTGGGTTGCCATTTTTATTTTTGGCAATCCAAAGAACAACTTTGTCAAAAAATGAGAGGTTGTACTACACTCATAATTGTCATTTTGATTGCCAAATATGTATAATAGTATATTATAATAGTATATATATACATAAATATCTATATAATAAAACACAAAGAAAGCTATCAAGTGGCTTTCCTTCAATCCCCTTAAAAATTAAAGGTCCAGATCTAACTTCACAAAACATATTTTCCCCCTAAAACTCAAATTCAAATCCCCCACTCAAAACAACACATATATTTATTTATTTATTTTTTCTCTCTCTTTCCCTCCCTTTTCTATTTAAAAAATTAAGAAAATAAAATTTTTAAAATTTTTAAAAAAATTAAAAAACTAAAAAAAATTAAAATTTAAAAACTTTAAAATAATTCAAAAAAATAAAAAAAAAATCATATAATATGTTTTTTGCCTGACCCCCAAAAATTTCTCATATAATATGTTTGCTACTTCAATTAATTTGCTGGACCTCCAAAGCTATTTTATATGATCAAACAAGGTGTACCGTTTCGAAGACGTACCGTAGACACGTGTCAACGGACAAACCTAGTATATGTATAATATATAATATAATAGATATTTATATATTATTATTATATTAGGGTAAAAGGATATGAGCAACTTGCTCATTTAGTAAATGAGCAATTGATTATGTGGCATGTATGTGATACATTGGACAACTAACCCTTTTAAAAATTGTCCAATCACATGTATGGCACATCATCAATTGCTTATTTACTAAATGAGCAAGTTGCTCGTACCCCTTTTTCCCATTATATTATTATATTATATATATAATATAATTTACACACACAATAATAGTGTGTGTGTGTGTGTGTGTATAATTATATATATTATTATTATATATATCTCTAATCTCTAATATTATAATGGGAGAAGGCCTTGGTGTCATTTGTTAATCTACCAACACGTGCATCGCACGTGCATAACTAATATGGAGGTCTCAGGTTCAAAGCCTCACAATATCAGATTTTTTACTTTATTTTTTTTTAATATTAAACATGCATCACATGTGTACATTACTATTGATTTATCTAACTATAATATAATATATTTACTTACTATTTAATGGAAGAGTTTATCACGAATAAACAAATTTTAATATTTTTTTGTTACAAAAAAAACACCACTTTTGTTACTTAAACAAACATATGCATCACACTGCAACTCCAAATCTATTTCTTAACATGTGCATCGCACGTACACATCAAAGTTTTCCTTCTTAGTTTTTTTAAAAAATACATGTATTGCCCATTCAGGTCATTTTTTTAAATTAAGGCATTCATCGCACGTGTTAATTACTATTGACTTACGTGTATCACACGTTTAACTCCAACTCTTTATCAAAACGTGCATCGCACGTGAAAAATACTAGTATAATATAATAATAATAATAATATTTATATATAGTGTATATATATTCAAAATTGGTCGGAAAAGAGAAATAGGTGTGGTGATGGGACATATAGCCATGCAATATGGGTTGCCAAATTTGACAAAAGAAATAACCATTTCTAAATTTGGTAACCCAAATGAAAGGTTGGTGTAGAAGTTTTTGCCATTTGAGTTACCAAATTTGAAATTGGCAACCTAAAATGACAGTTGGTGTGGATGCTCTAATCAAGTTATATTAAACATCCCAATTTTTTACTACTTAAATTAAAGTTCTGGTTTTTCGAAGCTCAATCAACTTTGTAATCAAACAAATTCGTACAATACACGTCCAAACTATATCCAACAAATATAAACATGTACCACACATATAGCCGAAATCAAAACATTCAAATATAAATTATTTCTTTTCTTATTCATTATATATTTATTTAATTTGATAACTATATTTTTATAAATATGCATATACTAATATAAATATATGTGTCTTTCATATATTTCCAAGATGTTGTATTCCTACATATTTCTCGTAGTCAAAGATAATTCAACATTTTTTTTTGAGGGAAAAGGTTGAATCTGGCCACCCTGTTTCATTAATAAGAGCTTAACGAAACAAACCCAGAGTACTGGGCCCAATTACAAACTACAGACAGAAAATAAAACATACATGAAACAACATGACGCGTACAAACAACAAATTCCTCCAACAACCCTGGAGGGTGGGCCGACAAACAAGCTCGGTCCAGCAAAATTGTAAGTCCGTCAGTTTAACTTCGTACAGTGCCTCCACGGCACATGCACACCCACCTGAAACAAGTCTGCCAGGATTTTATTGCCCGCCGATCCCTGCCTTCACCTCGCTGGGGGGACCCCATTTTTGGGTCTAAGCCCCGCAGATCGAAAACTGACCCCACGGCACATGCACAGCGATCGCACCCTCCCACCATCTCCACCACTCATCCTACAAACATGCTAGTAGCTCCCACAGCCGCTACCAAAGAGAGACGTGAAGAGGATATCTTCACCTCTCACACGATAGCGCTTCTCAGACAATTTCTCACCAAACAACTATCTCGCTCACCCCACCAAACACCACGTTCCAGGAGAGAGCCGTGGAGATGATACCTTCACCTCTCTCACGCTCAAGCTCTCTACGGCGATTTCTCACCACACAGACTTATCTCGACTCATACTCCCAATTCGAGAGAAGAGGCGACGCTGTCACGAGCCAATGGCCTAAACTGGAGGAAGCTCAATAGCCTGATAGTAGGCGCTGTGAAGACTGCACCGGCGACATCGTAGGACACTCCAGACCAACCATACTTAAACCCCACACCCATCAACCCCAACACCAGGAAACTACCGGCCTGGCCCCACGGGCCCCAAACTGAACCACCAACCTCACACACTTGAACCCCAGAACCATGGTGTTCGCGACAACAGGCGCAGCAGGATTCTCTGGCGCGACATAGTCGCTCTGCGACATAGTCGCTCCGCGACATTTGAGATAAGCACCCCGAAAGTTGAGACAAGTGAGACGGACGACAGCGTCGGTAAAAGGCATAGGGCACAGGAGTAGCGGGTGAACACATCTCATGGGAGGGCCCCGTCTTCGAGCCCTAACCCCACAACTGTACTACACCGCAAACTTCACACCTAGACACACCCAACTCAGACAGCTCCACCAACACCCCGAACAAATTTTTAAAAAACCTACCGTCTCGCACTACGGCACAGCCAAGCACACCCTGTTTCTTCACACGCACTACCAACCCTCAAAAAACCCAATTATAGCCGCAGATTGCCGTGATTGGCCCCGAGAGTGTGGACATGGTGGCAAGCGCAAAGAACAGCCGGGCAAACAAATCTCGACTGTGGAGGAAGGAGGCAGATCAAATCTCTCTTGGTCGGTCCAGATCTACTTCGAATCCGACAGCTCAAAATACGAGCACTCCTTCATTCGAGCCGTCAAGGACAGCCTCAAGCTCTCGACGCATGTCTCCGTCGACAAGGACCACGCCGCCACATCATCGGCTCTGCATCAGAGGCCGCCGACGATGAAGAGGTCGCCGCGATGAAAGATGCGCGTCACTGGACAATCAGGTCTAGAATATCAACACGATGGAGAGGTCACCGACAATTTTGAACCAATTGGTGGTCCCCATAGGCAAGCAGGTCTAGGGTCGCAACAATGGGAAAAGGAGTGGAAGGGCCACAACGGTAAGACGTGGAGGAAAGGCAAGAAGGGACGACAGGGGGGGCAAAGAGGACTAGTTGCCGCCGCCCCTAAGATTTTTAGATCTCGGATTTTGGGGGTAAGTTTCTATCTCTAGAAATTTTCTAGAGAAACAAACCCAATTTCTAACTCTACTCAAAATAATTCAACATTGCATCGTACTTCAATAGAACGGATGCATATTTGATGTTCCCATTTTTTAAAGAAAAAAGAAAAGGAGAAATAAGTATTTTTATGTATACAAAATGATTAACACTTAGATTACTTGTGTTGTTAAATTAAATAGATTTCACTGTATTTTTTATTTATTAAAAATATTATATAATGTCAAAAACCCAACCTTTGAAATCTAAATTTTATAAACCTTATTTGTAATTATATATTTTGTTAATTTTTTTTTAATGAAACAACGATGAACATTTAAAAAATTATCAAAAATTGAGTGATATTACTTAAAACCCCCATTAAAGTTACAACCATGCTCATCAAACTCTTGATGAATTAGAACAAAATCCTTCAAACTACAATCTAAAATTTACAGCCCCCATCAAAGCAAAGTCTCAATCATCCTCTTCATTCTCAACGGCAACTTCCTCCTCTTCCTTGTCTTTTTCATCAACAGCCTCTTCTTCATCTTCCTTCTCTTCCGCTTTATCTTTCTCGACATTGTACTTCTCCATTGCCTCCTTAAATTCCACCTTGAGCTCAGCTGCTCGATCAGTATACACCTTCTTCTCCTCTTCACTCATCGACCTCCACTTCTCTCCTCCATCCTTGGCAACCGAAGTGACTCCCTTCGAATTCGGGTGGGTTTCTTTGTAGGTCTTCCTGAACTCCTCCATGAAGACGAAGAAGGCAGTGGGTGGGCGTTTGGGCTTGTTGGGATCGTCGTTGCTCTTAGATTTCTTGGCCTTCCTCTCCTTGTTCTCGGATGATGGCGCAGCTCTCTTCCTGTCTCAAAATGCACAAAACCCATTCAGCGAAATGCTAAATGCAAGAATGTAATCACCAATTTTAAAGCAAAACAAATACCATTCCCAAAGCACACAAAACCCATTTGATAAAATGCCACAATCACCAATTTTAAAGCACACAAACAAGATACCTCTCAGGCTTGCTAATCTGCGTCTCCTTGTCAACGACCTGAGCTTCCAAGCTCATCCTAATCTTCGAGTCAAGGCTACAACTGTGCATGTAAATAAGTACCACCGGCACATCCTTGTTACACTCTTCGCTGAAAACACATAAACAATATTTGAATCAACAAAACAAGTAGCAAAGAAAGAAAAAAAAGAATCCCAGAAAAAGAAAAAAAGAAAAAAACCCATTTGAAAAATGTATACTTACCATCGAGTAAACGCGCTGCCGTCCCTTGCTCGTTTGAAAGAAGCCGTCTCCGCTTCCACCCTCTTCCTCGGCCTTGGTGGGTTCGTCTTTGTTGATCCCGCCATTGATGATGGAGTTTTAGAGAGAGGAAGAGATGGGATTTTTAGAGAGATAAATTGAAGAGAGTTTGGAATTGACGAGGAATTTATTAAAGAGGAGATGAAAAGTTTTGAGTTATGGCGGGAAAGATTTGAAAGTTGATGATCCGCGTCAAATGGTTTGGCTGATATCTGGCCGTTGGTTTAATTGGATTGGACGGTAGAGATTTATTGGGGAAAAATTAGTGCGGGAGTAATTTGAGGGAAGTGAAACATAGCGGCGGGGATTCTGTTTTGGGTTTTGAGTTTTAAAATTGATTATAAGAGCATCCACAGTCTTTTGCTACATTTGCCAATTTGCCATATTTTGATAAATGGAAGTCCCCATTCGTTTACTATTTTGTCATAATTTGGCAAATTCGCTACGGTCGCGTCTCAAATTTATGAAACGAAATGACGATTCTCAAATTATAGGGGACGAAATATGTTGTTACTAGGGGTGGCGAACGGGTCGTTCGAGCTGGGCCGGACCCAACCCGTACGGATTGGCACGAATTCGTAGCCAGTCCGGGCCGGGTTGCACCCTTATACGGGCCGGGCCGGGCCGGACTACGTCTTCGTTTGGGTGGCCCGCCCAACCCGTGAACCCTTTAGGGCTCAACCCGGGTTGGGCCGGCTCGACCTGCGGGTTGGCCCGTTTAATAATATATATATATATATATATATATATATATATATATATATATATATATATATATTGGTAGCTTAAATTAAACTAATAATAATAATAATTTTACAAATGATTTATACAAACAACCATATTTTTGTTTGATGAATACTACAATTCTTAAAGAATTATAATACTAAGTAAGTAATAATACTACAATTCTTCAAATATCCCCAAATGATGTTTAATTATAATACTAAGTATGTAATTCAGTAATAATACTAATGTGACAGTGTAAAAATGGCCTGAGGCCCATCCAAGGCCCAATACAATTCCTACTCAGAAAAGCAAGAATACCGACCTGGTTCGGCTCCGGACCCCTTCAGGGTCGGCGCCGAACCTCGTGTTTGCCCCCACAGCGCCGGCTTCCTCGTACTGACGAGCCTCAGTATCCCCCGGAGTCCGATCCGGAGCAGTCCCTCATGCCGTCCCCCCTCTCTGGCGGGGCGGAGGGATGACCTGGCGCAGCCTAGGCCCTCCGATTCTCCCAGAGGCACAGAGGACTCACGATGGGCCACGTCAGCTCCAAATACTGCCAAGGGTTTCGCCACGTCAGCCCTATACCACTCCTGGTATCACAACAACCGCCCTAAACCCCCTGGGCCTTCTGCCACGTCAGGCCCATGGGCTTTCGGATCCAAACCCGGCCCCCAAGCGGAACCAAACCCGGTTGGGATTTTCTATAAATACTAGACCCTCACCCACCTTTTGAAGGTAATCAATCTTTTGCCACTTAAATATACCTAGTTACTGCTACTCTCTCACGGAGACTGACTAGAGCGTCGGAGGGTCCGCCACCGGGACAAACCCCGGTGTTTCAGGACCGTCTGCAGGTACACAAGACCTCGGATCCGACCCTTCCGATCCGAGCCCAACCTTCAACGCCTTTCCGAGCTCATCGTAGGCCCCAGAAGGTCAACCGAAGGTCGGCAGACGAGCGGCAATCTCCTTCAATACAAATTGAGTTCGAACTCACACCTGGTGCTTCCACACGTGCCTCAGAAATAAACAGCATCAGGTTGGCGCCGTCTGTGGGAACAGCTGCTCCAGAAGCCGATCCGACCCAGACCCTCAAAGGCCATCGACAGCCGAATCCTCATGGCAACCAAAGGCAAGGGGGCCGCTTCCTCCGTCAACCAACGGGACTCGCCCCCACCCACCAATAAAGCCAGGCCACGCCCGTCGAAACACAAGGCTCCCTCTCGGGAGTCCCAAGGGAGCGTCGGCCGGCCAGCCCAGCCCGACCTCCGGGGAATAATCCTCAACCGCAAGATTACCCGCAGCAGGAGAAGGGCCGCTTCCAACCCGGCCCCGAACCGCCCGAGGCCACCGTCCGAGGTACGCAGACCCGCGCTCAGCCGAGTCGGAACACAACCCTCGGACCAACCAAACCGGGCCGAAAGAGCCCCCGTCACTCATAAGGAATTCCAAGACTTCCGAAAAGAAATGCTGGGAGCCCTCCGACGGGCCCCCAGGGAAGAAACCCTCCATTCGCAAACGGGGTCGGACGCCGAAGCCAGCGCGTCCCGCCCTTCAACGATCCAGCCGGGAGACGATGACGTACTCCTAAGACGCCTACAAGAAATGGAGGACCGCCTCGATCACATAAGGGACGGCGACCAAAGAATGGCTCAGGGGTACAAACCTGTCCGTCCACCCTTCTCCGCCCCCATCCTCCTAGCAGAAATACCCCGGAATTTCCGGCCCCCTCAATTCGAGACCTACGACGGCGAGGGAGATCCTGCTGATCACATGGAGGGTTTCAAAACCCTCATGATGATTCACAGCGCCTCGGATATCCTGCTCTGCCGAGCCTTCCCCGCCACCCTTCGGGGTCCTGCTCGCGAGTGGTTCTCGAAACTCGCCCCCGGCTCCATTTACTCCTTCGACCAACTCGAGGGCAATTTTCTTGCCCATTTTGTCACTAGCCGGAAGGCCGAAAGGACCAGCGCCTCATTACTTGGGCTCAAACAGATAGAGGGGGAATCACTCAGAATGTTCGTCCGGAGATTTACCGCTGAGGCAAGGTCGGTCTCCTCCCTCGACCCAGGCGTCGCTTCAGCGGCATTCCGACACAACGTCCGCCCCGGACAGCTGAAGGCCTCTCTGGCCAAGAGACCCCCCATCGACTTCCCCGACCTCCTTAATAGGGTCGAGAAATACATTAGGGCAGAAGAGGCCCTCAACCCCGAAGATGCCAGGGATGCCACCGGGAAAGGAAAGCGGAAGACCGAGGAAGGCGAACCACCGAAGAAAGCTCCAAGGGACCCGGGGGCCATAAAGAAGGTCCCGCCAGTCCCCCGCTTCGAGAGGTACACTCCCCTGACGCATAACATCTCCGCCATCCTCTTGGAAATCGAAGACAAGGGCATTGTCCGACTACCCCCCCGATCTAATAACAACAAGAATCGAGACCAGCGCTTTTACTGTCGCTTCCACAGAGATCACGGGCACGAAACCGACCAATGCCGAGCCCTGAAAGACGAAATTGAAGAACTCATTTCCAGAGGATACCTCCGAGAGTTTACCCGAGAAGGCCCACGGGATCGGCGAGACGCTAGGAACCGGAGGCAATCGCCTCCGAACCCTGCTCCAAACCAGTCCCAGGATCGGGACCCCGACTCCGAGGGAGCCGCGGATATCCCTTTCATCTTGCACTGTGTCCACGGAGGGCCGATGGGAGGCGGATCAAACACTTCCAAAAAAGCCTTCCTTCGAGAGGTGAACGCTGTCAAAGACAACCCCTCGCCCAAACTACAATCAAGGCCGGTCTCCTTCTCAGGGGAAGACCTTGAAGGTGTTCGCTTGCCCCACTGCGATGCTCTCGTCATCAACCTCCACATGGCTAATTGTGAGGTCCGCAGGATCCTCGTCGACAACGGTAGCTCGGTGAATATTCTTTTTCTCGAAGCCTTCGAAAAACTCAGGTTACCCCGAGGAAAACTCAAGCCAGCTGGATACACCCTGCACGGGTTCTCAGGCGTCCCTGTCGTAATAGAAGGGATTGTTACCCTCGACGTTACCGCCGGGTCGACTCCTGTCAAGAGGACCGAATCCATGGACTTCATGATGGTCAACGTCAAGGCGGCCTACAACGCCATACTTGGCCGGCCTGGACTATGCTCCCTACAAGCGGTGCCTTCGGCTTACCATCTGAAGCTCAAGTTCCCCACCCCTCAAGGAGTCGGCATCGTCCGAGGCAGTCAAGAAGCAGCGCGATCATGCTACATGACCACCGTCGGTGGAGGCGTGTTCCCCCTCGACGCCGGACGAGCTTAGACTATGGCCCGACTATATGTAAATCTTTTGTTTTTGGTGTAAACCCTCGTCTGTAAAGGGCTGCCTTAGCGGCCCTCCCTACCTTATACTAAAAATATGCCTTTTTATCCGAACCCCAAATGTCTCGATAATCTCAATACGAGTCCGGACCGAAGGTCCTTCCTAAGGCCCCACTTCGATCCCTCACGGAACGATGGAGCCAGACCTTGCCTCCGACATTTCGTACCGCATCGCTGGCCGGAGCAAGGAGGGAAAAGGATTCCTCTTTCATACCCCTTTATTTTTCGTTCCAAAGAGAAAAAAATAAAACGAAAGAAAAAACAAAGACCGTTACAAGACCGCTCCACTCTTCTCAAATCAGGCAGATCAGGGCCCCCCCCGGGGGCCCAACGAGGGACAAAGAGTACTTCGACCAAGCAACTAGGGGCCCCCCCCTCGCTGTGATATTCCTTAGCCTCAGCCCCAATCGACGGTCCAGCCACCGAACTCTGGGCGTCATCCGGTCGCGCCCACTGCAACAACAGCAACGCAGAGGGAACCCCCTCCGCCAGTCGACCCAAGGATGAAGAGAACGAGGCTCCCAGCATCGCCTTGTAACGAGGCATCTCCGTCTCCTCCTCCACAAAAACGTCGCGAGGTAGCCCCCCAGGGGAGGACCTCGGCTCCAAGGTACTTAGCCCGGCTCGTCTGATGTCCGTCCCGCCGAGCTCCCGATCCCACATCACTCTTCTCAATCGGCGCGCCTCCGCACTCAAGACGGCGAACTTATTTCGATAAAAGTTACAAGCTTCATCAGTGTCCCGAGCCCCCCTTCGGTGGCGAGCCAGCGCGGCTTCCAGGACCTTAACCTTACTCCGGAGTCGTGCCACATAGAAACTACGGGGGTCTCCTTCAGGAAGGATAGCCGCGACCTACAAGATAACCAACCAACTCAACACACATTCTCAAGAAGATTCAGAAATGTCCGAGGTCAAACCAACCGGCCGGTCAAAAAACTTTTCTTGCCACTATAAATCCAAATGTTTCTTACAAAAAATGCGGTGGCCAGTCCGCGGGAGGCAAACACAATCGAGGGAGAGAAAAAGAAAGACGAAAATTACACAACTCATTGACCCACCTCCGCGCCGACGGACGGATCCACGGGAGCGTCGGCCGAGGGGTCGACGGCGGGCCCTGCTTCACCCGGAGTCTTCGACGTCCCCTCGATCTCCATATCATACTCAAAATTGGACAGATCGAGGGCCGGGAAGAAGTGCCTCACGTGGCTGAGGGCCCTCTCATAGCTCTTGTCCTGGGCCGCGATCACCATCTGCTGGCCCTTGCGCAACACCTCCTCCGCCTCCTTGGTAAACTTCGTCTTCAGGGAGGCCATCTTCTTCTCCCACTCCACATCCTTGGCCTTGAGCTGGAGCTCCAGCTGCTGCTCTCTCTTATGCGAACCCTCGAGTTCGATTCGCATCTCCTTCATCTCCAGCTCGCTCTTTTCCGCTCGAGCCCGCTCTTGAGCCAGGGACGCCTCGTACAGGTTCTTGATGTTGGCCCCCTGTATACAGGCCTACAACCAACGACAGACAAAGATGAGACCTCGGCACGTAAATCAACAAAGAGGGACAGAGTCGACAGACTTACCTGCACAGTGGCCTGTGCCAGGCGGGCGAACGCCGCCTCTACGGGCTCGCCCTCCATCGCCTTGCGATCGCAAGGGGTCGCCAGCTTTTCCACCACTTCGACGGCTTGGGCCTCCTCTGTCAGACGGTCCCCCATCAGAACCGACCAGTCAGGAGCCCACCGCTGCCGCAACAGCTCCACCACCGGATCCTCTTCCTCGGCCTCGACCCAGGGACCTTTCCCCTTGTCGAGAACAGAGGCCCCTGCTCGGCCCAGACCCTTCGAAGAAGCCACGCCCTTGCTCGTCTCAGAGCGACCCCTCTTGGTCCTCGGCTCGAGTTGAACTTCCGAGATAACAAGGGGCAGCTCCCTCGACCTCTTCGCCGCCTCCGCCTTCTTCTTCTCGGCGTTTTCCTTCTTCATGGCCAGCCACCTTGCCTGGATCGATGCCTCATCCATACCTGCAGAAAAAACCATTAAGAGCAATGAGCAAGAAAGCAAGAAAGGACCCAGAGGAAAGGAACAACTACATACGCATGACAGCTGGGCTCAGTCCAGCGCTCGCCAGAGCGGTCTCCGTCACCTCCGTCCAATCAATGCTAGGTGACTGGCGGAGGCGCTCGACAAACCCCCATTCATCTGCCGACAGATCCCCCTGCCTCGGCGGTGGGTGGCTCGGCTTGGAGTGGTTCCATCGAGTAGGAATGTCCCATGGCTCTTCACTCCGGATCACCAAATACTTCTCCTTCCATCCCTTGATGGAATCGGGGTGGTGGCGAACGACCTTCCCCCCGCTCCGGGGAGAGATATAGTATACACCCTCGGCCGACGGATTGACCATCAACATTGCACGGAACACGTTCAACCGCAGGGGTACTTGCTGCTCCTCGCACATCAGCATAAAGCAGATGATCTGCTTCCAAGAGTTCGGCCCGTACTGCATGGGCGCCAAGGAGGCCCAGTTCAACACGTCCCTAATGAACGGGTGGACCGGCAACCTCAGGCCAGAGATAAAAGCGTCCACCGGGAAGACACAGTACCAAGCTGATAAGGGATCGGTGGGACGCAGAGTAGGGCTCGGCATCAGCAGTTCGTGACCAGGCCCTATATGATACGCCAGCTGCAGAACCTCCAAATCCCCGTCCTCCAAAACGGTCGAGATCGCGTCCATCATCACCCTCCCCCGGCTCGGCGAAGAGGGTTGCACTCCGAAGAGCTCCTGGTCAGAAAGATCGTCGGGATACTGACGGAAATGCTTCGGCTGGACGGGCGAGCCAGTCATCAAATTACGGAAAACAGGCGCCTTGCTCGAACCGCCGGTCCTCAACCCCGGTTTTCCTGGGGCCCTCTTCTCCTTCTTAACTCGCTCCGACGGTCCTCGACCCTGAGCGGTGGATCTCCTCACTGTATTGCCCTCGCCACTCTCCTCATCGGAAGACAGCTCCAGCACGCGAATGCCGTCCGAACCCTCGACGGTTCCCTCCGACCCACTACTCTCCACCACAAAGGGACGTCGAGTACGCGACGCCCTCGACTTGTGTATCGCTTCCCCCTCACCTACGGGACCCTCCAAAGAAACCGAGCCAGTATGGCCCACAACGGGCACCGATCCCTCCTCGAACACGGGCTCTTCCCACGACGTCGACGGAGAGTCAGGCTTTACTTCCCCCCTGGACGACGACGCCGACGAACCGGACTGAGCCCTATCCATCTGCGCCTAAAGATAAAACAAACTTACCAAACTAACCTGGGACCGCTTCGGAAAGGCGAACCGAGTACGGCAAACTACAAGAGCAATCGCTGAAGGGGTGGGAGATTTTTTGAAGAAAGAAGCAGCAAGATTGTAGTGGGCGAAAGGGAAAAAAAGGGGAATACTTATATAAGGGAAGAACGGCTCCTCGACTTCCGCGATTACTGTTCACTGATTGACGCACAACTGCCGCCTGGAAAATCGCGCCGCGTTCTCGAAACCTGTGCAGGGGACGTCATCAGATGCCAGACTGACGGCCTAACTCTGGGGTCGGGTCGGGTGGGATACACGACGGAGAAAACATTTTTTTTTAAGTTTAAGGCACCGTCATATGACAGACGCCCCGGGCTCCAGCGTCCGACCAGTTCCCCTCTCACCCTCGAGCAGCCCGGGACTTACAGCCTCGGCAGCCGAAACCCCGAACTGTTCGAGGGTGGAACAGAAACCGCCATCGCCTACAGCCCTATCAAGACGGACTGACCGACCCCCGACGGGAGGTGGCCCCCCCCATCCGAGGCCCTTCAGCCCCAAGGCCGGTATACGGTGGGTGCGTCTTTTCGTCTGGATCTCCCCCGGGCCAAACCTCCATGACAGGGCAGTCTGACCCGAGAAGGGATCCAGACGGCAAAACCACCACTAAACCGAAGCTCCTCTTCCCACAGCACGGATTTCGGCCGTCACCCCTCTCGCCCTGATCTCCCGTAGACCTGGCCACCATATCAAGGTCCCTCAGATCCAAGAGAAGATCAGGGCGGCAGAGTAACCACCTCTCCGACGCTGCTAGGGTCGAAAATATTAGCCAAAGACAGGCGTCCGCCGAAGCAGACACCTCTGAGAGCCAATGGGCCACCCCTGTTTTGATCATACCTACCATGGAGGGGGGAGGTATTTATAACCTCCCCCAGGGACTAACCGTTGAGGCGCAGGGAAGGTCAATCAACGGAAAACCATGCACCATCTACATTTATTAGGCGGCGCCATTAAATGCCCCTAGGAAATTGGACCATCACACCATTCTCGGAGAGCCTTCAATACACCACATGAATGGTGGGATATCCCCGCTCAGTCACTCTGAGGCGCCAACCGGTCGCCATCCCCCTTGATTAGCCCGAAATCCCTCGGCCAGCTCGGGGTCGGGTCTAGCACCAGGGCAGTCTTCTCAGGAAGGCTTCACGGCTCGCCATCGCCCTTGCCTTCCCGTAATCCCTCGCCAAGCTCGAGGTCAGGTCTGGCACCAGGGAGGTCTTCTCAGGAAGGCCAACGGCTCGCCACCCCCCTTGTTGGTCCATAATCCCTCGATCAGCTCGAGGCCGGGTCCAGTACCAGGGGAGTCTTCTCAGGAAGGCTTCACGGCTCGCCATCGCCCTTGCCTTCCAGTAATCCCTCGCCAAGCTCGAGGTCAGGTCTGGCACCAGGGAGGTCTTCTCAGGAAGGCCAACGGCTCGCCACCCCCCCTTGTTGGCCCATAATCCCTCGATCAGCTCGAGGCCGGGTCCAGTACCAGGGGAGTCTTCTCAGGAAGGCTTCACGGCTCGCCATCGCCCTTGCCTTCCAGTAATCCCTCGCCAAGCTCGAGGTCAGGTCTGGCACCAGGGAGGTCTTCTCAGGAAGGCCAACGGCTCGCCACCCCCCTTGTTGGCCCATAATCCCTCGATCAGCTCGAGGTCGGGTCCAGTACCAGGGGAGTCTTCTCAGGAAGGCTTCACGGCTCGCCATCGCCCTTGCCTTCCAGTAATCCCTCGCCAAGCTCGAGGTCAGGTCTGGCACCAGGGAGGTCTTCTCAGGAAGGCCAACGGCTCGCCACCCCCCTTGTTGGCCCATAAATCCCTCTATCAGCTCGAGGTCGGGTCCGGAACCAGGGGAGTCTTCTCAGGAAGGCTTCACGGCTCGCCATCGCCCTTGCCTTCCAGTAATCCCTCGCCAAGCTCGAGGTCAGGTCTGGCACCAGGGAGGTCTTCTCAGGAAGGCCAACGGCTCGCCACCCCCCTTGTTGGCCCATAATCCCTCGACCGGCTCGGGGTCGGGTCTGGCACCAGGGTACTCTTCTCACGAAGATCCAATGACTCACCATCCCATTTTCTACAACCATGAGCACTCCTCCACGGCTAGCTCCCGCACCCCCTGCAGGAGTGGGGGGCTTGTGTGACAGTGTAAAAATGGCCTGAGGCCCATCCAAGGCCCAATACAATTCCTACTCAGAAAAGCAAGAATACCGACCTGGTTCGGCTCCGGACCCCTTCAGGGTCGGCGCCGAACCTCGTGTTTGCCCCCACAGCGCCGGCTTCCTCGTACTGACGAGCCTCAGTATCCCCCGGAGTCCGATCCGGAGCAGTCCCTCATGCCGTCCCCCCTCTCTGGCGGGGCGGAGGGATGACCTGGCGCAGCCTAGGCCCTCCGATTCTCCCAGAGGCACAGAGGACTCACGATGGGCCACGTCAGCTCCAAATACCGCCAAGGGTTTCGCCACGTCAGCCCTATACCACTCCTGGTATCACAACAACCGCCCTAAACCCCCTGGGCCTTCTGCCACGTCAGGCCCATGGGCTTTCGGATCCAAACCCGGCCCCCAAGCGGAACCAAACCCGGTTGGGATTTTCTATAAATACTAGACCCTCACCCACCTTTTGAAGGTAATCAATCTTTTGCCACTTAAATATACCTAGTTACTGCTACTCTCTCACAGAGACTGACTAGAGCGTCGGAGGGTCCGCCACCGGGACAAACCCCGGTGTTTCAGGACCGTCTGCAGGTACACAAGACCTCGGATCCGACCCTTCCGATCCGAGCCCAACCTTCAATGCCTTTCCGAGCTCATCGTAGGCCCCAGAAGGTCAACCGAAGGTCGGCAGACGAGCGGCAATCTCCTTCAATACAAATTGAGTTCGAACTCACACCTGGTGCTTCCACACGTGCCTCAGAAATAAACAGCATCAACTAATAAATAATAATACTACAATTCTTCAAATATCCCCAAATGATGTTTAATTATAATACTAAGTAAGTAATAATACTAATAAACAAAAAAATCGTAATAATATTAATAAGATTGAAATAGTGAAATTGACAATAAATTTTGGAATTTTATTCATATGAATTTAAGTTATACAATTTGAACAATTTATAACAAAATGAAGAATTCAATTCACAAATAAGTTTTATACAATAACATATTTGTTATATACAATTTTAATTGAGCACAAGTTTTCTAATTTGACATAACAAGCAAAGCTATTGTTGTTGTTGTTGTTGTTGTTGTTGTTGTTGTTGTTGTTCTTCGAGCGAGGTGCTCCCACTTGTGGAACTTGATAGTACTTTCCCTTGCGTCCTATCTTCAGCCTTCAGCCAGTCTTCTGTGCAAACGAGCATCTCCAACACCTCGGGCTTCAACCGATTCCTGTAATCAGATAGAACCCTGCCACTTGTAGAAAATGCACTCTCAAAAGCAACTGTAGAGACAGGAGGAGTTAGCAAATCTTTAGCCATAATTGACAGAATACTAAAAGTGTGTTCATGTTCTTTCCACCATTGTAAAAAATCTAGTGGAGAAAGAGTAGGCTCGGTATCCTATTGATTATACCAATTTAATTCATTTGGTTGATTAGTCCTAGGTTTTTTAGATTGAATTTGTTCAAGTAAACTAAATGTTCTATCACCAATTCTACTTTTACTCTTACATTTAGAACTACCAGAAGAAAAACTAACTACAGAAGTTGTACTACTAGAAGCAAAACGTTTATCATAATAATCATACAAGTTATTTAAAGTAGATTCAAACTGAACGAAAAAAGTAGCGCAATCAGTTGTTAATTCTACATTGTCCTCTAAATATCCAAAAAATATTTGTATCAAATTCTTCGTACCTTCTAATTTGATACGGGGATCCATAACAATAGCAACACAAATCAACATAGGAGGAGGAAAATAATATTTCAAAATTTTTTGAAATGCAGGTATTACAATGTCACTAATATAGGGATCATTTAACATTTCGTTAAATATTTGCATCATGCTAACTAATTCAATAAAAATGCTACTAGAAGTAGATTCATATGTTTTTGAAAACTTTAAAGTTGCGGTTTTAAAATGTTCTAAAAATTTCAACAAAGATTCGGCAAAATACCAATCGTTGGGAGTCATTTCAAAATTGTGCATATTTTTTTCGATACAAAAATCATTTACAACTGCTTTATAATCGGTGACAACATTTAGTAAATCAAAAGTAGAATTCCATCGGTGTCGAACATCCATTGGAAATTTTCTAAAAGGAACATTTCTAACCCTACACCAAGCTTTCCATTCTTGTAAAATGCTTGGACTTAATGCAATGAAATGTACACAATTTCTAATTTTTTGTAAATATGGATCAGCTATTTTTAATGCATCTTGAACACATAAATTTATAATATGACATGCACATTTAACATGAAAAATATTGTCAGATGGAGGGTTTAATACAAATTTTAAAGTAGTAATTGCTACATTATTGTTAGATGCATTATCAAAACTAATAACCATGATTTTATCGCGAATATGAAAAACATCACAAATTTCTATAATACGTTTTGCTATTTCAGCGCCACTATGGGGATACGGCAACGACGCAAGTGATATGATTCTTTTATGAAGAATCCAATCATTGTCGATCCAATGACAGGTTATTCCCATCGTTGGAATATTGTTGACACCCGTCCAACAATCCGAAGTTAAACTAACCCTACAAGTTAAACTCCAAAAAATTACAATCAAAGCGTCCTTCATTTTCATGTACACTTTAAAACAATCCGATTTGCAAGTATTTCTCGGAATTCTTTTAAAATGAGGGTTTAAGGCCGTTTGATTAAAATTTTCCAAGTTCCTACTCTCGGGATAGGAAAATGGCAACTCTTCCTTAATGACTAATCGGGTCATTTCCCGACGAACAAGTTCGGGATCATAAGGGTGGCTATCTACTTGACCGGTCCTAGGGTTGATTTTTTGTTGGCCTTGTATTTGATCAAGAAGTTCTTTATGATTATATTGTATGTGCCTACTAATTGTACCGGTGCCGTCAACCCTCTTGAATTTGTATGTTTTACTACATGTTTTACACACTTTCAAACCTATACCCGGAGTATGTTCGTCCGGAATATACTCATAAAACTTGTGCCAATCGCTAGTTTCTCCTATACTTTTCCTACTACTACGGGGGTGTGTGGTTTCGGGGGGTTGTTGTTGTTGTTCTTCTTCTTCTAATTGAATGTCACCTACAACATTCATGTCGTGTGTACCCCATTGTTCCATAGTAGGATCAATGTAATCTTGGGCGGACTCACTAGTTGGGACAATTGGTGGCCTACGTGAAGAGGATGAGGAATCTTGTCCGCTACGACCGCTACCGCGTGATCTAGACATAATGTGGTAATGTGCTAAAGTATGTAAAAAAAAATCTACAATGTAGGAGCGGTGAATTATACAAAAAAAATCTAAAAAACAAGAGGGTCGAGATAGAGAAGTTCAAAAAACAAACAATAATTTTAACAACGCAAAAAAAAATTTAACAGGAGAGATAGAGATATTTTGATACCGTTCACCGTAGAATACGCGTATGTAAAAAAAACAGTGAAAATAAGAATATAATAGAAAAGATGGAGGAGCGCTTTGCCGAGTCCGCAATTGAAGAGTTGAGAAGAGGTTGAAGTAGATTTGACGAGGGTTGAAGAGAGTTGAAGACGTTGAATTTTGTTTCCGATACGACCGAAATTTGATCGTGTATATGCCTCCGTGTACAATTATTTGATGAATACTACAATTGTTCAAAAATTCTTTAAAATGATGTATAATAGTAGAGAGAGTAAGAGAGTGAGGTGTGATTTTTTTAAAGATTTTTAGGGGATATTTATAGGCTAAATAAGTGGGAAAAAAAAAAAAAAAAAAAAAAACAAACAAACGGCTCTTAGAGCCGTTTGCAACGGCTCCAGAGCGACAGCAGCAGCAGCGAACCGTTATTTTCGACCGTTCGACCCGCGGGTCAACGGTCGACCCGTCACGGGTCGAACGGCCGACCCGTACGGGTCGAACAGGTCGAAAACCGCGGGTCGACCCGCGGGTTAACGGGTCCAACTCGCGAATTGGGTCGGGTTCGTGGGCCGGGTTTCGCGAATTTAATTCGCGTAAATTACGACCCGGGTCGACCCGGTACTGTTCACCGGGTTCGACCCGAACCCGCGAAGCGCTTAAACGGGCCGGGTTGGTGGGCCGGGTCGGGGTGGGTTGCCGATTGACCCGGCCCAGTTGCCATCCCTAGTTGTTACATTCTTTTTTATATATATTATTGGAATCAAATGAAACAAGTTGTTTTCTCTGATGTTTTTTTTTTAAATAAAAACCGAAAAAATCTCAAACGAGACATGTTGTCCTGTGTTAAGCAAAAATTTGCTTGGATGGGACAACATGTCCCGTCCAAGAAACCTGGGAGGGTTTTGATGGTTTAAATTATTACCTATATTTTGAAAATAAAAAATATTGTTGTCCCGTCTGTTATTAAGGTTCTAATATAGTATGTTAAATAATTAACTTAATCTAATATAGTATTAAGGTTCTAAAAAATAAAAAAAGATTGAAGTGAGACGGGACATGTTGTCCCGCCTGTTTTTTTATAAAAAAATTAACAAAATTATAGCAAAGAACCATTGCAAAAAATCGTCAAATTGCTATTTCTCATTTGCCATTTTGCCATTTTTTTTAGCAAACGATTGCGGATGCTCTAAGTGCATATGCAGCTGGTGGCTATTTAGTCAAAATATTCAAAATTTTGACTCGAAGCGTGCTGTAGTCGTTGGCTATTTTGCCAAATTTTGACTTTTGATGAACAGTGCCGAGCTATGTTTGGCAAAAGATTTGGCTAAATGGAAAAATAACCCGACGAAATATTATTTTTCGTCTGTTAATCGGACGGTATATGATTTACCATCCGAAATTTGCTAATTAATAAAATAATCGGACAGTAAATAATTTACCGTCCCAAATGGTTTTTTTTTATAAATTTGGGACGGTAAATCATTTACTGTCCCATAATTAAAAAACCTCAAAAGGGAAATCATCTATCGTCCGTCCTAGGTTTGGGGACTTTTTTATAAAAAAAAAAAAAAATTAAAAACGTCACTATTAACAAGCAAAAAAAATAATAAAATTTAAGGTTCTAAAAAAAACGTAGTTCATGGTCCTATTAAGCTTTCGAAGAGCCAAATTTTGACTAACAGCGACTACAGACGAAAGTTATGCTCGCTATTGGCTATATGCCAAATATGCAAAATTTGGCTTCAACGACTACAGATGCTCTAATTGGGCCGGGTATGGGTTGGGAAATAAATTGGTTTTGGGGCATTGTTTGTCATAGCCGTTCTAAAATACAAATGTTCTCTTATCGGTTCTCTCCAAATAACCAAAATTAGAGCATCCACAGTCATTCAATGTAAAAAAATGGCAGAATGCATATTTTGACAATCCATTTCGACGAAACGTTGCAGTCGTCGAATGGCAAAAAAAATGCATAAGTTCGTTAAAAAAGACGACTGTCATTAAAAAAAAAATTATACAGGTCGAAACTTAGAAAATATTAATAAAAAATACAGGACGAAACATGATGTTTCTTCCCAAAAAGAAGAAAAAAAATTCAAATTAACCAGACGAAGCATGATGTTTCGTCCGGGTTTTTTTGCAAAAAAGAATTGCAAAAACAATTTTTAAAAATAGTTTGTAAAAAACATTTGCAAAAACAATTAAAAAATTTGCAAAATCAATTTAAAAATTGTAAAAACAATTTAAAAATTTACAAAATTAATTTTAAATTTTTTTATAAAAAAATAAATTGGATTGGGACGAAACATCATGTTCATTCCCACTATTAAATTCATTTAACCGGTTATTTATTTGGTTTTTAATTTTTTTTTACTTCGGTCGAAACATCAACTAAAAATATAATTAAATAAGTCTGCTATAATATGTATTTTGTTATTTCGAATACTACTTTTTCCTTTCTACTGTAGCCGAATTGTCAAAAAATGGCAAAATAACTCCCGACTGTGTGCGCTACAGTAAAAAAAATGTCAAAAATGTCAAACAAGCAAACGACTGTGGATGCTCTTACAGATGAGCTCTTTATATAATTCCTTTTGTTGCCGCCTTCAATCAAATTCCATCCAAACTCTCGCTCGAGTTCCCCCACGCATCGTCACAAAAATCTGTTATCTAAATTCCACCCATACCCAACCCGGCGCTGGTATTGGACCGTAACCGATCCGGTCTTTTATGTGCTGGTTCAAGTCATAAAATAAGACCCGTTGGCATTATCGGTCGAATCTGGATCCGCCCAAAATAAATCCAACTCAGACCCGAACAAAAAATAGTGTTTAACGGGACGAGACTCGGACCCGTAACAGTACACCCTATGACCCTAATCCAGATCTAGGTTAGCTCAGGCTCCAATTCTCCTTCTACAAACTCTCTCCCTCCAAAGTCGCCGTCCCCAAACCCACATCCGCCGCCTCCTCCTCCGCCCCTTCTCCTCAATCCCACTCCATCCACCCACCCCCTCCTGAGCCTCCTTCTCCCTCTCCACCTCCCATCTCCAAACCCCACCCCCACCTCCGCCAACAGCAGCCCGCCCCCTCACCCTCTCGGCCTCCTCGTCCTGCGCGCCACCCTCCGCCCGACAGCCAGACGCCGAAAGCCAAGCCACACAAGATCCCGGCTTCCTTTGCTCCATTGGTACCCGAACACCTCCATCTTCCTGTTTTTTTCTTTTTTATTGAATCATATATGTATGTATGTGTGATTAAAACCGTTGCTACAATGATTTGAGAATTTGTGCATTATGATTATGGATAATAAAATTGTTAAAAGCTTTGATTTTCATGGTTAAAAGCGTGATTTTTATTTGACAAAATTAAGTTCTTTCATGCTTATATGATGCCTGTGTTTAAAATGACGAATTAAGTTGAAGTTTTGTTAGAATTATAGCCCTATTATGGAGTCTCGCCGTTTAGCTTGTGTGGATGTTAACTTCATAGTGTTTCCTGTTATGAACTTTGTTATGGAACATTGGAACCTTATGTCATACAGATCTTGGTCTACTAGATGCTATTATTTGTCATCTCGATCTTCTCCTTCTTTTAAGTATAATCTAGGAATGGTTTTCTTTTGGGAGACGGCATGTCAATAGATTGTGTATGCACTTTTTAGTTAGATGTGAATTAGGTAAATTATTTGTTAGTTCATAGTTGGCACTCACAGGAAAATTTTCCTGACTTCATCCTGATCCATATTTATCAATCTATGTTCAGTCATTTACTTAATTTGCTAATTTACATATCTTGTTCACACTGTCATGCATCTACACTTAAAATTCTATTCATGGATTAAAATTTTAATTTCGTGGTGTTGTTAGGTACCGAAATTAACTTCAACTGAAACATCAGGATCAGTGAATATGGAGAGAAGTACACTGAATGGAGATGATAAAAGTGGGAACGATGCACCAAATGGGGACAATAAAAGTACAACGAATGATTGGTTTGAAGACATTCAGTGTCTCTCCAACCTTTCTGAGCCTGAGATTGTGAGTATTGACTATTGAAGGCTTATTTTCCCCTTTATAAAGCATATCAAAGTTAACCACTAATTTTCATAATACTATGGGTTTGCTTATTTTCGTATACCTTCAATTGTCGAGTTACTCTGTCGATAATTAACAGGATTGTGCAAAAGGTTATGAGAAGAAAATTAATGCGAATGTTGATGATCCTAGCTTCCCAAATTTGCACATAGTATAATCCTAGTTTTAAAAGATTTTAGTGCCATTCTTATTGTGATCTCCATAGCTATGCAACTTAGGTAGCACAATATTTTATATTCATCTTATGCAAAAGCTATTTTTGGAAGAAAAAAAATATTAGAGTTGAGGTCATGGTTTGAATTTTCGACCAATATCTAGGATGGATACTGAGACACCATGGTTTAAATCATGTCTGACTGCATACTTCCACAGTTTATTGATTGACTAAAACATATTACTTTTCTTAGTCGAGTATGTGCTATTTTTCTTGCTTTTAATTGCGTACGTAACTGATTTAATTTTTCTTTTTTGTCAAGTGGCAACGTTTCAGTTTGTATTCAACTAATTATATATGTTCTCTCTGGATATTACCTAACATGTATGTGTTGTACATGAATTGTCTTGTTTCCTGAAATTCTTCTGGAAAATGCTATACAGGATTTTCTTGTCAGTTTAAAAGAGTTGGCCATCAGACGTGCAAAGAATGCAGGACACAAGGATTTGGGTGATAAGTTTGATTTACGGATGCTTTGTGGACTTGGTATGCCAACCAAACTCAACTTACACTAGCTGGTTTTATATGTCCCTGAAGGAATGATTGTTATTAAAAAGAGGCTAAATTAATATGTAAGCAAAACTGAAGTGTTCATTAGAATTTTAAGGTCATCAATAGGGTATTCAATTATGCTATTGTCAGGTTGGTACTTTCTTGAATGGGCCATGTGGCTTGTAAGTTAGGACATGTGGATTACTGCATTGGAAGTCGCTCTGATTAGTGATTTTTCCAAAGCAATGATGGTCCTTTTTCTAAGTGATAAATCATGGTAGGATATCACTTATGCTGATAACAGTCAATATAACTTTGGGACAGATAGCCTTACCTTCAGATATATGATTGTCTAATTTACTCGGAGGGGAAAGGAAATCGCATATCAAGATGTGAGGCTGGTTGTGGTTAGAGGACATATTCCAAACAAAAAACTTCTAAGGACACCCAATCTCAATACCCACAAATAAAGCCTTCAGGACTTTATTACTAAGATTTTGGTCAAGTTTCAGTGAGAATAGATTGAAACTTCAGAACCCAAAGAAAACATTCAAAACCATGGAAATTTCATTTTGGGATACACTTTACGTCTTCCTAATTGAAATTAATGTGCTTGTCAAATATTATAAATACAATTATAAACATTCATAAATAATTTGTTATAAGTAGGACAACTTCATGTATTGGTCAAGGTTCTAAATCTCGGATTTCAGACTCATCTCGGCGAGGGGTGTTTCGTCTCGGATCGGAGATATCAAAGGAGATCTCGGGGAAATGTGATCATCTCTTATGTTCATTTTGGACACTCAATAAACATATTTTTTGTTACTAAACAAGATATTATATGTTTTACATGTCATTTATCATATAAAATATTGTATAATGTTTCTAATGACACGGTGAATATTCGCATAATTTAACAACAATATAAAATAGAATGTAATATAAGTATATAACTAAATTGAATTTGCATTGATTAGAAAAAATGAATTAGTTAATAGGCTTATTTGACTTTGCATATTCACAAACAATATAGAGAAGAAATCTTCACATTATCTTAGCTTAAGGTCCTATACTGAATGATTTATATGCAAAAAGTAAAACAAAAAAAATTATATATTCACAATAACATTAGTGTCTATTTTGACCGATATTTCGGCAATTTCGGCCGAAATCTACACATTTTTGTCCAAAACGATATGGAATATAAAATCTGGGATTTCGTATCGGCAAGCTAGCCGAAACGAAATTTCGGTCGTCTCGGCCGAAATTTAAAACAATGGTATTGGTAAAGGCTAGGAGTCCTCCTGTGTACTTAATTTTTTTGTACACATGCATCTTGGGACATGACAATCATGTTGACCGTAGTGAATCTTCCAAGGAGTAGCCTACTGAGTGATTATAATCACTATATACGAGAATTCTGCGTATAGTTATGATGATCAAGTTTCATTTTCACACGTACACACAATTTTGCCTATAGTAATGATGGTCGAGTTTCATATTCACGCACACAAATGTCCATTTGCTGGATATTTAAGAATTTTAATGGATTGTTAAAACCTTTTCTCGATCATTTGGAAACAAAATGAAGGAATATTTTAGTATGACAACTTCTTCAGCAACCATTTTTTAAATTGTTGGCCAAGTTTATAGTAGAAATTGGTTTCACGTAAAATGAAAATGTTAAGATGATAATCCATAGATATTTTAAGAAATGAAACATCTGTGAAAAGGTGCACGTGCAGGTAACTTCATTTGGGAATAAAATAAAGTAGATTTAATTGACAAGATCTAATGATCTAAAAGCATGAATGGAGACATTTGTGTGTAGTTAGGAGGAATAATAGGATCACCATTTGTCTAGCAATTGATACACCTACATGTGTGCGGACTGGGGCAATTAAAAGGGTGTGGGATTTGTTATTTATCGGACCAGATGACCTTTATAGCAAGGAAGATGGTTTCTGTGTGAGACCTCAAAAAACTTTTAGATCTGCGGTTATCTTTAGAGGTCTATTCCTTTGAACTCACTTTGTTGTCCAAGATTACATCACTTCATTGGTCCAGGAAAGATTCATATTGTTATCTTCTGATCTGAAGCATTTTCTCTGGTGTGCATGTTATTGTTATGCTTCATATCCCATAGAAAGCCTCATAGTGGTTTCAGTTGCTAGTGGCTGAATAAATGAAACACTTCATGGTGCTTGAAAATGATCGTCATCAGTTGATTAGCCAATGGCTCAATTTGATATATTTATCCTTTTCTCTGTTTGATGTCATTTTTTGTGTGTATAAATTCATATACATCTCTTGAAAATGCTGATACCAGTTAGTTTCTGTAAAACTGAGAGGTGCTTTGCGGAGAGTATGTGAGGAAGAGAGTGATGGGTGATGACCTAGGGTTCAAATCTGATTGATTAAGTCAAAATAGTCCCCTAATTTTATGGCAAAGACAATTGGTTCTCCAGGATTCATGTACAATTGCATGTTGTTGCCTGTCTTTAAGCATCCCTGGGGACGATATTTCCTTTGCACCTTATCGTTTTGGTTTTACTTGGTTATACCAATTAATAATATTTCCAACTTACTTGATATATATTAATCACTAATTCCTATTGTCAGGTTTTGTTTTGATGGAGTTCTTTAAGGAACGTGTTCAATGTACCTGTAAAGCACCAGACTCGGATGAAATGTTAAGATTGTTAAATAAATGTGGCTTATCTTTTCTGAAAAGTGAGGAGAGTTCTGAATCTAAATCATCTGTTGAAGCCAAAAATGATATGGGTTCTGTCCTTCCTCAGCGAAAGCAGTTATGGGATGGGTAAGCGGTCTCTAAACACAAAATTTCATATGGTCTGTCTATATTTTTGTAAGTGCTTTGGTCCAGCCAGAACAATTAGTTTTTAATATATTTGTGTGTGTGTGTGGGGGGGGGGGGGGGGGGGGGGGGGGTCTGGAGGCCCGGGCACTGAGCTTCGCCCCTGCTTTGGTCTTAAGAGGCATGCTAGAGAACAATACATATACTCTGCAAAATGAAATTCGTCATTCAATTTATATTCTAATTGATGATGAATTCCATTTATGATGAAGCATATTGATGATCGATATTTAGATGCTCCTTCAGATAAGCTTTTTTTGGGATACAAAATATTGTTTCTATGAGTAGGGTCTAGTTTTTATTTAGTTGGATTAATGAGTTCTGCTATGTTTTTGCAGACTATGTGAAGACACAGCTAAGCATTACAAAAAGCGGAGAACAAGAGATTCAGACACATGACTTGCTATTTTCTACAGGTTATAGCGGTTATCTCAATTTTTGCAACGTTGCAACTTCCACAGCTATATTGCATTTGACATGAAGAGAGTTACTCTGAACTCGAACATCTATAGGCCTTCAAATTCTGTTTTTTATAACAGTCGAGTCAAACTGTAACTTATCTAATTTAGAACTATGCTTGTAGGTTTCTCCCTGATTAATTTATCCAAGGTGAGGGCATTCCTGGATCGGCTCTTACAATTTGGCGAATCCTAGGTTACTAAAATCTCACTGCATGTGGATCATTTATACTGCTGCGTTACTTCTGAGTTACTCTAATTGCATGACGACATTTTACAATATGGAAAGAACACTTGTTCAAAATCTGACCATAAATCAGAAAGTTCCTGGCAGTTTAAATCTATTAATCCTATAGTTGAATAGGAATTGTTGATTAAATATGAGGATTAATAGATTTACACTTATATAATGTGTGACTCCATCATGTGTTTCTTTGCATATTGTAGACGAATCGCCTTTCTACTGTAGACGAATTGTCAAAAAATGACAAAATAGCAAACGACCACATGCTACAGTACACCAAAAATGGTAAAATGGCAAAAAAGCAAACGACTGTGGATGCTCTTATCAATGTCCAGCTCTTCGAGAGTGATGCCAACAGATAAACTAAACCGAGGAATTTGATTTGTCTTTGCGGTCAACTTGTATTATTTATGTATGTTTATCTTCATTATGTTCGTTTATAGTTTAGTGACTTTATAAATGCCATTTTGAGATTAAAATTGGCTCGATTCTGCCGTACTGGTTGTTGTGCTTAACTAGCCAAAGGCATGCAGAATGTCTTATTTTTGGCTAAAACAGGTATATACATATCTAATAAGCATATACTTAGTCTTTTGCCATTAATTAATAATAAAATATTTCATAATTTAACCAAAAAAAAAATTGAATAATTTTGACTCTGTCAATTTTCTTGTTTGACAATGCTTTATTAGACCAGGTGAGAGCATTGCAGTCGTAGGCTTTTTACCCATTTTTTTTTAAAAAAAATGTAGAGGCCTTTCCCTTTCCGCTAATAATTAAAGGACTTTTTTTTTCTATATAAAACACTTTTCAAAAATATTTGCAGAAAAAGGGCAGTTGCTAAAGTATTTATGCTCATGGACTCAACAACTAAACTCGTCGTTCCCAATAGCGAGTTTAGTTGTTTCATCCTCGCTATTGGGAAACAAGATGTTTAGTGCTAATTTTTAGTTCAAAATTTTCAGAAAAGACTCGCTGTTCCCAACAGCGAGGATATTTATACTAGACGGAACAGCGAGTTTAGTCCAAAATTTTCAAAGAAGTCTTGTTCCCAACGGTGAGGACATTTACACTAGACTCGCTGTTGGAAATAGAGTTTAGTTCAAAAAAAAATGCTATGGAGTTTTTTTGAAAATTTACTAAGTTCAACAAAATGTTTGTTTTACTCTGTAAATTTTTTTACATCCTCGTCGTTCCCAACAACGAGTGTTGTGTAAATGTCATCGCCGTTGGAAACAACAAGTCTTCTTTGAAAATTTTGAACTAAAAATTAGCATTAAACACGCTGTTTCTCAATAGTGAGGATGAAACAACTAAACTCGTCGTTGGGAACAGCGAGTTTAGTTGTTGAGTCCATGAGCGCAAATACTTGGGCAGCTGTTCTCATTTTGCAAATATTTTCGAAAAGTGTCTTATAAAAAAAATTAAAACAATTTTGTCAAAAAACTTTAAATCCAATTAAAATAAATGAACAAACCCGGGCATTCTACATACGCTTGATAAACGAGCAGGTTAATAAATATTTAGCAAGGCCTAATTTGAATTGTATTGTTTGTTTTGTTAAATTTCATACCTTGTAAAATGTGGGGCCACATCTTGATGAACTGTTTGTTATATTTCACCCTCGCATGCTGGCTGTTGATCCTAAGATATTACCTGATCACTTATGTAGCCCGAAGTAGAAAATATATAGTTAAAATTTAAATGGATGATTGATCTAGATGAAATCTGCTGCACGGGTTGCATCTTTGTCGGGCGAGTTTGTTACCTCACCGTTGTACGATTCGTAGTACCAAAATTGTCACGTAAGCACATTAGCAACTACAGTAAATTATAAACAACAGTCATAAAACCTATAATAATTGTGAGTCTGTGACCCACCTACCTCAAACTCCTATACGGGCACATCATGCAAACTCAGCCGTCAATTTTTCCAACTCACCACAACCAACGGCTGTGATGAAACCAGTATAAATCGTATCTATGCGGAAATGGAAGTTATCAAACCGACCAAAATTGGTAGGAAGCTGCTGTTCTCATCTCAGTGTGGATCATTTGGGCAGTTACTGCTGCCTTCTCCGATCATCTCATCATCATATGTTAAGTATCTATCTCAACTTAATTACTCATTAAGTTCAATCAAGAGTCATCATCTCAAACTTGATGACAAAAAAATCATGCAAATCAGAGTTTCTCATATTTCTGGCTCTAACTTAAAATACTTTACAAGAGGCTTCAAGGCTCTTTGTGCATCAAGTTTTTATTTTTATTTTTATTTATTTTTTTTAATTTTTTTAAAGATATAGCGACCTGCTTCATTAATAGGAGTTAATAAAATAAACTCAGGTTACTAAGTGATGCATTGTTTTTGGGGGTAGCTGCACCATGTGTGAGTTCTCTCAATTTATAAAGTAGAAGTTGCGGTACTGGCTATACGCCCGACCCTCGGCTGAGGGAACGGCTCGGGAGTGGCAGGAGTGAGGTAGAAGACGGATGCTCGGCTCGGATCTGGAGGCTCGACTCGGTCTCGTGTACCTGCACTATGCCTAGAAACACCGGGAGAGATCCCGGTGGCAGGCCCTCCGACGATCTAATCAGTTACTGAAAAGCAACAATAGCTAGGGTTTCAGAGGGGAAAGATTGATTATTTTTGAAAAAAGGAGAGGGCATGGTATTTATAGGCAGTGCAAACGGGTCTGGGACCTGAGCGGGCCAGGTCGCACCCGCTTTGCCTGTGGGCCTGAGGTGGTAACGGCCCGTTTAACCTCTGTTGACTCGATGATCAGGAGAGAGTGGTTTTTTAGGGGATTCGGTGGCCCAGGAGGGGTCACGTCATCTGGCCCATATCAGGAGCCCCCCACTCCTGGAGGGCTGTGTAACCCAGCCACGTAGGAGTGATTTTTTGCCTCTGTAGGAAGAGTGGAAATGTGTGTACGGCGAAGAATAGGGTCTGTATCTTCCTGGAGAGGCCAGCGGGGTAGGATGAAGGGGATCCCCTTTTGGAGTCATGAGGGGCGTCGAGATCTGAAAAGTAGGAGCTCGCTTATCCGAGCGTCAAGGGTCGGGAGACGAACCCCTCACTTGTTGGAAAAGCAGGGGGACGTCAAGTGCCGAAGGGTAGGAGCTCGCTTAGCCGAGCATCTATGGTCGAGAGACGAGCCCCCTCGCTTGTTGGAAAAGCAGGGGGACATCGAGTGCCGAAGGGTAGGAGTTCGCTTAGTCGAGCGTCTTTGGTCGGGGGACGAGCCCCTCACTTGTTGGAAAAGCTAGGGGACATCGAGATCTGAAGAGTAGGAGCTCGCTTATCCGAGCGTCGAGGGTCGGGAGCCGAGCCTCAGGCTTTTTCGAGAAGTTTTTGTGGCTTGCGGTGTCATCCGAGTGCCGAGCCTCAAGCTTGTTGGAGAAGCTTTTGTGGCTCGCGGTGTCATCCGAGTGCCGGCCTCAAGCTTGTAGGAGAAGCTTTTGGAGCTCGCGGTGCCATCCGAGCGCCGAGCTTCAAGTTTGTTATGGAAGCTTTTGTGACTCGCGGTGTCATTCGCACGCCGAGCCTCAAGCTTGTTAGAGAAGCTTTTGGGGCTCGCGATACCATCCGAGCGCCGAGCCTCAAGCTTGTTAGGGAAGCTTTTGTGGCTTGCGGTGCCACTGAGCCTCAAGCTTGTTGGGGAAGCTTTTGTGGCTTGCGGTGCCATCCGAGCGCCGAGCCTTAAGCTTGTTGGGGAAGCTTTTGTGGCTCGCGGTGCCATCCGAGCGCCGAGCCTCAAGCTTGTTGGAGAAGATTTTGGGGCTCGTAGTGCCATCCGAGCGCCGTGCCTCAAGCTTGTTGGGGAAGCTTTTGTGGCTCGCAGTATCATCTGAGGGCCGAGCCTCAAGCTTGTTGGGGGAAGCTTTTGTGGCTCGCGGTGTCATCCGAGCGCCGAGCCTCAAGGTTGTTGGAGAAGCTTTTGGGGCTCGCGGTGCCATCCGAGCGCCGAGCCTCAAGCTTGTTGGGGAAGCTTTTGTGGCTCGCGGTACCATCCGAGCGTCGAACCTCAAGCTTGTTGGAGAAGCTGTTGGGGCTTGCGGTGTCATCCGAGCGCCAAGCCTCAAGCTTATTGGGGAAGCTTTTTTGGCTCGCGATGCCATCCGAGTGCCGAGCCTCAAGCTTGTTGGGAGAAGCTTTTGGGGTGCCATTCGAGCGTCGAGTCACCAAAACTTGTTCGAAAAACTTTGGTGGCTTGGTGTAGTGCTTGAGTAGTTGACCACACGTTCCGAGCTGTTGTATCGGTCAGTAGGGCTGAGGGTAAAGAGGTAATTTTGTGCTCTAGGCTGACGTCATAGGCAAGAGAATCGAAGCGCTTTCGATCTTGGTGGCCGATCAAGATCCAACGGTTGGATCTTCTCGCAAAAATTGAGGAGTCCTTTCCTCTATTATAAATCCCCCCCCTCATTTCCCCACTTTGCGTTCACTTTCTCAGATAACAGGAGTCTCCCTTATAGCCGTCGATGACCGTTTTTCGGAGATCTTCCCGTTTCTCAGTATACCAGGTTAGTATCTTTGATTCGTAATGTCGCACTTTCAGTCTGGTTTCGAGGCAAGCACTTCAGGTCGCTCTGAGGAGGAAGTCCAGTCGGCATCGACGTCTTGGTCTCTCAACTTAGAAGTGAAGGAGGAGGTTCAGTCGGACTTAGGATCGGATGGCGAGGGTGTCGTAGTTTATGATGTGCAACCTTTACGTTCCTGTAGGCTGGACAAGGAGCCTATGGAGGAGGGTGAGCACGAGGGAGGAGACCCCGAGGGAGAGGGGTTTGTTGAGGAGGGGGAGCATAAAGAAGGAGGCCCTGCGGAGGAGCACGAAGAGGGAGAGTTCGTTGAGGAGGACAACCGGGAGGGGCCCATCCGAGGAGCCCCCATACCTTGGGAGAAGCTGGCATGAGCGTAGCTGAAGGTCATCGCCGAGTGAAAAGGTCGCGGGGCTTGAAAAAGCCAAGGCCTTGCTCGAGGTCGATGCCGAGCCCCCATATCTGTTCAAAAATAGATAGTATGAGTGTAGCCGGAGGTCATCGCTGTAACACCCCGCAAAATTAAAAATTACAATTTTGCCCCTGGGTGTTACGCACGTATATTTTTGTAATGTTTTTCACTACATATTTTGGATTCGTACTATTTATACATTTTCCGCATTGATTTCAGTCAACTAAAATATAATATTTCAATCCCTGGGATTTACGTGCTTTTTATGTGTTTTGATGCACGTGTTTCCACCACTATGTATAATATTTTCTATAGGTTTAAATTATTTATTTTTATGTATTTAAATCTATTTTATAAAACGAAAATTCATTTTCCCCTTATTTTGATTAAAATGCATTTTTCGATTTTCTGCACGTATGGTGCACGTGCAAATTTTTATTCTCATTTTGCTACTCTCATTTTACTATTTTTAGCATGCATTAGTTTTATTTAGCCTTTCTTTTGATCCATGGACCTATAAACTAAAATGTAGCCCATTAGGAGAGGAGCCCACTAGATAATTAAATAAATTAATTAGTAATGAGCCCATGTAGCAAGCCCACTAGATAATTAAATAAATTAATTAGTAATGAGCCCATGTAGCAAGCTCACTATTAAAATCACATTTTTAGTTAAACATGTACTAATACATGACAAGTTACACATATTAGTACACATTTAGAGTTATAGAAATGTGTTCATATTTGTTTATGCATGTGTGCATGCATACACAAATGTATTTGGACCATTTTTTGGGCAAGGGGAGGAGAAGAGTTGGTAGGTTGAGTTAGTGGAGAGTGGGGAGATGAAGAGATGGAGGTTTTAGGAGTTAGGAAAATGTAAGGTTGCATGAATTAATTTGAAGAGTTATTAGGGAGGGATTTTTGCACTTTAAACCCTTCCAAAATCCTATAAATAGAGTCCCATTTCCTACATTTCTCTTGCACCAAAAACAATATCAAAATAAGTGTAAGAAAAAGAAAGAAAGGAAGAAAAAGAAAGAGAGTAAGAAAGTTATTGTGCTTGGAGGATCTCTTGCTTGGAAAGGAGAAATTGCTAGGAGGAGAAGCCTTACTAGGAGCTAGGAATCTTTGGAGCTAGAAGTGGTGTTCTCTTTTCTTTTCAAGCTTCACAAAAGGTGGGTGTCTCCTACTTTCTAATTTTTTTTGAATGTGCATGTTAATAGAAATGAATGAGTAATATAGAATTTGATTTGATAAAATAGGACAAACCTATGCATTGGATGTAATGAAATATTGCTTTATTGAGTAAACAAACCCAACTTATGTTAATTAGTAATGAGAAAGAAATGTTGATTTGTTTTGTCATGAATTAGTATGCATGAATGAAGATATAATTGATTGTATGAAAAATGTTGGGAATACATTCTTTTGCAAAAATATTTTATGTAAAGTTAATTGAATACCATAAACTTGTTTTGATTGTTGCCATGCTAGTTGAAAAGAAGAGTGCAACCAATGGATTAATTCTATGAACCATATTAGAGTGTTTGCAAATTTGTGATTTGTCAAATGTGTGATATGTAGGAGAATTATTAAAGAATGCTATATTTCGATATATGATTAGAGATATGATGAAAAAGAAAAGAGAAGGAAATAAACTCTTTTTTATGAAGTATGTTGACATATGTCAAAAATACAATTTTTGTATGAAAGGAATTTCTTTGAGACACCCATAATCGATTAAAAAATATGTTTGATTCTTAACACAAATTTTTATTTGTAAGATGTTGGGCATAAACTAGTTTTTTTAGAAAATCATGATTTTAATTTTCGAGTTTGAAAAGAAGTGTAAATTTTGTAAAGAAAGGAAAATCTTTTTTTTTAAAATGAGATATATGCTAAAAATAAGTTTGGACTTGTTGATTACTATTTAAGATTTCCTTTTAGTCCAAAGAGAAGTTTATTCCAATATCCTAAAGGATTGGATTATTGGGTAAACAAGTTTTATTAAAAAGAAACAATTTCAGAAAATTGTGAACAAAAGTATATGAATACAACTTCTAAACAAAAAGCGCACTAGGACTTACTGGTTAGTCAATGCGCACCTTTTATAAGAGATCTTGGGTTCAAATCTTGATAGCCATCTTTTATTTTTTTTTATTTGGTTTTAATAAATTAAGATGTTTTTTTTTTAGTATGAATAAATTCCTATTATGGTTATAAGATAAATGGAAGCTATTAGAGATTATTATGGAAATTTTATTGTCTATTTTAAGAAAGTAAAAATGAGACTTTAAAAAGGGGGCTTTTGATTAAAACTCATACTTTCTTCATATAAAATGAAGTAATAAATATTAAAGTTAATCATAACTTTATTGCATATTTTGAGGAAAATGAAATGGGAAATATTAAGATTGTTTTCTTGTATATTTTGAGATATAAAGAGAGATGAAATTGTGAGTATGAAACTTTGCAGTGAACAAAAACAAAGTATTATTTTTGTGAAGTGATTTTTTTAAGAGAATTATACTTTGATTTTGTTTAAGAAATATTTTAAAGGGAATTGAGATATTGTGATAGTTTGAATTGGTTATAAAATTTCATGTGATGAAATTGTGTTCTTAAAAAGGGAATCCTTTTTGCTTATAAAGACTATGAGTGAATAACTAGATAATGAATAGTGTAAAGACTAAGAAATGATTGCTTTATGGATAAGTGCTAATACAAGACATTAATCATTGTGAATAAGTAGAAGATGAAAATTATATAAGTTTAAGACATGATTAAGAAAGGGTGTGAATACCCATGTTTCTTGTACATGAAAGTTTATGATTTAGAGTTAGTACGACCTCGGTACCGGCATTATTGAAAGAAAGGATTTGAGAAATGATTTGGAGATATGGCCGTGGAGCTATCTCGTATTTGTTGATTATGTCCGGTGGGAGGTAAGACTAATTCTTTGAATGGAAATTATTCATGTCTTGAATTTAAGAAAATTTAGGCACATAAGTGAAGATGTAGTAAACTTAGGGAAACGTAAGTGGGGTGCTCTATATAGTCGGCGGTGGACTCCAAGACTATAGACCCAGTTGGTGGACTGAGGTTGCCCTGTGGGAGACAGATTATTATATTTTAATCCGAGACTATGAGGACGGGTCGGCGGTGGACTCCAAGATCTTGAGTAGTCGGACGGATGGATTTTTGTGTTTACCGTCTCCAATGTATATATATATATATTGGGCTAGAGGGTCACATACGGGACGGTTCGTACGATGTGGAATCTGTTATAACAGCTGGCGGTGGACTCCAAGGCTGGGATTCACATTCGTGGAATAGTCTGAACTTTGTTTTGCTACCGGGTAGTTTTCATGGCGAGGGATCGAGCCCTGTATTGTGAAGAATGTAGGCACTTGCCCTCGGACCTATGTAGTATGGGATGCATAGAATCCGAACAAGTGTGCATTAGTGTCATCCTAGTGTAGAATTGTGTGCATTAGGCATTAAGGCATGACATACACTTATGTTTAGAATAATCACCTTTGGCACTTTAATTGTTCATTCAATCTTTTTGTGATTGTTAAAGTATGAGATCGTTATACTATTCCCGGCATAGAGAGGATAGCCGTGTATAACATTTCGTCAGTTGTAAGTAACTGACGTGCCCACAGATTAACATGCAGGTAATGGACTATTCGCGAAGCTATAAAGTGGATATGCTGGAGCTGTGTTATTTTAAAGATATTGTAAATGTTTTATTGTAAATTTCATTCTTCCGCTGTGTAAAAACCAAGTGTAAAGGAACTCTGATGTATTGTGAATGAAAAGTTTTAAATTCCTTGTAAAATTGTACGAAGTGAAGTAAAGATCCTGTGAAATCTCGAATTTATCCTTATTTGAAATTCGGGGCGTTACAGATGGTATCAGAGCATGCTTCACAAGTAGTACAAGTTTATAAGGAACGATAAAAAGGGACGATAAATTTGGGAACAAGCCAAAAGAGTCCTTCTGTCAACCGGGTGTAAACAACCCTAAGCGACACGGTACTTAAGCGTCTTCGGACCACCGCTAGCTGGGAACCGACTCTTACGGCTAACCCAAGTGAATCAGAACTTGATAGACTAAAGATTTTTTTAGGAAAAGTAGTAAGATCATTGACTATAGTCTAGAACCCGTGACACTTTATTAAGTAGTTACAATATTATTCCTGCGGACACTAGAGTGTGAGTTTCAGTCTATAGAGATTTAAATGTAAGTGATTTACATTTGTGTTGCTCTATGCACTGATATTTTCTTTTTCTTTTGGATGGCTGGAGTCGTGAATGCAGTAGTTATTGACTTTCATTCATGATGTTCTCCTCGTATACATTAATATGAGAGTGTATGCGAGCACATTCTTCCTGGGTATCAGAGTGGCGCAGTGGAAGCGTGGTTGGCTTGGACCGTCATTCATGATACCTTACACACTTCCCTCAAAAATTATTTTGTAGATTTTTTATCATGGTACTTTCTCCGTAGTCAATATTTTTCAAATAAATATTTTTCTTATGTTATTAAATCATTTGAATATTTATTATTTATCAATCTTCCTTAGTCTTGATATTTTAAACTTGTTTTTCAAACTTAAAATTTCGTCTTTCATATATTTATGTCACTTTATGTTTACCCGTTTATATCTACTCTTACTTTATGTATTTTGTCAAGTTGCTGTTTATTAAATTAATATTGCAACCAATATTTTCTTCATTTATTATTTTGAATTTTTCTTATGAAATTTTCTTATGTGCACTCATTTTATATGATTTGATTTATATGATACTATCCTATATATTTTTAACAAGATTGAAATTTTCTTGTTATATAAATATGACCTACCATTTTGTTTCCATTCGGTACTATTATTATTGCATATTTGTTTTGATGTAATCATTTTTACTATTAATCGCTATTCATTACCTTTATAGTTTTACACTTCTTTAATATATTGCATATACTCACTATCTTTTCTCACATTCTTAGTTATTACATATATTTTTCCAATGATTTCTATATATGTCATATAGTTCAATATTCTTATTATACATATCATTTTACCCTCATCTAATTACTACATTAATATTTTTGCATATACTTGTTTATGTCTATTGTCCTAATTTGCTACACTATATAATTATTGCTTTCAATTGTGTTTTCATCTCGTGTATGTGCTTTACACTATTTTGTCTTAATGTTATAAAATATTTTCATCACTACAAAATTTTGTATATTCACAAAGTATTTCAACGTATGCTTTCTATTTATTTTTTCAAATTGTGTGTATAATTATTATAGTTCCCTTACAAACTATTTTATTAATTGATATACAAAGTCATTAATTGATATACAAAGTCATTTTATGTTTTCAACAAAGTCTTATTCCCATTTATTTTTCCAAAATCTTATTCAATGGTCATGTTTTAAATTGCAAATCTTGCGAATTTTCTACCGTTTATTACATCGATAAATTTTTCTAAATTATCGATTGACTATGTTTTCTTCACCATATTATTTTCCGAACTATTTCAAATTAACGACATAATTGACTTTTCCCTTTTATCTAATAACTTACCTAATATTATTTTTGTACAAAAATTTCTCTCAAACTATTCTATCTCTTGTCACATTTCAGTTCTTATGCCATTTTCCTAATTTTCTTGTTCCGTCTTGTAACATCTTAATATTCATAGTTTTCTTATAAAGAGTTTGTCTTGTTTTTCCTTGTTGCGTATACTACATTTATTTTTCTTAAAGTTGCAGTTTTCTAAATACAAATATTTTCTGTGACATGTACAAAATACAATCTTTACTCTAGCGAGTTCCGGGGACGGAACTACTCTAAGGGGGGAAGAGTGTAACACCCCGCAAAATTAAAAATTACAATTTTGCCCCTGGGTGTTACGCACGTATATTTTTGTAATGTTTTTCACTACATATTTTGGATTCGTACTATTTATACATTTTTCCGCATTGATTTCAGTCAACTAAAATATAATATTTCAATCCCTGAGATTTACGTACTTTTTATGTGTTTTGATGCACGTGTTTCCACCACTATGTATAATATTTTCTATAGGTTTAAATTATTTATTTTTATGTATTTAAATCTATTTTATAAAACGAAAATTCATTTTCCCCTTATTTTGATTAAAATGCATTTTTCGATTTTCTGCACGTATGGTGCACGTGCAAATTTTTATTCTCATTTTGCTACTCTCATTTTACTATTTTTAGCATGCATTAGTTTTATTTAGCCTTTCTTTTGATCCATGGACCTATAAACTAAAATGTAGCCCATTAGGAGAGGAGCCCACTAGATAATTAAATAAATTAATTAGTAATGAGCCCATGTAGCAAGCCCACTAGATAATTAAATAAATTAATTAGTACTGAGCCCATGTAGCAAGCCCACTATTAAAATCACATTTTTAGTTAAACATGTACTAATACATGACAAGTTACACATATTAGTACACATTTAGAGTTATAGAAATGTGTTCATATTTGTTTATGCATGTGTGCATGCATACACAAATGTATTTGGACCATTTTTTGGGCAAGGGGAGGAGAAGAGTTGGTAGGTTGAGTTAGTGGAGAGTGGGAAGATGAAGAGATGGAGGTTTTAGGAGTTAGGAAAATGTAAGGTTGCATGAATTAATTTGAAGAGTTATTAGGGAGGGATTTTTGCACTTTAAACCCTTCCAAAATCCTATAAATAGAGTCCCATTTCCTACATTTCTCTTGCACCAAAAACAATATCAAAATAAGTGTAAGAAAAAGAAAGAAAGGAAGAAAAAGAAAGAGAGTAAGAAAGTTATTGTGCTTGGAGGATCTCTTGCTTGGAAAGGAGAAATTGCTAGGAGGAGAAGCCTTACTAGGAGCTAGGAATCTTTGGAGCTAGAAGTGGTGTTCTCTTTTCTTTTCAAGCTTCACAAAAGGTGGGTGTCTCCTACTTTCTAATTTTTTTTGAATGTGCATGTTAATAGAAATGAATGAGTAATATAGAATTTGATTTGATAAAATAGGACAAACCTATGCATTGGATGTAATGAAATATTGCTTTATTGAGTAAACAAACCCAACTTATGTTAATTAGTAATGAGAAAGAAATGTTGATTTGTTTTGTCATGAATTAGTATGCATGAATGAAGATATAATTGATTGTATGAAAAATGTTGGGAATACATTCTTTTGCAAAAATATTTTATGTAAAGTTAATTGAATACCATAAACTTGTTTTGATTGTTGCCATGCTAGTTGAAAAGAAGAGTGCAACCAATGGATTAATTCTATGAACCATATTAGAGTGTTTGCAAATTTGTGATTTGTCAAATGTGTGATATGTAGGAGAATTATTAAAGAATGCTATATTTCGATATATGATTAGAGATATGATGAAAAAGAAAAGAGAAGGAAATAAACTCTTTTTTATGAAGTATGTTGACATATGTCAAAAATACAATTTTTGTATGAAAGGAATTTCTTTGAGACACCCATAATCGATTAAAAAATATGTTTGATTCTTAACACAAATTTTTATTTGTAAGATGTTGGGCATAAACTAGTTTTTTTAGAAAATCATGATTTTAATTTTCGAGTTTGAAAAGAAGTGTAAATTTTGTAAAGAAAGGAAAATCTTTTTTTTAAAAATGAGATATATGCTAAAAATAAGTTTGGACTTGTTGATTACTATTTAAGATTTCCTTTTAGTCCAAAGAGAAGTTTATTCCAATATCCTAAAGGATTGGATTATTGGGTAAACAAGTTTTATTAAAAAGAAACAATTTCAGAAAATTGTGAACAAAAGTATATGAATACAACTTCTAAACAAAAAGCGCACTAGGACTTACTGGTTAGTCAATGCGCACCTTTTATAAGAGATCTTGGGTTCAAATCTTGATAGCCATCTTTTATTTTTTTTTATTTGGTTTTAATAAATTAAGATGTTTTTTTTTAGTATGAATAAATTCCTATTATGGTTATAAGATAAAATGGAAGCTATTAGAGATTATTATGGAAATTTTATTGTCTATTTTAAGAAAGTAAAAATGAGACTTTAAAAAGGGGGCTTTTGATTAAAACTCATACTTTCTTCATATAAAATGAAGTAATAAATATTAAAGTTAATCATAACTTTATTGCATATTTTGAGGAAAATGAAATGGGAAATATTAAGATTGTTTTCTTGTATATTTTGAGATATAAAGAGAGATGAAATTGTGAGTATGAAACTTTGCAGTGAACAAAAACAAAGTATTATTTTTGTGAAGTGATTTTTTTAAGAGAATTATACTTTGATTTTGTTTAAGAAATATTTTAAAGGGAATTGAGATATTGTGATAGTTTGAATTGGTTATAAAATTTCATGTGATGAAATTGTGTTCTTAAAAAGGGAATCCTTTTTGCTTATAAAGACTATGAGTGAATAACTAGATAATGAATAGTGTAAAGACTAAGAAATGATTGCTTTATGGATAAGTGCTAATACAAGACATTAATCATTGTGAATAAGTAGAAGATGAAAATTATATAAGTTTAAGACATGATTAAGAAAGGGTGTGAATACCCATGTTTCTTGTACATGAAAGTTTATGATTTAGAGTTAGTACGACCTCGGTACCGGCATTATTGAAAGAAAGGATTTGAGAAATGATTTGGAGATATGGCCGTGGAGCTATCTCGTATTTGTTGATTATGTCCGGTGGGAGGTAAGACTAATTCTTTGAATGGAAATTATTCATGTCTTGAATTTAAGAAAATTTAGGCACATAAGTGAAGATGTAGTAAACTTAGGGAAACGTAAGTGGGGTGCTCTATATAGTCGGTGGTGGACTCCAAGACTATAGACCCAGTTGGTGGACTGAGGTTGCCCTGTGGGAGACAGATTATTATATTTTAATCCGAGACTATGAGGACGGGTCGGCGGTGGACTCCAAGATCTTGAGTAGTCGGACGGATGGATTTTTGTGTTTATCGTCTCCAATGTATATATATATATACTGGGCTAGAGGGTCACATACGGGACGGTTCGTACGATGTGGAATCTGTTATAACAGCTGGCGGTGGACTCCAAGGCTGGGATTCACATTCGTGGAATAGTCTGAACTTTGTTTTGCTACCGGGTAGTTTTCATGGCGAGGGATCGAGCCCTGTATTGTGAAGAATGTAGGCACTTGCCCTCGGACCTATGTAGTATGGGATGCATAGAATCCGAACAAGTGTGCATTAGTGTCATCCTAGTGTAGAATTGTGTGCATTAGGCATTAAGGCATGACATACACTTATGTTTAGAATAATCACCTCTGGCACTTTAATTGTTCATTCAATCTTTTTGTGATTGTTAAAGTATGAGATCGTTATACTATTCCCGGCATAGAGAGGATAGCCGTGTATAACATTTCGTCAGTTGTAAGTAACTGACGTGCCCACAGATTAACATGCAGGTAATGGACTATTCGCGAAGCTATAAAGTGGATATGCTGGAGCTGTGTTATTTTAAAGATATTGTAAATGTTTTATTGTAAATTTCATTCTTCCGCTGTGTAAAAACCAAGTGTAAAGGAACTCTGATGTATTGTGAATGAAAAGTTTTAAATTCCTTGTAAAATTGTACGAAGTGAAGTAAAGATCCTGTAAAATCTCGAATTTATCCTTATTTGAAATTCGGGGCGTTACAATCGCCGAGCGCATAGGTCGCAGGGTTTGAAAAAGCCCAGGCCCTGCTCGAGGTCGATGTCGAGCCCCCATAGCTTAGGAGAAGTTGTTATGAGTGTAGCTGGAGGGCATCGCCGAGCGTAAAGGTCGCATGGCTTGAAAAAGCCAAGGCCTTGCTCGAGGTCGATGTCGAGCCCCCATACCTGTTCTCGGGTAGATAGTACGAGTGTAGCTGGAGGTCATCGTCGAGCGTATAGGTCGCAGGGCTTGAAAAAGCCCAGGTCCTGCTCGAGGTCGATGCTGAGCCTCCATACCTTAGGAGAAGTTGTTATGAGTGTAGCTGGAGGTCATCGCCGAGCATAAAGGTCGCATGGCTTGAAAAAGTCAAGGTATTGCTCGAGGTCGATTCCGAGCCCCCAAAACTGTTCTCGGGTAGATAGTACGTGTGTAGCTGGATGTCATTGTCGTGCGTATAGGTCACAGGGCTTGAAAAAGCCCAGGTCCTGCTTGAGGTCGATGTCGAGCCCTCATACCTTAGGAGAAGCTATTATGAGTGTAGCTGGAGATCATCGCCGAGCGTAAAGGTCGCATGACTTGAAAAAGCCAAGGTCTTGCTCGAGGTCGATGCCGAACCCCCAAAACTGTTCTCGGGTAGATAGTACGAGTGTAGCTGGAGGTCATCGCCAAACGTATAAGTCGCAGGGCTTGAAAAAGCCCAGGCCCTGCTCGAGGTCGATGCCGAGCCCCCATACCTTACGAGAAGCTGTTATGAGTGAAGTTGGAGGTCATCGCCGAGCCCCTAAAACTGTTCTCAGGTAGATAGTATGAGTGTAGCTGGAGGTCATCGCCGAGCGCATAGGTCGCAGGGCTTGAAAAAGCCTAGGCCCTGCTCGAGGTCGATGTCGAGCCCCCATACCTTAGGAGAGACCTGGAGAAAATAGCCAATTATACACTCGCTATCTCAGTTAGCGACCCTGTTTTCACTAGGGTCGCTAACTGGATTAGCAAGTGGGTCGTTTTGGTAAATACTTTTGAAAGTGGGTCAGTTTGGTAAATACTTTCAAAAAGTGGGTTATTTTGGTAAAAATTCTTAATCACCCTAGGCGGTGAATAGGGTGATTGTACGGAAACTAAATACTTAAATAAAATACGTAAAGTAAATAGATAGAGTTAGAGAAAGCAAACAGAACAAACACAAGAGACAGAGAGATATAACGTGGTTAGATCCCCAAATCTATGTCCACACCACTTACTTGTAGAAATTCTCCGTCACAAGCGTTCCACAATACTTTAAACCCCGTACATTGATTCTCAAAATTCAGGCCAGGAGTCCTATTACACTCGCAGGACTTCTACAAACAAGTCCCGCAAAACTCACCGAAGTGGAAGAAAAGAAAAACTCTTAAGATCTATTTTGATCTTGACTGAAGAAAACAATAAAAGCTCACACACTCGGATCGTTGATTGAATAACTAGTTCAGAAGAATAATAATAGCAAGGGGTGAAGAATACTTAGTGAATTCGCCTCTATTTATAGAGCGAAGAAATGTATATTTTCAAAAATAAAAAGATATTTCCAAAATAGTCAAAACTGTACGAGTACGGTCGACCGCTCTTTTAAGCAGTCGACCGTTCACCTTTTAACTCGAGAGAGAGGTGACCGGTCGACTTACTTACTTTTAAATTATAATGAGCGGTCGACGGTTATGACGGTCGACCGACATATTTTACGGTCGACCGCTATTGTGCAAATTCAACATTTATTTGGCGAACCAATTTTATATTCTTTCTAAATACTAATCAATCAATCATCGACTCTTTACATAGTATTTTCTCACAAAAACATAAATAAATAAATGATCATTGCTGACTTTCTTGAGGATTTGAAGCACATATTTTTTGAGTTGAAATCTTCTTGATTTTTGCAATCTTCTTTGATACATTCCTCTTTTGCTTGATTGTTAATTTTTTTGGCTCTTTATTTTGAATTACCTTCTCTGTAAATCTTGTAGATCTCAACTGAAAATATTAATCTTAATAATACGTTTTGTGCACACCAAACTTAGGGTCAACAAGGTCCATTGAAAATCATAAGTTGTTCTTCTCAATGAAGAAAATCACTAATTTGTCCCCGATGTGCCCATCTCCACATAAGAATTAACCTAAATCAAGAAAAATGTGCCAATGAATAAGAAATCACTCCTCATACGTAGTAATCAAACACTATGCTTTGACCATTAAAGCTAAGTTTGGGAACAAAGTTAAGTTAGGATAAGCGGAGTTATCTCTTATAGCTTTAACAAACTCTAGTTATCCTAAATTTGGTGTTTGGGATTCGTTTTGGAGTTAAGATAACTACAATTATCTTTCCCCAAAACGTGAGAAAAAACCATAGTTATCTAAACTCCATTCTTACCTATGTTTCCTTAACTATGAAGATAACTTTCGTATGACTACCAAAGTTAACATGCTTTGTACCTCCAAAGTTAAAGATAACTTTAGTTATCTAAACATTGTTCCCAAATAGGGCCTAAGTTATATAATTGTAAGCCTAAGTTATATAATTGTAGTTAAATGCAATACACAACCTAATTCTAAGGCATGACACTTCAAATGTATTCACTACCAGCTTCTTCTTCTTCTCTATCCAAGCTTTACAATGAGAAGCATGTAGTAGATACAACCCATTATTTCTAGGCCCAATAGCCTAAATGGATAATTGGTAAATTAATCTACTCCTCGTTTGACCCTAAGGGGGAAACCCAAGAATGGAGTCTTGGGTAATTTAACCATTGATCCATCCCTTTAATTTTCTCAAGTGGGACTATTATTCGAGCGACAACCTCACACAAATAGGTCATTACCATGCATTAGGGGGTATTGGCTCATTATAATTATCATTCATAACCAACATTATCGATAATTTGGTAGATGCACAGTGCAATCACCAAATGACTTTAATATGTTTATACTTATGGGATTATTTTTAATATAAATGTTATTCAACAAATGATTCTCAGTAATAATTTGATAGCTTAGATTATATATAACTACAACGGTTTAAGGGTTGAAGAAGAGTTGAAATAATAGAGAAATTACCTTGGAAAAATTCCAAATTGAGATTTATTCGTTGTTAATTTTGCCACCAAAATTTCAATTCCGAGTTGATCAATGTGGCTTCTTGAGGGAAGAAGAGATTTTATTTTTAAAATATATAGTTGGGAAAATTTGAAGAACGAGATGCTATTTGGGTCCATGAATCCGCATCCGAAAAACCTCTATGAACGTGTTGGGTACATGTTTGATCTATCTTTCACTAAGCCCCATAAGAAGCCCAACCCAATATGACGGTGGTATAAGGCCCAAGTAGCCTAATATACAGTTCCTTGAGAATTTTTTGTGTATCTATATACTACTAGATAACACTTCGGAGCATAGAATGAAGAGGTAGGTCTGGTGATGGAGGAAAACCCTGCAAAGCTTATGGTGCTAATGCCTGCATAATCTATACGATTAAAGACTTTGTTGCCAGTGTCAAGGAAGACACTAAAGGAAAGGGTATGGCTCTAGGCTTTTATAATGACTAGGATTGTACTGTGATCTCAATCATTTAACAAGTGCTAATCATTTAGGCGTTGACGTTATATTTACCAACATCGGTGCCCCTAACCTCCAGTGTAACCTTGACAACTTAATAAATAAATACTGATGGGAGGCTGTTTATGATTGACTTTGCGGGAGATGCTTAAGTGAATCTTTCATGTTTGATTGTTATGTCCTAGCTTACTGCACTATACAAGGGAATTGTATTTCAACCGTGGCATGATTAGGTAAATGTGATAATTCATCTTCTGAGGAGAGAATCAGTTTTCTTTGCGGAAAAAAGCAACAAAAAACCTCTTTTAAATTGAGTAGTAGTTGAAGCTAACTAGCTAAGGCACAACTTCATGCATATATGTAACTCCCTGTTTCAGTTGTACGTATTTTATTACGTGAATTTTTGTACTTCAATTTTCAGATCAGTTTTATTTTTCTCTTTGGACTCTTTATCTAAAGCCAAAATATTTTTCTGATCAGTTCTATAATTTTGTGATTTTTCGACCGGAGTTTAAATACAAACTTTAATCCTGATTAATCCTAATCCTAATCCTAATCCTAATTCTTAATCCAACTGCCAACCTAACTCCTACACCTTATTTTCTTCCTCCCTACACCTTATTTTCTTTCTCCCTACTTCTCCATTTCTGCATATGCCAACCCTCCCCCCCTCATTTTTCTCATTCTACGCCTAACTCTCATTTTTTCTCTCCTACTCTACTGCTTCCACCACCCTACTACTCCTAATTCCCTCTTCCTTCAGTGTCTCCTTTTTCATTTTTCTACACCCCCATCTCTTTCACCCCTTATTTTATACACATGCATGCATGCATGCATGATTCACTCCATTCTTCTTTCTATATATATATACACACACAAGCATACAGACCACCTCATTCCCTTCTTCTCTTCAGTGTCTCCTTTTTCATTTTTCTACACCCCCATCTCTTTCACCCCTTATTTTATACACATGCATGCATGCATGCATGATTCACTCCATTCTTCTTTCTATATATATATACACACACAAGCATACAGACCACCTCATTCCCTTCTTCTCTTCCTTTGCTTTCTTCACACCCGAGAGCCCTTCTCCTTCTCTTCCTCTGCCTTCTTCACACCCGAGAGCTCAAGCAACACCCGAGCTTCACTTGACCGTCCACCTTCGAGCCGACGACTCTATTTTTACGATCCCGTGAACCTCGAAAAATAACCCGACGCCGCACCACCTTGTTGTTGTTGTCACTCACCGTTGCTACCGTTGCTCGCTCGCTACCGTCTTGCCGCCATTGTGCCGCCGTCCGTTGTCGACATTGCTTCTTCTTTCCGTGGTTAACACCACCACCGAAATCGTCACGTTATAAGGCAAGTACCTTGTACACTCTTTTTTTGTTCTCGTACAAGCATTTTTCCTTGGACTCGTGGCAAGTAGTCAAGTTATCATCATGTTTTATTGTCAAACTCCGTTCTAGTCACTTGTTTCATGCTATATCAACTCAAGAGTGAACCGTTAACACATTTCGAATCGTGTTATCGAATATCGAATATTCAACCTTACTATCTCTAAAATTTCTTAACCTTGCACTAAGAAGTAGACCATGTTTCCAATACTGGATTGAAGATTTTCTATGTGAAAATCGTAGCCCATCGAGTCCCGAATCCAGAACATCTTACGGTTTCTCAATCGGATGTATAGATTGTGAGATATCGCGATTTTAGTACTGACATATCATGAATTTCTGAACCTGCACGGGATTACGAACGGTATCTTGTACTGAGAATTTGACCATGTTCCCAATACTGGATCAAGAAATTTTCTACATGAAAATCGTAGCCCTTTGAGTCTAGATATCCGGAACATCCTACAGTTTCTTAATCCGATGTATAGATTGTGAGATATCGCAATTCTAGTATTGTGACTCTGAATTTTCAGAATGCGCGCGAAACATCGAAACCAGCGAAGAATAAATTTGTACGCATAGCTACTGTCTCTAGAATGTATCATGTGAATATGTGAATATGCGTTGGAACCGGAAGAGAGTTTACTTTCTAGAATCTCTGACGAAATCGGATTTGTTTTTCTGTAACAACGGGAAAGTGGATTTGAATGCAGATATGTCAAATTGTCTAAAAATTCATCTATACATTTTTGCATATAAACCCGTTATTTTTCATATTTAATGAACTGAATATATTATTGTTCTTGTAATAATAACTTGCATAGATATAATAGGTTGATAGAATGTATTTTATACCACTTGATAATTCCATAATAACTACTATCGATATATGTACTCGTTTTACGTCTCATGTCCATGATTACTGCCCTTGATATTTTTCTTGACTAAACTATTTGATTACACCGTTCCACTAGTCGTACCAACTGCATGTTCATAATTAATTATAAAGAATAACAAGCCGGGGTTATAAGGGTACGATTTAATAGTGGACAATATAGGGGAGTATACTCGGAAGGGGACCCGTGTTTCCCAAAATAGTGATTCTTGATTCTTGATTCTTGATTCTTGATTACATAATTCTCGATTACATGATTCATGATTACATGTCTTGATACTATCACTGGAAGACTCGAGTACATAATCCTATAGAATTCACTATTTAAGTCTAAACGTCACATGATTGATATGCACCGAACTTGTGGTATGTGACACAGGATTGCGTGCATTAGATAAGTTAATAAAACAGATAAACTTGAGATCTTCACTAAGCATGATTCTTGATTACATGACTCTTCGTTACATGACTCTTGATTCTTGATTACATGATTCTTGATTACATGACTCTTCGTTACATGACTCTTGATTCTTGATTACATGATTCTTGATTACATGACTCTTGATTACATGACTCTCGATCATTGATTACATGATTATCGATTAACTGAGCCTAGGTTATCAGTTGCTTATATCTTGATGTCTAGAATACACTAGTTGTAACACCCCGAATTTCAAATAAGGATAAATTCGAGATTTACAGGATCTTTACTTCACTTCGTACAATTTTACAAGGAAAATTTTAAAACTTTTTCAATAGTACATCAAAGTTCAATTACATCTTAACTTTACACAGCGGAATAATGAAATTTACAATAAATCATTTACAATATCTTTAAAATAAAAGCAGCATCAGCATATCCACTTCATAGCTTCATGTATGGTCCTTTACCTGCATGTTAATCTGTGGGCTCGTCAGTTACTTACAACTGACGAAATGTTATACACGGCTATCCTCTCTATGCCGGGAATAGTATAACGATCTCATACTTTAACAAATCACACAAAAGATTGAATGAACAAGTAAAGTGTCAAAAGTGATTATTCTAAGCATAAGTGTATGTCATGTCTTAATGCCTAATGCACACAACTCTACACTAGGATGATACTAATGCACACTTGTTTAGATTCTATGCATCCCATACTACATAGGTCTGAGGGCAAGTGCCTACGTACTCCACATTGAAGGGTTCGATCCCTCGCCATGAGATTACCCAGTAATAAAACAAGTTTTAGAGTTATTCCACAGATACGGATCTCAGCCTCCCTGGCTAGCCTCCCTGGCTATAATAACAGATCCCAGCCTCCCTGGCTATTATATCGTGAGAATAATCCCGTAAATGCCCCTCTAGCCCCGGTATATACATATTCTTTGGAGTATGGTAAACATCCGTCGACTACCCTAAGTCCCGGATAAAATACAATCCATCTCCTATGGGGCAACCACAGTCCACCAACTGGGTCTATAGCCACGGAGATCCACCGCCGACTATATAGAAGCACCCATTTACGTTTGCACAAGTCTATTACATCTTCACCTAAGTGCCTAATTATTTTCTAGTTCAAGACATGAATATGTTATCACCCTAGAATCAGTTTTACCTCATACCGGATTTGTTCACAAAAATACGAGATCGCCCGATGGCATTATCTCGAAATCAAGTCTCAAAATCTTTCTTTCAAAATTACCGGTAACAGAGGTCTTACTAATTCTAAATCATAAACCTTTCATGTACATGGGTACACATACCCTTTAATAATCATGTCTTAACTCAAAGTATTCTTTATTTTCAAACTATTCACAACTTGGTGTATGTCTTGTTAGCATCATTCAATTCATTCACTATCTTTCTAAGACATCAATTCTTTTCATGAGTCTATGGCATAAATCCAAATCTCTTTTTTGGGAAAAATTAATCACATAAAAGTTCGCGACTACAAACAAGCATATTTACATGATCTCGTCAACAATTAACACATTTACATGACCTTGTCAATTCAAACAATTATAAATAATTTATTTTCCAAACTTTATATGAATTCACACAAACTTTTAATCTCATTTAGCATTCTTACTCAACAAAAGGGATTGTTTATAACAAGATAATCGTGTTACATATTTTTCTTTTATTCAAAGAGTTATTTTTTCAAAATAATAATTTTGGAAACAAAGTGCATTTGCCGCTTTAAAAAATACAAGATAAGAAATTAAATCATTCTTAGTAAGTTCTTTGTGCAACTTAATAAGGAAGAGTGGATAATACTTGTTTCTTTCCAAAGTCAGTAACTTCCATAAATAAGCAGTTTTTGAGAGAAATAAAATAAAAGAAAATGGTGGCAACAAGTTTCGAACCCAACACCTCTTATAAATAGTATTCACTGGCTAACCAATAAGTCCAATTATATTTTCTATTTAGAAGTTGTATTAATGTATTTTTGTTAATACTATTTTGAATTTGGTTTCTTTTAATAACACTTGTTCACCCAATAATCCAATCATTTTCGACATTGGAATAAATCTCACTTTTGGACTGAGATGAAATCAAGAAATAATAATCAAGTAAATTCAAATTTATTTTTATAATCTATCTTCATTTTCAAAAATAGATTTTTCCTTTCTTTACAAAAATTTGCATTTCTTCCCAAACTCGAAAATTAAGGATCAAGTTTCTTAAAACTAGTTTATATCTATCATTATACTAATTAAAATTTGTGTTAAAATCAAACATGTCTCTTAATCAACCATGGATATCTCAAAGAAATTCTTTCATGCAAAAGTTTGTATTTTCAACATATGTCGACATGTAATAACAAAAATTATTCTTCTATTTTCTTTTTCTTTCTTAATCATATGTCGAAATATAGCATTCTTTAACAATTTCTCATACATATCGGGTATTCTAACATTGTTCATAGTAATAATTCTTTAGTTAAACTCTTCTTTTCGATTTACACTTAAACTTGCATTTCTCAAAACTTGAATGAAAAGAAAAATTGTTTAATTTCTCTTATACAAATTGGGAATTTATAGCATGCCAACAAGTCTCAAATCATAAGAATTTTACAAAATCTCTTCCATGAACAAATTATTATTTTCCAAATGTAACAATAAAAAATATACATATGTCAATAATAACAAAATTTTACTTTCTTCTTTCTTAGTCAATAAATCATAAAGCATGTTTATCATATGATATTCATCACTAAAATTCCCACATACTCAACAAGTACAAAAATTGCAATCACATTAACATGATTCATTGTATAAAGAAATTCTTCTTTTTAATTAGCATGATATCACAACAAAATCATCCTCATTCAAAACATGATATACTAGCATAAATTTTATCTTGTAATTCTCAAACAATATCTTCTTATACTACTCTTTTTTTTTGTATGCATATCCTACACTAGAAAATAATGAAATCACCCACTAACACAATGTTAATCTATTTGTCAACATAGCATGATTCACTATTAATCTCACCACAATCATGGTATAGTTATTCTATTTAATCAAAACTACTCATTCACTTTTATTAGCATGTACATTCTAAAAAAATTGGAAAGTAGGAGAACACCCACCTTATTGAAGCTTGAACAATTGAAGGGAGAGATGTGACACTTCTTTTAGTTCCAAGACAACTCCTAGCAATGGCTTCTCCTCCTAGCAAGCTCCCTTTCCTTAGCAATGACTTCCTCTAGCAATTCCTCCAAGCAAAAGGACCCTCTCTCTCTTTCTTTTCTTTCTTTCTTTCTTTCTTTCTATAATGTTTTTGGTGCAAGAAAGATGTAGGAAATGAGGCTCTATTTATAGGGTATGGTTAGGGTCTATTGTGCATAATTTTGCACCTAATAACTCTCCATATTAATTCTTACAACTCTCCACTTTCCTAACTCCTAAAACCCCCATCTCTTCATCTCCCCACTCTCCATGACATAAAGCTCCACTCTTCTCTTTCCTTCATGAAAACCGGTCCCCCCCTTGCCCATTATTTGGTCCAAGTACATTTGTGTGTGCATGCACACATGCACAAACAAATGTGAACATATTTCTATAACTCAAAAATATGTACTAATATTGCAACTTGTCATGTATTAGTACATGTTTAACTAAAAATGTGATTTTAATAATGGGCTTGCTACATGGGCCCATTACTAATTAATTAATTTTAATTATCTAGTGGACTCCTTTCTTAATGGGCTACATTTTAGTTTATAGGCCCATGGATCAAAAGAAAGGCTAAATAAAACCAATGCATGCTAAAAATAGTAAAATGAGAGTAGCAAAATGAGAATAAAAATTTGCACGTGCACCATACGTGCAAAAAATTGAAAAATGCATTTTAATAATAAAAATATAGTTGGGGTATTACAACACTCCCTCCTTAGAATAGTTCCGTCCCCGGAACTACACTTAGGAGCGAGAAACTACTAAGAGAAAAAAAAAAAAAAAAAAAAAAAAAAGAGTCTACAAAAGAAAACTTTGTCGAAGAGTTCGGGATGGTCCTTCCGCATCTTTTCCTCTGATTCCCAGGTTGCTTCTTCAACAAATTGGTTTCTCCAAATGACCTTTACCATGGGTATCGTCTTGTTTCTCAAGACTTTTTCTCGGCGATCCACGATCTCAACGGGACGCTCAGCATAGCTCAAATCCAGTTGCAAGCCCTCAGGCACTTCTGGCAGATGATGACTTGGGTCAGAAACATAACCCCTTAGCATGGACACGTGAAAAACATTGTGAACTTGGGCCAACTCTTCCGGCAGTTCTAACCGATAAGCTGTCTTCCCAATTCTCTTCAGTATTTTGTAAGGTCCAATGTATCTCGGGGCTAATTTTCCTCCTCGCCCGAACCGAATCACTCCTTTAGTCGGAGATACTTTCACAAAGACATGGTCACCTTCGTCAAATTCCAAGTCTCTCCTTCTATTGTCGGCGTAACTCTTTTGTCTGCTTTGCGCATCGACCAGCCTCTTTCTGATCAGCTCAATCTTTTCTGAAGTTTGCTGCACAATCTCTGGTCCAAACAGCTGCCTCTCCCCCACTTCATACCAACAAACCGGAGTCCTGCACTTTCTCCCATATAGGGCTTCATAGGGCGCCATCCCAATGCTTGCCTGGAAACTGTTGTTGTATGCAAATTCCACCAAAGCTAAGTGTCTCTCCCAACTACCACCAAAATCCAGCACACAACACCTGAGCATATCTTCCAGCACCCTGTTGACCCGTTCAGTTTGCCCATCTGTCTGAGGATGGAAGGCTGTACTGAAATCAGTCCTTGTCCCCATAGCCGCTTGTAGACTCTTCCAAAAATGTGAAGTAAAACGCGCATCTCTGTCAGACACTATAGACATCGGGACTCCATGCAATTTCACAATTTCATCCACATACAATTCTGCCAGCTTTTCCATTGACCAAGTAAGTTTCATTGCTAAGAAGTGAGCTGACTTGGTGAGTCTGTCCACTATTACCCAAATGGTATCATTGCCTTTGGAACTCTTGGGTAAACCTGTGATGAAATCCATGCTGATACAGTCCCACTTCCATTCCGGGATGGGTAAAGGCTGCAACAAACCGCCAGGTTTCTGATTTTCTGCCTTGACCTGCTGGCAAACCGCGCACTTGGCCACAAACTCTGCCACATCTCGCTTCATACCTGGCCACCAGAAGTGTAGCTTTATATCCTTGTACATTTTGGTACTCCCAGGATGTACAGATAACAAGGTAGCATGTGCTTCCTGAAGAATACTTTCTTTTAGCTCCGCTACATCTGGCACACAAAGCCGCTCCCCAAACCAAAGTACTGCATCCTTCACTTGAAATTCTGTCAGTCTGCCTAAGCCAACCTGTTCTACCATCCCTTGGATCTCTGGATCCGTCTTCTGGCTGTCCATGATTCTGTCTCTCAAAGTGGGTTGAATCCTCAATTGAGCTAAGGAAGCCTCCACACTATGCAGAACCACTTCGATTCCTGCTCGATCTAGCTCATTCGCTAACCTTTCCTGGGTTGTGATCAACCGAGACAAACTGACCTTTCTGCTAAGTGCATCTGCTACCACATTAGCCTTGCCTGGATGATATTTGATTTCAGGTCGTATGTCCTCCAACACCTCTAACCATCTCCTCTGCCTTAAATTCAAGTCCCTTTGTTGATAAATATACTTCAAGCTCTTATGATCGGTGTACATATTGACTTTTTCCCCGTACACATAATGTCTCCATTGCTTCAAAGCATAGATGATCGCTGCTAGTTCCAAATCATGGGTTGGGTAATTCTCCTCATGTGGTCTAAGTTGCCTAGACCCATAAGCAATCACTCTTCCTTCTTGCATTAGTACGCAACCCAGTCCGCGATGTGAAGCATCGCTGTAGATGTCATACTCAACTCCTGCTCTGGGCAATGCTAAGATAGGGGCGGTAGTCAATTTCTCCTTCAACGCCTGGAAGCTTGCTTCGCATTGCTCTGACCATTTGAAATTCACATTCTTCTTTGTTAGTCCGGTGAGTGGCACCGCTATCTGAGAATACCCTTGAATAAACCTTCTGTAGTATCCGGTTAGACCCAAAAAGCTTCTAATCTCCTTCACCGTGGTTGGTCTTGGCCAGTCTTTAACTGCTTCAACCTTCTGCGGGTCAGTAGCCACTCCCTCCTTAGAAAGGATGTGACCCAAGAAGGCGACTTCGGTTTTCCAGAAGTCACACTTAGACAATTTTGCATATAACTGGTGCTCCTGTAGCTTCTTTAAGACCTCTGTCAAGTGCTTGGCGTGTTCTTCCTCGGACTTGGAGTATACCAAAATGTCGTCAATAAATACAACGACAAAGGAATCGATGAAAGGTCGTAGAACTCTGTTCATCATGTCCATGAAAATAGCTGGTGCGTTTGTGACTCCGAAAGGCATAACTAGAAACTCGTAGTAACCATGCCTGGTTCGGAAAGCCGTTTTATGCACATCATCTTCCTTTACCCGGACCTGATGATACCCAGACCTTAGATCTATCTTGGAAAAGACTGCTGCTCCCTGCAGGCGGTCGAACAAATCATCGATTCGGGGAATGGGGTACTTGTTCTGTACGGTCACCTTGTTCAACTCTCTGTAGTCGATACACATCCTCATAGATCCATCCTTTTTCTTTACTAAAAGAACTGGGGCACCTCATGGTGATGCACTTGGCCTGATGTATCCTTTGCTCAGTAACTCTTCGATCTGCTTCTTGATCTCGTCCTGTTCGACTGGTGCCATTCTGTATGGGGCCTTGGAAATAGGAGCACTTCCCGGTTGAACCGTGATGCTGAACTCTACATCTCTACGAGGGGGAAGCCCTGGTATATCGTCTAGAAATACTACTGGGAAGTCTCGGACAACTGGGATCTGCTTCACTTCTTCTGGAACTTTCTGCTCGGACAATGCTGCTACTATCTGCTTACCCTTCCCCTTGCCTCGGAAAGTAACAACTGGTCCCCCTGGTGCCTTGATTATGACCTCTTTGTCTTTGCACTCGATAGTCGCACTGTAGACTGACATCCAGTCAATGCCAATGATGATGTCAACTCCGAGAACTGCCAGTTCAATGAGATCGATGCCAAAGAGTCTGCCCCCAATCTCGAGATCACACCCCTCATAGTATCGATCGGTTGTCAGGTTCTCTCCTGACGGAGTAGCCACAGATAAAACCTTGCCAGGAAATATTTTTGGCTCAATTTCCAATCTTTTAGCAAAAGAGGGTGACACAAAAGTGTGTGAAGATCCCGTATCAAATAACACCGAAGCTTTTATTCCATTTATTAAAATATTCCCCGTGATCACATGATCCACCTCATCCGCATCGGCTTCTGTCAAGGCAAACACCCGCCCTTGTTTGAACTGTTTCTGCTCTGGCTTGAACTGCCTTTGTTCTGGCCTGAATTGCCTTTGACTTGGTCCCCCCCGCTGAAGCTGAGGGCAATCTGTCTTGAAGTGGCCCTCCTTACCACATATAAAGCATGTCTTGAATGGCTTGGTGCATCCAGTAGCTATGTGGCCCGACTCCCCACATCTGAAGCATGTGGGCACCCTCCCTGTCACTACTATGGCATTGGCCCCAGTTGGCTTGAATCGTTGTGCGGGAGGCTGGTTCCTGTAGTTGCTGGGTCCCGCGGGTCTTTTACCCAAGCTCCAACTGCTCTTCCTGGCTTGCACTGCCTGGAATTGGTTCATGTCTGTCTCTGTTGCAGCGGCCCTTCTGACTAGCTTTTCAAACCTCCGAATGCCTAGAGGTATCATCCTTGATCTTAGACTGGGCCTCAGACCTTGCTCGAACTTGCGGGCCTTCTTAGACTCCTCCTGAACCATCTCTGGTGCATATCGGGAAAGTTGATTAAACTTGGTTACATATTCCCTCACCGTCATATTACCTTGTTGTAAGCTCAAGAACTCCATGGCTTTCTTTTCTTGTACATCTAGTGGAAAGTAATGGCTCCTGAACTCTTCCAGGAATTCTTCCCATGTCAGTTGCACATTTCCCAAGTTTCTTTTCAAGGATTGCCACTACACACTCGCATCCTTTTCGAGCTGAATGGTAGCCAATTTCACTTTGCTAGCTTCAGGGGTTTCAAGCACTTCGAAAATTGTTTCGATCTGTCGAACCCAGTCATCTGCAGCATCGGGGTTCGTCTGTCCTCCAAATACCGGCGGCTTCATTCTTTTGAATGCTTCCACCAGTTTGATGGCCTCAGGTATCTGGATAGCTGGTCCCGGTCCTCTGTTTTGAGGGATATTAGCAGCGAGGGCATTGAGGGTCTGGTACACCCGAGCCATTTCCGTTTCCAAATCCAATCCATTTTCCCCGCTGAAGCCTTCACCATTTCCAATTCTTCGTGCCATTTCTGAGTCATAAAATTCTTCGTTAATCATCACAAATAACATAACAGCAAGATTGTATTCTTTATTCAGAGATAAAACCTTTTTTTTTTAACATTTCCATTACAATTGCTTAAATAAAAGATATCCTAGATTCTACGGTTTTTCTTGGCTTCTCTGAGCTCTTCCCGCAGATCTTGGACTTCCTTTCTTATGTTTTCAATCTCGTATGGTCGCTTTTCTTTATCCTTGTCGCGTCGTTGGGTCTTCTTGAGCTCGTATATCAGGTGGTTTAGTTTCCAGACGCGTACTTTATCCTGTGCCAGGCGTGATTCCAAGTAGTTAACCTTCCTCTTTTGTGCATCCAGTTCTCGACGAAGGGATGCAACGAGGTTATCTGGGTGATCCGGTATAAATTCCTCGTCTGGGGAGTCTTCGGGAGAGTCAGGTGGTGGCGGAGTAATTTCCCTGGACTCGGGAAACTCTTCATCCTCTATCTCGAAGGGTTCTTCTTCTTCTTCCTCCTCCGGGTCTTCTTCTTCCTCTGGGTCCTCTTCCTCCATTGGTTCTTCTTCTAAGTCCTCAGGGTGGACAAACCAAGGAAGTTCGTTCTGGTTGGCCATCTTATAACAAGGGGAAAAAGTTATTTTACAAAGCAATATGAGTCTCATTCTATAGGTTGAACTCACACTCTAGTGTCCGCAGGAATAGAATTGTAACTACTCACTAAAGTTTCATGGGTTCTAAACTATAGTTAATGATCTTATTACTTTTTCTAAACAATTCTTTAGTTTATCAAGTTCGGATTCACTTGGGTTAGCCGTAAGAGTCGGTTCCCAGCTAGCGGTGGTCCGAAGACGCTTAAATACCGTGTCGCTTAGGGTTGTTTACACCCGGTTGACAGAAGGACTCTTTTGGTTTGTCCCCAAATTTATCGTCACTTTTTATCGTTCCTTATAAACTTGTACTACTTGTGAAGCATGCTCTGATACCATCTGTAACACCCCGAATTTCAAATAAGGATAAATTCGAGATTTACAGGATCTTTACTTCACTTCGTACAATTTTACAAGGAAAATTTTAAAACTTTTTCAATAGTACATCAAAGTTCAATTACATCTTAACTTTACACAGCGGAATAATGAAATTTACAATAAATCATTTACAATATCTTTAAAATAAAAGCAGCATCAGCATATCCACTTCATAGCTTCATGTATGGTCCTTTACCTGCATGTTAATCTGTGGGCTCGTCAGTTACTTACAACTGACGAAATGTTATACACGGCTATCCTCTCTATGCCGGGAATAGTATAACGATCTCATACTTTAACAAATCACACAAAAGATTGAATGAACAAGTAAAGTGTCAAAAGTGATTATTCTAAGCATAAGTGTATGTCATGTCTTAATGCCTAATGCACACAACTCTACACTAGGATGATACTAATGCACACTTGTTCAGATTCTATGCATCCCATACTACATAGGTCTGAGGGCAAGTGCCTACGTACTCCACATTGAAGGGTTCGATCCCTCGCCATGAGATTACCCAGTAATAAAACAAGTTTTAGAGTTATTCCACAGATACGGATCTCAGCCTCCCTGGCTAGCCTCCCTGGCTATAATAACAGATCCCAGCCTCCCTGGCTATTATATCGTGAGAATAATCCCGTAAATGCCCCTCTAGCCCCGGTATATACATATTCTTTGGAGTATGGTAAACATCCGTCGACTACCCTAAGTCCCGGATAAAATACAATCCATCTCCTATGGGGCAACCACAGTCCACCAACTGGGTCTATAGCCACGGAGATCCACCGCCGACTATATAGAAGCACCCATTTACGTTTGCACAAGTCTATTACATCTTCACCTAAGTGCCTAATTATTTTCTAGTTCAAGACATGAATATGTTATCACCCTAGAATCAGTTTTACCTCATACCGGATTTGTTCACAAAAATACGAGATCGCCCGATGGCATTATCTCGAAATCAAGTCTCAAAATCTTTCTTTCAAAATTACCGGTAACAGAGGTCTTACTAATTCTAAATCATAAACCTTTCATGTACATGGGTACACATACCCTTTAATAATCATGTCTTAACTCAAAGTATTCTTTATCTTCAAACTATTCACAACTTGGTGTATGTCTTGTTAGCATCATTCAATTCATTCACTATCTTTCTAAGACATCAATTCTTTTCATGAGTCTATGGCATAAATCCAAATCTCTTTTTTGGGAAAAATTAATCACATAAAAGTTCGCGACTACAAACAAGCATATTTACATGATCTCGTCAACAATTAACACATTTACATGACCTTGTCAATTCAAACAATTATAAATAATTTATTTTCCAAACTTTATATGAATTCACACAAACTTTTAATCTCATTTAGCATTCTTACTCAACAAAAGGGATTGTTTATAACAAGATAATCGTGTTACATATTTTTCTTTTATTCAAAGAGTTATTTTTTCAAAATAATAATTTTGGAAACAAAGTGCATTTGCCGCTTTAAAAAATACAAGATAAGAAATTAAATCATTCTTAGTAAGTTCTTTGTGCAACTTAATAAGGAAGAGTGGATAATACTTGTTTCTTTCCAAAGTCAGTAACTTCCATAAATAAGCAGTTTTTGAGAGAAATAAAATAAAAGAAAATGGTGGCAACAAGTTTCGAACCCAACACCTCTTATAAATAGTATTCACTGGCTAACCAATAAGTCCAATTATATTTTCTATTTAGAAGTTGTATTAATGTATTTTTGTTAATACTATTTTGAATTTGGTTTCTTTTAATAACACTTGTTCACCCAATAATCCAATCATTTTCGACATTGGAATAAATCTCACTTTTGGACTGAGATGAAATCAAGAAATAATAATCAAGTAAATTCAAATTTATTTTTATAATCTATCTTCATTTTCAAAAATAGATTTTTCCTTTCTTTACAAAAATTTGCATTTCTTCCCAAACTCGAAAATTAAGGATCAAGTTTCTTAAAACTAGTTTATATCTATCATTATACTAATTAAAATTTGTGTTAAAATCAAACATGTCTCTTAATCAACCATGGATATCTCAAAGAAATTCTTTCATGCAAAAGTTTGTATTTTCAACATATGTCGACATGTAATAACAAAAATTATTCTTCTATTTTCTTTTTCTTTCTTAATCATATGTCGAAATATAGCATTCTTTAACAATTTCTCATACATATCGGGTATTCTAACATTGTTCATAGTAATAATTCTTTAGTTAAACTCTTCTTTTCGATTTACACTTAAACTTGCATTTCTCAAAACTTGAATGAAAAGAAAAATTGTTTAATTTCTCTTATACAAATTGGGAATTTATAGCATGCCAACAAGTCTCAAATCATAAGAATTTTACAAAATCTCTTCCATGAACAAATTATTATTTTCCAAATGTAACAATAAAAAATATACATATGTCAATAATAACAAAATTTTACTTTCTTCTTTCTTAGTCAATAAATCATAAAGCATGTTTATCATATGATATTCATCACTAAAATTCCCACATACTCAACAAGTACAAAAATTGCAATCACATTAACATGATTCATTGTATAAAGAAATTCTTCTTTTTAATTAGCATGATATCACAACAAAATCATCCTCATTCAAAACATGATATACTAGCATAAATTTTATCTTGTAATTCTCAAACAATATCTTCTTATACTACTCTTTTTTTTTGTATGCATATCCTACACTAGAAAATAATGAAATCACCCACTAACACAATGTTAATCTATTTGTCAACATAGCATGATTCACTATTAATCTCACCACAATCATGGTATAGTTATTCTATTTAATCAAAACTACTCATTCACTTTTATTAGCATGTACATTCTAAAAAAATTGGAAAGTAGGAGAACACCCACCTTATTGAAGCTTGAACAATTGAAGGGAGAGATGTGACACTTCTTTTAGTTCCAAGACAACTCCTAGCAATGGCTTCTCCTCCTAGCAAGCTCCCTTTCCTTAGCAATGACTTCCTCTAGCAATTCCTCCAAGCAAAAGGACCCTCTCTCTCTTTCTTTTCTTTCTTTCTTTCTTTCTTTCTATAATGTTTTTGGTGCAAGAAAGATGTAGGAAATGAGGCTCTATTTATAGGGTATGGTTAGGGTCTATTGTGCATAATTTTGCACCTAATAACTCTCCATATTAATTCTTACAACTCTCCACTTTCCTAACTCCTAAAACCCCCATCTCTTCATCTCCCCACTCTCCATGACATAAAGCTCCACTCTTCTCTTTCCTTCATGAAAACCGGTCCCCCCCCTTGCCCATTATTTGGTCCAAGTACATTTGTGTGTGCATGCACACATGCACAAACAAATGTGAACATATTTCTATAACTCAAAAATGTGTACTAATATTGCAACTTGTCATGTATTAGTACATGTTTAACTAAAAATGTGATTTTAATAATGGGCTTGCTACATGGGCCCATTACTAATTAATTAATTTTAATTATCTAGTGGACTCCTTTCTTAATGGGCTACATTTTAGTTTATAGGCCCATGGATCAAAAGAAAGGCTAAATAAAACCAATGCATGCTAAAAATAGTAAAATGAGAGTAGCAAAATGAGAATAAAAATTTGCACGTGCACCATACGTGCAAAAAATTGAAAAATGCATTTTAATAATAAAAATATAGTTGGGGTATTACATTAGTTACAGTTATTACTTACATGGTCATATTGTCTCAGTTCTTTGCTTTCTTCTATATTGTATTTGTACTTCTACTTCTTGTTTCTTCCATGTTATATCTTGTTATATTACCCCTTTTACTGCTTGTTGCTGCTTGCTGCCCGAAACTTGCTCTAATGGGAACTTTTCTATTTTTCTTTGAGTTAATAATTATACAGGTACTGATGGATCCGACGAGCAGACTCTCTAGACGATCGTTGCTGCTTCCTTACCACTTCATGTTATTTTTCTTTCAGCCGCTATTTTATCTAGTTGTTATAGCGAACTGTTTATCGTACTGTTTTAATTATGGCACAATGTATTTTCGGGCAACTTGACCCGATGTTTATGCATTATATTGATGGTGGTTATTTTATTTTCAGCTCATGTGATCATTATATTTGTCTGCGTAAATGTGTTATAAATATCTTGCTGAGCTTATAATTGTACAACTTATGGATGATGTATATCATTCGCTGGACCTCAGTTGCGTGCCCGTATTTCCGTATAGTGGGAAGCGGGGCGTGACAGGTTTTTAGTGGTATCAGAGCCTAGGTTCGAACCATGTTAAGCTCAACGAGTATGCGCACCGCATTGATCACATGAACATTTAAATAACCCAGATAATGACCTTACTCGATTTTGCAAAATATGGTTCGTGGAGGATCTTCAACTTCACGACCCAGAGATGCACTGTCGGAGAACGCTGCAGTTCTCCGAGCAATGCAGCGAATGATGGAGCTCCAGCAGGAACAAAACTAGCTGATGAGAGGCAGTTTAGAAATAGCCCAAGAAGCTGCCAACCGAGCTGAACCAATCCTAGGAGCATTACCGCCAAGGCCTGGCACCGTGTCAGATTTCATGAGACTGCGTCCGGAGAAGTTTGCAGGAACTGAGTCACCACTGGAAGCTGAACAGTGGCTAATTAGGACTGAGCAGTTGCTACAGGCCGCACGAATCTCTGATGTGGACCGTGTGGATGTAGTCACCATTCATCTAGCAGACATTGCCCACATCTGGTGGAAGGCGGAGACCGAAAGATTAGAGAAGCCTATCACTTGGGCCACCTTCGCCGAAAGCTTTTTAACTAAGTTTTTCCCTAGCGTTACCAAAGTAGAGATGGAGCGTCAGTTCATTTCTCCATCCCAAGGAAAGCGGTCAGTTGATGAATATGCCGCAGAGTTCACTCGGCTGAGCCGTTTTGCATCAGCCATGGTAGCAAATGATGAGGATAAGGCCCGACGATTCTTGTTAGGTTTGGACTATGATATTCAGGATTGTCTAGCTGCCTACCAGCACCGTACCTATGCTGCCGTGCTTGATGCTGCAAGGATTCAAGAACAAACCCACCGGAGGAGGAACGCCGCTCAGCGGGCAATACAACCTATCGCCGTCATAAGGTCATCGGGAGGGCCGATACGAAGGCCAGTTCAGACCCCAATGATTAGAACACTACCCTACTCACCAGTTGCTATGAAGAAGAACCTGGAGTGTGACTATTGCCACAAGATTGGCCATGTATGAAGGGACTGTAGGGCTGCTAACTGCCTGTGCCTTGCATGCGGAGCAAACGACCACATGCTCCGAGATTGTCCGAGGAACAGGTATGGTGCACCAGCTGGAGGATCCACACAACAGGGACCACCAGCTCGTAGTCTGGGTAGGCTACCGCTTCCACCACAGAGGCAAGTTTATGATCAGAGGAACATAGCTCCTAGGGGAGGCCAGACTGGAGGACGTGGTCAGACCTACAATCTGACGGTAGAAGAGGTAGAGACTGCCGAAGGAGTAGTTGCAGGTATTCTTACATTTGAGTCATATTCAGTTCTTGCATTTTCTTTCATTTTGCATTCTTCTTTATTCTTTATCTCATTATTGTGACTCTGAATTTTCAAAATGCGCGCGAAACATCGAAACCAGCGAAGAATAAATTTGTATGCATAGCTACTGTCTCTAGAATGTATGATGTGAATATGCGTTGGAACCGGGAGATAGTCTACTTTCTAGAATCTCTGACGGAATCGGATTTGCTTTTTTCTAACAACAGAAAAGTGGATTTGAATGCAAATATGTCAAGTTGTCTAAAAATTCATCTATACATTTTTGCATATAAACTCGTTATTTTTCATATTTATTGAACTGAATATATTATTGTTCTTGTAATAATAACTTGCATAGATATAATAGGTTGATAGAATGTATTTTATACCACTTGATAATTCCATAATAATTACTATCGATATATGTACTCGTTTTACGTCTCATGTCCATGATTACTGCCCTTGATATTTTTCTTGACTAAACTATTTGATTACACCGTTCTACTAGTCGTACCAACTGCATGTTCATAATTAATTATAAAAGAATAACAGGCCGGGGTTATAAGGGTACAGCTTAGTAATGGACAATATAGGAAAGTATACTCGGAAGGGGGCCCGTGTTTCCCGAAATAGTGATTCTTGATTCTTGATTCTTGATTACACAATTCTTGATTATATAATTCTTGATTACATGATTCATGATTACATGTCTTAATACTATCACTGGAAGATCCGGGTACATAATCCTATAGAATTCACTACTTAAGTCTAAACGTCACATGATTGATATGCACCGAACTTGTGGTATGGGACACAGGATTGCGTGCACTAGATAAGTTAATAAAACAGATAAACTTGAGATTTTCACTAAGCATGATTCTTGATTACATGACTCTTCGTTACATGACTCTTGATTACATGACTCTTGATCCTTGATTACATGATTATCGATTAACTGAGCCTAGGTTATCAATTGCTTATACCTTGAAGTCTTGAATACACTAGTTATAGTTATTACTTACATGATTATATTGTCCCAGTTCCTTGCTTCCTTCTATATTGTATTTGTACTTCTACTTCTTGTTTCTTCTATGTTATATCTTGTTATATTACCCCTTTTACTGCTTGTTGCTACTTGCTGCCCGAAACTTGCTCTAACGGGAACTTTTCTATTTTTCTTTGAGTTAATAATTATACAGGTATTGATGGATCCGACGAGCAGACTCTCTAGACGATCGTTGCTGCTTCCTTACTACTTCATGTTGTTTTTTTTTCAGTCGCTATTTTATCTAGTTGTTATAGCGAACTGTTTATCGTACTGTTTTAATTATGGCACAATATATTTTCGGGCAACTTGAACCGATGTTTATGCATTATATGGATGGTGGTTATTTTATTTTCAGCTCATGTGATCATTATATTTGTCTGCATAAATGTGTTATAAATATCTTGTTGAGCTTATAATTGTACAGCTTATGGATGATGTATATCATTCGCTGGACCTCAGTTGCGTGCCTGTATTTTCGTATAGTGGGAAGCGGGGCCTGACAATATACTTCATTCTCATATCACACATTTGCAAGCAGCTGCTGGATTAAGTAGCAGAGGCTCACCAACTAATGGAGATCAGTGCCCATATTGGAAAGATTCTCCAACTTCCATGATCAACAAGGATACTTAAGAAAACACATAATTAATTGACAGAAGTTTCATAGCTTCTTTGTAAGAATATATACAATAATCCCATTTGCTATAACCTGTGAATTGTCGAATAAGTGTATGACATAGTAATTACTGTATAAAAGCTTAAAGGAAAAAAAAAATTATGACTGTTTTTTTATCGTTAAATGGTGGGTAAAAACCTCCCGTGTTTCATTAAAGAGAATTTAACAAAACATACAACCAAAAATAAGACTTATGAAGTTCACATCCCAACAGGCTGGGTTCTGGAACTCATACACCCCCAACCAGCAAACAAAAAATACAACGAAATCTAGTACTACTCATCGGCCACCCTCGCCAGAACAACTTTCTCGTGCCAATTTGGGCTCACTCTCTCACTCAGTTTCTTGCTTGTACACTGTTTATCCTCTCCAACTATCATACGCTCTCCCTCGTCGCCCCTAGTAGTGACTCAAATGACTAGTCTAAGTACCATATTAGAGACACCGCAGGCACTCCGCCAATCTGACAACTCCATGTCAAGATTGAGTCCTCGTTCTCATCCCCTCGCTTCACCCTCGATGGCTCTCACTGCAACCTCGCAACGAGGATAGACGTCGCACCTGACCCCTGCGAGCCCTCTGACATGAAAGAAACCACAGACACCCCTCACTTTGACCAACCAAGGTCAAAGTAGAACCCAAACTATGAAATTGCCTGACAATCGTCGCCTACACCAACTAGGATATATTTTTTTGTTAATTATAAGTCGGTTGTAATTTGGGTATTAGGGACAAATTTGGATCTTAGGGGCTCCACCGCTCAACTCAAATTTTAAAACTCAATTTGAAATTCAAATCTCCCCCCTACCGCAGCACTCCTAAAAAACTATGACTGTTGACGCAGCGGAACAAAATAAATGATACAATGCATTGCATGGTGTATTATTTATAAGCATTCAAAGCGGAAAGGAATTGTGTTGCAAACGAAAAGGGCTTTCGGCTACAACTCTTAGAGTTTCCATTTTCAAATGAGAAGAGAAACATCCACGGAACTCCGCTCTCCTCTGGGGAATGTGTTCGTTAAACACTTTCTAGCTTAACTCGTACTTAGAAACTCTGAGATCAGATGATGTGGTGGTTGCGTTCGACCCCAATACTAATGCCCTTTACGCCCTCCTTTACCTCTGTCACACCCCGCTTTCCATTATACGGAAATACGGGTACGCAACTAAGGCCCAACGAATGATGAGTACATCATCCATAAGCTGTAACAGTTTAACTTAACAATATAAAATATGACAATAACTACGCATGCAATAAAATATCACATAAAGTGATTAGCATTTTGGAGTATATTTTAAGTTGGACGTGTCTTTAATAAGTTTGTTAGTCATGTTTTATTAGAGTTCGTTTGTATTTCAAAGCTTTTAGATTTCAACTAGTCCTATGTTGTATCTTTTAAGTAAACCTACCTTAGTTTTTTTGGTTTTTTTGCACTAAGGGAAGTTAGTTCATGGAGTTAGTAAATTTTGCTTAGGGTGTTTTGTTATTATTAGATGAGACTATTTGGTTAACATAACCTTAGGCTAATCGTTTTCAGCATGGGTACTGATCCTGATTTGTCATGATTGTTATAAAGAAAGTCTAGGTTAGCCTAAGTGGTTAAATTGTCCTACATGAGCCTAGAATCTAGTGGGTTGCTCTCAGAGTGGCTATTAGTTCATTGGTTTCTATGGTTTGTCCTTATTACTTATAGTTATTAGGGGTGTTTGAGTTGAATCATTTGTACATGCTTTAGGGTATTGTGAGAATCAAAGGAAGTTAATCATAAGAATCCTAAGTGTAGGTTTTTGAACATGAGAAACGCACAAGGGGCATCTTGTACGACTTACAACTAAAGCTCCCGAACTCGAATGGGACGTTTCTGAGTTCGTGTCAAAGCTTAGTATGTTGACTAAAGATCGAAGAAGTCCAAATAGACTTGGGTGAATTGCTGGACAGCAGACCAATTAGTCCTTTAACTGTTGTCCAGTGCTGAAATCATCACTGCACAATGATAAGAGCGGTCACATATAGAGTTCTCGATTTTTTTTTGCAGCAAAGCAAAATCGGTAGCAATCCAGAGAGGTGGGTTACGTTCTCGAGTAGTTTCATCAGCTTCCAGTACTAGGGTTGGCCAGAAAGCATGATGAAGTAGAGAGTTGTCGTTTTGTGACCTATGTTAGCATGCTTTTGTCATGTGAGTCTAAGTTATAGGCTTTTGATTGTGTTATAGTGCGTGGCAGGTTTGTGTGTTATACTACATGTTGTAATTTGTATGTTATGCTGGTTGGGTGAACAATACCATTATTGTACGGTTTTAAGAATGGTCATTTTAATTTCTCGTCCATTTGTTTGTTTCCAACAGAAAGCTATATTGTTTTATTTGTAAAAAATAGTATTTTTCGATAGATTTTGTAAAAGAAAGGATTTTGGGTGTGAATTAGGTTTTCTTAATCAAGATAAGATATTTTTTAGTTTTGTAATGGAAAAGATAAGGTTTTTAAATAAAGAAAGTTGGTTACTTTAAAAATCAGTTAGTTAGGTATTTAGAGCAAAAGGTTGGTCCTTTGGGAAAAAGATCAAACCTTGTTTCATCCAAAAAGATTTGGGATTTTATTAGTAAAAAGAAGTTACTTTTGTCAGCGAAAATCGGGACCTTTGATAAAGTTGGGATTTTTTTGGGGAAAAAGGTGTTATCTTTATTGGAAAAAATCAGTTTTTTTTATATAGAAAGGGGAGACAATATTACAACAATTTGTTAACCGTCTATTGTAAAGATTATGCCCTAAACATATTTTATTTGTGAGGGTCACCCATTGCTTGTCCAATTGAGAAGAACAAGTTGATTAAGGGATCTCTTGGTATAGTTGCATAGATATAGGTAGAAGATCTATGATCCATGTGTTTTTCAAACATTAAAAAATCATCTTTTTCCAACATAAAGTCGCTGTTTTTATTAGAGAAAAAATTCATTTGAATTGTAATCATAAAAAGATTGCATTTGTACTACCAAACAAATATGCATATATGGTAATATTCATAGAAAATTAAGTTTAAATATGCACGGGCACACACGTGCATCATCCCCCACCTCTAAGCATGTACAAAATAATTCATGAAACGATTGCCTCAAACTCATCAAGATTGCAACATTATGCCATATTCCAAGATAGATATCAAACAAACATAGTAAAAGACTATTTTTTATCCACAAAAAATCAAATTCCAACCATCAATTATTGAATTTTCCCCATCACATAATTATTCAAAACATCAAGGCATACATAATTTGTTCCTGTAATCAATTAATATCAACCGTAACACATGACAAAAACCGAAAAAAAAATGATGATGAGTAGTAGGGGGGTTGTCGGGATACCGAAGCTAGGGAGGCTCGAGTACGGTCTTGGTGGTGGCCGGCAAGTGGGGTGGTGTTGGCATCAGATCAGCGCGCAAGGAGGCCAAGGGGGCGTTGGTGGTGGCTGCTGTTGTTGTTGCTCTTGCTGTGTTGCTTAGGAGGCCGGGATTGAGGATTTTTTCCCCCGAAACAGGTCTCTTTTTAAAACTAATTCTCAAAATATGTCTGTCCTCATAGGCCGCAGTACCGAACTGTAGCATTTTCAATAACGAACATGTCATATAATGCTAAACTCCGATACTTTGGAAAAAACAATTTCCTAAATGTATATGTGAGAAATATGAGGCCGCGGTTGGGTACTGCGGCCTTGATATAATATAGGCCGCAGTCCACAATCGCGGCCTCAGTTATATGCTAAAAATTGGGTCATACGAACCATACAACTGCGGCCTCGTATTTTTCACATTTTACACTTATAATTTTTTTACAAGTATCGGAGTTTAGCATTATATTGGATGCATCGTTATCGAAAAGACCGCAGTTCAGTACTGCGGACTATGAGAACATATCTATTTTTGAATTTAGCTTCGAAACATAGCTATTTTGGGAATTAGTTTCAAAAGGAGACCTATTTCGGGAAAAAAAAGTCTTAAAAAGTTGGGAGAGATGGGTTAGGTTTTTTCCCTCCAAATAGGCCACTTTTTGAAACTAATTTTCAAAATATACCACTTTTGAAACTAATTTTGAAGATAGATCAGTCGTCATAGGCCGCAATTGTGAACTGTGGCATGTTCGATTGCGCCCTCTTCAAAATTGTGTTTTTTCTAAGGTCAACTGCAGTCTTAGTTCATTTCATATTTGGGCTAGAGAGACATTGAGACTTAGACAAATTTTTCTAAATAAAAATGACTAAATATAGGCCGCAGTTGGGAACTGCGCCCTAAATATAACAGAGGTCGTAGTTGAGAAATGCGGCCTCAGTTATAATTTTATTTTATTTTGAGATGAAGGGAAAAAATTATAACAGAGGCCGTAGTTCCCAACTGCGGCCTCTATTATATTTAGGTCGCAGTTGGGAACTGCGGCCTATATTTAGCCATTTTTTACTTAGAAAAGTTTGTCTAAGTCTTCAAGTCTCTATAGCCCAAATAGGAAATGAACTAAGCCCGCAGTTGAGAACTGCGGCCTCGAAAAAAAAATGAAGAGGCCGCAGTTGGGAACTGTGGCCTCACAATCGAACAGGCCGCAAATCGCAACATATTACTGTTGTCGTTATTTTCAAGAGCGACAACAGTTCAAATTTCTATTTTTTCATAACTGTGTATTCTTTGCAACTGTTGTCGTTGTTCGAAATAACGACATCAGTTAATTTCATGTCGTTATTGACAACAACGATTGTGGAAACAGAGAGTTTGGCAGAGATCATGTTTGGAATTTAAAAAATTCTAACCTTAATGTCGTTGTCCCAAAGAACGACATGATAGAACAGTTGTCATTCTCAAAAACAGCGGCAGCAGTAGGAAGAAATAAATGAATTTGTATAAGTAATAATTTGAACTGTTGTCACTATTCCAAATAACGACATCAGTTATTTTCATGTCGTTATTGATAATAACGACTGTGGACACAGAAAGTTTGGCAGAGAAGTTTTTTAGTTGGAAAAAATAGAATAACTGATGTCGTTGTTCCAAGAAACAGCATAAGTTGAACTGTTGTCATTATTGAAAATAGCGGCAACGAGTTTTATAAAATATCGAAGAGTTTATGCATGTTTTGAACTGATGTCGTTGTTGGGAATAACTTTACAGGTATCTGATGTCATTATTACCAATAACGACATCAGTTATTTTAATTTCACATCAAAACATGCACATGCTTTAGGTGCTTTTCTTCAAATATCAGACTTCAATTTCTCAAACAATCAATGCTATACATTCGGAACGACAACAATTTTTCCAAACAATCTTTATCAATAAGTTTGCAGGAATACTCATCATCGTAGACAATTGTAGAATACCAAATATACGACAACACAATATTCCACAACGAAGAAGATCACATTTATCCCAAATTAAACCAAAGTTTACAACATCAAGTTCACAAACTTCCGCACCCTCAATATAATTTGCATCAAGTACACATTTATAAAAGTTCACTCCTATTGGGCACGTACACAGTTAGAAAATCACACAAAACACTACACTTACAAACTAGGCGTGTGTGTTGCGGCTTGCTCCTCTTTCGAGATAAGACTCTCCTCCTCCGTTCTACAATATCCTATGTTGCAAGTATATGAAGGCCAACCTCCTCTTCATGCTCAGCATCTGTTTCTACAATCTCTTGTGATTGTAATTAAGAACCCTCTCTCGGCCGATTTACACTCTTCCGCTGTTGTCCATGTAAAGATGATGATTCCATTTGTCTTGATTGGGTTTTTCTTGGTGGTTGGGGAGATTAAGCATGTCTTGGTGTTTGAGAGGGAGGTTGAGCTCGTCTTGGTGGTGGTGGAGGAGGTTGAGTTGTAGCTTGTGTTGGTTCTTGTAGCGCCCCGAATTTCCAATATAATATCTCAGATATATGTGGCACAATTCTCAGCATCTACCTCAATGTAATAGTAAACATAGCCAAACACATATAAGAAAATTTTCAACTTTTATTACATCAATTTTATACAAAGCACAGTGGAAAACAGAACTCCTTGAATTATATTTTCTTTTACAATACATTCTTTTACAATTTGCATAAGTCACATATCATTCTACCACATGCATCCAAATCCTAAGCTATATGTACCTACCTGTAAAACATGAGGTTAGAGATAACCCTAACCCCCAAAACTACAGGGTCAACCATAACGGTGTGAGTGACATCAAAAGAAATGTAACATAAATAAAACATAAGGAATAAAGTCATAATCAACACATACCAACAGTAGTAACGAATGGAATATGAAATAACAATAAATAAAACATGAAAACATTAAGTGAACTAGACTAAGTGTCAAGTGTAGGAAAACAGAAAATAAACATGCATAAAATCAAGTCAAAAAAACACAAATGCAATATGATGACTCTCTAATGCATACTTGTCGGATTCTATGCATTCCATACTACATAGGTCCGGTGCAAGCCCTTATCGTTCTCCACTTTATAGGGTTAGATCCCTCATTATGCCACTAATCCCACTACAGTGATAGAACAAGATCCAGATTACTCCGCAAATATACCTGATAATCCTCGCGCGCAAGCATCATGTAAGCATAGTTAAAAAATCGGAGAATCACCTCCCTGCCTTGTACTCTACGAATAGGCCTGCCGACCCTCGACGTGCAGATACACAAGTACATCCCGTGAATAGGCTTGCCGACCTTTGACACGCGAATGCATTGTATGTTCCGTGAATAGGCCTGCAGGCCCTCGACACGCTAACATACCAACTATCCTCTCGAGACAGAACAACACACAGTCCTGGAACACATCTGCTGGACTAGACCCCTAGAGCATATACTTACGTTTCCCAAGTTCTATCACATCTCCACTAGTGCCTGTCCTTAGGCTGGTTATTATTAAAACTCAATTTTCCCTCTCTAGAGTTAATGTATGCTGCCGGACTTAATTCCACAAAAACAACCCCAAGACCCAATTGGTCAACATCCACAAAATCTTATTTTCCGGTTCACAGGAATCCCACTCAACTCTTAGAGACTCACAATTTGAATATCAACACAAAATCTTTCATTTAAAACTCTTAATTTCATTATCAAAACGTTTATATTTTAAATCGAAAAAATCCAAATTCATTCAATACACTCACAAATTTTTAGAACTAAAATAAAATAATAAATTCATTAAATAACCGAGTTTCGTATTTTGAAGTCGTAGAAAAATCACAAAATATTACATCTTGAAAACCATATATATTTTGCTTCTTAAAGTTATAGAAATATAAATTTAAACTCTATTATAATCAAAATATAACTCTATGTAAAATACAGTAATCTGTAGTAAAAACATCATCTAAAACAGTAAATCAGTAATCCATAAGTTCGAAGAAATAGTCGTTCGAGAACAATAGAAAACTCAACAAAATACTCAACACAGCAGCTGACGGTCGACTATCAAAACAGTTCAAAAAAGCGACGGTCGACTATCATGCTCAATTTCCAAAACCCAATAACTGTCACTCGACCGTCACCCACAGTTCAAAATGGGGCAGTCGACCGACATGTTCGAAAATTCGCAGCTTTAATATTCGTGCACATTTTAACTGATACTTCGTTTAATCTTTGTGAAATCATAAATTTGTAAAACAAAATTCCGGAGATGATCAAATGCAACTTGTCTAACATACTGGAGTTTATAAAACATATCAAAATCTCATCAATTTCATAAAAGAGCCATTTTCATTAAAAACTTCTTCAACATCAGAACTATATATATATGTGTGTGTGTGTGTGTTCATGCATCAGTTAAAGCATCAAATTCATGAAATATGAGTAGTATAATGTTTATTTCAATCTCAATATCAAAACAAATCAATGTTCAAAAAACTTCACAAAAACACAAAATTCGATTTCGGCCTACTAGCATCAGACCCGAAATTAAAGAAATAACTCCAACCCTCAAAACTTGATCTTTTTTATCCAAAACCCCTCTTGTAATTTATTAAACATATACACAACCACTTACATCAATTTTTCCATGATTATATGCAATTACAACATGTATTAGTCAAAATTTACTCACCAAAACATCAAGAATAGATTATACATATATGTATACACAGTAAAGACCCCTCTTTATTCACTTTTATGCAATTTAAGTCTTACGATCCATTATATGCAATCAACTCAGCAAAATCATGAAGAGAAACAACATACCCATGATTTCTATTAGGATATTAACATTCTTAAGTTATCTATATGGAATTTTAATCATCAATAGCATAGTTTTCATGAAATATTCAATCTTTATTCGTTCATACATCAAAAATTCACTATATCATCATACTATAATCTATCATGCATTCTAATAGATAAATCATCACATACAACATGCATTAAACAATAAGAAAACAAACATATGTCGCTACCTCAATGAAGAAATCAACCGAATTAATAAAGAATAAGAAAAGTCATTCCTTTCGAAAAAATCCAAGATCCTTGCTTCAAAACTCTAAGAAATTAATAATAAAGAAAACCTTTGTTTTAGTGCAGCAAAGAGACGGTTGCACCTCTCTTTTAATAGGCCGGAATTCAGGGTTTTAGGGTTTTGAGAAGATTTTGCAAAATATTCCTTTAGAATATATCTTTACATATATAAATCATTATACTAGGAAATTAGATTAACCAATTCAATTGAGATTTAAAATCTAAATAACTACTCTGATCTGGCCGGCACTGTTTTCAAACCCAGAAAACAAATTTTGTAATTTTTGCCTCTAAGTGGCAATTTTGCAAAAAGACCATTCTTTAACAAATCTGCGAAATAAACCAAATCTATTAGAATAAAAACTGAAACCTTTACCTCTGAGTTGGCTAGCCATCATGATCAGCCCAGAAAACAAAAAATCTGGAGTTTTTACTCCAAGTGGTAATTTTGCACAAAAGCCCATCTTTTTGTAATAATATGCCAAATAAATATCAGAAAAATAAAGAAAATTTGTAAATAATACCTACTAATAAATATTAGGTTTCTCCGAAATAATTTTTGACTTGAACTTTCCAAGAAAATATTTGCACGTGTTTTGCACGTGTAAAAAGATAAATTTCAGAAAAAAGTTTATTAAATCACCAAAAATAACTTTCACTCATTTATTAATCTCAAAAACATTATTTAAAAATCTAGGGTGTTACAATTCTAAAAGAGAAGCCAATGTCGGACCGTCTCCAACCTCTTCAAGTGACAAACGACACGAATGCAAGATTTCGCGCACTATCTCCTTACAAGTTTTTGATGCATTGTTTTTTAACACACGAGCACATTTTTGCGCAATATCTCATGTGTTGTCAATCTACCCCAACAACACAATATAATAAAGGAAGTAAACCAAATTATGTTTTAAAAGTATAAGCAAAATGTGTACGGAGATTTTAAATTAATAATTGTTAACAAACACATGTATTTACCATGAGTCGGTACGAGGAGGCATTTGGTTGATACATAGGTTGAGTTGTAGAATGTGTCGGTTATGGTTCGACTTGGTGCTTCGGGATCAGCATTTGGATTCCCGTCGGGATAGCTGATGGTGGAGCAATAAACAAACGTGTAACACGACGGTACCACGCCATGTAAGCTTTTTGCAAAGACATGTCATATGGTACGATCCCTTCAAGCACCAAATCATACTTTCTCTGATTCCACATTGCAACATAAAAGCGATAGTGATCGGCCAAATCCATAGTTGGCAATCGACCTTGACCAATAATATTGTTTAGTCTTCGGTCGTACATCCGGTTCTTCGGGATTCTTTGTTGTGCATTGAATTTTCAGAGGACTCAATCTGAGTAATAAAACTCCACGATGTTGAAATTCACAAGTGAAGCTCGGGTCAACAAAAGTTGATTGTTTGTCGTGCACAGTGGGGGTAGTCGTTGTAGCCTTCCGGGCGTGTACGGTGTCCAATTAACGTACTCTTTTCGGAGTTGATCGAGCACATCCCTATAATACATCAACACTCCACATGGGTTATCTTTCCACGTGTGTTGGCCGGTCCAATACACCCCTAAATGAGCCCTCATCACTATGTTCACCTCAACCACCCTCCATGCATTTGAAAGAACAGTTATTCGGGGACGACCGATGTGTATTCGTTCCCAAAACCAAATTTGTAAAATCCCCAATGGCCCGGTCATTTGAATCGACCTCATTGCACAGTTGCACAAAGCACGATAAAGAGAAGCCAACGTCGCACTTCCCCAACTATAACGGCTGGTCCTATGTATATCGGCAATCAAAGAAAGGTACATTAAATGGACGACATCACCCGAAGAGTTCGGCATGAGAATACCACCAATCATACTAATTAAATACGCCCGAATGTAACATTGCACCTGGAAGTCGGTCGGTTCATCTCCCAAACGATTATTGAACTCTTGATAGAGCCACGAACGTCGGATTGATTCACCGACGAAAATACCTTTGTCGTCCTTTTCAACCTCTTTCCCAAGATAATCTCTTACTAACATAACTTTGCTGAGCAAGATATTACTGGTCACAACCACCCCATCGATTGAAAGTTCCGATATGATCACTATATCTTGTAGTGTCACTGTCATCTTACCAACGGGTAGGTAGAATGAATGTGTCCATGGCCTCCATCGCTCAACCAGAGCGGTAAGTAATGCATGGTCACATTTCACTTTTGTCAACATTGACATTCCATGGAAACCGGCATTTACCAAGTAATTGCGTATACGTAGGTCGGCCGGCAAAGTCGTGTGCATTCGGAAACTCATTTTTTTCCCTCTCCCTTCCACGCCGATTGAGACTTATGCTCTTCTTGCAAATATAGTAGGGTTGGATCTAGTGAACTCGAACCTCCATGTGCGGCGGAAAGACGATGCACCTACTCCACGCGAAGAAGATGGTTGGCCGACATCCATTTCTCTGTCAACAAGAATAAACATTGTGTCATGAACAAAATTAATAAACGATGTGTTAAGATAACTAGTTTAATAAACCCTGTATCATAAATTTCAAATTAATAACCCATGTATCAACATTAATAAAGTTTGAGTCAAGATAACAAAATTGTCTCAATACTCGTATCAAATTATTTGCACATATTACAATCTTCATCCAAACATCTCTATACACTACATATTTATATATAAACACATCTCATATCAACATCCATTCATACGTAAACATATAACAAATTAACGTTTACAAATATATAAATTCTAGTTTATACAAATTTCTCAAACATCTAATATACTACATTGTCAATTCTTCCACCCCCAAAATCTATTCTCATTCATAGGATACTACAACTCATATCAATCTCCACAAATTCTCATATACTACACCCTCAATATAAATCTTAATCAACAAAGTGAATAATTTCAAAAGAATTAAGGGTTTCTGAAAACCTACCACAATTTCGAGGTCGAGGATATCTGGAGAAAAATCTGCGCCAAAATCCAAGTGAACGAGGGAGAAGAGGTGTTGACAATTAGGGTTTAAGGATGAGGAATTTGTGAATTTGTTTACGATATGAAAGAGAAGAGTTAGAAGGTTTCCAAAAGCGGCATCTAGGATTTTAGGGTTTTGGGTTCGGGAGTGAGCGAGAGAAAGCTAAAGTGAAAGGGAAAGCAGAAGAGGGAGTCACTATTTATATGCAATCAGTATTATAACTGATGCCGCTATCCTCAATAATGACATCAGTAATGCGAATATCGTTGTTGGGTATAGCGACATCAGCTATAAGATCTTCTTACACTTGTAATTTTTTTCAAGTCAGAGAATACATGATTGGAAAGAAGCTAATTGATGTCGATACTCCAAATAGCGGCATGTGAAGAAGAAAAAAATTAAGAAATTGGCAACAACGGCATCAAAATAACAGATGTCGTTATTGCCAATAGCGGTTAATGCCGACGTGTCCAAAACTGGATCGGTTGAGTAAATATTTTCGAAAGTGGGTCAGATTGGTCAATAATTTCAAAATTGGGTCAGTACGGAAAAAATCTGGGTTTAGTATCTGCAGTGCACGTAACCTAACCCCCTAAAATTATGGAATTTGCATATAGGTTCCAAAAAACTTTCTGAATATTGCATTTAAGTAAGCTTCGTTTGACTTCAAATCTTCACCATAATTTTTGTGAGTTATTTGGCTTGTTACCCTTCTTTTTAAAAATATTTAGGGAAATACTCTTGTTGTGAAAATAATTAGTGAAATACCCTAGTTCTTAGTTCGATTTCTATAGTATTCTTCCTATAATAATTTTTATAGGATGTGTGACCTTTCTACAAAAACGAAAAGTTTTTGGGTTTTAGGATAATTCTTATTTTTATTATTAGATTTTAGTTTTTCTGCTTTCGACCTTATAAATTATTAGTAAATATAAGGAAAATTCTTAAAATTAAATTAAATTTACTTACTTTGTACTGGCTCTGATACCACTTTAGAGGGTGCGTGAAATCTCTTAACTTGTAGGTGTGAGTAGCGCGTAATCTCCTGGAGACCTGAAAATCAAAAGGAAGAGAGTATCAAAAACTTTAAAAGTCTAAAGAGTAAAGTCTAAAGAGTTGAAATAAAGATCAAAGTTTGGTGAAAAATAATATTCGTCGAAATAATGGATATTGTCAATTCTGAAAAAGTAATCCGGAATGATGGGAATATCGTCGTCATCGTCGTCAAGTTCTCTTATATATTCTGATTTTGTCTCATATCCTACACTATTACTATCATATGGGGGTTCTTCGAGTTCTTCTGTATGTCTATTTTCTCCTCCATTCTGTTCATGTTCTTCTAGAAATTGTCTGTATGCAGTCGTCGGACTCCAAACGTAACTATTAAATATACTATTTTCATAAAATAACAAAGATCTTTTGTGATAAGTTAGGTCGTCAATTATTTCAACATTTATATTACTAGTTTCTCCAGGAATTATTTGGTTTATTGTTATAATTATTACTCGTTGAATACTAAAAAAGAATAATTTGAATTCATAGCAATCATCCATGCTTATTTGTCTATGAGGATAATAAACATCAAAAACAAGCATTCTATCACTTCCTTGGTAATTAACCATTAATTCAAAAATTGGTGAGGCAATACCAAAATTATTATCCATTAGTTCTTTTGAACAATAAGCAATTATGAAATAAAGGGCAGAGAGAGATTTCTAAGGTTACCTAAAAAATCAAAACAAAACGGCCCATCATGCTTCCGACCTAGTTAAACTTTTTTGATCTGTTCTGTACCAGTTACTATCAGTGGATAAAATACCCCTGGTATGCACCCCGATTTCTGTGCTCCTTTTACGTTCTTCCCATCTCAAGATTACTATGCCCTCAATAGAGCTTCATCCAAGAGATACGTTTAGAACAACTAGTAGCACTTCGGTACAGACAACCACAAAAGTCTAACTATAGAAGGTTGCAAATGAGTCTTTTTGCAAGATTATTCAGGCAGAGCCTTACAAAACTCTCCCTAAGGGAAAGAAATTTAGTTGTTCATACCTTATTTTCTACAGAAGCTGATAGATGAACACATAAAAGATATTTTATTTCCTTCAAGCTTGTTACAAACAGACTCTCTAAGATTATGAGGAATTTTTTCTCTCCAAATCGTCTGCCTTTCTCTCTTGTTTTGCTTTCCCTTTTATAGACCAAGGGATCATCTTACAATATACGTCACTGCTTACCTCATATGTACAATAATTGGATGAATACGTAAGTGCTTACATCAGGTTACAATAAATGCTCTGATTACATTTTGGCTTATTCCAGGAAAAGAGATTCCTCTTGGCCTACATCTTCACATGCTGCACATTTATGTTGGTGCTCCATCTTCATCAGGCTACAGTAATGTACAGCTGTCTCTGCTGTCATTGTCATTGCTCCAGTAGATAGTATCTGGTACCAGCTGTCAAACAGCTCATGTTTATCTTGTGGCTGTTTGATCTTTGTTATACTGTACATTATTATCTTGTCTGGATCTGGGCTGTCATAGATCCATATATTGCTATCTCTTTATTTTATGTCTTTTAATTCACAGTACATGTTCCTAAAGCGCATTGCTCTTCTTTTTGGGATTAATTTCTCAAATTCTTCAGCTTTAAATGGTACAGTGTTTGATGCTCCATAGATTATTTGGGTGGTCATCCCTATTTTTATAACATGTTCCGCTGGGAATTCTTCCTCATCATTAAGATACTCGGGGATGGCTGAATACATTCTAACATATATTTTTGAGGCCTTCGTGAGCCCAAAATAACTTTTAGCTGCCTTGTAAATTTCTCTTGGTAGGTGGATTAGTTCTTCACATTCTCTGGATGGGTAAATACAATGAATAAGTCCTCTTTCGAACAGTGTCCTAGTTGTTCTCGGATTAGCTCCTGGTAGGATGATGGCCTTGTTCATGTGCTGCTGAGATATGGTTCTGATGAATTGGTTTACCTCAGTTACTTGGCATAGCTTTTGAATATATTGTAAAAATAATATTTTCTTTGATACTTTGGTAGGAGCTTTCTCAGTAAGAAGTGTCTTCTTGTATGTAGTTTTATTTGAAGATGTAATTGCTTCTTCTTTTACTGACTGAGAAGGCTCACCTATCTCACTCATTTTTTCGTCCGCCATATTTTCTGTGGTTACATGTTGGCTTATATGCTGATAGAACAGACTCTGGAGTCCACATATTTGTAGTTGTAACTGGTTAAATGCTCCTTTTAATTGCTCCACTGTCTCCTTTAGGTAGACTATATCTTATTCTATTTGCTGAACTCTGGTTTCCATTCTGCAACAAGTGAAATAGTTAATTTCTTGATAGAAAATCGGCTAAAATATTAAGTTTTCCTTTTATGTTTTCTATTGAGAAATCATAATGTGCTAACTCCATATGCCATCTAATCAATCTTTTATTTGCTATGGTTGGGTCTATTATTTTATTAATCCAACTCTTTGCTTGGGTATTATCTGTTCTTACCGTAAATTTTGTATGTATTATGAATAGTTCAAACTTTTTTATAGCTTTTAAGATTGCTAGTTGTTCTTTTTCGTTTATGTGGTAATTTTGTTGGGTTTGTGTGAAAGATCCACTAGTATATCTAGCTAATTTTTCTTCACTTTCTCCTATTTCAATAAATTTTAATACTGCTCCTCAATTGGTTTCACATGCATCAGTTTCTATTATCCAAGAACATTCTTTAACAGGTAATCTTAGCTTTTGTAACTCTGAAGTTTGTTGTTTTAATATTTTAAGTTTCTCTTCATCCTCTGGGGTCCATTCCCATTTTTTAAACTTTTTAAGTTTTTGTTGCAACCAATTTGTTTTTGCTGATAAATTTGATATGTAACCTCTTGTTTGATTTAGTAATCCTATTATAGCTTGCACTTCTCTTTTTTCTTTTAAGACATAGGAAAAGTCTTTATTTTTTCTGCTATATGTGGTTGTAATTCTATTCCTTCATATGATAATTTTGTTCCTAAGAATTCTATCTCAGTTTTGAATAATTCCATTTTCTTTTTCGATAGTATAATGCCTGCATTTTTCACTATTTCTATGAATTTTAGTAGATGTTCTTTATGTTGTTCATCGTTTTCTGATCCTATTAGAATATCATCTACATATACTAATATGAAATTGTTGTATTTTTCAAAAATTTTATCCATATATTCTTGAAATATTTCTAGGCTATTTTTATAACCGAATGGTAATACATTCCATTCATAAAATTCTTGAGGTGTGCTAAATGCCGTTACAGGTTTTGAATCTTCTGTTAGTTTTACATGATAAAATCCTGATTTGCAGTCAAATTTCGAATATCTTTTTCTTGTTCTTACTGTGTTAAGTAGTATTTGCATGTTTGGTAGTGGGTATCCAAATCTCTTAGTATTTTTATTTAATTCCTTATAATTTACTACCATTCGAGATTTAGCTCTTTTTTCTTCTGAATGTTTTTTTACTATGAATGCTGGTGATGAATGTGGACTTTGTGATTTCCTTATATAATTATTTTCCACTAATTCTTTTATGTGTATTTTGAATTCTTCTAGGTCTGTTGAGTATATCTTATTGATCTAATTTTAATTATTTTATTCTTATCTATTAACTCTATATGTGCCGTGGGTTCACTTCAGTTCCATTTTGCCAAGGGGTCTTCTCCGTATAGATCTTCTAATTGTTTTTGTAAAATTTCTTTTGTAGTTGTTACTTGAGCTTGTTGTATTCTAGTTTTATTTGGTAAATATTGGTATTCACCACGCTGGGTTGAAGAAACTCTGATGTGTGGTAGGTCAGTTCTGGAATACGGTTGAGTTATTCTAATTGCTATTGCTTGGTGTCTGCAAGGTGTTGTAAATATAACTGATTTATGTGATATAGTTATGGGATAGTATTGTTGGAAAAAGTCATTTCCTAAGAGTACGTCATTATTCATATCGTCAAACTGGTATACTATAGGTATTTTTAGTATGTAACTTCCTATTTGTACATTAACATTTTGTTGATATTTGTCTAGTATGATGGTTTGTCCAGTTAATCCAGTTATGACTTTTTTATTAAAACCATCTTGTTTCCATTTTGGTAGTATATTTTCGCGGCATAAACTAGTACCTGCTCCGGTGTCTATTAGATTGTGATAGTTTCTTGATTTGTATCCTTCGTAAACAAATTCTGTTAGGATGTATAATATGTTTTTTGTTGCCCTTAATGGATTCATTTGTCCAATATCCTATTTATTACCATGCTTTCATTGTTCACTGTTATTGTGATTTTTTCTTCTTGAATTGAGTAAGGTTGTACTGCTGTAAGGAAGTCAGTTCCTAATAACATATCATTAACATGTTGTTCTGGGTTTACATGTAAGTGTAACAACATTTTCTTTCTATCATTTATCCTTAGTGGTAGTATGATTTTATGTACAATTGGATGTCTATTATTGTAATAATCTAGGTAATAATATGGGTTATCTAATGTTATCAATTCAGTGATTTTTATATTTGTTCGTTTAATATGTGAATTGGTAGCTCCTGTGTCAACTAAGGCTATTTGTTTATTCCATTTTCCGTTGTCATAATATTCTATTTCTATTTTAAATTGGTTATTGTTTTGGTGTTCTAATATATTTATTATTGGTATTAATTCCAATGCTTGTTATTTATTTCTTATTGATAGTGATCTCTTTCCGAACATTATTTGTGGTGCTTTTCCTTTTTCGGTTTCTTTTGCTTTCTTAAAGTCGAATTCTATATAATTTGGTATAGTCATTTCAGGGTTTTCTCTAGCTGGTTTGTACCTTATGATTTCGCTGAATAGCGGCTCTATTTTAAAATTGTCTGTATTTCTATTCTTTACTTCGTGCTTACTAGTGAAAGCGTAAATATTTCTAATTTGTATGCTCATAACTTTGCTTTTTTCTATCATTTCTATACCTGATAACCTATGATACATGACTAGACTTTTATCTTTATTTTCTTCTGTCATGCTTATAGAGAAATTAGGTTTTATTGTGAACTTTATCTTTTGGTACATTAGGTTTCCTTGCACTATTCCTATTAAGGCATCTTGTGTACTTGATATTATCCTATCATCCATTAGATATATTTGGAGGGGTGTATTTATTCCTTCCTTAAAATAGGTTTTTATTATTATTTGTACAGCTCCTAAATGTATGTGTCTTAATATTTTTCTGGTCTTTTCGCTTATCTTTTCTATCTCTTGTCTTATTATTCTTTCTGTTATTAATGGGATTATGGTTTTGCCTTGTGCTTGTTCAATGTCTATAGGTTGTTCATTATTCCTAGCTATTACTATGGTGCTTTTCTTTCTTTCAAATATTGGTAGTTTAAAGATTTCTTTTGGATTTATATCTAATTTGGTCTCTCTTATTTTATCGTACTTTTGTATGTCAAAGCACATTCTTTCTCTTAATTCTTCATTGTTTTCTTCTCTTTCTGAGGGTTCTCCGATTTCTGTTAGATCGGTTAACATGTTTATTTCACATTCTTCTGTTTCACCTTCACTACTTCCACTATCTTCTTCCATTACCATTATTTCTTCATCTTCACTTATTTCTAACCATTCTTCATCATATTCTATGGGTTCGTAATTTATGTTATTCATTTCTTCAATTTCTTCTACGGATTTTACATTTTCTTTTTTCATTCTTTTAGGACAATTTGGTGATATATGTCATACCTCTCCACATATGTAACAATTACATTTTTTTGGATTTTTCGTGTATTACCTATTTTTATTTTTATTCATTTTTCTAAAGTATTCTTTAAAAGGTTTTCTATATCTCTTAAAAGTTTTCTTATATTTTGGTTGATATTTTTGGAATTTGTGATTATTTTTCTTTGTGTATTTATAGTTATTGTATCTATAGTTATTATTGCATCCCCAATGATTTGGTCTTGCATCTTCACAGTAGATTCTTTGTTTATATGTTCTATAATATTTCATTGTTGCTCTAGCATCTTGGCATACTTTGTCTCTATAATCTTTTACAAATTGCGTTCTATACCCTAAAGTGTCTACTTCTGGTTTCACTTTCTCACTTATGTATGCACTATATATATTTATCCTCCATGGGTCAGGTAGCTTTAGAAAGAATAAGTCTAAAATTGGACTCCGTTCTTCTTTTGTATAATAACTATCTTGATAATATTCTCGGAATTCACAAGCATAGTTATCAAAATGGCACATGTCGCATATTTCTAAGTTACTTAGTCTCCATCTTGCTTGATTCTTTTTATATATAGTGTGTTTTTCTCCTTTATCGTATACACTGAATTCGGTTCTTATTGCTTTTTCGTAATTTGTAATTATTTCTTTTAAACCTAAGGTTCGTTGTGCTGAGCTTTCTTCAGTTCCTCTATCATCAGTTGGTCTTGATTTTCTTATAGTATTTCTCTCTTCTTCTTCTAGCCCATTCCACCATTTTGCTACTACACCCATAAAGGTAGCTTCTATAAATTTCTCAAATGCATTTCCGTTAAGGTTTTGCCTAAATCTACTATTAGTGAAGCTTTTACCCATTCTTCAATTGTCCTGTCTACGTCTTTTACGCAATCTAGGTCTAACCATTCTCCATTTTCTGCTATTCCTTTTTCGTAGTGTTCTGTTGGTTCATATTTTGGGGTTTTTTTTTCTTTATCTTTTCCTAGTTGCATTCTTCTTTTTGTATTTTGTCATTTCCATGGTAATTGGTATGGTTTTTTGTTAGGTGGTGGTCTTAAGATTTCATACATGTTACTTGGAATTTCTGAAGGTTTTTCAATAATCTTATCTTAGTCCATTTTTATTTCTTCGTTTGCTATATCTAGATTTTTCAAGGCTTCTTGCACTTCTTCTGAATTATGATTTGCCATTAAATCTTCTATTTCCAAGATATTTATATTAAGTTTTGTTATGGCTTCTAGTTCTTTCATACCTTCTTCTGTTATGCCCAATTTTTCTTCTGGGTAGTCTGTCATATATCTTCCTAATTCTTTTATATTTTTATTTATGATTCTTAAATCTTTTCTTATATTACTGAACATTTCAGGACCGTTGTAATCTTCTTCCAAGTCTTGTATGTTTAAATAAATTTTTAGCTCCATGTCCTATTATTTTGTTTGCTAGTAGGTGTTGGTAATACCAACTTGCTTCTTCGTTTCTGTAATCTAATACTTTGTATGCTATTTGTTTTTGTATCTCTTTAGGTAGTTGATTAGTTACTTTTATTGTTAGTAATAGGTATTCTGATATTTTTTTACTGTCAATATGCTTACTTTCCACTAATCTTTTATCAACGTATCTAATCTTGAATTTTGAAAGATTTTTTAATTTAAGTTTCTCTATTTTCTGTGAATTATCCAGCTTTTCTAAGGGTAAGGTGTATTATAGTTTATAATTTCTAAAGTAGGGTTGTATATAAAATTTTGCTTTTTGGTTATTATAATTAAAAGGGGTAGTTGGCTAAATATTTTCTAAAAGTGGGGTATTTGGCTAAATCTTTTAGGAAGTGGGGTATTTGGCTAAATATTTTCCAAAAGTAGGTTAGTTACCCACTATGCTCAATTTTTGTAAAGATTTTCATGATGCTCTTGGAGTGGAATTGTGAGCTTTCGGTCTTCCTTTGACACAAGAAAAAGAAAAAAAAGAAGGAAAAAAAAAAATCAAATCAAATCTTTACATTGTTCGGTGAAATTATGAAACGAACTCGTGGAATCTTCTCGTTTAAAAATGAACGTCACCAATGATTTAAAGGATTAAAGATCAATTCAACATAGTATTTAAAACATATCACAGCCTCATTAAAACAAAGTACTGAAGATTATAAAACCAGCCCAGGTCTCTATATGTCCCCGGAAATCTTTTTATCACACCAAGAGTAATGAGATAGAAACAAATTTTTATCATTCTGTAAATATGATTAATGAACCAGAAACAAAATGCAATTGTTTCTAATAGTTTACAATGTCCTAAACAACACACCCTAACTTCATATGGTGGAATGCTTGGAAGAACTAGGAAGAGTAGTTTTGTTGTTTTAAACGCGAGCATTTGTCATGAAATAGACACAAGTCTGGCAGTTGCAGTCAGCATAGTGGCACATCCTGCACCCGAAGCAGATGCAAGAGCTGCAACCATGGCACGATATATTTTTTGGGACAGTGTTTCACTGCCCGTTGGGCTTTCCTCTCTTCAGCCGTATCACAGCTTAAGCTATAGGTGAAAAGAGGCAGAAATGAGGACAAGTAGTGGTAAAGTTTAACAGGTTGAATAACTTGTCAGAAATGTTGCTATTTTAACTTGCATGTAAATTGATAATGGAATAGATAATTATGAAACTAAATCTGAAACATATGTATGAATTGAAAGTTGATCCATTTAACATTACCAAGAAATATGCAGATTACAGTTGGTTAATCTTATCTTTAATTCTGATATAATGGAATGCAAAACTTTCTAGGCTACATAAGAGTGCATTTACCTGCAAGGCAATACTCATCAAATATATTTCTTGCTTCAGCAAGAAATTACTTGCCAGAAGGGAAATGAAAGAATTTCCAGTTAACTTTTGCAAGGGCATCATGGTATTTGCAGCATTCATTTGCGTCTACATGCTGAAATCTGCGAATTTGTTACACTTGGCCGGTGCAACTAATAAACTCGTCGCGATGAAAAGGACGTTGGTGGTTGAGAGATATGTCACGATGAAAAGGACGACTGTCTTCGAGAGATCTATTGTACTTGAGCAGCGGGGTATTTGTTAATTTGGCCTGCATTCCTTTAACCATGACCCATATGTTATTGGCCCATTTTTCCGGACCCGTGTTCTCAGTGTGCTTCTCAAATTCAGATGGAATCATGATTATACCTACAATATATTATCCTTACTATCAATCACAAGGCAACTAATTAAAGAATAAAGAACTAATCAAGTCAATTTCAAAAATTAAAGAACAAATTACTAACCTTTAGTATATAAATTATGTAGGTTAAAGGTACACTTTCTTTTTCTCATAAATATATATAGAGTACTGAAGATTACCATCTTGTCAAAACAACTACAAAGATAACTTAGCATATTGTCAAAACAAAGTACGTACTGAAGATTATAAAACCCAAGCTAGGTGGATCTGGGCCCAAGCAGCCCAAACACCTGATTTGGACCCCAAATTTTATAGGGGCTCATAATTTTTAAGTATTTACAATGTTAAAAAGTAAAAATTAATATTTTTAGGTATAATTACATTATATTAACAATTGTCTTAATAGCTCAATTGGTTAGAGTGTTGTGCTAATAATGTGAAGGTTGCAGTGCATGGGCCAATTAATTTTTCAATCATTTTTATTTTTAAAACTAATTATTTTTCACATAGTCTTACATGTCATTTTACCATTTTATGAATTTAATATTATTTTTCACTTACTCTGTGATACTTTTTTAATGTTCTATGGTATATCATGTTTACCTGTTTATGATAAATTTCTAACCAAATCTTCAAGTGCATATGGTTATTCTTTATTTTAAACTTCTAACGTGTATTCCCATATATATATATATATATATATATATATATATATATATATATATATATATATATATATATATCATCATTTTATTCTAGTCGTGTTCTCTTTATTCTAGTCGTGTTCTCTAATATATCATATTTATCTCAAAGAGATAACATATTTCGTTTTTGTTATTAGAGTTTGTCCGAGATTCTTTAAATTGGCCACGAGACATTTCATATAAAAAGCGTACGCTATCAATTAAATTATTTTTTGAAGCATATATATAATTTTTTTTCATTTAAATAGTTTGTTCTCCAATACTTCAAGTGTGTTTGCATTTAAATAATTGTCATTCTTATTTTGTAAACTTACAGGCATCATTTGAAAATTTACTTAGGCCCCCCTGAAATTCAGATACGCCCATGCTAGGTATATATCTCCCCATATATTCTTACCACATAGACACTGTCTAAGATATAAATTAACAAAATTCTATCATTAGGCCACATAACAAACCCAAAACACAAGCAATTGTTTCTATAGTTTGATGAGTTCTAAAGAACACAACCCAACTTCATTAGTTTTCTTTGAGTTAATATGACCAATAGATAGTAATTAAAGTTTTTGTGCAATACACATGTTGAAATCTACATATCAGCCAAACATAATCTTCTCGAATTACATGGGAGTTGGGTTGGATGGGTTGGGGGTTATTAAAGATATCTGAGGCCCAAGAGAAGAGAAGAATAGTGTATCCCAATCATTTAAAGGATTATGTGTTGATGTGAGCTGCACGTGCTTTCGACTATAAGTTTGAAGTAGAACATAAGTGGGAGAAAGAATGGGACTTGTGATGTTATGGTGGTGATAGATTGAAATTAGATGGTGGGTTAGTATAAATAAGAGAGTTAGAGTAAGAGAGAGTGAGTTAGAACTCGTAACCAGTTTCATCTCTTGTCTTCTTCTTCTTCTTCTTGATTCTACTGTTCTTCCCCAATTTCAAACTCTAGTTTCTTGCATATCAAATTCTCTCAAAAAAGATCGTGATTGCCTCCGATTCTTGGATGATTCATGGTTGTATTTGTGTTTGAGAAGAGTGACTCCTAACATAGTCTAGATGGAAATGAGAGCATTACGTATTGCATCACATAGTATTTGGCATCTAGCATCACATAGTATTTGGCATCTATCTCTGATATAACTTGTAATTTATCATTTTCTAGAACGTAGACATGTTACGATTTGCGGCATTTAAGAAGAACAAAAAAAAACCTACTAGTCTACTAAAAGAAATTCCTATCAATCAAAGTTTGAGAAAATTCTCTTCTATGTAAACCCGTGGATATAGTCACCACGGGAAGTAGGAGTTTTTTGCCGTTATAGGCCACTTTTTGAAAATATTTGCGTTTAAGGGCCAATTGCCCAACTATTAGCGTTTTTGGACTAGTCTGTGCCACATCAGCAGCGGCCGCTATTCCTAATAGCAGGTTCTTCATTTTCAAGGTCGCTAATGGTAATAGCGGCCTATGTTTTATTTTATTTTTTTGAATTTTTTGTTTGATGTCACTATTCCCACTAGCGACCTTAGTATATATGAGGTCGCTAATGGGATTAGCGACCTCAAATAAATGTATTGAGACACTTAGCAATTTCTGGAGAGTTTTTGTTCTCTTTGGGAAAAAAAATTAAAACTGTGGTCGCTATTGTCGGAGAAATCTATTCCCAACTCGTAGTGCTAATAGCGGAAGTGCACCACAAGCAATAGAAACTCCCAAGAAATAGATGAACCAAGAACAAGCCACCACAATATATGGATCTCACAAGAACACAACCAATATGCAGAGATAACCAATACTTTTTATTCCCAAAGAAATAGATTACAAAAGAGATTACAATTCTCAATCTCTCTCTCACATTTGAAACACTCGGCACAATCTCTCTTGAAGTTGAATAATGATCAGCACTTAGGATAACTAAACCCTAGAGTTTACGGCCATATATATCACTCCCAAGTAAACCCTAAAGGATATACATAAATCTAGTAAATTGGGCCTTTCTCCCGTAAGCCCAAAAGAGCAATCAGCGTCGATGGCGGTCGACCGCACCCCAAGTCGGTCGACCACGATCCAGACCCGAGGGCTAACCAGTCGACCGCACCCCTAGTGACCGGTTGACCACCCCTTCCTCTGTTGGATGCCTACACTCGACGAACCCTCATTCAACTGGGTCGGTCGACCGCACCCCTAGCCGGTCGACCGCAACCCTCCAGACTTCTCTTCTTCTACTTGATGCTTATCTTCCCTTGCTTCTTTGTCTTCTCCTCTTCTTCTCGGACTTCAAGTACTCCGTGCCTATGTGTATTTGAGGCCACAATTCTTAACAATCTCCCACTTGGACCAAATACACCACGCTTCAAAGTTATTGCAATCTTTCCTCGCATTATCTCTGCCATCTCCCACTTTCATGGAAGACCCAAGAACTCTCCACTCTCATGAAGAGCACATCCGCCACTCCACCATGTGGAGTGCACCAACCACCCCTCATCGCCTTATGAAGGATGTGCTCTACCAATCGCATAGAGCACGAATACCGGAGAAACAATCTCCAGTGTCGGATTCCGTGTTATGAGACTCCCCAACTCGCAAGATCTCCATCAACATCGGACATGGTTCAAAGCCTCTCAATGCACCCTCTGCACTAGAAACCTCCGTGGACGACACCTCCACAAACTCCGCAGACTGTTCAACCCCTACAGTCCCAATTCGGTTACCCTCATCGATATCACCCCGCATATCAATACCAGTGCTCTCTATCACACAAGAGCGACTTGAAGCTTCAACTGCCAATTCGCAAAGTACCCTCACCACCGCAATGTCTTGCCTACTAGGATCACTTCCATGGCCAGCAGCTCCCACTAAATTAGTAACCTCCCATCCACAACTGAAAGAACTCGGTTGCACCCCACACAACCTACTATTCGATTCCGGCTGAGAGTCAACTACAGGAAAAATGCCCCTCATGCCTTTAAGAAAAAACAGCGTTCCCTTACGCTTCCCTTTTGCAATCATCCTTGAACTTGCAGCTATGCACCACTCCCCACTACCAACTGTAGTAGACAACCCCTCCATGTCTAGCCTTCCAATCGAGATAAGATTTTCTTTCAAGTTTGGAACATGCCTTGTCTCCCGCAAGACAACACTTTGATCATTATTGGTGTTCACGCGAATAGTACCAATCCCACGTGCAGGACACCGGTGACCATTCCCCACGATCACATCTCTAAAAGAAATCTCCTTGTAGTCATCAAATATCTCTCTCCTCAGAGTGCAATGAAAAGAAGCTCCCGAATCGATACACCAATCTTGAGTGCCCAACTCCTCCCGAGCTTATAAGCATAACTCCTCAACAAACCCTCCTTGGACTTCCTTTGAGTTATCTTTCTTTGGTTTCTCCTGCTTCTTCTTCATATAAACCTTACAACTGCGCATCATGTGACCCTTCTTGTGACAATACCAGCACTTAGGCGCATGTCCCCCATCGCTGTCATCAGACCCACTCTCACATGAACTACTCTGATCCTTTCTTCTTCGACTGCTCTTAGATCTCTCACGTATCTTCTCAATGTACATAGCAGAATCTCTAGAAGATGATGATGGATATCCCTCGTTTCTCACCCTTCTCACCTCCTCGTTCAGAATGATACTCACCACATCCTGTAGAGTCGTCGAATCTGTCATAGTGCCTGTAATAGTTTGTTCCACCGTACCATAACTATTGGGTAAAGTAGATAGAAGTAACAATGACTGCCCCATCTCTGAAAACTTCAAACCTGCATCTTCCATCTGGTTGTAAACCATACAGTAATTGTTCACATGTTCTGCTACTGAACCCCCTTCCTTCAACTTCATATTAACCAATTTCTTCAAATGAAGAATTTAATTAGATGCCGACGGTTTCTCATACATATCCGTGAGAATCTCCATAGCTTCCTTTATGGTCTTTACCTTCGAGATATGAAATAACGCCTTCCTACTCAGCTCCAACTGAATCTGCCCCACCGCTTTCTGATCCAAATGATTCCACTCCGCCAAGACCTTCACATCTTTATCTACACCTACCGGCTTCTCATCAAACAAAGGACCATCAAGATCTTTCTGACGAAGATATGCTATCATCTGAATCTTCTACATCGCGAAGTCACTTCCATCGAATCTCTCGATCTTCATCTTGTTATCGGCCATCTTGAATCAACTGCTCTGATACCACTTGTCAGAGAAATCTACTCCCAACTCGTAGTGCTAATAGCGGAAGTGCACCACAAGCAATGGAAACTCTCAAGAAATAGATGAACCAAAAACAAGCCACCACAATATGTGGATCTCACAAGAACACAACCAATATGCAGAGATAACCAATACTTCTTATTCCCAAAGAAATACAAAGATTACAAAAGAGATTACAACTCTCAATCTCTCTCTCTCACCTTTGAAACACTCGGCACAATCTCTCTTGAAGTTGAATAATGATCAGCACTTAGAATAACTAAACCCTAGAGTTTACGGCCATATATATAGCCCCCAAGTGAACCCTAAAGGATATACGCAAATCTAGTAAATTGGGCCTTTCTCCCGTAAGCCCAAAAGAGTAATCAGCGTCGATGGCGGTCGACCGTACCCCAAGCCGGTCGACCGCATCGTGTGGATCCAGACCCGAGGGCTAACCGGTCGACCGCACCCCTAGTGACCGGTTGACTGTCCCTTCCTCTGTTGGATCCTACACTCGACGAACCCCCATTCGACCAGGTCGGTCGACCGCACCCCTAGCCGGTCGACTGCAACCCTCCAGACTTCCCTTCTTCTACATGCTGCTTGTCTTCCCTTGCTTCTTTGTCTTCTCCTCTTCTTCTCGGACTTCAAGTACTCTGTGCCTACGTGTATTTGAGACCATAATTCCTAACAGCTATTGGGAATAGCGACCTTAGTATTTACAAAATTTAAAACTGTGGTCGTTGACCTCAGTTTTAAATTTTTTTCCCAAAAGAGCAAAAGCTTTCTAGAAATCGCTAAGTGTCTCAATACATTTATTTAAGGTCGCTAATCTCATTAGCGACCTTATATATACTAAGGTCGCTAGTGAGAATAGCGACAGCAAACAAAAAATTCAATAAAATTTTAATATAGGCCGCTAATTCCATTAGCGACCTTGAAAATGAAGAGCCTGTTGTTGGAAATAGCGGCCGCTGCTGACGTGGCACATACTAGTCCAAAAATGCTAATAGTTGGATAACTGGCCATTAAATACAAATATTTTCAAAAAGTGGCCTATGACGGCAAAAAAATCGGGATGTAGTGGATGCTTGAGATATCTTTGTTATTCTTTTGGAAACGGCCGTTGCTCAGTTCTTTTCGCTAATTAGAACTAAACTCATATAAAAGCTGGTTTGGGCTTATGTAACAACTTAAATAACAAAAATTGACCCAAAAAATATAGAATAAATTAATGAACACAAAACAATAACCGACTCTTTGGGCTTGGGTCACTCTTTGGACTTGGGTCATGTTTGATATCAATTCCTTAGAGCCACTTCAATTCCTTAGGGGGTGTGTGTTCAGTTCTTAAAAAACATGTTTAATGCTTGCTTCATGGGAAATCCTAAGGAGCAAGGTTTTCCATTTGAAAATTGTAGAGAAGGCTTTCTTCAACTAATTTTTTTAAAAATAGAGATGACTACTGAGCAGGGCGGTCCTGAGATATTTGAGGTCCTAGACAGAAAAAAAAATTAGGCCATTTATAAACACGCATGTATTTTTATATATATTAATAAAATATAATATAACGGTGGTGGACATAAAAACAATACTCAGAAAAATAAAGATTACCTTTGTTTTGCTTTATGACACTAAATACTCTATATTTTTCATCAAGTATTGTGACAGTGACTCTTGCACCTGTCAAAAAAAAAAAAAAAAATCATTCAAATATCATCTAAAATGATTTCTTCTTGCATTTTTAGAAAGCAAAATCATCAATTATATATTCAACCTCAATATTTTTCAACATATTCTGTTAGATACTCAAAATTGCTAATCTATTTTACCGATCTTGAATCATAGTTGTACGCAAATAAAAATTTAAAAATTTTAATTTTGAAAAGTTCCTTTTCGTAGATGCCACAGTCACAAGTACAATCAACAAAATTCTATAAGTAACCAAAATATTTGGAAACATATCCATTTTTTGTTGCAAACTCCATAATTTTAATTGAATGACATGCTTTATCTGTTTCATACGCTTCACTTGGTAGCATTTCTTGCAATATTTGTAATTCCAAAAGTAAATAATTTGCATCAACATCAGACATCTCACTATGTTTCAAAGCAATTTCAAATTGCATACAACAAATTTTCATTTAACTAACAATTTTGAGGAATTCTTCAAAATTGCTAATCTATTACCTCCAGATACTTTCTTAATATTTTTCTGTTTGAAAAAAATATGAAGTATTGCCCCATGATGACTGAAATATTGAAGAAAAATGATGACTGAAATATATAAAACAAAGGTTATGTTATGGGATATTTACACATTTGAGTTTTAAAATGTTGAAGAGAAATTAGAAATTTGCACTTGCGAGCAACCTAATTCTTGCACAATGAATGGGTAATAACATAAACATACATTGCATGCGTATGACATGAGCACATTGGTTCCACAATGAAGGCTATTAGAAGCCACCAGGCATCGAGGTGCTCTGCTGGAGCAATATCGACCACTCGCAAACCTAGGATCAAGCTACAGAAACAATGACGAATGTAAGCACAACCAGCCACATCGGTCGACCAGGGTCATCTCAGTGAAAATAAATTTGTTCCGCTCAACAATTGCCCCCATGTCCATATCCCAACATAACATAAAAATAGTTTTAACCTTGTTACGAAACCACGCACCAACATTGTCCCATAGCTAAATATATAACCTAGAACCCATTTTCTTCTTTCCTACATACTAAAAGATAATAATATTCAAATTAACTAGACAGCAAAGACAACTTAGCACATGTTGAGATCTCAACCAACAACATATACAGTTTTTTGCAGCTAAAGCGGCACACAGCATTTGCTATAAGAAAGTCAAACGAGAAACTCAGCCATTTCAAGCACATCCAAACAAGAAACTCCACGTTAATGCACATAATATAACTTGGTCTTCATTCAACGATACAGGCCAAAAAGGAAACAATATCTGTACTCTAACATCAAGCAGTTCCTACTGCATAGACATCAGGACAAAAAAAAGGCCGGATTCATGATATCTGCGTACAAATTTAGAACATCCTTGTTCTTTTTTGGATAATTAACAACTCTAGTTTCGAACAAGCACTAGAGTTCCGAAGATTGAAGGAACTTTCAACGTTATTCTCCCTGCGCCTCACATATCGGGTTCTATCATTGTACCTGGGTCTATCTTGGGCTCTCTGTGGGACAGGCTCAACCCTTCTCTGTCTCTCTGGGGATCTTGGAACTATGTGTCCACCCACAATTTGAAGAAGACGAAGAGGTTGGACAATTTTTTTTTTGAAGCAGTTGAAGTGACACTGGAAAAAAACAGAGATTACTAAATTAGGTCCTCCCCTAAAAATTAATTACAAACCAATTAATCCATTATATTAACTAGTAAATACACGTGCAATGCACGTCTGAACAATATTTTTTTGTATTCTATTTATCTATATTATAATGGGAGAAGCACGTGCGGAAAACATAAAATAATAGACTAACATTCAATGTTCATGATTCTTCTCCCACGGGGCAGGTGCAGAGAGAGAGAGATGAAGAGAGTAGGGTTTTTGGTTTTTTTGAGAGATAGGGAGAGGGTAATAAATTTGAACGTGTACTGTACGTATTTCAATGGTTTATATTGTAGAATTTAATTAAACGTGCGTTGCATGGGTTGGGATATGGACAAATTACACTAAGGCCTTCTCCCATTATAGTAGTAGAGATTATAAGACCATTAATCTATTATATTTATAAAAAATTGGGCCCCTCGCCTGATGTGGATCCTGGGCGGTCCCCCGGCCATTGAGTTGTAACTGAAATGATTAAAGAAGTGGAATAGATAATAAAATATCTCAGATTCAAGAATATACTTCATTTATTTATTTATTTATTTTAAAGAAGATGTTGGTAAGGCCGCCATCTTAAAATATTACTAGTAATTTGCACGTGCGATGCACGTCTTAATAAATATAGTTTTTTAAAATAAAAATTTAGACATAATCTGGATTTGAACTTAGAACCTCCTTTATAATAGTTATGCACGTGTATTGCACGGGTTGGTAGATTGACAAAACATTTACAAATAACACTAAGGTCTTCTCCCATTATAATATTAGAAATATGAGTATTTCTTAGTTTTTAAAAATAGTGAGGGTATATGCTAATTTTCACATTTTAAATGGGGGTATGTGCTAAAATATTCCTTTTTTAGGAGCTGCACGTGCATCACACAGATATGTTTGGTGGATTTAGTTTGCCGTATATTGCACATGTTTACTCAGTTACAAAATTAGGATTTGTTTGTTTACAACCCCAACTCTTCCATTAAAATAGTAGAGATTAAGAAGTGTATTACATGTGCCGATTATATGGCGAAGAAGGATAGATTAGCTTGTAGTGAATTTAGTTTTGTTTCAAATAAGAATTTAGTTTTGTTTCAAATAATGATGTGGAGTTAGCTCAGCTTGTAGAGACTGATGCTAGAGTCGTACTCAGTAACTAGAGTTTAATATATAAGTTTTCAGGGGAAAAAAAAAAAAGAACAGAAAAAATTGAACACAGGAATCCAGAACTAAACCCTGTTAACAAAAGATGAGGGGAAAACATTAAACAACTCTCCTGTATATGAAACTTCGGCCTACAAGTTTGGCCCAAACAACTTGGCCCAGCCTTTGTCTAAAAATATGTCTTTGGTGCCTTGGTCTTAAAAACCTATCCATTGCATTTGAGAGAGTTTTGTGCGGTTATCTTCGTGTGTACTGATTTAAGGCTGCTCTCAGTTTGCATGCATATTCTTTCTTCTTATTATATGTGAAAGTTTGATGTTCATACTTACCCATCTGTGGAGACTAAGTATCAGTGTATGATTAAGATTTAGTCGTCAATTAGGAAATAGTACTAGATAAGAGCATCTACAGTGGTTTTTGCTATTTTGACAATTTGATAAAATAGCTAATGGTAAAATGAGTGTTTCCCTGTAATAGTCGTTTGCTATAATTTGACATAACAATTAAAAAAAAAATTGAAAGGAATTTTTAATTTTGAAAAGAATTTAAATATACATTAGTAATTTAGTTAGTTATTAAATTAACACTAAAACATAATTAAATAAAATAATTTAGTTAAATTAATACTAAAACATAATTAAGCAGGGTGATTTGGCTGGATAATTCTCAAACAAAACATGTTGTCTAGTTTGTGAAATTTTTGTTTTCGGACGGGGCAATGTTTTTTTTTTTGCGATACATCATGTACCGTCTGATATTTCAATAAAAAAATTCTAAGTCAGAACAAGATGATGCGCCCGATCAGAAAATAAATTATTAAAAAATTGAGACAGAAAATCTTGTATCGTCTGCTAAATTTGACAATTGTCAAATCTGTTTCTCTTATTTGGAAATGTATTGTTCCTCATTTGTTTAAATTTGACAAAATAGCAAATATCTGCAGTGCTCTTTCTCATGTTATTTTGCCAAATAGCAAACGACTGGAACAAATGCTTGCTGCCCACGATATAGGTGGGCCTAGCAAAACTGCTGGTGGATCACAACTTTTCATAGTTTCATCATCACATTGTTCATTCCCACTTGGCTTTTATTTAGAGCATCGACAGTCGTTCTCTCATATGCTATAAAATGACAGCTACAGTAATAGCAAATACAATCGATCGCTGCAGTCGTCGTTTGCTATATTGTTTCTCATTTTTTAGAGCGACGGTATATGATATACCGTCTCATCGTTTCAAATAAATTTAAAAAAAGTTAATTACTTATTAACTATTAAACTATATTAATTAACTAAATTAAATAATATAATACTAACTTAACCTGATTAATATACTAACTAAACCTAATAACTACTCCTAATTCCCTCCCAATCAGCATTAATGAGACACTATGGATGCTTTTTCATGGAGGGGGTATCATACCCCGTCCCACTATTTGGTTTTTTTTGTTTTTTTTTTTTTTGATCACCCAATCCCAGCCGTTCATTTATTTATTTATTTATTTAAAAAAAACAAATTAAAAAAAAAGAAGAGACGGGGTTTGATACCCCGGTCGGGGTATCATTCCCCGTCTGAGGGATTACTAAAAAAAAATATTTTTTATTTGGAGAGACGGGGTATCATACCCCGTCCGGGGTATGTATCCCGGTCTGACCTATTTAAAAAAAAAAATTGAAAATTATTGAGACAGGATATGATCTTCCGTCTGAATCGATTAAAAAATTATTAAATCGGAGAGACGGGGTATCATACCTCGTCCTTTATAATTTGAGAAAGTTCATTTCGTTTCTCATATTTGAGAAATGAGAATAGAACGTTTGCCAAAAAATAAAAAAATGAGAAATAATTGCAGTGCTCGTTTACTATTCGTTTGCTATAATATGGCAAAATAACATGTATAGCAAACGACTGTGGACGCTCTTAGGCTCGCTCAAATATCACATACAAAATTCATCAAAAAAAAATATCACATACAAAAACAGGGTATAGCGTATACTGTCTGCTGAATTCAATATCACCCGTACCGTACGGTTGGACCCAGGTTAACTTCTGGGTGGTCAAAACCCGGGTCCAAAATTTCCACCCAATAGCGTTGAGTACAAGTTCCAAAGCTCCTTATACTGATCCGCAGGAACGCCGTAAGGGTCCTCTAATTTAACTCAACTTTGCACCAACCGGGTCCATCCACCTTACTTTTCTTGGGGCCCACTTAACCAAAAGTTGCGAAATTGATTTGTGAAGTACTAAATTAGACGTTCCAGGTATCTTTTCTCTCTCAAAAGGTTTGGTTTGTGAATTTGACAAAGGGAATCCTCTCAATGTTGCTTTTCTCCCTTTATTAGGTGTGGTCAGGGGGTCCACGCAGTCTTAATCTTGAACGTTTGGTGTTAAAAAATTAATATCGTGTCAGTATGTGTCAGTATGTACGTATGTTGATCTTGATCTGATACATATTAGTAATTGTTACTGCTTTTTTTTTCTCTATGGGAGTAATTAGGTAATGTGAATTTTGTTGGGAAAACAGTCAGGAACTTGACCTTTTGATTTCTAATGGTATTGACTTTCTTTGACTTGACGATCTGATTTGTTTGCACTGTAGGATTCGATTTATGTGGTGACAATCGACTTTTCTGACCTGCAAAAAGTCTGATCCAGCAGGATTGATCCCGGCGACAGATCCTCCGACGCTCAAGTCAGAAATAAATAAGACATTGAAAGAGTTTTTTTTAATAGAAAATACTGGTTACATGTTTCTTGTGGAGGTAAGGAGGTATTTATAGTTGCCTTGGGACAATTTTGATATAATGACTTATCTCTACTTCCCGGTGTTTTTTGATTAAACATGTTACCTCTTCCATGAAGAGATAAGAGTGGTTGAGAAGGATTTAAGCTTCATTCAGGATAAGAGATATGGTTTTTTGAACCGTCTCTTATGGATAATTAAGGGTTTAAATCGTATTTAAACAATCTGGACCCATTTGCATGGGGCTGTTATGACAACCCAGTAAGACATATCCGTTTTTGGATTATTGGGCTTGAAAGAGGCGCAATTTCTGTTCATTAACCCGTTTAGAACGGAAATTACCGTTTTACCCCTGAGAGCGTTAAGATTCGTACTCGATTTGAACGGTTCTGATTTAGTTCCATTTTTAGCCATAGGAAACTATGGCTAAAAATAGGAAACTCAGAAGCATTGTAACTGTTCATGACATCATCGTCTTCATCATCTGAAGTGTCGCCCAATAGGAATACATCTCTTGGTTGCATAATAAGAGCCATGTACGATTTTGGCAATGTTGGATCTTCAAAGTAGAACACTTGTAGCACTTGGGATGGGAACACAAATAGTTCGTGGCTAATGTGTGTACCGGTGTGAATCAAATTTGAGAAATTTACAATTGTGAACCCCAACTTATCCTTGTTATTAGCATAATAAATGATTGGGCAGGTAACTCAGAGTCCAGGAAGAAAATCATATTCGAGTGACTGCCTTGGATAGGGGGGCACGGAGCACCAGATTATGCAGCTGGGTTTGGGACAGTCAGTTGGAGCTCCTATTTTGGTTATGACGGTGAACCAGGACAGATGCCGTTTGTATGCAGCTTAGGTTGATGTTAGATTTTCTATGTAATAGATCGTATGTATGTAGTGCCGAGGGGCACAGAATGATGTGGTACTAGTAGTAGTAGTAGATGTATTTTGTGATGTCGTTAATCTAGTATTAATGAGATCGGTGGCCTGACGGTCACTTTTTTTTTCACAAAAAAAAAACAGGAATCTTTATGACCATTTTTTAATCAAAAATATATAATAATAAAAAAAATTGCTCAAGACTAGTAAGCAAAAAACAGGAGCAACAGGGTGGTGGTTTTATTAAAATAGGGGAGGTGGGTCTGGGGTGCTTCTCAGAAAGGTAGACTTCCTCTCTCCCTTCAACCATAGATGGTCACCTAATTGATAATCAATCCTCCCTCCTTCTAGAAGCACTACCATAAGGTTATTTAAACACCCTTCTTCTCCTCTTGTTTCTCATTGCATTCTATCATTCATTCCCTCCATTTCATTCTTTGATTTTGGTTCCATTTTTCTTCTTTCTATAAGGAAATTAGGTAATGGGTTAGTTTCATTTGATTAATATTTATGTTGTTTAGTTGTAAAAATGAATGGGGTTTTTTTTAAAAATTTTTATATTATAATTTTAATTGCTTGTATTCTTGTTGCGAAAGAAATTCTTTAATGTAGAAATATTTGGGATATATCTGGCCATTTTAGACAGGAAAGATTTGCGGGAATTTTAAGGAAATGTTAACGACATGCAGTATACTGAGTTTTATTATAATAAAGGATTTCTTTTCGCACAAAGGTAGGATCGGTTTTGAATATTTTCTTTTTCTGATTTGGATTTTTAAAATTTGCAAATCAGGAAAGTTACTGATCTTTTTTGATTTTGTGGGTTTTCACCTCATGTATAAATACGAACGACTCTCTGTTCTCACTGTAAATTCATCCTGCTCTCCTCTGTGTCTTACATTTTCCTTGCAGTATTATTACCTGGTTAGATTTTTGTTACTAGTCTCATCAACAGTTTCTGTGTCAAACCGTCTAGTAGTTTTCAACTATGTGTGTTTGTAATCTTAGTCAAATACTTATAATTTCGATACTTGAAAATTTTATCTAATTCTGATACGTTATGTTCATAACTGTGTTATGTTTGATTGCAGTTTTAAGATTTGAAGTTTAGAGAAGCCATGGCCGAGCGTGCTTTGAATCGCAGTCATAGCGTTCGTGAACGTGTGGGAGATAGCCTCTCTGCTCACACCAATGAATTAGTGGCCCTTTTCTCAAGGTCTACACTTCACATCTCTATAATTTTTACTGTTCTATATATTTGTACAAAACTTGAAGCTTCATATATGCTTTGCTTATGCTTATATAGATAGATCTTGTTGTAGGATTAGATAAAGAGTTTTTTTGGCTTTTCTAACCCCTTTATAATAGCATGTACTTCTCTTATAGTTACACTCGATGAACTTCCATCAAGTGTGGTTGTCTTTTTCTTAACAATCTGTTGTTTAATATAGATGTGGCAGCAACCGAATCCGTTAAACCGATAATTTTATCCAAATCTGTCATGAAATGTTAATTTGTAAAAGTACTTCCTACATAAACTTTAGTGGATTCAGTTGTAGATCTTGTAGGATCAGTCTTATACTTATCTTAACTTTCAAGCTTATAGGCATAAAGCTTAGATTTTCCGACCTTGTGCATTTGATTTGGAACTTAATATCTTAGTATCATTAACCTTAATGAAAATTTAAAGTACTTGGTTTGTGAAATCTCATTGTATGTTTTTTGGTTTGATAGACTTGTGCACCAAGGAAAGGGGATGCTCCAACCCCATCAGCTGTTAGCGGAATATGAGGCCGTTATATCCGAAGAAGAAAGGAAAAAACTTAAGGATGGTGCACTTGACGATGTTATCAGAGCTGCACAGGTATTACCTATAGAGACATCTTTTTCGGCATTTTACTTGAGTGAAATGTATTTGTTTGATTGTCGGTGAACTATAATCATACGATACCAATGTGATACAGGAAGGAATTGTTATACCTCCATGGGTTGCTCTTGCTATTCGCCCCAGGCCTGGAGTCTGGGAATATGTGCGTGTGAATGTGAATGAACTCGCAGTTGAAGAACTCACGATTCCTGAGTACTTGCAGTTTAAGGAACAACTTGCCGTTGAAAGGTAAAGGAGTCTCTCGTTGCCCTTCTGTGATGTATTTTTGTGATTCATAAGTCAAATTCCTGAAATCTTTGAGTTATTCTTTTTGCCTCAGCCCACAAAATAATTTCACATTGGAACTGGACTTTGAGCCATTCAATGCTTCCGTTCCTCGCCCCTCACTGTCAAAATCCATTGGTAATGGAGTGCAGTTCCTCAACCGTCACCTATCTGCAAAATTGTTCCAAGACAAAGAAAGCATGTACCCGTTGCTTGATTTCCTTAGGCAACATCACTACAACGGGACGGTGAGTTTCCTTTTTCGCATGCCCCTTTCATTCAATCTTTTCGTAAACTGTAGAATCCAGATAACCTACTCATTTTGTTAATACTTATCAAAATTTCTTTTATTAATGTATTCATATTCAAGCTATTAGTTTCTAGAAATGTAGATTATGTATGAGTAATAGAGTTGAATATGGTTATCATGAAGTTAATATTGGAAAACCAAAATAGGATTTACTAAAAAAATGTATCATATCTGTAGAATTTACTAAGAATAATTGTTTACTCTTTTGTTAATTGCTTTCGTGCACTAATTTGTTATGTTATGACATGCAGTCGATGATGCTAAACGATAGGATACAAGGCCTTGGTGCTCTCCAGTCTGCACTAAGAAAAGCAGAGAAGTATGTAGCTAGCATTGCACCCGAGACACCATATTCTGATTTTGCTCACAGGTAAATTCAAATAAAGTTCAAAAAAGTTGCAAGTATTCTTTAGATTTCCATAATAGATTAAGTTAAAAGACAAAATAAATTTTGTATAGGTTTCAAGACATCGGTTTAGAGAAGGGTTGGGGTGATTCAGCTCAACGTGCCTATGACACCATCCATCTCCTTCTCGATCTTCTTGAAGCCCCTGATCCGTGCACTTTGGAGAAATTCCTTGGAACTATTCCAATGGTTTTCAATGTTGTCATCCTTTCTCCCCATGGATACTTTGCTCAAGATAATGTTTTGGGATACCCCGACACTGGTGGCCAGGTATCATACTATATCCAACATGTTACATTCATACATTCGATCAACAATTTGCAAGATATCTTATTTTGCAATTTGTACAAAATATTTATACAGGTTGTCTATATTCTGGATCAAGTTCGTGCTTTGGAAAGTGAGATGCTTCTTAGAATTAAGCAGCAGGGACTCAACATCACTCCTAAAATTCTGATTGTAAGTTTTGGAAGCAAACGTTGCTGGTTATTGCTGGCTATATGTTTCTCTAACTTAGAAATTTGAAATCGTTCTTGTTATTGAATTCAGGTGACGCGGTTGCTACCTGATGCTGTTGGCACTACTTGCGGTCAGCGTCTTGAGAAGGTTTACGGAACTGAGCACACACACATCATTCGAGTTCCATTCCGTTCGGAAAAGGGAATTCTCCGCAAGTGGATCTCACGTTTCGAAGTGTGGCCTTACCTTGAGACCTATACCGAGGTAATTTATATGATCTTTATTGTAGCCTCTCTTTTGTCATTATCAGACATCTCACCGTTATTACTGATCCTCTAATAGGATGTTGCGGGTGAATTAGCGAAAGAGTTGCAAGCCACCCCAGATCTGATCATTGGGAACTACAGTGATGGAAATCTTGTAGCTACTCTCTTGGCACACAAATTGGGAGTTACTCAGGTTCAAAATACAAATCCTTATCTTATTATATTAATTGTTCTCTTATCATGTAAATGGACTCATAATTTGACATCAATTTCCTCTCCTTTTTTTATGTGCAGTGCACTATAGCTCATGCTTTGGAAAAAACTAAGTACCCGAATTCAGATATCTACTTGGAGAAGTTCGATAAACAATACCATTTCTCGTGCCAATTTACTGCTGATCTAATTGCCATGAATCACACAGACTTCATCATTACCAGCACCTTCCAAGAGATTGCTGGAAAGTAAGTTATTTGTTCCCTATATACGAATTGTTCTAATACTGTTTGTGAAAATTTTGTTAAAGATAATGACTTGCATTTTAATCATTCCTCTTCTCAGTAAGGACACAGTGGGTCAGTACGAGTCTCACACTGCCTTCTCTCTCCCTGGGCTTTACCGTGTTGTTCATGGAATCGATGTCTTTGATCCTAAGTTCAACATCGTCTCTCCTGGTGCTGACATGTCCATCTACTTCCCTTACTATGAGCAAAACAGGAGGCTCACCTCCCTTCATCCTGAAATTGAGGAGCTTCTGTATAGCTCTGTTGAGAATACTGAATACAAGTGAGTATTTTTGGGTCGTTAGGTTTGTATAAAGTTTTTGGCTCGTTACAGAGGAATCTAATATAAAGTTTTTGGCTCGTTAGGTTTGTATTAAAGGATAGGAACAAGCCCATTATCTTTTCAATGGCAAGGTTGGACCGAGTCAAGAACATGACTGGTTTGGTTGAATTATACGGAAAGAATACTCGACTGAGGGAGCTAGTTAACCTTGTGGTGGTGTGTGGAGACCATGGGAAGGAATCCAAGGATCTTGAGGAACAACAAGAGCTGAAGAGAATGTACAGTCTTATTGAGGAGTACAAGTTGGATGGCCAGATTCGCTGGATCTCAGCTCAGATGGATCGTGTCAGAAATGGAGAGTTGTACAGATACATCTGTGACACCAAAGGAGCCTTTGTGCAGGTAACCCACTCTTTTTACCAAAGAACTACAAGATGCATAGAACTTATTTGGTATTTCTGTTTGTTGCATATGTGCATAAAATCCATCAGAGTTGAGGCATAACATACTTTTTCTTCTTCTTTTAGCCGGCCTTCTATGAAGCATTTGGACTGACGGTTGTGGAATCCATGACATGCGGTTTGCCCACATTCGCAACTGTGCATGGTGGACCTGCTGAGATCATAGTCCACGGAGTTTCTGGCTTCCACATTGATCCTTATCAGAGCGATAAGGCTGCTGAACTCCTTGTCAGTTTCTTCGAGAAATGCAAAGAAGATCCTACCCACTGGGACAAAATCTCAAATGGTGGACTGAAACGTATCGAAGAGAAGTAAGGACTAATGTTTCATTAACTATGTTTCACTTGTTAGGCCAACTCCCTGTTAATTTTATTGACAAGAATGTTGAACTATAGGTACACATGGAAGTTGTATTCTGAGAGGCTGATGACATTGGCTGGTGTTTACGGCTTCTGGAAATACGTCTCTAAGCTTGACCGCAGAGAGACACGTCGTTACCTTGAGATGTTTTATGCCCTCAAGTATCGCAAACTGGTGAGTTAATTTGAATTCTATAATTGAGAAATCAAGTACTAGTATGCTTCTTTAGGGACAACAACATTGATGGATGTTTGTTCTTCATCTTTATTTCAGGCCGAATCCGTTCCTTTGGCTGTTGATGGAGAGATCATTGCTAATGGAACCAAGTGATTCCGGGGAATAGGAGAGCTCTGTAAATGGGTTTATTAATAATTAGATTTTGGGTGGAGATTGTGAAGATTTATCTTTTCATCGGATTTTGTAATTTACATGAGCTCGATTTATTTCTGATTGAAGACAGTGTGATGCTTGCTTAGTTGAATGTTACAAAGATAAGGATTGAGTTGCCAAGGTTTTCTATAATGAAAATTTCATTATTTTCAATCACGCTTTGCGGAAGAGTTTGCTTGTTTTGTTTGAATAGAATGAAATTTATGCTTATTTCCTTGTATGATTTGAACAAATGAATTTGGGCTTGTTTGGTGCAGATGTTTGAATCGCTTAATCTTGTGATAGCTTTGTCTCAATCAAGCATAATTGCATTTTATAGTTTCGCTACTTGATCTGATTCTTAGAAGAAATTTTTACTTCCCTCGATTCACTCTACCAAACACTCTTTTTATCATTGGTCATCAGAAGTGTATGTATATCCAATCACTCTTTCGAGTGTTAAGAGGATTGATTAGTATCATATGTATAGACACTGAAATATTTATACTAAATTAACATTTACAAAGAATCTATACTAAACCAACTGCATATCAAATTAGGCTAAATGTGAAAAAACTTCATTCAAGTATTGCCGGTTTTAAAAAAAATTCACATAACATTTTTTTTTGTGTGTGAAAAAACTCCCATCAACTATGTTTTCAACACAGTTTTTTTTTTTTTTTAAATTTAAAATCTCGCTCATCCCTTGAAAACATATATTTTTAAAAAGGTAGTGTGTGGTTTTTGGAGAACCGGTAATACTTGAGTGAACTTTTTTGACATTTAGCCTATCAAATTAATGAACTGACTTATATATTATACCTAAACTAGCTTTAACCAAACATGGGGTTAACGAGCTAAGTTTTTTTTTTTTGGAAGAAAATTAACGAGCTAAGTTAAACGAGCCTAAATTGAGTGATGCCTGTTCAAGCTCTAACCGAGCCAAGTTCATGTTGACTCTTAATTTGGTGTGCACAAAACGTGCTTACAGATACCAATAAGTTTAGATTGAGATGTTCAGATATTCAGGAGTAAATAAAATCAACAAGAGATTCAAAAGAGATTCAAGAATAGGCAAAAAAGAAAAGTAATAAAGAAGGTGGCTTAAAGAATTGAAGCGAAATACAGATTATAGGCAATAGGGAAGAGCAATATTGGAAGCAATGGTCAAGGATACAATGGCTTAAAGAAGGTGATGCAAATACAAAATACTTTCATAAGGTGGCTAATGGAAGGAGAAGACAAAATCACATTGGCAGGCTGCTGATTGATGGGTCATGGACGGAGAATGAAGGAATAATTAGACAAAAAGTTGATCAAAGCTTTAAGGAGCTTATTGGGAAAAGTAAGGAGTTCAGATGTAAGATGAACACTGACATGTGGATTGACTCCAGAATTGAAGGGAGTGAAGACATAGAGGGTATGTTCGTGGAGGAGGAGGTTTTACTAGCTGTGAAAGCTTTGGGTCAGGATAAAGCCCCAGGACCGGATGGATTTCCAATCTTCTTTTACAAGCTTTATTGGGATATCATTAGAGAAGATCTTATGAACATCTTCTTCGAATTGCATCAAGGAGTGGTCGAGATAGAGAGGCTGAACTATGCAAACGTAGTTCTTATTCCTAAGAAAAAAGAGGTCAAAGGGATAGATGATCTAAGGCCGATAAGCTTGTTGAACGGATCCTTCAAGATCATCACGAAAGTTATGGCACAAAGGCTATCACCGCTTATGGATGGGATCGTGGGTGAAAGCCAGAGCGGTTTTATCAAGGGAAGAGACATCATGGATAGTGTGGCCTCGGTCCATGAGATCGTATATAGAGGTAACAAGGACAACTTGGACGGATTTCTTTTGAAAATAGACTTCCAGAAAGCATATGACTCGCTTGAATGGGAATGTGTCGATGAAGCGCTTCAGCTAAAAGGGTTTGGTAATATATGGCGACGGTGGATTATGAAATGTGTACGAGGAGGGAAGTCCTTTATCCAACTCAACGGGAAGTGTGGAAAAGAAATCAAATGCAGAAGGGGGCTCAGGCAGGGAGACCCGCTTTCATCGCTGTTATTCGCCATTGTCGCAGACGGACTGGCTGAAATGATTGGTAGGGGTAGGGAGAAAAGGACAATTCAGGGTATCAAAGCAAAGGGGATAACACAATCAATTTCAATATTGCAATACGCAGACGATACGCTATTATTCAGAGCTACAACATAGGAAGAAATGAAGGGTATTAGTATGGCTCTCCAGTGTTTTCGGCTTTGGTCGGGGATGACGGTTAACAACGCAAAGACTTGTGTTCTACCGATTAGCAATCAGATCTCTATTCCCATCGACGACATCAAGAGTTTCTTTAGATGCGAAGCGAGCAACTTTCCTCTGGTATATCTAGGGGTTCCGATAAGACCGGGAGCACTACTAAGAGAAGACTGGCAGCCATTGATAGATAAAATTGATAAGAAACTTTCAGGTTGGAAAGGAAGACTACTGATGCTAGGTGGAAAATCACACTGATAAACTCAGTTCTTAGCAGTCTACCAGTTTACCTTATGTCAATATACGAGCTTCCGCAGTGGGTTATTCACAAGATTGACAAAGCTCGAAGAAGATTCCTTTGGAAAGGTACCGGGGAATGCAACGGAGGAATACCTCTAGTCAATTGAGGTAGAGTGTGCAAAAGAAAGGAATATGGAGGCCTAGGTATTTAGAATTTAAGAGATATGAACAGAGCCCTGCTGAGAAAATGGTGGTGGAAGATGCAGAGGAGGCAGAAGAACTGGTGGTGCAAATCGTTTAGTAAGTATAGATGGAGGAAATCAAGTCGATTCGGAGGGAAAGCTATTTTCGGCAAGTCCTCGCAAATATGGAAAGGAATTGCAAAGGTGGGAGTGATGTATCACTCTCACACTAGATGCAGAGTCGGAAGCGGTAAGGACACTAGATTTTGGAGGGATAAATGGTGTGGGGATAGGACTTTGATGAATTTATTCCCAGGAGCGGCAGAGGCTACGGTGGACAATGATACGTTGATATCGGATGTATGGCAGAATCAGAGTTTGAAGCTGGTTGTCAGAGGTAATTTAACCAGTGAGGCGGTTTCAGATCTGTCAGAGCTTAATTCGTTTATTAGAGCAGAGGGGCGATTCACAAACGAAGAGGACGATGGTAGAGACTGGATGCTTCATCCATCAGGGGAATTCTCAGTAGCATCAATGAACAAACGTATCAACGATGGTGGATTTCGATGTAAGAACTCGGAGATCATTTGGAAGCTATGGGTACCACTGAGGGTTAAAGTCTTTGCTTGGCTAGTCATGAACGATGCCATTCTATCGAAGGTGAATCTCAGGAAAAGGAATATGCAACTGGAGATCAAATGTGAAGCATGCTTGACGGAAGACGAAGATACGAATCATATATTATTCTCTTGTAATAAGGCAAAACTAGCGTCTAGTGCACAGTTATGGGGTCGGTGGTGGGTAGAGTTAGTTATAAAGGAAGATAGAGAGGCGTGGGGGGTGATGGCTACAGCCACAATGTGGTGCTTGTGGTTAAACAGAAATGATTTATGTTTTCGAAAAATTAGCTGCTCAATATCTTCTACCATGCATAAAATTATATCTTTGTCTTATGATTGGACAGGAAACAGGGGGGCTATGAAAAGGCTAAGGGTGGAAGAGGAGGAATAGATGGATCAGGAAGTTGCAGAATGGGAGATAGACCTTTATCCCAATAGCAGAAGGTCATAGAGGCAGATGCGGTGCAGTGGATCATTAGGGGTAGTCAGATAACTACCTTTGTATCTTCTTTTGCTTTCATAGTCTAACTGATGAGATGTATTTTGTATTTTGGATTTTGGATTTTAGATGGCCATCTTTGGCAGACTTGTATATAGCACTACTATGTTTCTTTAATTTCGCATTAATGAAGCGATGACCGGGTCATCTTTTTATCCAAAAAAAAAATAATAATAATAAAGAAGGATTGCAAAATCAAGCAAAAGAAGAAATTATTCAAAAAGAACAAATGTTGATTAGTGCCCAAGAAAGCTAACAAGATTAATTTGTGTTATTCCATATATGTGAGATTTTATATGTAATTGATTGATTACTAATTGATTAGTATATGGTAAGAATATAAAGTGGTTTCGTCAAGAACAACACGATTGCGGTCGACCGTACTATAGTGTCGGTCGACCGCACCACAGTCGACCGCACGTATAGTCAATATAATGAAGCAATTGACCATTCATCTTTCGACTTTTCGTTTAAAAGATGAACGGTAGACTGTCCCTTAATTGTGGTCAACCGTACCTCCCGCTATTCATTTTTTTTGTTGAAATGTATCGTTTCTATTTTTGATAGATGCACTTCCTAATCTATATAATTGGACGAACCCACTGTGTATTCTTCACATATTGCTCTGAGAAAAATCTTCTAAACTAATCAATCCGAGTGTGTATGATACTTATTTGTTTTCTTCAGTCAGGATCATTAAAGATCTTGAGTTTTTCTTTTCTTCCACTTCGGTGAGATTGACAGGGCTTGTGTTAGAAGTCATATGGGTGCAATAGGTCACTCGGCCTGAATCCAATAATCAATGTATAAGGGTTTGAGAACAGTGGAACGCTTGTGACGGATAATTGCTACAAGTAGGTGGTGTGGACGTAGACCTGGGAGTCGAACCACGTTATATCGCTGCTTCTTTGTGCTTGCTTTCTCTGCCTCTTCTCTTTTAATTTGCAACTTAATTTTAAATTTTTTTAATTCCGTACAATCACCCTATTCTCCCCCCCCCCCCCTCAGGGGTGATTTATAGTGGTATCAGAGCGAGGTGCTTACTAAGAGCTTAAAGCTTAAGCAAAAGGTCCAATGGCCGAAATCCCTCCTCCCGAAAACTTGTACTCATCGAAACCATTCATTTTCAATGGGACAAGTCTAACACGCTCACCATATTTTGATGAAAAATGCTATGATGCTTGGAAAGTTCGTATGTCTCATTTCTTACACATGCTTGGAGAATAAGTATGGAATGTGTGCATAAACAAAATAGTTATTCCGGTCAGCGATGGAAAGACAGCTTTCTCAAAAGCAGAGCTAGCACTAAAAACAGCAAACTCCAAAGCCATAACGACCCTTTATGCAGGATTGAACAATGAAGAATTAATGTGATGCGGGCGAAATTGTAAGACGACATACGAGATTTGGAACAACATGCTGAAACGGCACGAAGGAACCACTTCTGAGGTAAAAACTAAAGTAAATTTATGTTTTTATAAGTTTGATGTTTTTCGTATATTGTCAGGAGAGAACGTGGATCAAATGCTTGCCCGCTTCGATATTATTGCACATGAGCTTGAGAGCTTAGGTAAGGGGTTGGATGATGACCGAAAGGTCGGAAAATTCATAAGTTGTCTCACGCCGAAATGGGATGTAAAAGCTGCTGCAATGAGGGAGACCCTTGAGGAAAAGAGATTCGATTACTATACCTTCCAAGGAAAACTGAAGGCTTATGAAATGGAGATGACCGAAACCGAAAGATACAGGCAGAACATCGGGATTGAACCAAAAACCGAAGAGAGGACCATCGTCTTGAAAGCAGAAAAATCTCGATCATCAAAAGCAGAGTCAGATCGTGAAGAGTCAGACGAAGACATCGCCTTGCTAGCTAAGCAATTTCGTAAGTACCCTAAGCATAAAAATTATGGTAGGTACCAAAGAGAAAGAAAAAATGACAAAGATGACGTATGCTACAAATGCAAGAAGCCTAGACACATTCGGACAAATTGTCCCATCTCACAGAACAAGAATGGGGACTACTACCACTCCAATCCGGGATTGAAAAAGAAGGTGCTTATGGCAACATGGCTAGACTTAGATTCAAGCGAGGATGAGCAGGATCACAACAATGTTGGCTTCATGGCTCTTGGAAATTATAACATAATGTCTAATATGTTATAATTCAACTTTGCACACAGTACAATGAACGATAAAGAACAAAACATAACTAATGGAGTCATATCCTGCATTAAAAGATACTCTCTCCTAAGTTACAGAAATTTGTTATATATCTTATACATCAATCTTTATTAGAGAAGCAAATATACAATCTCACACAAACTACAAACGATGAATTTAGCCAATATGTCTATACACATAGTATGACAAAGCACACTAAACAATTTAAAACATGCTAGTTTCAAAATGAGAATAATTATGATCTAAAATTCCCAATCATGTGATCAAGCGTACAAAACGTTAACACATTCATCGCATGAAAATACTAAGAAATATTAGAGTAGATCATGCCGACACTTCATGATAGAAGTTGTGGTAGGGTAAAAATGGCTTGAAGGCCCAACCAGGGCCCAATACAATGCTCACTCAAAAAGGTAAAGATAGCAACCCAGTTCGGCTCCGAACCACTTCAGGGTCGGCGCCGAACCTCATGTTTGCCCTCACAGTACTGGCCTCCTCATACCGACGAGCCTCAATAGTCCTCGGAGTCCGATCCGGGACAGTCCCACAGGCCGTCCCCCCTCTCTGGCGGAGCAGAAGGATGACCTGGCGCAGCCTAGGCCCTCCGATCCCCCCCAGAAGCACAGGAGACCCACGATCAGCCATGTCAGCTCCAAATACCACCAAAGGCGTCGCCACGTCAGCCCTATACCACTCCTGGTATTGCCACGTCTGCCCTAAACCCCCTGGGCTTTCTGCCACATCAGGCCCACGGGCTTTCGGATCCAGACCCGGCCCCCAAGAGGAACCAAACCCGGTTGGGATTCTCTATAAATACTAGACCCACACCCACCTTTTGAGGTAATCAATCTTTTGCCACTTAAATATACCTAGTTATTGCTACTCTCTCTCAGAGACTGACTAGATCGTCGGAGGGTCCGCCACCGGGATAAACCCCGGTGTTTCAGGACCGTCTGCAGGTACACAAGACCTCGGATCCGACCCCTCTGATCCGAGCCCAGGCTTCAACCTCATTCCGAGCTCATCGTAGGTTCCAGAAGGTCAACCGAAGGTCGGCAGACGAGCAGCATTCTCCTTCAATACAAATCGAGTCCGAACTCACACCTGGTGCATCCACACGTCTCCCAGAAATAAACCGCATCAGGTTGGCGCCGTCTGTGGGAACCCTGCTTCAGAAGCCGATCCGAACCAGACTATCAAGGGACCTCGACAGCCGAACCCTCATGGCCTCCAAGGGCAAGGGGGCTACTTCCTCCGTCAACCAACGGGACTCGCCCCCACCAACTGATAACGCCGGGCCACGCACGTCGAAACACGGGGCTCCCCCTCGGGAGTCCCAAAGGAGCGTCGCCCGGCCAGCCCAGCCCGACCTCCGGGGGATAATCCTCAACCGCAAGATTACCCGCAGCAGGGGAAGGGCCGCTTCCAACCCGGCCCCGAACCGTCGAAGACCCGCACTCAGCCGAGTCGGAAGACAACCCTCGGACCGACCAAACCGGGTCGAGGGAGCCCCCGTCACTCACAAGGAGTTCCAAGACTTCCGAAGAGAAATTCTGGGAGCTCTCCGACGGGCCCCCAGGGAAGAAACCCTCCATTCCCAAACAGGGTCGGACGCCGAAGCCAGCGCGTCCCGCCCATCAACAATCCAGCCAGAAGACGATGGCGTACTCCTAAGGCGCCTACAAGAAATGGAGGATCGCCTCGATCACATAGGGGACGGCGGCCAAAGAGCGGCTCAGGGGTACAGACCTGTCCGACCTCCCTTCTCCGCCCCCATCCTCCAAGCAGAAATACCCAGGAATTTCCGACCCCCTCAATTCGAGACCTACGACGGCGAGGGAGATCCTGCTGATCACATGGAGGGTTTCAAAACCCTCATGATGATTCACAGCGCCTCGGATCCCCTGCTATGCCGGGCCTTCCCTGCCACCCTTCGGGGTCCAGCTCGTGAGTGGTTCTCGAAGCTCGCCCCCGGCTCCATACTCCTTCGACCAACTCGAGGGCAATTTTCTCGCCCACTTTGTCACTAGCCGGAAGGCCGAAAGGACCAGCATCTCATTACTTGGGCTCAGACAGATAGAGGGGGAATCACTCAGAGTGTTCGTCCGGAGATTTACCGCTGAGGCAAGGTCGGTCTCCTCCCTCGACCCGGGCGTCGCTTCAGCGGCATTCCGACACAACGTCCTTCATGGACAGCTGAAGGCTTCTCTGGCGAAGAGACCCCCCGTCGACTTTCCCGACCTCCTCAATAGGGTCGAGAAATACATTAGGGCAGAAGAGGCCCTTGACCCCGAAGATGCCAGGGATGCCACCAGGAAGGGAAAGCGGAAGACCGAGGAAGTCGAACCATCAAAGAAAGCTCCAAAGGACCCGGGGGCCATGAAGAAGGTCCCGCAGGTCCCCCGCTTCGAGAGGTACACTCCCTTGATGCATAACATATCCGCCATCCTCTTGGAAATCGAAGACAAGGGCATTGTCCGACTACCTCCCCGATCTAATAACAATAAGAATCAAGATCAGCGCTTTTACTGCCGCTTCCACAGAGATCACGGGCACGAAACCGACCAATGCCGAGCCCTGAAAGACGAAATTGAAGAACTCATTTCCAGAGGGTACCTCCGAGAATTTACCCGAGAAGGCCCACGGGATCGGCGAGACGCTAGGAACCGGAGGCCCTCGCCTCCGAACCCTCCTCCAAACCACACCCAGGGTCGAGACCCCGATTCCGAGGGAGCCGCAGATATACCTTTCATCTTGCACTGTGTCCACGGAGGGCCAATGGGAAGTGAATCGAATACTTCCCGAAAAGCCTTCATCCGAGAGGTGAACGCTGTCCGAGACAACCCCTCGCCCAAACTGCAGTTGAGGCCGGTCTCCTTCTCAGGGGAGGACCTCGAAGGTGTTCGATTGCCCCACTGTGATTCCCTCGTCATTAGTCTCCACATGGCTAATTGTGAAGTTCGCAGAATCCTCGTCGACAATGGCAGCTCGGTGAATATTCTTTTCCTCGAAGCCTTCGAAAATCTCAAGTTACCCAGAGGCAAACTCAAGCCGGCCGGGTACACCTTGCACGGGTTCTCCGGCGTCCCTGTCGTGATAGAAGGGATTGTTACCCTCGACGTTACCGCCGGATCGACTCCTGTCAAAAGGACCGAGTCCAGACTAAGGGTTCTTCCTAAGGCCCCACTTCGATCCCTCGCGGATCGGTGGAGCCAAACCTTACCTCCGACATTGTGCGCTACACCACTAGCCGGAGCGATGAAGGAAAAGGATTCTTTATTCATGCCCCTTTATTTTCGTTCTGAAAAAATAAAAATAAAAGAAGCAAAGACCGTTACAGGACCACTCCGCTCATCTTAAACCAGAAGAAATCTTAGGGCCCTTCGGGCCCAACGAGGGGCGAAAAGTACTCCGACCAAGCAACTAGGAGCCCCTCTCCTCGTTATGATAGTCCTTAGCCTCAACCGCGGTCGACACTCCAGCCACAGAGCTCTGGGCGTCATCCGGTCGCGTCCGCTGCAACAGCAGCAGCGCAGAGGGAACCCCATCCGCTTGCCGACCCGCGGAGGAAGAGAACGAGACACCCAACATCGCCTTGTAACGATGTATCTCCATCTCCTTCTCCACAAAGACGTCGCGAAGCAACCCCCCAGGAGAGGGCCTCGGCACCAAGGTACTCAGCCCGGCCTGTCCAAGGTCCGCACCGCCGAGCTCCCGATCCCACATCGCCCTTCTCAGCCGACGCGCCTCCTCACTTAAGGCTTCGGACTTATTCCGATAAAAGTTACAAGCCGTATCAGTGTCCCAAGCCCCCCTTCGGTGACAAACCAGCGCGGCCTCCAGGGCCTTAACTTTACTCCGGAGCCGCGCCACATAGAAACCACGGGAGTCCGCCTCGGGGAGGAGAGCCGCGACCTACAAGATAACCAGCCAACTCAACACACATTCGCAAGAAGGTTCGGAAATGTCCGAGGTCAAAGCAATTGGCCGGTCAAAAAAAAAAAAAAACTTTTTGTTACTACGATAAATCCAGGCACTTCTTACAAAAAATGCGGTGGCCAGTCCGCGGAAGGCAAATACAGTCGAGGGAGAGAAAAAGACAGATGAAAATTATACAACTCATTGACCCACCTCAGCGTTGACTGACGGATCCACGGGTGCGTCGGCCGGTGGGTCGAGGGCAGGCCCTTCTTCGCCAGGAGTCTTCGACGTCCCCTCGATCTCCATGTCATTCTCAAAATTGGACAGATCGAGGGTCGGGAAGAAGTGCCTCACGTGACTGAGGGCCTTCGCATAACTTTTGTCCTGGGCCTCAATCACCATCAGCTGACCCGTAGTCATCACCTCCTCCGCCTCCTTGGTGAACTTCGTCTTCAGGGAGGCCACCTTCTTCTCCCACTCTGCATCCTTGGCCTTGAGCTGGAGCTCCAGCTGCTGCTCCCTCTGGTGTGAGCCCTCTAGTTCGATCCGCATCTCCTTCATCTCCCGCTCGCTCTTTTCCGCCCGAGCTCGCTCTTGGGCCAGGGACGCCTCGTAGAGGTTCTTTATGTTGGCCCCCTGCATGCAAGCCTACAACTAACGAGCGCAGAGAAGGATAAGGCTTCCGTACGAAAATCGACAAGGGGGACAGGGTCGATGGACTTACCTGCACAGTGGCCTGCGCCAGGCGTGCGAACGCCACCTCCACGGGCTCTCCCTTCATCGCCTTGCGATCGCGAGGGGTCGCCAACTTCTCCACCACCTCAACAGCTTGGGCCTCCTCGGTCAGGCAGTCCCCCATTCGAACCGACCAGTCCGGAGCCCACCGCTGCCGCAACAACTCCACCACCGGATCCTCTTCCTCGACCTCGACCCAGGGACCTTTCCCCTTGTCAAGAACAGAGGCCCCCGCTAGGCCCTGACCCTTCGAAGCAGCCGCCCCCTTGCTCGTCTCCGAGCGAACCCTCTTGGTCCCCGGCTCGAGCTGGACCTCCGAGATGACTAGGGAAGACCCCCTCGGCCTCTTCGCCGCCTCCTTCTCAGCCTTCTCCTTCCTCATGGCGAGCCTCTTTGCCTTGATCGACGCCTCGTCCATATCTGCGGGAAAAACCATTAAGAGCAATGAGCAAGAAAGTACGAAAGGACCAAGAGAAAAGAAACAACTACATACACATAACGGCTGGACTCAGTTCAACGCTCGCCAGGTTGGCCTCCGTCACCTCCGTCCAATCAATACTAGGTGACAGACGGAGGCGCTCGATAAACCCCCATTCTTCAGCCGACAGATCCCTCTGCCTCGGCGTTTGGTAGCTCGGCTTGGAATGGTTCCATCGAGTGGGAATGTCCCATGGCTCTTCACTCCGGATAACCAGATATTTTTTCTTCCATTCCTTAATGGAATCCGGGTGGTTGCGAACGACCTTCCCCTTACTCCGGGGAGAAATATAGTATACACCCTCGGCCGGCGAGCTGACCATCAACATCGCGCAGAACACATTCAGCCGCAGGGGTACTTGCTGTTCCTCGCACATCAGCACAAAGCAGATAATCTGCTTCCAAGAGTTCGGTCCGTACTGCATGGGCGCCAAAGAGGCCCAGTTCAGCACATCCCTAACGAACGGGTGGATTGGCAACCTCAGGCCGGAGATGAAAGCATCCATTGGGAAGACACAGTACCGAGCTGACAGGGGATCGGTGGGGCGCAGAGTAGGACTCGGCAGCAGCAATTCGTAACCAGGCCCTATATGATACGCCAGCTGCAGAACCTCCAAGTCCCCGTCCTCCAAAACGGTCGAGATCGCGTCCATCATCACCCTCCTCTGGCTCGGCGAAGAGGGTTGCACTCCGAAGAGCTCCCGGTCAGAAAGGTCATCGGGATACTGACGAAAATGCTTCGGCTGTACGGGAGAACCCGTCATCAAATTGCGGAAAACAGGCACCTGGCTCGAACCGCCGGTCCTCGACCCCGCCTTCGTCGGGGCCCTCTTCTTCTTCTTGGCTCGCTCCGACGAAGGAGTAGACAATGGCCCCATGCCTGTCGGCGTGAGTCTGGAACCCGCACCCTGAACGGTGGATCTCCTCGCCATATCACCCTCGCCTCTCTCCTCCTCGGAAGACAACTCCAGTACACGAATGCCGCCCGAACTATCGCTGGCTTCCTCCGACTCGCTACTCTCCACCACAAAGGGACGTCGGGAGCGTGACGGCCTCATCTTATGTACCGCCTCCCCCTCACCTACTGAGTCCTCCCACGAAACCGAGCCAGAGGGGTCCGCAACGGGCACCGACTCCCCCTCGAGCACGGGCTCTTCCCACGACGTCGATGGGGAGACGGGCTTTACTTCCCCCCTGGACGTCGACGCCGACGAACCGGACTGAGCCCTATCCATCTGTGCCTAAAGCTAAACAAACTTACCAACTAACCTGGGACCGCTTCGGAAGGACGAGCCTAGTGCGGCAAACTACAAGAACAAACGCTGAAGGGTTGGGAGATTCTTTGAGGAAGAAAGCAGCGAGAAAGAAGTGGGCGAAAGGGGAAGAAGGGGGGAATACTTATAGAGGAGAAGAACGACTCCTCGACATCCGCAATTACTATTCACTGATTGACGCACAACTGTCGCGTGGGAAATCGCGCCACGTCCTCGAAACGTGTGCTGCTGACGTCATCAGACGCCAGACTGACAGCCCAACTCAGGGGTCGGTTCGGACGGAATACGCGACGGAGAAAACATTTTTACTTAAGGTTTAAGGCACCGTCATGCGACAGACGCCCCGGGCTCCAGCGCTCGACCAGTTCCCCTCTCACCCCTGAGCAGCCCGGGGCTTACAGCCTCGGCAGCCGAAACCCCGAACTGTTCGAGGGTGGGACAGAAACCGCCATCGCCTGGAGCCCTATCGGGACAGATTGGCCGACCCCCGATTGAAGGTGGCCCCTCTATCCGAGGCCCTTCAGCCCCAAGACCGGAATACGGTTGGTGCCTCTTCCGTCCGGATCTCTCCCAGGCCAAACAACCATGACAGGGTCGTCTGACCCGAAAAGGGATCCGGACGGCAAAACCACCACCACCACCAATCCGAGGCTCCTCTTCCACCAGTACGGATTTCGGCCGTTACCCCTCTCGCCCTGATCTCCCCTGGATCTGGCTACCGTATCCAGATCCATCAGATCCAAGAGAAGATCCGGGCGACAGAATAACCACCTCCCCGACACTGCTGGCGTCGAAAATATTAGCAAAAGACAGGCATCCACCGAAGCAGACACCTCTGATGGCCAATAGGCCACTCTTGATATGATCATACCTGCGGTGGAGGGGAGAGGTATTTATAGCCTCCCCCATGGGCCAACCATCAGGTCACAGGGAAGGTCAATCGACGGAAAACCATGCGCCATCTACATTTATTAGGCGGCACCATTAAATGCCCCTAAGAAATTGGACCATTGCACCGATCTCGGAGAGCCTTCAATGCTCCGCAGAAATGACGGAATATCCCCGCTCAATCGCCCTAAGGCACCAACCGTTCGACATCACCCTTGTTGGCCCGTAATCCCTCGCCGGCTCGAGGTCAGGTCTAGCATCAGGGTAGTCTTCTCAGGAAGGCTCCACGGCTCGCCATCGCCCTTGCCTACCCGTAATCCCTCGCCAGGCTCGAGGTCAGGTCTGGCACCAGGGTGGTCTTCTCAGGAAGGCCAACGGCTCGCCACCCCCCTTGTTGGCCCGTAATCCCTCGACCAGCTCGAGGTCAGGTCTAGCACCAGGGTAGTCTTCTCAGGAAGGCTTCACGGCTCGCTATCGCCCTTGCCTACCAGTAATCCCTCGCCAAGCTCGAGGTCAGGTCTGGCACCAGGGTGGTCTTCTCAGGAAGGCCAACGGCTCGCCACCCCCTTGTTGGCCCGTAATCCCTCGACCAGCTCGAGGTCAGGTCCAGCACCAGGGTAGTCTTCTTAGGAAGGCTTCACGGCTCGCCATCGCCCTTGCCTACCAGTAATCCCTCGCCAAGCTCGAGGTCAGGTCTGGCACCAGGGTGGTCTTCTCAGGAAGGCCAACGGCTCGCCACCCCCCTTGTTGGCCCGTAATCCCTCGACCAGCTCGAGGTCAGGTCCAGCACCAGGGTAGTCTTCTCAGGAAGGCTTCACGGCTCGCCATCGCCCTTGCCTACCAGTAATCCCTCGCCAAGCTCGAGGTCAGGTCTGGCACCAGGGTTGTCTTCTCAGGAAGGCCAATGGCTCGCCACCCCCCCCTGTTGGCCCATAATCCCTCGCCAGCCCGAGGTCAGGTCTAGCACCAGGATAGTCTCCCCCGGGAGACCAACGACTCGCCATCGCATTTCTACGACCATAAGCACTCCTCCACGGCTAGCTCCCGCACCCCCCGCAGGAGTGGGGGGCTTGTGTGGTAGGGTAAAAATGGCTTGAAGGCCCAACCAGGGCCCAATACAATGCTCACTCAAAAAGGTAAAGATAGCAACCCAGTTCGGCTCCGAACCACTTCAGGGTCGGCGCCGAACCTCATGTTTGCCCTCACAGTACTGGCCTCCTCATACCGACGAGCCTCAATAGTCCTCGGAGTCCGATTTGGGACAGTCCCACAGGCCGTCCCCCCTCTCTGGCGGAGCAGAAGGATGACCTGGCGCAGCCTAGGCCCTCCGATCCCCCCCAGAAGCACAGGAGACCCACGATCAGCCATGTCAGCTCCAAATACCACCAAAGGCATCGCCACGTCAGCCCTATACCACTCCTGGTATTGCCACGTCTGCCCTAAACCCCCTGGGCTTTCTGCCACGTCAGGCCCACGGGCTTTCGGATCCAAACCCGGCCTCCAAGAGGAACCAAACCCGATTGGGATTCTCTATAAATACTAGACCCACACCCACCTTTTGAGGTAATCAATCTTTTGTCACTTAAATATACCTAGTTATTGCTACTCTCTCACAGAGACTGACTAGATCGTCGGAGGGTCCGCCACCGGGATAAACCCCGGTGTTTCAGGACCGTCTGCAGGTACACAAGACCTCGGATCCGAGCCCTCTGATCCGAGCCCAGGCTTCAACCTCATTCCGAGCTCATCGTAGGTTCCAGAAGGTCAACCGAAGGTCGGCAGACGAGCAGCATTCTCCTTCAATACAAATCGAGTCCGAACTCACACCTGGTGCATCCACACGTCTCCCAGAAATAAACCGCATCAGAAGTGTTTTCCAAATTCGATGGAGAAGCCTGCGTAGTGCATACTTATCCTACCGTGACGCAAATCCATCTTCTCCAATATATACAATTTGTAAGTAAATTTGAGGTTCCTACATTCATAAAATTGTTAAAGGCTACCCAATTAAACGAATTATTAGCTCTATTTAATTCTAAGAATAATTTAATCAGAGATACAGTGTTGTAGTCAAAACTTATAATTTAACTTATAAAATAAATGTCACGCCCCGCATCCCAAAACACGAGAATGCGGGCGCGAGACTGAGGCCCAGCGAATGGTGCGAACACACCATTCATAAGCTGTACAGGTAAACTCAACAACAATATAACAGAATAAACCACGCAGGCATATAAATCACAATATGATAATGAGAGTACATGACATAGTCCATAAAAATAACCAACAACTGGGAATTACAATAATTACGGGTCAAACAAGCCCGGATTACAATAAAGAGTTTTATGAAATAAGACACAAACTAATACGATGACATAATAAATTATAAATCTAAAACACTTGATCTGCGACTCCTTCTGGTAATTCTCCATTCGGGCCTGCAAGTATATTATAACAAAAGAAAAGAGAAGGGAAACAAGGAGACCCGTTAATACAAGTTACGGGCCGCAAGGGGAGTACAAGCTAAGGGAACAGATGTAAAACAAAACGACAGAAAAACGGGGAAGAACAAGGAATCGATAGTTACGAAATAGGAACAAAATGCAACATATAAACATGATATGAACATGGCGTTACGAAACAAGTGACATATAAAACAAATAATCAAGTATCGAGTCAACATGAACATGTAACATATAGTTGGATCATGAAAATGCACGTGTTATTCTTATGTCTAATGTCTTGATTCTATCTAGGTAGCACTTCATGCATCCATACTTTTACTACATGGTTGCTACAGTCAATACAATTTCGTTTAGATTTAGTGGTGGATTTTATAGGTCACGTACTCGGGAAAAACATGTACATTCAATATTGTATCGAGATACGTGCAAACTTGTAACGTGAAACATGTAGAGTGTAAACTTGTAACGTGAAACATGTAAACTTGTCATTTGCAATCTTGCAACTTGTAATTGCAACTTGCGTCGGGAAACCACGAGCTCCCGTCCGAGTACGCTCTTCTATATTGCCCACTACTTAAATCTTTCCCTTATACCCCGGCTTATTACTTTTATTTTAATTTTGTCAACAAGAATAAGATGACCATATACGTATTTAACTACTGTCACGGGTGAAACATTCCTGCACAAAAACATGTATAATCCTAAGAGTACATATGTGTATATTTATTTGTGTTCGTGTCATGCTTAGGGTAACAAAATATTCACGATCATATGTGAATACAGGATCGACGGATTAGGAATATAAACGGGTATCAATTCGACTTATGAATGCGAATTGGAGTAAAAAAAAATAGACTTGCGGTATTTTTACAAATAGCTTGTACTAGAACAATAAAAGTGTACAAGAGATACTTGCCTTGACGATGGTGAATCCGAACACGAACCAATACGGGATGCGGATCCTGAGATGCGAAGCACGGGCACAGACACACGGGCGCACGTACAGTACACGTGCAAAACAGCACACAGCGGGTCTACACGGATCTGCTCTGGGCGCCAAAACAGCAAACACCCATCAGATCAGGTCAGATCAAGATCTGATGAGATCAACGGTTGGAATCAGATCTTACTCTTCCCTCCTTCCTTCTTCTTTACTGCAACAGAGAGTGAGAGAGGGAGAAATCGACGGCGGGAGAGAGGGAGAGCTACGATGCGACAGCGGAGGACGACAGGGGGGCGGCGGCCACAGCGGCACGACTGGGGAAGAGCACCGCAGGGGGGGGGGCTGGCGTCGAGGGGCTTGTGACGCACTGGGGGCAGTCGCGGGGCGCGGCGATGAGAGAGCGACGAGCGGGAAGCACTCGACGAGCGGAGAAGGAGACGAGCGGAGAGAGAGGAGGCTGGCGACGGGAAGGAGCGTTCGAGTGGAGGGGAATGGCGGTGATGGCGATGCAGTGCGGGGCGAAGCTCTGTTTGAGTTCGAAAACAGGGGAGCGGGGAAAGGCGTAGGCTGGGCGCACTGCAGGCGAGCGGCGTCGCGACAGGGGCCGCGAGGGTGGTTGGCGTCGACTGCGGCGTGGTGGCATCGCGATGGGGAGGAGTGGGTTTGGGTTCGGTGATGGGGGTGGTGAGGCGAAGTTTTGGCAATGGCGGGATGGAGGTGGAAGTCGATGAGGTCTTCGATGGAGTTGGGGACGAAGGAGGCGAGGTGGAGAGGCGATGGCGAAGAGATGGGTTTTCGGAGGTGAACGGGGAAGGGAGAGAGCGGGAGAAGGAGAAGGTGGAAATGGCGTGTGATGGGTTTTGTTTTTGTCTGTTTGGTTTTCGTTTGTTTGGTTTGTTTTGTTTTGGTTTTTGAATAGAGAAGAAAGAGAGAGAGAGATATATTAGAATATAATAAAAAGAAATGAGAGAGATTTTTGGGGAGTTGGTTACGGGGAGAGAGAATAGGGGAGATTTGAATATAATAATGGTATAAAATAAGGAAGAGAGTGATTGTAGGGGAGGGGGTTACGGGATTCAAATTTGTGTGGTGGAGAATTAAAGGCAGTTAATCACTAAGATAATTGGGGAGAGATTAGGGGAAATTGGTGATCTGGTCAAAGAAAAGTTTGGGTTTGGGTTAGCGGATCAAGACCCAATAGGGTGGGCTTGGTCCTTGGGCTTAAACAATTTAATTATATAAAAAAAATAGAATTGGGCCCCTAAATAAATAATTTGGCAATTGGGTTTAATTTAAACAATTGGCTTGGGCTCTTGCAAAATAATTTAAATTACTGGGCTTATAATAGAATTTGGGTTCAATAATATTTCACATAATAAAATAGTTGAATAATCAATTATTGGCTTCACAAAAATAGTTTGAATAACATATTAAATTAAAAGAGAATATTTTAATCTTAAATACGGTAAAATACTTGAAAATACAATTTTACGAAAACAGGGGTTACAATAAATATTTGATCCTAAGCACATAGCCAAAACAATTCTTCCAACTTGTATTTAAATAAACAATGGTTAACACGGCTTTGAACTTTAACACTTCGCAACAACAAATAATAAGATGTATATGTAGGTAAGGAACTTATTTTAAATTTAGATCTGATCCAGTCCAATCATAGTTGGATCTAGTCAAAACAACATTCTCCAAAAATATATATTATCAGCATCTCGTATTTTGCTTTCTTCTTCAAATTGTTGAGTTCATAAATATCGAACGTATTTAGTTTCGGAATCTTGTATGCTCAATTCAGTTTTTTCATCTCAATGAATAAACAGTAAATTACAAAATCTAGAGAGTTTTTTCTGAATAATTACTACTAGGGTAATTTCAGTAAAATGAATAGTTTTTCTGTAAAACTGTGTAATAAACCATCAAACTGAAATTTAATTAAATATAGTAGTACATATCTTAAAGTTTAGAATGGACCAAATCTTGTTTTAAATCAAGGCGTAGCGAATGGTTATATCTGAATCAGAAGCACAATAGCTTATATCCTATCCTCGGTCAAACACGAAACACCAACACCCTAGCCAATCAGATAGCACTAGATCTGATGAAGAGAAGGTGTCGCAGTGGAGTAGTGGATTTGTCAGGCGGCTGCGATTGAACCCCTCCTCTTTCCGAACAGGGAACCGCAAATCCTCAGCGAATTGGAATGATGTGTTTGGATCCGAAATGGGTCATATCCTATTCCCGAATCACCAAACAGAGAAACCCACCATTTAAAAAAATTGGATCTGAGCAGATCCATATCCCAAGCTCTGTGCGTACTTGGGAATGAGGAGAAGAGAGCCGTAGCGGAATAGGTGGCTGGTGGCGGACGCAAAAGTGGCTTGCGGCGATACGGTTACTGAGGCGGCGCCCACCGGCAATGACGACGGATACCGACGAACGGTCAACTTCCACGATCCCTCTTTATTAATCTAAAAAATTATCAATCTAATATCTCAAGATTGTTATAGATTATGAGAGATAATAATGAGAGAAGTTAGGGTTAGAGTTAATATCCATAATGCTTGAGATATTATACCTTGCTTATCATAAATTGGAATGTCACAAGGGCACTACATCTAGACCATTATATATGGGATGGAACTGAGTTTAGGGTACTGGGCTTGAAGCCCCAATCAATCCGTTCCAACAATTAACAAATAACACATGAAAACTTGTGTTGCCCCATATAACGTTATACACAATATTATTATATTATATTGAGAATATACCTATATATCAAAAATCTACTTCATGTCATTTTCCTCTTTAACAGCTTCTGGGTTCCAACATCATCTTAATCTCTTGCTCTAATTCTCTTGGTCTTTGGTCTTGCTTTTGGTCTCCTAGCATGTCGTGGGCTAACTATATACCCAATCTCTTGATGCTGCCATTGAGCTTTACAAAGAAGATGTGCTATAAAGTATTGATAAACTAGCTTGTACCTGAAATTGTTATACAGTGTCACTATAGTGCAACAAGGAAGATGTGATACACAATTCACAGTAATAAGGAATTGAGTTAAAGTGTGTACCTGTCAATATAGTAGCATGGATCCACAAATATGGACCAATCTACTCAACTCATTGTGCATATGACCTCAGATGTATGTATGCAAAGTATACCGGTTACCGACAATTGTGTGCATGTGCATATTCTTTCAACCATGTCAAGCACCTCTAGTTTGTTTACATTCTCAACCTCTGCAATCCTTTCATCTAATTTTATATCAATCCACCCACCAACCTTCTTACTAATATCTTTGATGTATCTGTCAGCCATTGGTACAAGCACCCCCTTCCATCTTCTAGCAATCTGCCATCTCAATATCTTCTTCTCCATTTTTTTGATCCTCGCACTGTCTATAAGATCAACGACTAGAAGATATCTTACTTCTAATATCCGTGCATTGAAACTGTCTGCCAGGTTGTTTGTAATATAGCGTTGCCTTGATCTTTGAGTGAATTGGCTCATCTTATAGCAATCTACCTTCTCAATATCTTCTTCTCCATTTTTTTGATCCTCACACTGTCTATAAGATCAAGAACTGGAAGATATCTTGCTTCCAATATCTGTGCATTGAAACTGTCGAACAGGTTATTTGTAATATAGTGTTGCCTTGATCTTGGAGTGAATTGGCTTCTACTCCAAATATGGGTATGTTTCTCTAATGCAGAAGTAACTTATGGAGAAATTGCTTTCAATTCCCATACCATGATCATATTGCATCACTGAGTAAGCTTTAGCAGCTCTCTAAACCAACATTTCAAAAAAAATTCACCTGATAAATTCTTCTTAAAATTTTTGTATAGCTGTCGAACACAACACCTACGTTCTGCATCAGGCAACAACATTGATACTGCTTCTTGTAAACCCTTCTCCTGATCACTCATAATGGAAATATGTTACATATCATTCCAAAAAGCTTTTAAATTTTGAATAAACCAATGCGAAGAGTGGAGATTTTCTGATTCTACTACTGCAAAAGCATTGCAGGAAGCAAAATCCCCAAATACTTACCCCTCAGATGGCACCCATCAAGTCCAATATATGGTCTTCATCCTAACTTAAACTCTTCTGCACATTGTTTGAAAGACACAAACATCCCATGAAAATATTTGTCGTTCTCTAATTCAAATTCAAGGTGACTACTTGGGTTTCTTGACTTCAGCTCTGCTCTCAAAAGGGTACACAAGGTTGTAGCTATTCTCAATGTTTCCCAAAAGTTGTTGTCTTGCTTCTTCCCTTCCCCTAAAAACTTGTTTGTATCCAATCTTCAAACCATATTTGTTGTTTACCCATTTACTAATATCTCTAGGCCTCATATTAGGATTGACTTTCACATCACCCTTAATTATCTCTACAATCCAGAAATTTGTTGCAACTCTATTCCCTCATTTATTTATTCTAGTGCATGCATGAGTTACATTGTACCTCCTCACTTCATATGTTTTCTTGTCTTGCATCATAACTGCTCTAATTCTCCATTGATATTCCTGCATCCCACATAACGCAACAATTGTAGTGTTATCGTTCTTCTTCAACCAATATCTGAAATTATTTTGTATACTGAATTGTCTCAATGTCATCCTAAAGCTGTAACTGTCTGGAAACTTGCTGCCAATTTCAAAGTGAGGATATCGAACATAAACATTTTCACCCCACACTGGACCTATGCACTATTGTACAGATCCTGTACTCACCTCTGCCTCTGCTTCTCTCTCAGATCCTCCTAACCCTCAAATACTTCATTGTCTTATTCTTCTTCTTATGCTTCTTCTTCATACTCACTATCAAAAGAATGGTATGATTTTTCGTGGTAGCAATTATCTGCTTCATCATTTGCAGCTTCCAAATTTTCTATATGTATTTCTTCTGCCTCACCATATGCAATATGATCAGTGTCTTCATTTTCAACATAATCTGGGTCATCACCATCATAAAACTATTGCGGTGCTGTCTTTTCTATTGGAATCTGGACGTGTTCATTTAGCTGATCTACATTGCCTTGATCCAAGTCAATATGTTCATCTCTGCCCTGCATTCCTTCAACTTTGTCATTTTCATTGCCTTCTGCCAAGTCAATCTCTTAATCTCTACCCTGCATTCCTTCAACTTGTTCATTTTCCTTATCTGCATTCATTCTGCCAGTGCCATCTCTTGCATTACCATTCGTTGCATTAGACTTTGTTACAACACCTGATATGTCATGATGGAATCCAATATGCCTCACATAAGAATCTTCATCATCACTCGATACAACCAACTACTCAGAAGGAATGGGCCCACGGTCTATATGATATCTAGTCCTTCTTCCACCAATAGTTTTACCTGCATGAACACCAAACCTACTGTAATTCTTGGGTGGTCTACAAATATAGCTCTAGTGTTTTCTTTTTCTCTAAATGCAATTTTCATATATCTGCAAACTCAACATCATGTCTAATAACTCCATATTCTTTAGGTGATGTCTCAAGCTTTGCATATGCTACTTTCATCATATACCCCTCAATATATGGTAGTAAAACATGAAGCCTCTCACTCAAGTAGTCTAGGTTGCATTCCCCTGAGTCAATCAAAATATGTTTTGTTCGGTATCGTTCATATTTCTTTCTATTTGTTATGGGTATTACTTTCCAATGCCCATAGTAGAACACTAACACCGTCACTTTATCTATCACCCTGTCACACAATAATCACCAAAACAATTATATAAGTGCTTGTCTATATCTCCAATAATTAACGTAACATAACTACAACCTAACACAACATAACAACGATACAATACAACACAAAAAATTAGCCCTATATTTATGACAACACAATACAACACCAAAGTCAATCATATGCAGCATCAAATCACAATTTAGCAACCCTTACTTAATTCAAATCATAAATTAACCCTAAGTTGATGACCAAATACTCAACAATCAATAATCAAAAATTAACAATCAACATTCAATAAAATCAAAATAAACCCTAACAATCAACAATCGACCACTGTCTCATCCCAATTCAACCCTAACTCAATTTAAATTTGAAATAAACCCTAAATTCAATCCCAATTCAATTATGCAACCCTTAATTCAACCCTAAATACTCAACCGATCAAGAATCAAGAATCAAGAATTAAGAACAAACAAAATAACCCCAATTCAGATTAATGCATTTATAAAATGGGGAAGCTCATATCGTTCGCCATTGCGATCTGTTCCTGAGGTTGCGCCGCCCATCAACTTCCTCAGCTTCCGCTATCACTCCCCGCACTCTCGATTTCACCATCTAATGTAAGGGAAAAAAACAAGTTATCAGAAGAGGGCGCTAGCTTGCAAACTGATTTTTTTGAGTTTGAAGAAAGAAAAAAGTGAGAAGAGGTTTTAAATAACCATAGGGATAAAAAAGTAATTTAATCTGCTATCTGTTAGGAAATTAACATAAGTAGACGGCAGGTGTCTTTGGGTCCAATTTTAAAACGTTTGGGTGTTATTGAGGTATTAATGTAACTGCGGGTATACTATAAACTTTAGGTGCCAATAGGCCATTAACCCAAACAAAAAATTATTTTAAAAAATAGAATTTATTCAAAAGTTAAATCTATATAATAAAACACAAAGAAAGTTATCTCAAGTGGCTCACCTTCAATCCCCCCAAAATCTAACCCCCCCTCACTCCTAAAAAAAAAAACTCTTTTATTTATTTAATACTCTCTCTCTCTCTCTCTCTCTCTCTCTATATATATATACATACTAGGTTTGCCCGTTGACACGTCCCTTTGGCACGTCTTCGGAACAACATACCTGATTTGATTATATAAAATAGTTTTGGAGGTCTAACAAATTAATTGAAATAACAAACATATTATATGAGGAAGCAGTATATCTACCTTTAAGCTCAACCATTGCCTTCTTGATCATTAGCTTGAACTGAACTGGAATGCATAAATTTTGTTCGAAACACTGCATAATTTTTTTTTAAACTTCAGCATCACTTTTAGATATTTGTAATAGTTATGCAAGGACATTATCATATAGGTTTTATAGAGCTTACTATAATCCCATAACCACTATGAGCATGTCTAAATACAATGGTAATGCAAATGCAGGTATGAAGGTATCTACAATACTGATAATCTAAACATTTGTATGTCTGAGACTCAGTTTGCATTTGAAATACATCTTATTATTTTTCAACCAAAATGAAATACATGAAGTTCTTAAAACTCTAAACCAAGCTAATCATTTCTTTTATCTCCACTTTGTCTCCCAATTGAACATTTATATTAAAAAAATAAAAATGGATAAATAACAAATTTATTTAAGTTGTCTTTCTGAAGTGGAGAGTTTGCACCCTTCACTGATAAACTCCAGTCATCCCAATCCTATATATCCAAACATATACTAAAAGTTCTTATATGTTATGTTATCCATGGTTTCTAATAACCAGTGAAGGGAACATTTCACGATAGTATTTTCTCTTATAGTAAAGAAATTAATGTTGCATATTTACCAAGTTATTTAGGTTGCTAGTCAGCTTACCTGTTCTGCTATGGTTTAGAAGCCCAAATTGAGGCCACCAAATAATTTATCTCTCACTTGCCTTGAGATTTTCAAATTTTCAAAATTTTCACATTTTCAAAATTTTCAAAATTTAGGTCTGTTTGGTTTGCTGTTTTTTTCTTTTCTTTTTTTTTTTCCAAAACCCCAAAACCCGTTTGGTTAGACTGTTTTGTGAAAACAGTTTTCACAAAACTCCACTTCAACTATTTTCTGTTTTTTCACATCCTCTCTCTAAATATATTTTTATATATTATTATTATTATTATTATTATTATTAATATTATTATATATATTTATAATATATTATTGTTACATTATTATTATTATTATTATTATTATTATTATTATTATTATTATTATTATTATTATTATTATATATATATATATATATATATATATATATATATATAATTACTTCATATATACTATTTTATATATACTATTATAATATTCTATTATTATTATAATATATTATTATTATTATTATTATATTACTATTACATATATTATTATATAATTTATTATTATTATAATAAATCATCTAATATATTATTATAATATATTATTATTTTATATATACTATTTTATATATATTATTATCATTATTATTATATTATTATATATATTATTATTTTATTTACACTATTTTATATATACTATTATTATATTATATTATTATTATATATATTATTATTTTATATATACTATTTTATATGTACTATTGTTATATTATATTATTATTATACATATTATTATTATTATATATTACTATTATATATTATTATATATATTAATATATAATATATTACTATTATACATTATTATATATATTATTATATAATATACTATTATAATAATATATTGTTATATATATATATATTTATAATATTTTATTGTTACATATATTATTATTATTATTATTATTATTATTATTAATATATTATTATTATATATATATTGTATTATTATATTTATTTTTTAATATATGTGTATATATATACTATTATTATCATATATATTATTTTTTCATATATACTATTTTATATATACTATTATAATAATCTATTATTATTATAATATATATTATTACTATTATATATTATTATATAATTTATTATTATTGTAATAAATTTTTTAATATCTATATAATAAATTACAAAGAAAGCTATCAAGTGGCTCACAATCAATCCTTCCAAAATCAAAGGTCCATATCAAACCTCACAAAACATATTTTCCCTCCAAAATTTCAAACCCAAAAACCAAAATTTTCCCCCTAAAAAACTCATTACTTTATTACTATCTATCTCTTCTCTCTTTACTTTTTCATATTTCTCTCTTTCACTCTCTCTATCTCTCTATCCCATTCTTTCTTTATTTACTTAGAAATTAGATTTTAAGATTTCGGTTTTGTCAATTTTTAGAATTTTTAATAGCAAATATCTCTTCAATAATTAAATTTCATTAGTTTCCACACTTAAAGTTCTAAGAAGTTAGATTTTATACCCCCATTTATAATTATTTTTCAGCATATACTAATGGAAACATAGACTTTTATTTATAACTAATTATTGTCATACTATTCAAACTTGAGCTACATAATTATTGTTTTACTGTTTACATGGCTTTTCGTGTTTTGTATCGTTCCGGAGACGTGCCGTAGGCACGTGCCCACGAGCAAATCTAGAATAATTATAATAGATTATTATTACTTATATATTATTATAATTATTATATGTTATTATATAAATGTATATAATTAAATATGTTTATTATAATAAATTATTTCATATTATTATATAATATACAATTATTATAATATATTATTATTTTATATATACTATTTTATATATACTATTATTATATTTTATTATTATTATTATATATATTATTATTTTATATATACTATTTTATACCTACTATTATTATATTATATTATTATTATATATACTATTATTATATTATATTTTTATTATATATATATTATATTATATTATTATTTTATATATACTATTTTATGTATACTATTATTTCATTTATACTATTATATATATACTATTATAATAATCTATTATTACTATAATATATATTATTATTATTATATATTACTATTTCATTTTATTATATATATTATTATATAGTTTAATATTATTATAATAAATTGTTTACTATATAATTTGAATATATTATTATTACATATATATTATTATATATATGTATATTATTAAATATGTTTATTATAATAAAATATTTTATATTATTATATATCAGTATGTATGTATATGTATACAACATGTATGTATCAGAGTATATATACTGTATACAGTATATACATACAACCAAACATATATATACATTATACTCTCATTTTCAAAAAAACTGTTTTCATAAAAAATTATTACCAAACAGCTTTTACACTCTCATTCTCAGAAAACTGTTTTCAGAAAACTCGTTTCAAAACAACAGACCAAACGCAATATTTTTTGGGTGGGACGGCACTCGAAGTGCCGTCGCTCAAATATGGATAATTCTCAAAACGATTCTCATTTATGGCACACGACTGTAGCGAATTATCGATAAAATGGATATTTGGCAAGCGAGTGCAGCACGTTTCTCAGCCAAATATCCATTTTATCGATATTTGGCAAACGACTACAGATGCTCTTAGTTGTAAATAAAAGTCTTTGTTTTCTATATATATAGAGAGAGAGAGAGAGAGAGAGAGAGAGAGAGATGGAGGGAGGGAGAGAGAGATAAAAAAATAATTAAATAAATAAATGAGTTGTTTTGGCGGGGATTTGAATTTGAGCTTTGGGTGGAAAAATGTGTTTTGTGATGCTAGATCTGAGCCTTTGATTTTTGGTGGATTGAAGTAGAGCCACTCGATAGCTTTCTTAGTGTTTTATTATATTCTTTGTGTTTTATTATATATATATATATATATATATATATATATATGAGTCCCCTTCGGTTGCACACTACTTTTGGTGAGCACTCAATGAGCACTCACGAACTAGAGACCCTATGAAAAATCCGAACCGCTCATATTGTTCTATATGCCTTAGATAGCCTAACAATAAAAAATCAAGTAATTTGAAGTTCATTTGCCCATCCATCAAGCTGTTAGAATTTTCAGCCATACAATTTTGTGATGATGTAAATCATGGGCAAATGAACTTCAAATTACTTGATTTTTTATTGTTAGGCTATCTAAGGCATATAGAACGATATGAGCGGTTCGGATTTTTCATAGGGTCTCTAGTTTGTGAGTGCTCACCAAAGTAGTGTGCAACCGAAGATTTCTCTCTCTCTCTCTCTCTCTCTCTCTCTCTCTCTCTCTCTCTCTCTCTCTCTCTCTCTCTCTCTCTCTCTCTCTCTCTCTCTCTCTCTCTCTCTCTCTATATATATATATATATATATATATATATATATATATATATATATATATATATATATATATATATATATATATATACGGAAACATAAACTTTTATTTACAACTAATTATTGTCATATGATTTAAACTTGAGTTACTTAATTGTCGATTTACTGTTACAAGATTTTTCATATGATGTATCGTTCTGAAGATGTGCGCGTAGGTGCCCACGGGCAAATCTATAAATAAATAAAAGAGCTTCACGAAAACCAAATAAATGAAAAGGGGAAAAAAGATTAAAGAGGATAAATAAAAAAAAACGGGGGAAAACTATAAGTGGGCCGAGCTTATTGGACGAATTAAGTTGCTTCATCCAGCCCAAATCGCAGCTCAGTAACTTAAAACCCATTCTCAAAAATCCCAAAATTTTGGCGCTCCAATTCCATTTCCCCCCAAATCTCTTCTTCCACCTCTCAAACCCTAGTTCACCGCCAAACCCAGACACCAACGATCTACCAATCTTCAATGGCGCGAGAAGATCTCCAGCTAAAGGAGGCAAAGATCGGCTACAACGAAGCGAAACAGATCGGAAATCATGAAGAGGAAGCTCGATTCTCCAACGCAATCGCCGACATTTTGAAGCAGCGAGGCGAGTACGTGGAAGCTCTTCGATGGCTTCGAACCGATTACGAGATATCCTGCAAGTTTCTGCCCCAAAAGCAGCTGCTTCCCACGTGCCAATCTCTTGGCGAAGTCTACTTCCGATTGGAACAATTCAAGCAAGCCCTTCATTACCAGGTTCGTTTAGGCTTGAAATTCTTTGATTTGGGTTTTTGATTTGATGTGGATTTAGATGTAATGAGTGGAAATGTGGAATTTTAGGGTTAAAATTGAAATTGAGTTTAAGTTTATTAGATGACTTCCCTTATATAAAAAATCGATTATTAGATGATTCTGCATAAAAAAAATGAAATTAGATTATTTATACGCATAGTGCGCATAGTTTCCTTTGTTTAGGAGTGTTACTATTGTCTCAATGCATAGTTGGCATTGATTTCCAATGTGTATGACAAATAAAGATGAGCATCACTTGCAATATATGCATGAAGCAACTAAAACGACTGTTACATGATCACTTCTATGGTTGTTGATTTGGGTATAAGATTGCTAGATGATTAGTATGTGCAATGCATGTTTTCTCTCCCGTGGAGAATTGGATTGTTGTCTTAATACATGATAATTTTCGTTAGTTTCCAAAGTATGATGATAAAGATGGAGATCATGTGCGATATATGTGTAAGGTCAAAAAACCAGTGTCCTACGGCCAAGACCGCAACTATCTGGGTTCTTTTTTTGGGGGAAAACAACCTAGTTAGGCTGTTTGTATAAATATTAAGTAAAGGAGAATACAAAAATTACCATGAGAGGAGGTGGAGTTAATAGCCAAACGTGGCTACTTCAACTTGAAAATTGGACGACTGTGCATCTACATTGAAAACCCATATAGCTAGATGTTACTTCATTAAAACTACTCACAAACAAAATTTCACTACTTTTTGACGAGTTTTACCCCTCCATCAAGTGATCATAAACTTCACAAAAATTTGAAATTACAGAATTTGTGGTCATTTGATATGGAGGGGGCAAACTCACCAAAAAATTCCAAAATTTTGTTTATGAGTAGTTTAACTGATGGAGAACATATCTGAATTTTATTTCGGTTCGCTGATCATCTAATCTCAACTGAAAGTAGCCACTGTTCCTGAAAGTACCCACTACTCCTGAAAGTAGCCCATCACAACTCTATATTATTTGTGTTTTATTTTTATTTTTTATTTTTTATTATTATTATTTTTTTTTGTGAAAACCATATCAATATTAAAATGTGAAATGTTATGAAATATGAGTAAATTCTTTGTGAATATGATATTGAAATAGAATATGTAGATATATTTTATTTTTTTATTTCCTATATTTTTTGTGAAAACCATATCAATATTAAAATGTGAAATGTTATGAAATATGAGTAAATACTTTTTCAATATGATATTGAAATAAAATATGTAGATATTATATATATTATTGTACAATTGAAAATATATATAAAAAAGAAATTCGAAATCTAATAAATATGATAATAAAAAGTAATGTATATAATAATATTATAATTAAGAATGTACAAGAACAGTAAGATTTATATTGCTGGTTATCAATCATGATTATCATTTTGAAGTGTCACTCGGCTGATTGATTAATCAACTCACATTGCACAATCTCTTGAAGGTCCAGCGAGTGAATATTTTTTCTCAATTCAGCTCTTTGAAGTGTCATGTACTAAATTTAGCAATCTTCAAACCTTTCTTATGACTTATAGTATCTTACAAGTTCCCTTAAGTATGATCCTATCTTTACCGCCGATGACATGGTCACCATCGTACATGTAATGCCCCCCCCCCCCCCCCCCCCCCAAAAAAAAATATTGTTATTTAATATTTTTATATAGAAAGAAATGATGAATACTTATGTTAAATATGATTTTTATGCAAAAAAAATTATTAGGGGTTATTTTGTAAATGTGCAAAAAAGGGGGGTTTTATACAAAAGTCTTCTATTTCTTTCTCTCCTTCCTGATCCCTCTCTCTTCCTTTCCTTTCCAGCCGAAAATTTAAAAAAAAAGAAAAAAAAGGAGAGAGAGAATAGGGGGAGAAGGAGGAGAAATTTCAAAATGTATTTTTATATTATAAATTTTCTATTAGTAAAATCTAATTAATCCATTGTTTGTATATTAATCCATATATATTTTGTTGAACCCTATATTTTGTAGAAGAGATCTATGATTTATATTATAGAAGAGATGTATATTGGATTGAGGAGTCTGTTGGAGGACTTATAGCTACTTGTCATTTTGCCGACCTCTGTAAGTAATTGAATATCTATACCTCGTAGAATGTAATTTTATAAAATACTTAATGTTTTGTTTTGTTGTTATAATATGCTATGTTATTTTATGTGATGTGTCGTGAGGATGTGCAACTATTAAATTGAGATTAATGTACTGTGATGTGTTTGTATGAATATGGAATTATGATATATGAGTGTTGTTAACTATATGTACATTGTGGTTAATAATATATGTGGATTGCCGATTTAAACTATACATTATTTTATATAGTTTAAGTTGGGATGTATGTACATGAGTGACCTTATGTGGTTGTGATTATTGAGATTGTTATTTTAAGTTATTACCATATTTGTAGTTGTGTTATTCATGTGTTAGCATCCATGTTTGTATACTGGTATACGAGTTGGAAATCTAAGTAACCCATTTGGCTCTCAATGTGTCCACTCTGTGAGTGTTGGTTGTTCCTATCACGGGCTGTAGTGGCGTTTACCTTGTCAACCGGACTATAAGTGTTGACCAAATTGCACGTGTTATTTGTCCCGACCACGGACCGTAGTGGTATTTTAATTGTGCAATTTGTTTGTTCCTACCACGGACTGTAGTGGCGTTTACCTTGTCAACCGGACTATAAGCATTGACCGCATTGAGAGATGAGCGTACCTAGATCCCCCTGCATTCTAATGTTTGTATCTGATTATTTACGTAGTATGGGATGCGTAGATTATTAGACAAGTATTGCACTAGGCATCCTGCAATGTTTGCTTGTATGATCACCTGAATTATTGATGCATTTTTATGTTATAAGAGCATTAATTATAATCTAGATCTTTTTGTTCTAATATTTGCAGTTATATGATTGTGCATTAACATGTTTAAATTGTTAATGCGGTATTTTATGAATTACCGTTACTTGTTATATTTATTCAATTTCTACTGGGCGTCAGCTCAATTTGTTATTAATAAACTTTTTCAGATTAGTGCATCAAGATCGGGTGTTTGAAGATAATGAAGGATCTGCAAGCTTAAATCTTTTGGGGATAAATTGTCGGATCTGGAAGTTTGTCTCTTGGGAGTAAATTTTTGTAAAGAGCTTTTAAAGCCGATAAATTGTTGATGCGGTTTATTTCTGGGAGACGTGTGGATGCACCAGGTGTGAGTTCGGACTCGATTTGTATTTGAAGGAGAGTGTTGCTCGTCTGCCGACCCTTGACTGACCGGGTGGAATTCGTGGCGACCTCGGGGCGGTTCGGAGATCTGGGCTCGGATCAGAGGATTCGGATCCGAGGTCTTGTGTACCTGCAGACGGTCCTGAAACACCGGGGTTTGTCCCGGTGGCGGACCCTCCGACGATCTAGTCAGTCTCTGTGAGAGAGTAGCAATAACTAGGTGAATTTAAGTGGCAAAAGATTGATTACCTCCAAAAGGTGGGTGAGGGTCTAGTATTTATAGAGAATCCCAACCGGGCGTGGATCCGTTTGGGGGCCGGGTCTGAACCTGAAAGCCCATGGGCCTGTCGTGGCATAAGGCCCAGGGGGTTTAGGGCTGACGTGGCAATACCAGGAGTGGTATAGGGCTGTCGTGGCAAAACCCTGAGCGGTATAGAGCTGACATGGCTGATCGTGGGTCTTTTGTGCTTCTGGGAGAATCAGAGGGCCTAGGTTGCGCTAGGTCAATCCCCTGCTTCGTCAGATGGGACTGTCATGGGTCGGAGACCGAGGACAACTGAGGCTCGTCGAATACGAGGAGGCCGGCTCTGGGGGGGGTGCACTTGAGGCTCGGCGCCGACCCCGTAATGGTTCGAAGCCGAGCTAGATTGCTATTTTTACCTTTCTTGAGTGAGCGTTGTGTTGGGCCCTGGTTGGGCCTGCAGGCCATTTTTACCCTACCACAATTGTATTTCTGAAATTGTTTTAAATTAATTTATTGAAGTTTTAAGGAGTCTTATTTCTTAAATAATTTTAGTTATTTTCTTCTGTAATTAATTATATACTTTTGTTAGCCATTTGAGCTACTTTTTATTGATGAATTTTATCGGTATGAGATTTGATAAGTATTATGTAGTTGAAATAGTTGCCCTCGATTTGGGGGCGTTACAGTACATGTCCAATAACTTTGATAATTTTAACAATTTTTTGGAAATTATAGATTTTACATTTGTATTTCATGATAGAGTAGTGACCAATAGTTGGAATAGTGATGGCAACTGGGCCGGGTTGACCTGCGACCTGCCCAATCTAATCCGGCCAGCAATTAAGCGGTTCGGGTACGGGTCGAACCTGCGGGTCGATTCGTGTCGACCCGAGTCGCCAAATTTGTAAACTCAAACCACTCGACCCGACCTGCGAACCCGTTGACCAAGTCAAACCCGTCTGCCAATCCGTGGGTCGACTTGTGGGTTTCGATCCATTGAATTTTTTGATTTGACCCGTGGGTTTGACCTGTTTGGATTTTAAAAATTTTTTAATAAAAATTTTTGCTGTTTATTTTTTTAAAATCTTTTTTTTGCTACAAAATATACGTATATATGTATATATATACTGTAAATATATATGTATATATATGTATATATAATATATGTATATAGATATACTTTAAAATATTTCAAAATTTTATAAAAATGAAAGTAAACATCAAAATTAATTGATTACTACCCACTACTCAATTAGACAACCCCTACCCTAGCTATTTATAGTCAACCCCACCTCCTCACGTCTCTCATCTCACCATTGTGAGACTAAAAATTTTCAAAGTTTAAAATCTAAATATATTTAGTCGCACATTGGTAAGATGAGAGAGGTGAGGATGTGAAGTTGGCTATAAATAGCTAGAGTGGGGTGGGCTAATTGAGTAGTAGGTAGTGAGCAATTAATTGTGTTGTCACACCCATTTTATATAAAATTTAAAATATTAATCAACTTATTAAAAAAAACCCAACCCGGGCCAACCTGCGATCTGGCTCGACCCAAAACGGGTTCGACCCTAACGGGTTTGTGGATCGATCGGGTCAAGATTTCCAAATTTGAACCTGCCCCGGCTCGACCCGGTTAAGCTTTTGACCCGGCCCGACCCGGTTAAGCTTTTGACCCGACCCGAACCTGCCCAAAGTTGGATCCAACCTGCACGGGTTTGATTCGATCCGGCCCAGCCCGGTCGACCCGAATGCCATCACTAAGTTGGAATTTGCCTAATATGATTTGAATGAGTGAGAATCTCTATTAGTATTTGCTTGCCATTGCATAAAAGGACACTATTGTTCCTCTTGAATAAGTACACTGTTGTCAAATCGCGAATCGTATCGCGAATCGTTTTCTTATATAATGTATCATGCATCGTATCATACCGTGCATCATAAGTTTTATTGTCGGATACTCTAAAAGGTTATTTCAATAACCTTAAGACTTTATACATTAAAAATATGAATAAATTTATAATATGGATTGCGTGGAAAACCAAAAATAACTGTGATGTGGACATCAGTTCGAGACGATTTGGGCGCTTCTATCAGCGCATGTATTGTCTACGATGGCTACTCCAGTAGTATAGTTGTCTTTATTTCAGCAATTTTAATCCCTTTTTTGGTATTTTAGTCATATGTAGTAGTTTTGCAATTTGCACCCTTTATTTTCTGCATTAGAATATTTTTTAGATTTGTATTGAGATTTTGTTTTGATACTATGTATAGGCCTTGAGAATAATGAGAAAGTATGCTATTATTGATTTAAAAAAATTACTGTGTTGAGTTATTGCTCTGCATTCTTTTCTTGTGTGTGTGATACCATAAGAAATTATTAGGGTTTGTGAGAAATCCTAAGAAAGTATTAGGGTTTGTGAGAAGCCCTAAACTACACCAAAATTACCAAATCCTTTATCCAAAACTCCTAATCCTTCTTCCTCCAACAACAGCTGCCATTCCGAACTCCTTCCTCCCTGGCATCACTTCGACCCACCACCATTTGCAGCACCTGTCGACTCCTTCGTCGTCGTCGAACCCCCCTGCCAGCGCCGCACCACCGCCGAAACCCCACTGAACCCTTAGCCCTCCTCCTTGCTGCCTGCACCACCACCGACCACCTCTTCTACTGCCGACGCTCCCCCGCCCGCCTTGCTGCACCATCGCCGCAACCACTCCTGAGCGCTAGCTGTAGCACCATCTAGCAAGCAACAACTCGACGTCGATTTCCTTCTCCTTCGTCCCTAGCACACATCAAGCAGATCAGATCAGATCAGATCTGAATATTTTGATTGGATAGCTTCAGGTGTCTCGTGTTTGGGTGTGAAGAAGGGATCATCGCAGTGTTTCAATTCAGATCCAATACGCTTTATTTGAACTCACACTAACTTCCTTCCACTTCAATTATTTGTGATACTGCCAATCATCTCTACAATATTATTAAAATTTTCTGTCGTTCACAAATGTTGAGTGTGTGCTTCTACTCGCTAATTAGAGTACAAATCATTATTATATATCTTACATGCTAAGAACGATTAAGTATAATTGTTGATTGTTAGGCGTGAATCTTTAACTGGATTTGTTAACTTATTTCAATTCTTGAAAATCCATCAAACTAATTAATAGTTTTAATTTCCAACTTAATCGGCATTACATGTTGGTAAACTGAATCTTTTAATATTCTTGGAAAATTGTCTATTTAGGGTTAAGTTTACATCAAAGCGCTAATGACCTTTTTGCACTTTCATAAAGCTTACAAAAATGTTAAGAGTCATAACTATTTAGAAATGTGAAGCATTTCAAGTTTGCAACCTTAATTTTTGAATATAATTATAATTATGATTATTCTCAAGTAAAAAAAAACTATGCAATAATACAGTACAAGACAGTAAGTATTATGCTATCAATTCAGTAGAAGACAAATAGACAATCAAGTATACATAAACCAATAATTAATCTACTAGACCACTAAATGTCAACTAATAATTAATCAACTAGACAACTATAATAAACTATTGATCAGTTGCAACTAATAGTAGTCTACTATTACTTAATTCTCAATTAGATGGAGAGACACAAAGGATGTGGTTGTGTGGGGTTTTAAGGAGGAGTCACATGGAGGGTGTGAGGTTTTGGTGAGTGGTCCAAATGTAATGATGTAAACCCCGTGTTCTCCATTCTATCTTTTTCAAAACCTTATTTTTCAGCCCCAATATCTTCTCTTTTAAACCTCAGAGTAAACCAAAAAAAAGGAAAAAAACTTTTGACGGCAGAAAAGAAGACAAGAAGAAGAAAAGAAAGAGAGTAGAAGAAAGAGGGGAGGACATGATCGCACATGTCGACAATAAGTGATGTCAAAATCGGAGTCTTTGTTGGAGTCAATGACAATGGTTAATGACCTAGGCAGTTAAAATCGGTTTTTGGAACTAATCGGTTTAGGAGCGATTAGTGATTAATCGGTTAATCGGAAAATAATCGGGGATTAAATCGGAAAATTTGTTATATATATAATTAAAAAAAGGATATATCCTCATTATGTAGCAATCCTAAATCCTAACAAAAAACTATTATGAGATTATCAATAGGAACATATAGTTATAGAAAAAATGAAGAGAGTACTTGGTTTGAGCTGAGTTTGGATTCTATTTGTGAGTTGGGTCGGGTTTGCTGGTTGGTTCCATCGAACCAAAACAATCGAGGAAGAGCAGTGCGAGCAACAAGAGAAGGAGGTGTAGATGCAGGCCGAGTCAAGTATGCGATGATCCAGGGGGAGCGACGACGGGTCGAGTTTAGGTTTTCTTGAGGAAGAAGAAGAGAATCAGTTTGGGTTTGGATTTGCACAAGGAAGAAGAAAGCGGCGATATGTCAGATTTGAGTTTGCGTGAGGATTAGAAGGGGTTTGAATTTTGAATTTGGATTTTGAATTTGGGACGGACTGAGCCCAAATAATACAAATGATCATGAAAATTAGAGGAGGAGATTTAATCGGTTAATCGGCCACTTAAAATCGGCCGATTAACCACTAATCGGCCGATTATTCCCGATCAAATCGCTAACTATTGAAATATTATAAATCGCTAAAAAAATAATCGTTTAGTCTCCTATTAGCGATTAATCGGGGATTAATCGGGCGTAATCGGGGATTTTAACTGCTTAGTTAATGACGATGGTAGATGCACTGAATAGAGGAGAAGGAAAGAGGAAACAATGATCACAATCTTACCCCTTTATGTTTTAAAAAAATTCCTATCAAATCGTAACGTTTCGTATCATGAATCGACCAATACGTGTCAATACGAACGATACATTCATTGTATTGTAAGATACTTAGCACTCTTTGATACATGCCTTCGATTTGTATCGGTTTTCCCCACCTCGTACGATACGTATCGCATATCGTATGATACTAACAACACTGTATAAGAGTTCACTTCAATTTTGTTCCTCTGGTTAATTTATTTTTCACCCTTCAAAACTCTTGTATTTTTCCACCTGGATACAATTTGTTCGTTAAATCTTGATTAAATTTTATTAGAATTCAAATGAACATTCTTGAAAGGCCAGTCAAATATCTGTAGTGTTCCTCCAAAATGATTTAATGGTTCCATACTATTTTCATATAATCTTATTCTCTTTTGATAGATCATCTTGCATCATTCTAGAAGTAACCATGGACATTTTCCCGTTGCAAAAGGGATTCACTAGGTTTCACTTGAGCAAGCAGTGATTGTTGGAAAGGAGCAAACAACCACACATTCACTGACTCAGTATTTTGAAAGGAGCAGATAATCACACTTTACCTGATCATCTGATGTAGGATCAAGAGGAAATTGAGAAGCTAGGGTTTTTTTGGAGGAAATTGGAAACAAACTATAAATAGGGGAAGACTGGTTAAGGGGTAACTCCTGCATGCCAAGATGTACTCAAAACAGTATGTTTTTTATTCTGAAATAAACTAACTTTTTCAAGATAAGTCATGAGCTATTATAATACTGGTATAATACTAACTTGAGTCCTAAGATTGCCTTACTATAGAAACAGAAAGCAAATAACTTCATATGATTTCTAATAAGATAGAAAGCAGATATCCTAGATTTTCTAAAATGTTTTTATATCTGTTATAATATTAAACTTATTTAAACCGTTGCTTAATGACAATGTGGCTTTGGAATCCATCCAAATAAGATCTGCATTAGTTGTTCAACATCCATGTAGTCAGCCAAGCTCATACTCGAAGTTGACATTTTTACTACTTTATTATGCATGTTTATGCTTTAAGATACTGTATTCTCTCCTACTATCTTGCTACTTTCTATCCTCTGTTAATAATTGTTTTAATACCTAATCATCTTAGTTTATATTTTCTACTTTTTTGTCATTGGATACACAGAAAAAGCATTTGGATCTTGCTAAGGATTCTAACAACCCTATCGAGCAGCAAAGAGCCAGCACACAACTTGGTCGAACTTACTATGAGATGTTTCTTAAATCTGAAAATGATCATTATGCTGGACGAAATGCAAAAAAATATTTTAAGTTAAGTATGAAGCTTGCACGAAAACTGAAGGAGAACCCTCCATGTAATGCATTGTCCTCCTTCCTTAAGGAATTCATTGATGCACATAACAACATAGGTTCTCTCGAAATCGACCTTGATAATTTGGATGAAGCTGAGAAAATTCTACTTAAAGGATTGAAGATATGCGATGATGAGGAGGTTGGTGCATATGATGAATCACGCACTAGGCTCCATCATAGTCTTGGATGTGTCTATCTTGAGCTTAGGGAATGGGCAAAGGCTAGGTACCACATTGAGGAGGATATTAAAATATGTAAACATATTGGTCATCTACAAGGTGAGGCAAAGGGGTATATTAATCTTGGCGAGTCTCAAACTAAGCTTCAGAAGTATGAGGAGGCAACTCGTTGCTATCAGAAGGCACTTGATATCGCAACAAGTTTGGAAGATGAGGATGCATTAGTTAATCAGATTAATGAAAATTTGACAACTGTGGAAGAAGCTACCAAAGTAAGGGAGGAACTGATGAAAGATGAGCAGAAACTTAGAAAACTCAGAAGGAAAATAGTAGATGCCCGGGGGACACCAAATGAGAGAAAATGCCTACTTGAGCAATTTGCTTGTCTTGATTCTCTAATTAGGAAAGCTTGCACTATTTCTGCATGGCCAAAGGTACTGTGCCTAGAGTAATCTTTCATCTTCTTTACTGGTTTTGTTGTTTCTGTTCTGCAATTTCTTTTTTGCATGAATTAGCATATGTTTTGGCCTTGACACTAAAGAAGGTAATTGTGGCTGACTAAAAACTAAGCATGGTCGTTCAGGTTATGCCGGAGAATCCATGATGTTGTTAAAGAGTAAATACAATAAACTGCTGTGTGGTCTCTGCATAGATGTTAACTGTTAGGACTCAAGCTAACTAATGACAGATGCTGTTCATATTTGAAAGTACTATTTGACATTTAGTGGCTATTTATTTAACAGTCAACTATTCACATATAGTAAATATCCATATAGGTGTATATATCTGTTTAAATCTTTAGCTTATAAATGCCTATGAGGTGCATGAAATTTCTATAGAAAAATTGCACTCCCTGCGACACCACAAAATTTCCTCTACGAGAAATTTGGAGGGCCACTCACCTGGTTTTATGAACTTGAATTACACAACTAATAGGGAGATGTTTCATAACCCTTCAATTGGCGAGTGATTTTACAGTTGGGAGTTAGATGCCTTGATGTTTGAGTTCCTATTGGCAAATGATGCCCACTTAAAGTTTTGACAAAATATTTCAATAGCCTTCTCAACACTGAGTCATGCTTTGTAGCTGATCCAATTATGATGCGAGATGGCTTAGACAGTTAGATGGCAATAAAACTGTTGATGATGGTCTGTAATGCTGGTGCTTAGAGATAAATTGCAGTTGATCATCCATTCTTTCCTTGCTATGCTATAATTGAATGAGCAAAATAATGGTGTGGAAAGAAATAATTCTGGAACCATTTTGAAACCGTAGCATGAACTGTGAACTAAAATCTTCCTCAAATCTCATGTAAGTCAAAGTCTTAAATGTTATACGAGCATCCGGGTCCTGCTTCTATTGCTATTAAGCAAAGAGGAACTTCGTGCATTGTAACTTAGTAGTTTAATCCTGACAATCAAAATCAGAATTCAGAAAAATGCATCACTTTACTGCATCTACATATACAATGGAACATTATATTTCAAAAGATATTATTTTTTATTTATTCTTTCCTGTGCTATTTTATTTCATTTCATTTTACATATGTACAATGGAATTATGGAACATTACATTTCAGCAAACTTTCGTTTTAGCTTGCACTATTTTATTTCATTAGATTTTAACAACTATTTTGTTGATGTCGCAATTTGTTTGGAATTAACTAGTGGCTTCATGGTAGCATTGGCTCTAAATGTTCATAATTCTGGAATGTTGCTTTAACTTCATGAATTAATTATCTTTTTTTTACTTGTAGCATCTAGAATTTGCTAAGAGAAAGAAAAAAGTTGCAAGAGAGCTCTGTGACAAAGAAAAGCTGATTGACTCCTTTCTGTCTATAGGAGAATCACACCAAAAGCTTCGGAACTTTGACAAAGCCCGCAAATGGTACATGAAAAGTTGGAATGAGTGCAGATCTATCGGCAACCTTGAAGTAAGTTAATTTTAGATATTTGATGCAGCTATGTGATTGCATTATCTTACTTGAAAAGTCTTAAATAGTTAAATTAACTGTTGAATATATCTGCTGCGGAAAAGTTCTGTGTTTCTGATAGTTTAACTGCTTCTTAGCTTCTTATGGTTATCAGCCACATTTAATCGCACATAGCTGTCCAAATGTAGGAAAAGGCAGGATCCAGCCTGTGAAGGAGAAGGACAAAATAACATTCTGTTGCTTTTGATCGCTCAGCAAATTTTACCTTTGTTCTACATTTACTGCCTGATTTATTGTTATGCCTTCTTTTTTCTCACCTACCACAGACTTCTTGATTTTGATATAACCTAGAAAAACTTGATATTTTGATAGAAACCCCTAAATATTTCATGTGATAAACCCTTCTCCTAAATGGATGAAAATGGAATCAGGGAATAGGTTTGTTGTAAGGGTATTTGGTCACTTTTGGGTGTATTTGATTTAACTTAAGGTTTAACTGGTGTTATCTAGAAACTAGATATACATGCACGTGTTGCACGTGGTTTTTTATCCAATTGTTATTATATGATTAAGTACTATAATTTTTATAATGATGCTCATTAATTAAGCTTGGACAGAATAAATTTATGTGCACATAGATTTAGATTATTAAATAGAGAATGATTGATGGAAATTAGAGGAGGAGGCCAATGACAAACACCCCTCCCAATATATTCTACAAAAGAAAGAAAATTTTGTGGATTATATCAAAACGAGAAAGTTTCGCACGCGCGATATCAATAAACCTAAAATCCCTTCTCAAAAGATAATTATTTTTTTTCCAAACATTACTTGTATTTCACGTGCTTGTGTTACCTCCTTGGAGTTCATCTATCTATGATTTATAGTATTTTAAGGATAAATAGCATATTTTTTGTCATAATCCTAACATGGTATTTCAGGGGCAAGCGATAGCTAAGATTAATATTGGCAATGTTCTGGATTCTTCCGGGGATTGGACAAGTGCACTGCAAGCATATGAAGAGGGTTACAGGTACTGTATCATCTCTTCCATCTCAAATATCAAATTTTGATGAAGGTGAAAAACTATATTGCAGAGTAAAAAAAGCTGCAAAACTTGCATATTGTGAATGGTCTTCCTGCTTACTTTCTGCACTATATGTTACTATCTATGTAGCACAAATACTTCTAGCAAGGAGCCGTACTTGTACTGGACATGTGTCGGACATTTGGACACTTGGCTGGACACTTCTCATATGTGTCCCAAATTTTATAATACATCTTATATGTTGGACACTTCTTAGAGACTTCTCTAATATTTTTTAAAGTTAGAACACTTAATTAAGAAATTTTAAATACACATTCATGTCTTTTACTAATTAACTCTAGTTACTTTGCACATCTCCAATTTTATGGTGTACGATGAAATATTACCACATTTTGTGGACAATATATTTTTAAATTTTGATTATGCGCAACAATTGTATTGTTTCAACTCCATTATTATTTTTTAATTAAATTCTACATAATTGAATTAATATTAATTTGTCTTATATAATATTGTACCCGTGTCCCCATACTCTACTCTACTTTTTACAAATTTGATGTGTCCCATACCCATACCCGTACTCATATCCATTCTTCATAGGTTACTGTGTTGCCACTAAAACCTTTTTTTGTTGTTGCATAGAATTGCGATTCAAGGCAATCTACTATCAGTACAGATGACTGCACTTGAAAACATGCACTACAGCCATATGGTTAGATTTGATAATGTTGACGAGACCAGGTAACTCTAATTTTATGCTGTTAACCAAAATGTTCCTGTCCCCAAAAGTCTAACAAAAAGCATGTGACTGCTGCAGGAAATTGCAGCTTGACATTAAGAATTTAAAAGAACTTCTAAAAAATGAAGATGCTGTAAGAAATACTGGCAATGAATATTGTTCTGAAACAGAAACAGAAGGGGCCGATATGTCCGATGATGAGTCCTATGCTTTTGATTCACTAGAAGTTAGTTTTCCTGCTTCAAATAGGAGAGATGCTTTTGATGTTGGTGATTCTGATGATCACGTTCCCTTGGCAAAACTTGTCAGGCAAAATAAGAACCCATCCAAGATTAAGAAATTGCGTTCAGATACTCCAGGCAAACATATTGAGTCCTCTTGTAACTTGAGTGGAGCATCCTCAAGAGATGTTACTAGGTCTTGCTATAATCAGCGGTCAGTTGGACATAAACGTGTTAGGGTGGTCATTTCTGATGATGAAGCAAATGGGCTTGATGATTTGACTCGAACGAGAGGGCTCCAAACAAATCTCATTGAGGAAGTTGCTACTTCTGGCAAAGGTTGATTTCAGACTCCATTATATTAATAAATCTTAACAGTGTTCTCTTCGTTCATTTGTTCTGTCTATTTATTACTAATATATATGTTCCTTATTAGAAAAGTGATCATTTTTTAAAAATTCTGTAGATGCAAGGCAAGGTGAAGGCACAAATGCGGTCGAGGTGAGTTAGTTGCCTTGTAAAAGTTCAGAAATATCTTGGTGCATTGTTTATTGTTTTTAGTTTATATCTGAATGGCTAGTAAACTTCTTCATTTTTAAGTAGCCTGTGCCATTTTGGTTGACTCCAGTTTGCAAGCCAGGTGCTACAAGTGGCAAGCTTTATCAGTGCGCTAACTGCTAACTATACTTTACTGCATGCTCACAAATAATTTGGTACAAATGCTTGAGCAAATGTAAAGTACATGAGCTAACAAAACGACTACCGTGTTGAAACAAAAGGCAAGCTTTCCCCCGACTAAAATTTAAAAGCCAAGCACTCCCGTATCTAAATGGAGATAAAGGATTTCTGGGATAAAGTTCGAAAGCTGAGTGAAACGGAGTAAGGAAGAACAATGAGAAAGCATCGATAGACTATACTGAATCAGATTCAAATGCTATCTTTCAAAATTCAAAAGCTTTTAACATGATTGAAAAGATAACTTGACGAGGTGGAGCTCTTAAAGAGATGTCATTTGACAATCTTCTGAGCATTCCCACATTTATAGTGCACCAAGACTTGCTAAATATTTTCTTTTTGAGCATAAAGACTTGTTATATGTTTTTTTGAAATAAAAAGGCAAGAGAATTGCCCCAAGATCTCATAAATAAACTTCAATACATCAATATATCTCATTACAACCAATGTAATGCGAGAACTACTATTACACAAAAGTGAGACCTACAATTAGTACATAATGGTACAACCAAAATACAAAAGGCCGATCTCATAACATCAAGCGTACTGCTATAACTACAAGAACTCAAAAGTAGTAGTACTGCAACAACAACAGAAGCCACCCCCTGTCTTGCTGACAAAGGTAAAGTGAAGACCTCTGCTCTCCCTCTGCTCCCGTCAGTGGTTGCCATATCCAGGCCCCGCGCTAGTGGAAGAGAAAAGAGGACCTGTGCGAGCTTTCTTCCTTGCCACTGGGATGGACAACCAAGAAGAAGTAAGGAACATAATTTTATATATCATTTGAACAAAATTGCAAGAATGATCTCTAAAACAGGCATCGTTCCTATCAATCCACATGACCCATAAACATGCCGCCACTAAGCAATCCCACTCTCTTCGTCGTCCCCGAAGTACCTCCCCCTCTCTAGCCTCTCCCCACAGGTAAGACACGTCTACGGGGGTACCAAACAGGCCAAATCCTAAGAGAAGAAAGTCCCAAATACTTTTGCTATTCACGCATTCGAAAAAAAGGTGGCAAATAGTCTCTATCCCCACTCCCACATCTCGGACAAGAGACGATTGCGATTAATCCTTTCTTAGCGAGATTTTTTCTAGTTATAATTGCTTCCTTGGATACCAACCACAGGAAGGCTCGGACTTTGTGAGGAGCGGGCGTATTCCATATGACTCTATTTGCTGCACATCTAGCCCCCCGTCACAGAGGGACGAATACATGGACCTGGCTGAAAATATGTCGTTAGCCTCTAAGCGCCAACCCCTCTCTTCCTGTTGGTTACCCACACGAGCTGGGTTATTCTCAAGCCATGAATAAATAGGGTTAACACTGCTATGGGCATTGGAATTACTGGACGGTAATAGCCTAATGTGCCAAGAGGCTCTAACCCAATAATCTGCCACCAGTGCAGATTTGTTGGTGGCCCTCTGAAATATCTCGGGAAATAGCGAGGCCAAGGTATTTGGACCAGTCCAGGCATCTAGCCAGAATCTTGTATTTTCCCCATTCCCTACCCTACTCGGGGAGTTACAGTGGAACAAGTCTCCTGCTCTGTCAATTCCCCTCCAAATTGGAGAAATGCCTCTCCGATGCTGCCCCCCCCCACAAATTTGAATCGTCTTTGTCTTCTATACCGAAGCCAAGCGGTACCTTGGGCAGGGGTGCGGCGGGAATGCATTTTCCACCACCATTTGCATAATAGAGCTTTGTTCATTTCTCGAATATTTAGGATACCCAAACCTCCAAACTATTTTTTCCGGCAAACAATGCTCCATCTGACTAATGGCAGACCTTTACCATCATCTCTATTCCCCTTCCACAAGAAGTCTCTACGAATTTTGTCAATCTCCTTGATAATCCAATTGGGGAATTCATAGATGGACATCCAATAAATGGGGAGATTCGAGAGTACAACGTTAATAAGTGTGATTCTCCCCCCCAGCAAAAGATGGGTCCTCTTCCACTCGGAAAGTCGTCTTTTGATTCTGTCTATAAGGATCATCCAATCATTTCTCGTTAGTTTGCCTGGATGCAGTGGGACTCCCAAGTACTTAATGGGAAACTTCCCGACTTTGCAGTCCAGAACACTGGCCAGAAAAGTCGGAACCACCTCTTCACATCTGCCTAGACCTATGAGATTGCTTTTATCATAATTAACTTTGAGCCCGCACCATGCCTCAAGGAACACCAAAATTCCTTTGAAAATGAGAACCTCGTTAATGTCAGGCCTCCTAAAAAGAAGAGTATCATCTGCGAACTGGAGAATGGGAATACCGTGGGTACCGTCCAAACTTCTAATGCCTCAAAGCAAATTTTGGTTGGAGCAATGCTGTGTCATTTCGGAAAGCACATCGGCAACCAAGGTGAATAAAAGAGGGGACAATGGGTCGTCCTGTCTAAGACCTCTTTTGCAAGCGATTAGGTTGCTAATATTACCATTCACCAAGACTGATGATTTACCGCCCCTAATGCACTTGTTAATTCAACCGATCCACTTGGGGCCAAAGCCTCTAATCTCGAGTACCTCTATAACACCATCCCATTCCACCGTGTCATATGTCTTCTCAAAGTCCAGTTTAAGAAGGAAGCCTTCTACTCTGTCTCTGTCGCTCTGAAAGATGGTCTCATGGGCAATAGCGATACAATCTAGGATGTCGTGTCCTTGAATGAACCCACTGTGAGCCGGATGGATGATAGCACTAAGCCACGGATTCAGCCTTGAAGCCAAAACCTTAGTGATTTTTTTAAAGGAACGATTCAGAAGACTAATGGGTCTGAGATTCTCAACCTCTTTGATCTCGTCAGTTTTGGGAATTAAAACTATGGTCGCATAATTGAGCCTATCAATCTGAGCGATGTTCTGAAAGAGTTCGTAAAAAATGCCCAAGAAATCCATCTTAATAATATCCCAAAACGTAGAATAAAAGAATGCTGGAAATACATCGGGTCCCGAAGATTTATTTTTGGCCCAAGTCTTTAATTGCCCTCATTATTTCACTAGTCTCAAACGGTTTCTCTAATTCCTCTGGACCGACTATATTAGGTCGGGACCAGAGGGTCTCATGGAGGTGGCATAGCACTCTCTGGACCGCCCAAGAAGGCCTCTAAAATGCCCCTCAATATGAGCGCCTATCGAGTTTTGGTCTGTTACCCACCTGTTGTTAATGGTAAGGCCCGAGATAAAGTTCGATCTTCTCCTGCCGTTAGCCATCCTATGAAAGTATGCCGTGTTGGCGTCCCCATTTTGCAGCCACTGGTCTCGAGATCTTTGCCTCCAATAATCATCCTCTTTTTGAAAAAGACCATCAAGGTCTTGTCTAGCCTTCTGCATGTCTTGGAGCTCCCCTGAGGATAAACCTCTGACCTCTTCAATAAGTTCTAAGGTATGAATCTGGCCCGCAAGCCTTTCTTTATCTCTCTTATCATTCCTTCTCTCTTCCCCCGCCCATCGTTTCAACCTACCTCTCAGTCTACTGATTTTATCGTTCCATGTGGATACAGCATTCCTACGAGTTCCCTCTCTATTGTCAATAGGCTCGTTCCAAGAATTCTGAACAACGGAGCGTAGGTCGCCGTTACGTAACCAAGCTTTCACGAACCGGAACAGTTTAGTTTTTGGTCGACATACCCCTCCCGAGGAGAGAATCAACGGTACGTGGTCGGACGTCCGTCTGAAAGCCGTCCTAGCCGCAGCTAGAGGGAAGTGTGCTTCCCAATCGAACGTCACAAATATCTGATCTAATATAGCCAAAATCGGACAGTCATGCATATTCGACCAGGTAAACTTACGATCGGGGAAATGTATCTCGCGTAACTCTAACAAGTCGATGACTCTATTGAAGATAGTTCTCTCAGCCTGACTACACCCTCTACCTAGGTGTTCATCAACAAAACGAGTGATATTAAAGTTATATGTTATATGTTATCCTTGTGATTTGGTACTTTATGGAAAATGCATTACTAATGCAAAAAAGATCATTATCTCACAATTAAAAGATGTAGGCACACTATTGAGAATTAGATGCTATGATAGGAATAATATATATCAACACACACACACACACACATCTCTATTGATTGGAATAGGAAGATAGTATTTTATAGATCAACTAACATGGGGAATTTGAAAAGATGCTTTTGAAGATAAATATTATGCACAGTGAAACTGCTGAGATGACCATGAGTGAAATACGATCATTCATGACTAAGATATTGAAGAAGCTTTCTGTTTAATATATGTTTCCAGTTATATTGTTTCCCACCATTGACTTCTGGGTACGAAACTGCACTAATTATGTATGCTGAGAAAATAAGTCAGCTTTGGAAATATAGTAGGGTACTAACAATATAAGAGTTAGAGAAGATAGAAGTGCAGAAAGAGAGTTTGACTTCATAACACTGATGACCATATTCTGCTATTGGATAGGTTTGCATATGTACTCTACTTCTCACTGTTAGTATAATTAGTTCAAGCTAAAGTTAAACTAATAGTTTTGTTTATTTATAAAACTTATACATACCTTAAATACATGACACCTTTGACAAGTATGACTTTGTCTTATGATGACTTGTCTAGTTTAAAAATATGTACAAGTATTTTATTCTTGTAATAATTGCTATTAGTTAATAACTTCAAATAATTGTATATAGGTAAAAACTAGTATATCTGCTTATCTGCATATTTCCAAACCCTCATGCATAAATTAGCCTAGGAGTGATATCACGTACTCATAGATTTATCTGTCTACGCATCATATCGTAAAAGAAACACAATAGTTTAGCCATTCAGCTGTTTAATGCATGGACAAATAGACTTAAAATCACTTGATAAGCCATTGTTAAACGAGTTTGGACATGTATATCAAATTAAACTGTTCCGATCATCCATGGCATAGCCCAGGACTCCCCACCATTTATGAACCCTTTCTAATCTTGTCTTTATATATTTATATTTAGTTTGTAAGCTAGTTCATCTTGGTCAGATAATTAGGATTCTGCAGGTCTAAGTTACACCCTTGCAGGTTCATACCTATTTGAACTTTCATAAAACTGGCAATCATATAAATGACTTAGTGATTCACTGCATTATGCTTGTGCTTTATAGGCCTACAAATTTTTTTTCTTTTAAATAGAACTTCCAGATTATTTCATATATGAGTTAACGGTTCAGCAGGATGCCTCACCTCCCACTGCCTTCCCTGCTGTTCAGATCGAAGAAAGTTCTTACTCTTTCAAGTCTAAGAATTCCAGTGTATCTAAATCTGCAGCAAGTGAAGGCAAATTAGACAGCGGTGATGTCTCTGGTAATCTGCTGAAATGCAATGGTGGTGTAGTGTGTAATCAGCCTGAAGATGACAACAGTGTAAGCTCTGAAATTACCCTTGATCATTATATTCATTGAAATTTGAAAATTTGCTGATGTCTATGCACTTTGGTAAGTTCATGGTTTTGAACCATTTTTTTGTCATGGGTTCATTTGGAGTCATTCATGCCAGCCAATCATTTGTTACAGCAGTATTAACAATATTCTAAAAGTCGCTCGGCTGTAGTTGGGTGGCCGATGGGGCCCTAGCGCCTAGACCTTGTAAACGGGGTCTAGGTAGCTAGGTGCTGGCAGTTTTTTTAATCAATATATTTATAAGAAAATATAATATTGCATAAAATACACGATATATATAATACTTTAAAAAATAACTATAAAAAATCGTAAATGAGAACTAGCTCAATGGTAAAGCGCTCGTTTTGCGTATTGCCCACTATCGAGATTCCAATGAGAGGGACGATTGATTTGAGATTTTGACGATTTGGGGAAAAGCAAGAGCGATTTGTGGGATTTCTGATTTAGGGATTTTGGTTTTTGGGGAAGAGAGTGAGGGAGAAGCACGAGGGTCAGAGGTTTTGAGAATGTGGGGATTTAAGTGAACCAGTGTACTTAACAAAACAATAAACCCGTCCAGACCTGCCTCAGACCCTCCCGGGAAGTCAGACCCTCCTAGGCAGCCAAACTGATTTTTTAAAATGATTAGGTTGGGGATGGCCTAGCGCCTAGGTGGGGCCTAGGCGGCCGCCTAGGAGGATTTTTAGAACACCGAGTATTAAAGTGTTTCCTTTCTCTTAGCGGACTTTTAAGTTAATACAATGGAAAAATGAAGATGCTAATATCTAGAGTACTGTTTCCTTCTGATTTCTTTTCACATTATCAAACCATTTTTAGAACATTAAGGAGAAGTACAAGATTTTGATATGTCTCTAGGCTGAGATTGACATTTTGTCATATTAAGAAAAATATTATGCTATTCGCTTACTATAATAGGTAGTCTGCTTGCTCAGGTTCTCATCACTGACTGATGTATTTTTCGTAGTTGAGTTCCTATGACATGTTTCCATAATACCAACTTTTTGTATACTGCTAATGGTTTTATTTTTTATTTCTAGTTTTAATTTTTATTGTTACATTTTCTAAGAGCTACTGTTTTTATTTGCTCAAAAGAAAAATGTCATTCTCCAATATTTATAATGCCAATAGTTTACATTTTGTCACTAAAAAATTTCTGCAATTATTGTGCTTTGTGCAGCAACATATTACATGTGAAGTTTGCCATGACCTGATTCATGTCAACATGAATTCTTGCGTAGATGGAAACTATTTAAACACTAAAAGCATGAAAGTCGAGGTGGCATGTCGATACTATCTTAAACTCTATGCCATGAGGAAATCTAAAGGTAACCACTTATCAGCTTTCTAAAGTTCATGTTTTGTAACTGAAGTAGCAACCTTTTCAAAAGCAAAAAAATTGCAAATGGATACACTGGGTAAACTTGTTAATGTAGTTGAATTAGTTTGATAAAGAACAGCCAATGTCACACGCACATTTGAGTCCGGTGTCTAGTCGAGGTTCAGGTATGTCGGTGTCTGATATGTGCACCTTCCAAAAACCAACATAGGGCCACCTGATAGATGGCATGCACATTATACATGCAAGTAATAAGTAATCTATCAGATTTATGGGTGTAGATCCAAGTGTATATGGGGGGTGAAGAAGACTAAAGCAAAGGGTGTTGAAGATTGACGGAGGCTGATGTGCAGTGTCAAAATTTGTTGAGTTTCTCATTCAATTTGACTGTGGCTTAGTCAAGTGGGACTGTTCTTGTAACGCTTCGAATTTCATACACGGGAAATACATGACCATGGTTTTAAATCTCGGATTTCGGACTCGTCTCGGCAAGGGGTGTTTCGTCTCGGATCGGAGATATCGGAGGAGATCTCGGGGAAATGTGATCATATCGGATGTTCATTTCCTGTAATCAATAAATATTTTTTTGTTACTAAATAAAATATTATATGTTCAACATGTCATTTATCATATAAAATACTGTATAATGTAATTAATGACATGAATCAATTACGGTTAATCTCCGCATAATTTAACAATAATATAGAAGATAATGTAATATAAATATATAACTAAGTTGAATTTGCAATGATTAGAAAAAATGTATTAATTAATAATTATAAACTTACTTGATTTTGCATATACATAAACAATAGCGATACGAAATTCTCACATTATCTTAAGGTCCTATATTGAAAGATATATGCAAAAAGTAAAACAATTTTTTTTAATATATTCACATTAACATTTGTGTCTATTTCGCCAATTTGGGCAATATTTCGACCGATATTTCGGTAATTTTAGCTGAAATCTACACATTTCGGTCCAAAACGATGTAGAGTATAAAATGTGATTTTGTATCGGCAAGTTAGCCGAAACGAAATATCGGCCGAAATTTCGGCCATATCAAAGGAAATTTAAAACAATGTACGTGACACATACAAAATCTTTTACTTCAGTTGAGTACATAACACAGTACAATTCACAGGAAAGACTGAAACTTTAGTTAATCAACTTATTACAATGTTCCGTAATATTTACATATAAAATTACATCTTATTTACATCATTCAAAATCCAGCTTTCACTAGGATGCACGACAAAGCTTGAGTCCACGCTCCTAATGCTCGAATGGTCTTGCAAAACTACTGATTGTGGGTAAAGCTGGTAATAACAACGATATTTAACTTGCTCAACAATCAAACTTTAATGTCAAACCATGTGATTGTTTAAAAATAAATTTGATAAGTGTGTCAGTGTCAGCCATGACCCTGGAAGCCTAATGCACATAAATGCACACAATGCTCTTTTCTAATGCACGTTTGCTTGGAACCCCATGCCGCTCATACAATATAGTTTCCGAATGCAAATCACTAACGTTTCTCTTCATTATAGGATTTAAACCCTCTCGATGTCAACCTACTCACGTATTCTTCTATGTTCCTAACATTTATCTAGTGACTGATATGGTTGTAGCTTCCTGCGTCTTTCTCCGCTATTGCAGTTGGACCGCTCTCATTTTCACTCCGCCCGGGCCTTGCGATCTTTTTTCGATCTGGACCTTACCAAAAGTTATCATGAATGTAAAGAGGACCATGCGGTATTCCTCCGCTGACCAAGTGGGTATGAAGCACGGATACGGGTACGCATATCCGATACGGTATGTATCCGGTACGTGGATACGCCGATTTCTCAAAAACTAGGATACAGGTACGTTAGGATACGTTTAAATAAAATAAATAAATAAAATTAATAATATATATTAGATCCATATTCTTATCAACTTTGAGATTAGATTTTTGTAATTGATTTATCTGCATGTTTACAGGACATCAATATTCTTATCATTATTCTTATCACTGGTTTACAAGACATCAATATGTTATACAAGTGTTTACAGGACATCAGTATGTTATGCAAGTGTTTACATGACATCATCAAGAAAAACAAAAAAAGCAAAAAAGCAAAAAAAACCCAAAATATGTCCAAAAATGTATCCCAGCGTATCCGATATTTTTTTATTTTTTATTTAATTAAATCCTCCGGATACGTATTCGATACGTATCTGTAGTGCCCCGAGTTCCACACACTCTCGTGACACTTACCCAGAATCTTTACTTCAATGAGTACACAACACAGAAATTACGGGAAATTAAAAACTTACATTACACAAGGAAACTTTATCCTCCACTTGGATGCTTTCCGCAGCTCGAGTCCCCTGCTCCACGATCAGCAATCCTGCAATTAGCAAATTTGTTTTATTTGCAAGCTTCAAGTTGCTATCTTCTCCTCCTTGCTCCTTGATACTTCCTTGACTTCTTGCTCCAATAATAGCATAATAGTAGTAGCAGTAAACTAATAGAAGTGGTAGTAGTAGAAGTGATAGTAGTAGAAGTGGCAGTGGTAAAAGTAGTAGACAACAGTAGTATAATCAGCAGTAGTTAGTAGGTAGTAAGAGTCGGAGTAGTAATAATCTGTAAGAGTAGTCGTAGTAGTAGTAGTCAGTAAGAGTAGTAGTAGTTGAAGAAGTAGTAGGTAGTAGTAGTTGTTAAAGAAGTAATAGACAGCAGTAGAAGTAGGAGTGGTTGTAGTCAGCAGTAGTGGTACTGTAGTAGTGTAGTAGTAGCACTGTAGTAAACAACAACACTAGTAGTAAGTAGTAGTAGTAGTTAATACACATGTATATATAGAAAAAGGGGAGGAAAACACAGATGCTGTTGCTGCCGGTTGTAAGGAGAGAGAAGGAGAGAAGGAGAGAAGTGTGGGATGTGGTGGAATTGTGTAGAATTGCTTAGGTGTCCTCCACTTTTGCATTAAACCCCTTAATCTTTATGTAATTGCACTTAACCCCTAAATAACCTTATTGGATTGGGTTTTGTGGGCCTTTTAATGAAAGAAACATATTAGGTTTTCAAATATGATAAAAAAATAACAATAACAAATATCAATATATATATTTATAACAATGCATATATATTTGTATATTTTTTATTTTAAATAAAAGAAAAACAAAATGTTATTAATCATGCATACTGGGTATTACAGTATCCACCATGTATCCAGGGCGTATCGCACCCGATACGTATTAGAAAAGTGATACGTGACCCCCGGAGAGTATCCGTGCTTTATAGCCGAGAGGCCCAGAGTAAAACTCCTGCTTCCCATTCGTATCCGATAACATAGAACATCGACGAACATTAAGGGGTTCATCCCCTAAGTTTCGAGAGGAGCCCTGTGGTCTATGCTCCGCTTTCCGTTCTTATTATTAGATCTCAGAAATTAACAGTCGAGACAACGTTGCACATATCCCCTTGATAGGTGAATACAACTTTTAGCTAGTTCTTATCCTTACAATCATTAACAACACGGTCTAGAGCTAGTATCACCCTATCGGATTTCTGTTTAACAACACCTGGTGTCACTTGCCGATAACACTGTCACATTTACCCGATACTCGGACCCAACCCGGACCTGATCCGGACTCGGCATTGAATTGGAACCGACCCGATCTATACGGGTCTGGGTCCTAAAATAAGATTCGATGCACTTCCGGATCGGGTCCGGGTCCGCCCAAAATAGAACCGACCCGGACCCGGACCTGTCAAAAAATACCTTAAAAAATAGAAATTTGAATAATAGTGTTATAGACAAAAACATATAAATAGTAATTGTTGAATATAGATGTGTAAATATAATATTTATTCATGTACTTAAGTGCAAAAATTGTTGGAACCGTAGGATATCGGGTGCAAAATACTTACGTGCAAATATTTATTCCCCGTTACCGGACCTGACGGGTAGATTTTTTTAATTAGGACCCGGACCCGGTCCGGTTCTTGCAAGTCCGGGTTCAGGTCCAATTTTTTTACTCGTGAGGTATCAGGTCCGGGTCCGGGTAGTGGAGGACCCGACCCGATAGGACCCGATACCAGCTTTACTTGCCGATCACTAAGCCTTATTCAAACTCTAGAACTCACACTTTAATTTATGGAACATAACCACAAACCAAGTTTCCCAACAACAACCTAATCATTTGCTAATAAGAGTAATGTGATTAAGGGTACTAATCACCCAAAAATGTCTAGGCCAAGTTATATACTAGACTACAATAGTTTCCATAATATCCATTCTATATGCATTTATGTATTTATGCGTCCCGCAAAATTTTGCGCAACTCGTGGCCTCACAACTTATTGAGATCACACTAATATTCGATTTAGCTCTGTTACACTAACTCAACTTATTCTCAAAAGTTGATTAGTATTCCAACGCGTAATCACGTGTAAATCGAACTCCCATGATATTGGACCTTATCGGTATATCCCTAGCCCACACGCGGATTTATCGAGTATATCCTCAGTCATGAACATTCTTAGGAGCCACAACTCTTTACCGACCATTTTATTGTTCTCATCTTACCCCTAGTCCACACATGCATTTTCCGGGCGTATCCTTAGCCGTGAACCCCAACGAATCGATCTTCTGTAACTACGGACCTTACAGGCCTATCTTTAGCCCACACATGTGGATTTATTGGGCGTATTCTCGATTCTGAACATTCCTAGGAGTCTCAGTTCTTTACCAGCTATGTTTGTCAATTGTTTCAGTCATATCTTCTTCTAATGCAAGATGTTAACTAAGTGATGCAAAATATAATTTAGACTTCGCGATCCATATTCTGGACATACATTTCACATAAACCAGAATCTGGGTCACACCAACCATATTTCATTCATCCCTCGGAGTTCTCTAACTCTACTTTACTCGGGCCTTGCCCAAGTCACTCACAATCATTTTCTTGGATTTAACCAAGTCAAGCCCACACGTGAATTTACCTGGCATATCCTTAGTCCCATATATAGAATCCACTGTTCGAATATTCAACTCTGTCTTTGGATAACAACATAGTAACATAGTAGTCTTGCAAAAATCATAAAAATTCCAATGCTTATCAGAAAATGGATTTCTTAGTTTCATATAAACCTGAATGAGTTTACTATAACATTGTAGTTAAGAACATCTCAATTTAATTACAATTGTTTTGTCTAAATTCACATGCAAAACAGTAGGTTCAGGTTCAAGAAAAACTGCAGCTTTTGCTAGTTATAAAATGACCGAAAATATCATACTCCATGAAAATTTGAAATCTTGACTTGAAAGAAAGATTAATAAATCTACTTCAAAATCTCATGTTTGAGTTTCCTCAAAATACTACATATAAGAGGTTAAAATGGTACGAAACCAGAAGATGTACAAATTTTCAGAATCAAGACAAAATTGTCAAATCAATCCTAAGTTTGGATTTCTTTAAAATACCAAACGATATCTAAACTCATGAAATTGTGGAGATGTTATAGACATATACGAGATATGCATATAAAAATTTCAGCTTAAAATTCCATTTAGTTAAAGAGAAATAATTTTCGGAAGTCCAAAATTCAGGACATAAACCATAAAATGTTTCCAAGTTAACCTTACCGTAATTTCACACAATTAATTGAAAATCATTTACACATGATTATTCCATTAGCACAACCCTATCATGCTACTAAGTTTTAATAACAATAACAAATCACAAAGCACAAGAAAGAAAAGAACACCCACCTTTCGATTGCTTCTAAGCTCCAACGCAGTGTTTCAACACTAAACTTGATAAACTTAACTTTATGGCCACAACAAAACATACACTATTACTATCATCTCCTATGTTAGTAATCTACAACTCATAAAATGGAATAGAGTTTCTAAGTTTACCTTATGAAAACTTCAACTCCAAAAATCTTGTTTCTAATCTCTTGAAGGCAAGACATATGTGGGTATTTATAACCCTAATTATGCACTATTCCATCCAACTCATTAATCCACCTTCCGTAACTCTAGTTTGTAATTTAATTCCACCTCCCCTAAACCTCCCCTATGTCACTAACTAGCAAGATCCATGCATGATAAAAAATGGTTAATTTTATTAAGGCATTTTTTAATGATTCTCATTCACCAATTTCTTAGAAGCCCCTAGTCACCAACTCAATTGCTCTTAAGTTCTCAAGTTCACAAAATAGTATATTAAATATGCATACGAGTCATTCCCAAATATTTATATCCCACAAACTAATATCTTAAATATTCAGGATATGACATAAGATATTATACGCAATGGTCCAAAATACACGTGCATAACATGTGCGGGGGGTAAAATTGTCATAACTCAATTTTGCGGGTTATTATAGTTCTACTATTGTTTTGGTCTTCTAAGGATACAGCCATACGGGCCAGTCGATTGGATAGTGGGATTCTGCAGTTTTTTATGTGGGGCAAAGATCTGTTTTGGGTAATTCAACTATAACCTAGCCCTAGGTGGTGCAATTGGGGTTATGATACTAGGTTTTTCAGCCATACTGAGAGAGGCTCGAGAGAATAGATCCTCTTTAGTTTAAGAGCTTTTGGGAGCGAGAAATCTGTAAAACCCTGGTTGTGAATACTTCAACAGAAGTATCTGTTGTCTCTACATCTCTTGTTCTACATTTATTATGTGTTTTCTGTTTTAGAATCTTGTATTGTGCATCCAACCCTTGGTGAGAAATTTCGCAAATCCACATAGTTCAACATTGAATAAAATGAACCATGTTTACACCTAATGTTGTCTAGCCTTGACATTTGTACATAGAAACCATCAATATTGCAAGGATAACCTTCCTAAAATGTCTAAATATCCTGAAATTTCCCAAGTTTCTAGAACGTCAAAAGAATCTAGTGTCTGCAGAGCACTGACAGATGTACTGTTCTCATCTTCAACATATATGTACACAGTGCAGATTTGTAAACATATTGAACAAAAAGTTCTTCCTTTCTACTGACCCCCAATTTACAAGTATTGTTTGTCATATTTCCTAACTAATGCTAAATCTCTATTAGACACTGTTGACTGTTGACTGTGGAAGTACACTACAGAGTACTTAAATCCCTATATGTAAGGTATCACGGAGGGAAACACCCCATAGTGCTGGATCATGCTCACAGAGCTAACAATAACATATTTATACTTGGAAAAAACCTCAGCGCTCATTCCACCTTTGTTATCCCTGCTAGGAGCTAGAACATTCGTTCGAATGTACTAGATGTGGATCCTTCCTCAGATCTCCATCGCTATCTTCATACCATCTGGAAGAATCAAGGTCTCTTTCCTGTCTCTCATCTTTCTGTATTCTGTATAATCTTCTCTCTCACCTCTCAACTCTTTATAAATATCTTCCCCCTTCAAGTTTCTGCCCCTGTTGCCGGTGTACCTTGTGGTCCTTTCCTATTATTATTTTTTAACAAAATTGTTTTTCTAAGCAGAAGGTTTTAAGAACATATTTTTCTTTTCTGAAAGTCGAAGGCATGATGTTGTAATATTGAATAATTTCCATTTTATAATAAAGCATTCAGACCAGATTTTGTACATTTAAAATTCAAATTTATTGGATTTAGTCTGGATATAATTTTTCAAAATTTAAAAAATGTATTTGATGAGGACATCAGTTCGAAACGTTTTGGACGCTTCTATCAGCGCAGACATCGTTTGAGATGAATAATTTATTTGCCTAGTATTTCTATTTTAGCATTTGTATTTGTTTTTGACATTTTAGCCATATGTAGTATTTTTGCGATTTGCACCCTTTATTTTTTGCATTAGGATATTTTGGAGATTTGTATTGAGATTTGTTTTGAGCATATATATATGCCTCTTGATTAATGAAAAAGAATGCTTTTTGATTGATTAAAAAAACTGTGTTAGAGTTTTGCTCTTCATTTTATTCCTCTCTTTGTGTGAGACATTGAGAGAAAATTAGGGTTTGTAAGAAACCCTAAACTACACCCAAATCCTCAAATCCTTTATCCAAACTCCAAACCCTAATTAATTAAATCCTAATCACCCCATCATCTTCTTCCTCTCAGCTGCCACCTTCAAAATCCACCGTCGTCACCCCTTTCTCCGTTGTCGTCATCAACCCCAAATCCACCCCCCCCTCGGCATCGACAACCCGCTCCCTCTTTCCCTCCCGTCGTCGACTCCCCCTCCAGTAGCGCCACCGCTGTCGCCAGTGCCCCTGCAGGCCACCGGCATCCCACTGCAAGCCACTGCCCCGACCCTGTCTGCCTCTCCGTCTCGAGCGCAAACAAGGAACGCAATGGTTCAGTTCAGATCATATTTGATTTTTGGTTGGTAGTTATCAGTGTTTGGTGTTTGGGCAAGATCAAGAGTCAGATCCAGTATCTTCTTTCTTCATTCGTGGCAACACGTTCATTGAATGCCGGTAATTTCTTTCTGTTCTCCTTTATTTGTGGTACTACATATTATCTCTACAATATTATCTAAATGTACTGTCATCCTTAAATATTGAGTGTGTGTCTACTTGCCTAATAGCGTACGAATCACTATTAAATATTTTACTTCCTAAGAACACATAAGTATAATCATTGAATCTTAGGCTTTTTATTTAATTGGGATTGCTAACTTAATCGACACTACATGTTGGTAAACTTAGTTTTTTAATATTCTTGGAAATTCTCTACCTAGGGTTAAGTTTACATCATTTTGATATCAAAGCCAGGTTTTAAAACCTTAGTTCTTGTATCATTTAGTCATAATTTTTGCATTCATTTACGATCATTTTAGGGTTATTTTTATTTTAAAGATCATTTCAGAATTTAAAAAAAAATTATTTTAGGTGCATATATGTCATGTTTCCCCAAATTTCAGCAAGCACACATCCCCACGGCCCCTAGTTTTCTCCCTTTGGTGAATGCGTCTTCGCAGCACTATCATGAATCCCGAAGAGTCTTTCTTGTCTCTCCCAAACTATCCAATCAGGAATCCTAGAAATCAGCGAGTCCCTCAAACTGAAATGGACAACTCTGACATTTTCACTACCCTCGTTGTTATTCAAGCAACTCTTGCCAATATCAATTAGAGATTTGAGCAAGTGGAATTGAATCAAAATGTTGCCCTGAGCTTCATCCTAATCTTCAGTTTCCTTAAGGGAATGGTCATGACGATCGACGTCAAAATCGTGACCCTGACGAGCAATACAAAAAAATATGTAAATGCTGAAGTTCTCCACTTTGAAGGCTACATGGAACCCCAAGTTTATTTCGATTGGATCCATGCCATGGACCACTACTTCGTGTGGTTTGATATGAGCGAAGCCTTGAAGGTCAAATTTGCCATAATGAAATTGATTGGTAAAGCTTAAAAATACTGGACCAATCTTGAACATGCTCGCAGAGGCTGAGGCCTGGAACCATTGCTACTTGGGAGGCCATGAATTCGAAGATCACCGATAGATATGTGCCCTTATCGTTTCACATATGATTGCTAGATTCGTGGAATCAACTCTATCAAGGAAGCAAATCCACCAAAGAGTGTGGATAAGTTCGACGACTTTCCTATACAGTGCAGTGCTTTAGGTAAAGAGAGCAAAGAACACTCTTTAGGTTCAGAGCTGGACTACGAGTCGAACTTAGGAACGAGCTAATTTATAGAAATGTAGACTCCGTGGCAGCAGTTTATGCCATTGTCCTCGATATGGATTCTCTTAAAGTAAGTTTTCCTTACAAGTCTAGTGATTCAAGAGATCATTCCTCTAGAATGACCTCTACTGATCCCTCTAGACCTAAGTCCTCATTTTTCAATACCCCAACAAGTTTTATCTAAACAAGCCCATGTCAATTCCCTATCCACCTAGAAATGATAACAAGGGTAAGAACACTGAAAGAGATTATTCTAAGATTGATCCTCTCACTAAGTGCTATAAATACAAGGAATACTGTAGCGTCCCGAATTTCTAATATAATATCTTAGAAAATACGTGGCACAATTCCCAGCATCAACTTCAATGTAATAGTACATATAGCCCAAAAACACAGATAATTTTTATTTCAAACTTTTGTTAAAACAGTCATTTACAAACATAGCGGAATACAAAACACCTTGGATTACAAACTTTCATTTTACAACACTTCTTTTACAAATTTTACACAAAAGCTCTATTATATCAATTTATCTCAAAACTATCTCAAGCATCCAAACCTCCAAGCTCTAAGCAATAATCTGTAACACATGAGGCTAGAGATGATCCCTAACCCCAAAACTAAAGGGGTCAGCCATAAAAGTGTGAGTGATATAAAAACAAACAATATAAATAAACATTAAGCATGGATTCATAACCAACATGTAATAACAAGAATAAATAAAATATGACGTAGCAAGGAAACATGTAAACCTCAAGTGAAGCTAAATTAAGTGTAAAGTGTAGAAAACAGGAAAACACATGCGTGAAACCAAATCAAGAAAACACAAGCTCTATATGCTGACTCTCTAATGCATACTTATCGGAGTCTATGCATCCCACTCTACATAGGTCCGGTGCAAGCTCTTAACGATCTCCACTTTATAGGTTTAACCCCTCGTTATGCAACTAATCCTACTACGATGATGGGAAACAAGATCCAGAATACTCCGCGAATAGGCACCACAGCCCTCGACGCGCAAGCATCATGTAAGATAGCTAAAAAACAACCGGAGAATCATCTCCCAAACCTGTGTACCCCACGAATAGGCTTGCAAGGCCCTCGACGTGCAGATACACCAGGTACATTCCGTGAATAGGCCTGCCGACCCTCGACACGCGAATGCACCCTGCATGCTCTGTGAATAGGCCTGCAAACCGTCAACACGCGAACACACAAATGTCCAGACAGAACAACAAACAGTCTTGGAACGCATCCGTTGGACTAACAAAACCATGAGCCTGTACTTACGTTTCCTAAGTTCCATCACATCCCCACTAGCGCCTGTCCTTAAGTTGATTATTATTAAACCACCAAAAATCCTCATCCCTGGAGTTAGTGTATCCTGCCGGACTTAAATACTCAACATCAACTAAACCAAGACCCCCCAGGTCTAACTCAACAAATCTCAACTGCCGGTTTACAGGACTCCCACTCAACTCCTAGAGATCTCAACAAAACCACAATCCACAACCCATCGTCAAAACGATCATAAGGAGAAACCTCTCCAATCAACAAAATCCAAATCTTTATAAAATTCTAGTATCCAAATCCAACAATAATATATCTTGAAAGCGTATGTTCTGTAGAAGCAGTAACATTTAGAATAATAAGTTATAGATCCAAAAACATTTAGAGAATAAATCATTTGAAAGAACATTCAGAAATGTATAAGTCTATCAGTATTAGTCGACTACAAAAGCCATCGGTTGATTGTCCAGTGAGAAAATTCCATGGTTTTAAGAAAATAAGCTAAGTGTTATAAGTCGACTTATAAAAGTCATAGGTCGACTTACCAAAGAGAAATTCCAGTAATCTTTAAGAAAATATTCTAAGTGTTATAAGTCGACTTGTAAAAGTCATAAATCGACTTACCAGAGAGAAATTTCAATACAACTAAAGAACATAGTAGCCGGGCCGTATCAGTCGACTGAAAGGTCATGCCAGTCGACTGTCGGCCTACAGACTGTATAGTTTGGTTGTGCACATTCAACCGTCACGAAGATTTACTTTACAAAAACGAAATCTATTAAAATTATATTTTTGATATGATCAAATACAACTTACAGGATATACAAAGATCCATAAAACCAATCATAACCATTTGGATTGATAAAAATAGCTTTTGATAAATTCCCTCAAAACGAAACATGAATGTGTGCATACATCAAAACTAGAGTTTTTAATAATAATTCATACATCAAAATAACTTTGTTTTATATGCCAAACCATATCAATACCAAATATTCAGATTTAAAACTTAGCATTTAAGAAATCCAAATTCGAACATCTTTCACAAAATCACAAATTCCAAATTAAATCCAAAATGTATAAATCCCCAAATTTAATCATCATAACTCAAATTCTCAAAACATGGTCCTCTAAACCATTATTCATTCTCAAAATTCCTCAACTCAATCTCAACTATTCTCTGTAGTTGATTCATGAACAAAAATAAATTTATCCTTAACATGGCCAAGTTGTATTCATCCAACTCACCAATAGTCCAAAAATCTCATCTTTAATTAATTAATGCATAATATCCATCATACTCAATCAAATCAGCAATAATCCAATATTATTAGCCTACTCACAATTTATATTAGATTCTCCAACAATCTAACATCATTCACATGCAAATATTTAGGGTTCTTCTCAAAGATCCAATTTTTCATCCATCCAACATACCTATTCATACCAAACCCTAACATGCTTTCTAACAAATAGAATTCAACACCCAAGATCCATCATATAACATTCACAAAATGAAAGAAGACAACAAATCACTCACATACAACATTCAAAGAACAAACAAAAACAAAACAACAAACAATTTCCATCACTCACATAAAACATCCATAAAACAACACAAAAAAAACATGTCACTCACCTCAAATGAAGAATCCAATCGAATAAGCAAAACCCTTCTTTGCGAAATCCAAGATCTTCTCTTTCAATCTCCAAGAAAAATAAAACAAATAAACCTTTGTGTTATGCAGCGAAAGACGGCTGCACTCCACCTCCTTTAAATACCCGGAATAGAGAAATTAGGGTTTTGAAACACATTTGCAAAATAGTCCTTTCAAAATATAACTTTACATATACAACCCTTTCTTAGTTAAAATAAGTTAAGTAAATCAAAACCAAATCAAATCCTTTTACTACTGAGTTGTCCAGCAATCCAGCACAACCCAGAAATAAAGAAAATTCGGATTTGCACTCAGGATGACAATTTTGTACAAAAGCCCTTCTTTTTGTAATATTTGCAAATACATCATAAAATATTTGTAAAAATCCAGAAAATTCAGAAATAATATCTAATAATACATATTATATTTTTCAATAAAAATATCTGACTTTTACTTTCCAGGAAAACATTTGCACAAGATCCAACATAAATTCCATATTTCCAAAAACACCATATTTGTTTAAATCTTCACCAAATCGATTCTAAATAAAATTTAAATATATTTAAATTTCAATGATGACCATGGAAAGCCAAAAAATCAGTAAAAACGAATTTTCATTATTTATTTGAGATCCAAACGGCTTTTTACATAAAAGCCCCTCTCTTTCGAGGTATTTATAAAAATAGTTTCTTTACTCAGAAAAATCCCAAAATTTAGAATATACTCCATTATAAGTAGGAGAATTTATCAAAAATATAAAATTGGATATTTACACCAAAAATATTTGCACGTGTAAAAGATAAATCTTTAGAAAAATATTTATTAAGTCTCCAGAAAATTATTTTAATTCATTTTCTAATCTCAAAAATAGTATTTAAAAATACGGGGTACTACAAATACGGTCATGTTGCTGGCAACTGTTCCAGCCCCAGCAAAATTAACATCGTAGAAGGTATCGTTGCCATTGTTGATGATTCCAACAATGAGTTTTCCTATAAACCTAGTGAAAGTGATGACTTCGGCAAAGAAGAGGATGGTCAGTATCTCAACTGTATTCGGTCGATCCAATCACCTACTCTGAATGTAGTCAGATTTGCTTTGTCCCAACCAAGAGAAGACGATTGGAAGTGCACTGCAATATTCCACACCTTCACAACAATAGGTGGCAAAAACTGTAAGGTAATTGTCGATAGTGGAAGCAGCATCAACGCTGTCTCTTCAACAATCATAGCCAAGATCGGGCTTAAAGCTGAACCCCATCCACACCCATACAAAGTATCTTAGATTGATGTGGTGGCCCTCCAAGTAGCACAGCGTTGTTTGGTCCCTATAGATTTGAAAGCCTACAAGGAACAAATTTGGTGTGATGTGCTCAAAAATGGATGTGGGTCAAGTAATTTTAGGGAGATATTTGTTATGTGACCTCGATGTGACAATATATGGTCGATTCAACCAATGTGTATTCCACCAACGGAGTAAACATAAAGCTCATATCCATGAAACCACAAACTAGTCTGTCTGTGACAACACCAACTCCCTCGTGAATGGACAAGGAAGTAGCTTATATGAGTGAACAGGAAATATTGGAAGAAATTGACAAAGGGACAACCGTTCTCCTACTCACGGCGAGGGAAGCCCCTAAAAAGCCTGTCACCCATCCCTCCCCAAGTCAGTCCTGTCCTTCAAGAATTTGCATGTGTTTTCTACTGACCTCCCCAACCAGTTATCCCCACAACGTGACATCCAACACGCTATTGATCTGTTCCGGGAGCGAGTCATCCTAACTTGTCACGCTCTCGGATGAATCCGACGGAACATACTGAGTTGAAATGGCAAGTTGACGAGTTATTGGTAAAGTGCTTCATTAGAGAAAGCTTAAGTCTTTGCGCAGTCCCTGCTCTGTTGACGCTGAAGAAAGATGGAACCTAGCATATGTGTGTGGATAGCCGTACCATAAACAAAATCACGGTAAAGTACCGTTTTCCCATTTCCTATTTGGATGACATGTTGGACATGATGTCTGGTGCTACAATCTTTTTCAAGATTGACCTTAAAAGTGGCTATCACCAAATACGTGTTCGTCCTGGTAATGAATGGAAGACCGCCTTCAAGACGAAGGATAGCCTGTGGATGGTCATGCTGTTTGAAATGACGAATGTCCCGAGCATGTTTATAAGAATCATGATGCAAGTATTCCATCCTTTTATGGGCAAGTTCCTTGTGGTGTACTTTGATGATATTCTCTTTTACAGCCGATTCGTTGGGCAACATCTTGACCACTTGAGACATGTCTGCGGTGTTTTGAGGAAGGAATAGTTTTATGCTAATCCTACCAATTGTACCTTCCTCTCTGATCAGACTATCTTTTTGGAATTTATTGTCTCCTCCAGAGGGGTATCCGCTGATGCAGAAAAGATAAAGGCTATTATTGAGTGATCTGAGCCTCGCAATATTCGTGATGTGCTGAGTTTTCATGGTATTGCCACTTTCGATCGTCGGTTTGTGCAAGGATTTATCACAATTATGGCTCCGATAACCGACTGTCTGAAGAAAGGTGAATTTGTCTAGTCGAAAGCAGCCACGAAAGCCTTCGAAGAGATCAGCAAAGAATGACTTAGACACCTGTCATGCAGTTACCTGATTTTACTAAAGTCTTCGAAGTAACGTGCGATGCTTCTGATATTGGTATAGGTGGAGTCCTCAGTCAAGAGAGTCACATTGCTGCCTATTTCAGCGAGAAACTGAATGAAGCAAAACAAAAATACTCCACTTATGACAAGAAATTTTATGCGGTAATTCAGTCACTTCGCTATTTGCGACATTGCCTCTTGCCGCAAGAATTCGTCATTTTCTCAGACCATGAGTCCTTAAGATTACTTAACTCTCAACAAAAGTTGAATCTGAGACATGCTCGATGGGTAGAGTTCCTACAAGAATCTTCGTATACCATTATGTATAAGAAAGGAATTGATAATAAGGTTGCGAATGCGCTAAGTTATTGTCACATGATCTTATCCACACTATGCACCGAAATTATTGGTTTTGAGAGATTAAAAGATGAGTATGCCTCCTACCCAGTTTTTCACGAGATCTACATCTCTTTGAAAGATGGCATCACGCGAGTGATTGACGATTATTTCCTGAAAGATGATTATCTCGTCTATCGCGCCAAACTGTGCATTCCTAGTATATCATTACGATAGTATCTTATTTGAGAATTGCACGTTGGTAGCCTTGCTGGACACTTAGGGCATAGCAAGACCATTGATATTGTGGAACATAGGTTTACTGGCCTAAGCTTAAGAGGGACGTTGCGAGATTTGTTACCAGGTGTCATACTTCTCAACTCGCCAAACAACAAAAACAGAACACATGCTTGTATACTCCATTACTTGTTTTAAGTTGCCATTGGGAAGATGTCAGCATGGATTTCGTGTTAGGCTTACCGAGAACACAAAAGAAACACGATTCCATTTTTATCGTCGTTGACCGTTTTTCTAAAATGGCCCGCTTTCTCCCTTGTTCGAAAACTTTTGATGCATCTCGTGTAGCTCAGATATTCTTTGATAATATTGTGAAGCTATATGGGTTGCCAAAAACCATTGTGTCCGATAGGGATATAAAATTCACGAGTTATTTTTGGAAAATCTTATAGCACAAGATGGGCACGAAATTGGAATTCTCATCAGCCTTCCATCCACAGACTGATGGACAGATTGAGGTTGTCAATCGGAGTCTTGGCAATCTTTTGCGTACTATTGTGGGGGGGAACTTAGGAGCTTGGGACTTGAAATTAACTGTTACTGAATTTGCCTACAATACATCAAAGAATAGAACTACTGACATGAGTCCACATGAAGTTGTGCATGGTTATCGTCTTTGGCAGCACATAGATTTTATCCCCATGTTAGAACATCATAGAATCTTAGAGCCTGCATCCACATTTGCATCCCACATTCATGATTTGCATAGATAAATTTTTAAGAAAATTAATGAGAATAATTTTAACTACAAGAGCAGATACTAGAAGAAAATTTAAAACTTTTGATGTTGGTAACAAGGTGATGGTTCGGATTCGTCCAGAACGGTTTCCAGCTGGATCCGTTATGAAATTGAATGTACGTGCTGCAGGCCCATTTAAAATTTGTATAAAATCAATGATAATGCCTTTGCGTTGACCTTCTTGAAGGTTTTGACATAAGTAAGACTTTCAATATTGAGGATCTAGTACCCTATGAAGGCCTAGAATTTAACCCTAGAAATCCTCTTATTGATGAGCCTACCTTGGAGCCTACAGGTGAGACTCCCACATTTTCTCCTTTACCTGATACTACTTACTCATTGACAAAAAATTGGATAATATTTTAGATGATCAGATACTAGAGATGGTTGTATTCATAGGTATCTGGTGCGATGGAAGAACAAGCCGGAGTTGGAGGACACTTGGATTGATCGTAAGGAGCTACAATGCTTAGATTCAGACATTTTGGAACACTATGACAGAGGCACTGGTTTTGACTCGCTGGGTTGAGCTCTCTTCCACCCAGAGAATGATGAGGACATCAGTTCGAAATGTTTTGGGCTCTTCTATCAACGCAGACATTGTTTAGGATGACTATTTTGTTAGCCTAGTATTTTTATTTCAACATTTATATTTATTTTTGACATTTTAGCCATGTGTAGTACTTTTGTGATTTGCACCTTTTATTTTTTGCATTAGGATATTTTGCAGATTTGTATTGAGATTTGTTTTGAGCCTATATATAGGCCTCTTGATTAATGAAAAAGAATGTTTTTTGATTGATTAAAAAAAATTGTGTTAAGAGTTTTGCTTTTCATTTTATTCCTTTCTTTGTGTGAGACATTGAGAGAAAATTAGGGTTTGTGAGAAACGCTAAACTACACCCAAATCCCCAAATCCTTTATCCAAACTCCAAACCCTAATTAATTAAATCCTAATCACCCCATCATCTTCTTTCTCTCAGCCGCCACCTTCAAAACCCACCGTCGTCGCCCCTTCACTGTTGTCATCACCCAAATCCACCCCCCGGTCGACCACCCGCTTCCCCACCGTCGTTGCCCCCTTCACCGGTGTCGCCATTAACCCTAAATCCACCCCCCCCCCCCACACACACACACCGTCGACAACCTGCTCCCTTTTTCCCTTGCCGTCGTCGACCCCTTTCCCTCCAACAGCGCCGGCTCTGTCACCAGTGCCCTTGCAGGCCACCGACGCCCCCATCACAAGCCACTGCCCCGACCCTGTCTCCCTCTCCTTCTTCCTGAGCACAAACAGGGAATGCCAGTGTTTCAGATTTGATTTTTGGTTGGTAGTTATCGGTGTTGGTATTTGGGCAAGGTCAAGAGTCAGATCCAGTATCTTCTTTTTTCATTCGTGGCAACACGTTCATCGAACCCCGGTAATTTCTTTCCATTCTTCTTTATTTGTGGTACTGCATATCATCTCTAGAATATTATCTAAATTTATTGTCGTCCACAAATATTGAGTGTGTGTGCTTCTACTTGCCTAATAGCGTACAAATCACTATTGAATATTTTACTTGCTAAGAACACATAAGTATAATCATTAAATCTTAGGCTTGATATTTAATTGGGATTGCTAACTTAGTTCATTTCTAAAAAATCCTGCAAACAAATAACTAGTTTTAATTTCTAACTTAATCGACACTATATGGTTGTAAACTTAATCTTTTAATATTCTTGGAAATTCTTTACCTAGGGTTAAGTTTACATTAGTATTACTTTATGTAGCTTGTGTTTTATGCTATTTTATTTTTGCAGTTCATCAGCAAAGAAGTAGAGCATTACACTACACACTTTCCGAATTTTCAGCATTTCTATCAGATACCTCAATTTGCTGACATTAGTCCCAAAACAACTGTTTTAGTGTAATTTGCACTTGAAGTTGGTCTAAACGGCACAAAAGACTACCCTGATCAGTGAACAAAGGATATCAGTTCTTTAAAGTCTTGTCAAATCCTGTTAAGTTGAACAAAACTTAGGTCAATTAACTTGTGTTACCTAACTATATTTATATATTAAAAATAACTTATCAAATTGAGGGACCTAATAGTATCATCATTTAGTAGGAATTTACTAGGAAGCAGTTGTAATCAGGTGTTTAATAATTCATATGAGAAAAAATGCCCAGTAATAAATTGGTGAAAGAAGACTATGCAGGCTTAATTGAATCCAGACTTAGCTTAATCGAGGAACCTACTAGATATTAACATTTCCTAGGGAATTTACTAGGTTGTAAATTCATTTTGAAAAATAGGTGTTTAATACGATTTTTATGAAGAAAAAATGGCCCTATGTTAAATTGGTGCAGGCTTAATTGAATCCAGACTTAGCCTCCCTCCCCTTCTCCCTCCCTCATTCAGTATGACTGACTGATATAGTGCAGTTAATCTAAGAATGTCTGGAACATGAGGAAGGGTTTTCTTGGGTTGTTTTATAGGATAACTTCTGTAAAGGCTATCTTTTAGTACGTTTCTTTAAATGTTAGGGGTGTCGATGAAAGATGACAAAAGGTTACCACTTGGATAAGGCTGTTTTTGATGATAGAAACAAACAAGTACTGGACTCTCCTACGTCCTAACTAAGAGAGTGTAATCACAATTTTTCAATCATAACTGTTATATAGATCCTCCTTGATTCAATAGGAAAATATTCCAATACTTCAAATGGCAGTTTCTTGACGACTACTGTCTTCTACTAACTGTGATTGTGCTTTACAGGTTTGCTTCCTGTGATCGAACATTTTAAGCATTCTGGAAAAGTTTTAGGTTCCTTGGAACCTGTTGAAGAAATTAAAAACCTCATTTGTGGAAATATAAAAGCTGAAGCTGTTATAAGCGGTGAGTCATGTATTTGTACCCTCTTATGATCTACTCTGTTCAGCTGTTGCAACCAATGTCAGACACTGATACTTTGTTCATGTATTTATTTTTATTCTTTTTTTCCAATCTTGATCTAAGTTTTCTTTGGTGAGATACTTACCATTCCATTTTCAATATATACCAGTATAGTTTCTTAAGCTAGACTGTATTGCCTTTTATTCTCATCAATGTTTGTGGATTCATTTTGCCATCTTCCTTTGCTTTATCATGATGTTTTGTTTTTTCAATATGAAGGATGGGTTCCAAAGCGCTTATTGGACTTGTATGTTGGCTGTTGTGAGAAGTTTTCTGAGACACCCAACATCAACTTATTACATAAATTATACAATTTGGAGGTAATTACATTTAACTAATTCCCAGTAGAGTTCTGCATATTTCTTAACCCTGTTTCCAGTTAATTTTGCGGAGTCACTTTTGTTTTCTGTGCAACTTACACAATTGAGCCTGTTGTTTTCTTGAACCAGGTCTCTGAAGATGAAGTCGAAGTATCTGATTGTGGATTACAAGACATATCAATATCACCTTTATTAACTTCTCTGCAGGCACACAAAACTGTCGCTGTATTAAATTTGTCTCATAATTTTTTAGGTTAGGGCAATGTTGACTTAGCTTACCTCCACTAATTTGGCTATTTTGGGTTTCTCATTCATTCAATTTCCTTTTGCACTTGTCTCTTTGATTATTTCCCCTACTATGACAATGGGTCATAAAATTTTGATTTACCACTAAAAACTGATGCTAGGTTGGTAATCATGTAGGGAATGAGACAATGGAAAGACTACGTCAAATGTTTTCATCATCAGTCCAAAAATATGGAGGCTTGACATTGGACTTCCATTGCAATCGTTTTGGGCCAACTTCTTTATTTCAGGTTTTGGCATTTAATGGCAACCCTCTGCATGTTCCTTATCTATCTCCACTTTGTGCCAGTTTAAATCTTTGTCATTTTTTGGAGTGTTAACAATTTGGAGTTTAGTTCTTTCAATTAATTGTGGGGTTCGAGGGTACCAATGCATGTACCAAAACAAATTATCAACATTTTTTTGTTGTTGAGGAAAATCAATTGTTTCTAGTTAAGCTTCGAGGTTTGACTCTACTGTTGCAGCCTAATTTTTTATGACACTTCTCGTATGTTTTTAACACAGATATGTGAATGTCCAGTTTTATTTGCTCGACTTGAAGTGCTAAATCTGTCTCAGAACCGCCTCACAGATTCTTGCTGTTCTTACCTCTGTACTATCTTGGAAAACTGCAAAGGTGGTGACATTGTTCTTTGTTATATTTTTTATGTAATTTAGCCATGTAGTTTCTTAGGGTGATTATAAGTGCTTCAATTTTTACTTTCCAGAAAAAGAATATCCCCTTTGCCCTGTAATTCTGAATACGAATTCAGTTTTGGATAGTGCATTAGAAAATTCAGAAGAATTAAGTTAATCTCATTGCCTCGTTCACCTTAAAACATTGAGCCTATGTGAGAAAAATTTAAAATCCTGCATCTTGTGATTGGAAATTTTTATTTATTTTAAAATTTGCTTTCCAGCTCATGACTTGTAATTTGACTTGCAAGATTACAAAAATTGCAAAAAGATCCATATTATTTGTGGAGTTCTCCTTTCTTATCTTTTGTTTTGATTTAGAAAATATATATATTCAAACTGCATTTGCAGGGTTCTTCTTTTCTTAGTTGGTGGAGTAACAAGTACCTCAAGGTTGAGAAGGCAATAATGGCTGTTGAGAGCAGCTAATTCTAGAACTTTCGTTTATTTTTTTGCAAAAATTGTGTTGTAAGTCAAAGGCCTCCAAGGAAAATGTTTTTCCGAATGAAACACAAGTGCAACACTTTCATAGGTTCATAATTCACATTTACGAGATTTTTGTTGTCTCTATTAAATCATTAATTTTCTTCTAAGTTACTGCATCTTTTTTCCTGTGTGCTACAGCATTGTATAGTTTAAACATTGAAAAATGTTCTATCACATCGAGAACAATTCAGAAAGTTGCTGATGCCTTGTGTGACGATTCTGTCCTTTCACATATCTCAATAGGTATCTCAAGAAGTTCTTTTCATGCTTACGTTACAAATCCTATTGTCGTACGATTTGATTTGTTTATATGAGGAATTTTCTTCTGTTAGGAAACAATAATCCAATCTCTGGAACTGCAATGGTAAATCTGTTATCCAAACTTGCCTCCTTGAAAAGGTGCGTTTATCTTACTATAAAATGCCTCATTACCAGTGTATTTATATGAATGAAGTCTTTCACTAACTGATATGCATTTAAAAAATAAAATATTGCATGCAGATTTTCCGAACTAGGTTTGGGTGGTATAAGATTAAACAAGTCTATGGTTGATGCTCTTTGCAAATTCGCTAGTTCCTCAACAATGTCGGCCCTGTTGCTTGGAGGAACGTATATTGGGATGGTGAGTGATTGACCTAGAAAGAATATGCTTACAGAAAATGATAAATAAACAGGGCTTTCTCTATTTTACTTATGATAATACCTGCAGGATGGAGCAGTGAGGCTAACTTCTGCATTAACTAGTGGACCACAAGAACTGGTGAAATTAGATCTATCATGTTGTGGGTTGTCATCGCATGATTTTCACAAAATTTGTGAAAATATTGCCCTGATTGGCGGAATTCTTGAACTGAATCTTGGAGAAAATTCCATTGGCCCAGAGGTTTGTTGTTATGACTTAATCATTGGGCATCATACATATTTTATCTCCATACTTAACCTGTACAGTAAATACGATATCAGATTCTCTGATGCTTGTATTAAAGTTAGGTTTCCACATTGGTTGCTGCTACAGCCATTAATTGGTACGTGAATCCATATGCAAACAAGAAGGAAAAAAAAAAACTAGACTTCATAAATCGAAGAAAACCCTAGACTTGGGCATTTTTATATTTATTTTCCTTTTCTTTTTGTTTACGTCTTTGTTTTCCCTGCCGTTATCCTGTTGCTAATGAGTTAAACTTGGTTTATCACGGATTATCTGTTGAATTCTAACTGCGGAATAATTCAACAACGACGACGAGATGCAAGAACAATAGAATCAAAAACAAGAGAACAAAGAACAACCAAAAGCAACAATACACAAGAACACAAGATTTTTTCGCGGTTCACCCAAAACAATGGTTACTTTCCCCTCGCAGAGGCACTCCTGCGATTTCCACTAAAAATATGAAAAATAGGTTTACAAATCTCTTAAGAATTTCATCCCCAAGGTGTACGGTTTCACTCTATCTCCTTTCTCAATGACGGCTGGTAGATCTATATTTTCTATTCAGTTAACCCTAAAATCGTACACAATACAGTATATATAGGATTTCTCAACTTTTAATCTCAGCCGCTCATCGAACAGCATCGGGACGGTCGACCGTAACACCAAGTCGATCGACCGGTTCTCTCTTTCGACTGTACAAGGTCTAACAGAGTGTAGGTCGGTCGATTGTGTGGTCGACCGGTCGTCTCTTAAAGTTACAGGGTTGAAACAGTGAGCGAGACGGTCGACTGCGCGATCGACCGTACATTGCCTAGGTTGCGGTCGACCGCAACTCTGCCTGTAGCCTCAAACTACTCTTGACCTGCTTGCTCCCACTTTGACTCTTCTCTTCTATCATCTTCAACCCATTATTGTGTATTGGATCCACAAACCCCAACAATCTCCCACTTAAAGACATATACACGAAGTCTCTAACCTGTTCTTCATTCTTTCATTGGCCTAGTCGAGGCATGTGCCTCTGCGAGTCAACTCAACAATTATCCTGGAGACAATTCGATATCAGTATAGCAAATTGATATTTTTTGCTATCCACCACCTTAGTGAGCATGTCTGCCGGATTCTTAGTGCCAAGAATTTTAGTTAGCTTCAACCATTTCTTCTCAACCGCCATTTTGATAAAATGATGCTTCATTTGAATGTGCCGAGTCCTAGAGTGTTATGCCGAGTTTTTCGCCAAAAAAACGGCACTTTGACTGTCACACCATAGTTCACCTATGGGTTGCTTCCTGCCCAACTGTTTCATAAGCTCCGAAATTCACAACATGTCTTTCGTCGCTTCTGTAAGTGCCATATACTCTGGCTCCGTGGTTGACTGTGCTACAACCTTTTGTTACTGCAAAATTCAACTGACAGTTGTTCCTCCAACTATAAATACATATCCTGTAGTACTTCTGCAACCATCACGATTGCCCAAAAATCTGCATCCACATAACCATGTATATGCAAATAATTTCTCCCAAAACAAAGAGTGATCTGAAGTACCTGCTAGATATCTAAGAATCCACCTTACTACATCCCAATACTGTTTATCTGGATTCTTCATGTAACGGCTGACAACTCCCACTGCTTGTGCGATGTCCTGGTCTTGTAGACACCATCACATACATCAACTCCCAACGGCTGAGGCATAAGGAATAACTGTCATTTCCTCCATCTCCGCCTTCGTTTTAGGACACAAGTTCATCTATAACTTGAAATGAGCAGCCAAGAGATAAATGATTGGCCTCGCGGCATCCATGTTGAATCTCTTCAACACCTTCACATAGTCCGCTTGAGATAACAAAAGCTTCTTGCTTCTCCTGTCTCTACTAATCTTCATGCCGAGGATTTGCTTTGCTTCACCCAAGTCCTTCATTGAAAATTCCGAAGCTAGCACCTTTTTCACTTCCTTAATCTTCTTCATACATGAACCTGCTAACAACATGCCGTCCACATACAACGCCAAGGTAACTATATCATTGTCCTCATATCTACGAACATATACACAATGATCTGTTTCGTATCTGTCGAAACTTTTTCCTCTCATGAAGCAATCAAACTTCAAGAACCATTGCCGCGGTGCTTGTTTGAGCCCATAAAGACTCTTCTTCAATCGACACGCCATGTCTTCTTTTCCTTTTGCTTCAAAATCTGTAGGTTGTTTCATGTAAAGCTTTTCTTCGACATCACCATAGAGAAATGCTGTCTCCACATACAACTGCTCTAAGTGCAAGTCTTCAACTGCCACAATACTAAGCCGAACCTTAATTGAAGCCATCTTCACAACCGGTGCAAAGATCTCACTATAATCAACACCTCTTTGAGAGAATCCTTTCACAACAAGCCTTGCCTTGCACCTCGTACTGCCATTTGCCTCATCTTTGACTCTGAAAGTCCATTTATTTATACGAACGCGCTTCCCTGCAGGTAACTTGGTCAACTCTCAAGTTTGGTTTTGTTCCAAGGAGTTCATCTCGTCCTTCATGGCTAACTCCCACTGAATCTGAGCCTTATCCCTCAAAGCCTTTTCATGAGTCTCTGGCTCTTCTGAATTCGTGTACAGAATATGCTCGTGAACAATGCTAGCTGATGGATCAAATATCTTGGTTGGCCGCCTTACTCGTGTCGATCTCCTTAATGTGGGTACCGGTTCACTGACCGGTTCAGGTTTTCCGAACTGTTGTGGCTGTACATGTTCGTCTTAGATAACCAGCTCATTCCCAATGGGCTCACCATGAGCTCTTGTGTAACCTGTGGTACTTGTACCTGCTGCTGCATTGTAGGGCCCTCATCACTAGGGCCGTCTTCAGAATCTGAATCCGAGTCTGAGTTTGAACCCCAATCTGACTTTGAACTGGTTGTACTGTCTTGACCTATGTGTCTGTCATTGTATAGGATTTCTTCATTGAACACTACATTCCTGTTGCAAATGATTTTGTTATCCACAAAATCCTAAAGCCTGTAACCATACTCATTGCCACCGTAGCTAATGAACACACCTCCTGGACTTATTGTCCAACTTTTTTCTTTCTTCCCTGTCAATTAGTACATATGTCATACAATCATAAACTTTCAAATGTGAATAACTGACAGTTTTACCTGACAATAGTTCTTCTGGAATGGCCCCATCAAGGGTACTAGACGGGCAACAGTTAATCAAGTACACTGTTGTATCAACTGTAGCGGCCCAAAAATGGACCGAAAGACCTGCATGAAGTCTTATGCATCTTGACCTTTCGAGTATCGTGCGGTTCATTTTTTCTGCTACACCATTCTCCTGTGGAGTTTTAGGAACTGTCTTGATTCCTCTGATACCTTTCTTTGCCAAATTGTTAACAAACTCTTTGCTTGTGTACTCACCTCCGTTGTCTGACTTTATAGCTTTTACCTTGCAACCCGTCTCATTCTCATCCTTGGCCTTCCAAGCTCTGAATGCGTCAAAAACCTTTGATTTCTTGCGAATTGCATCAGCCCAAACCTTTCTTGTAGCATCATCGATGAATGTGACGAAGTATCTCTTACCATCATAAGAGAATTCCTGAGCTGGACCCCACACATCTGTATGTACCAACTTTAGCTTCCCAAGTTTCTTCTCACGCCCACCCAACTGAAAGCCAACTGTCTTTTGTTTGCCCATCACACATTTCTCACAGAAATCCATCTCAACCTTCTTGAACCCCGACAAAATATCCCTAGAACAAAGCTTCTTGACACCCTTTTCCGACAGCTTCAAGTTAACCAACTTCTTTAGGTGTAGGATCTAGTTCGCTGCATTCGGCTTCTCAAACATGTCTGTCAATATCTCCATTGCCTCCTTTGCGGTCCTTGCCTTTTCAATATGAAATAGCGCCAACCTGCTCAGCGACAACTGAATCTGTCCAAGCGCTTTCTGATTCAATCTATTCCAAGCCGCCAACGCAACTGGATCGACCTCCGCCCCTTCTGGCTTTAAACCAAACAACGGATCATCTAGATCCTTTTGTCGGAGATACGCAATCATTTGGATCTTCCACATTGTGAAATCCGTTCCATCGAACTCCTTGACTCTACTCTTGTCCCTCATCTCAATCAATACTACCAACCTGTAGCTCTGATACCATTTTGTTGAATTCTAATTGCGGAATAACTCGGCAACGATGACGAGATGTAAGAACAATAGAATCAAAAACAAGAGAATAAAGAACAACCAAAAGTAACAACACACAAGAACACAAGATTTTTTCGAGGTTCACCCAAAACAATGGTTACTTCCCCATGCAGAGGCACTCTTGCGATTTCCACTAGAAATATGAAGAATAGGTTTACAAATCTCTCAAGAATCTCACCCCCAAGGTGTAGGGTTTCACTATCTCTCTCTCAATGGCTGCTGGTAGATCTCTATTTTCTTTTCAGTTAATCCTAAAATCGTACACGATACAATATATATATGATTTCTCAACTTTCAATCTCAGTCGTTCATCGAACAGCGTCGGGACGATCGACCGCAACACCAAGTCGGTTGACCGGTTCTCTCCTTCGACTGTACAGGGTCCAACAGAGTGTAGGTCGGTCGACTATGCGATCGACCGTACATTGCCTGGGTTGTGGTCAGGGGGTGCGGTCGACCGCGCGGTCGACTGCAACTCTGCCAGTAGCCTCAAACTACTCTTGACCTTCTTGCTTCCACGTCGACTTCTTCTCGTCTATCTTCTTCAACCCATTATCGTGTATTGAATCCACAGACCACAACATTATCTTAGCAGGAAATATAACCTAAATTCAAAAGATTAAATACTCCCATATGTCAAAATTCAGTCACAAAATGTCAGTTATATTGCAGTTTGTTAGTAGCAAGGCCAACAATAATAGTCACATTGGCTAAATGTGTGGGCAGCTATTAAAGAATTCTCATATTACACAATTTAATTTAAGTTAATTTATTTTTCCATAATGATGCAACCAGGCCTTTGATCCTTTGAGAACTATACTAGCAGACCAACAGTGCTGTCTCAAATCTCTCATTCTCAACAATTGCCATCTTGGGCTTCTCGGAATTCTTCAGTTACTCCAGGCACTATCAGGTTAAACATTTTTTCCAAAAAAATCTTTCCCCAAACCAAGTATTTCATTAATTGATATGTAATTCTTATTTTATCTTTCAGGAAATGACTCTTTGGAAGAACTTCATTTGGCTGGGAATGCAGACATAGTCCAAGCCAAAACCTTAGAATACAAGCCAGAATTGCTGTGTTCAGACAACCGAATGGAAGTTGCCGATAGTGAGGATGAGGACGCTATCAATGAGGAACCTTCTGGGCCCAATGGTAATTCTGCAAGCTTAAGCCATAAAAACCACTTTGGAGGAAATCAGTTGGTTCAAGATCTTTGTGCCGCAATTGGGTCTGCAGCGAATTTGCAGCTGCTCAATATGAGCAGCAATGGGCTCTCTTCAGAAGTCATAGAGCTGTTGTATAGTTCATGGTCATTACCATGTTTGAGATGTAATTCAGCTTCTAAACATGTTGACATGGATCGAGGGTTAGTACATTTTGCAATTGAAGGTAAAATGTGTTGTGGGATTAAGCATTGTTGTAAAAGAGATTGACTTATCTGACTTCAAATGTAAATTTCATGTCTATTTAGAATGAGAAAACAGTTCATTTTGTAAATGTTTATGGTTTCCTTTTGGTGTATAGAGTTTAAACATTTCCAACTCATGGTAATGAAAAAATTGTATGCACGTACATTGTTTCATAGTTTTCTTTATTCAATTCATGTGGAGTAAAAAGGACTGTTCATTAGATATCACTCTCTTCATTATAACATGATAAAATGAGTGGATTGCGATCCTCTCGTCGAGTACTATTCTGTGGTGTACTCATTTGTCAAAAATGAATTCCGTATGAATGAAAAATATTGGTCCAAAGTTGGGTACTTGAAATGTACTAATTTGGAAACTTGGAAAAATTTGATAGTCCTATATCGGAAATTGGGAAAGATTTTTTCTAGTATATATACTAGAAAATTGGATTAAAGGGCGTGGTCCGGGGGTTACCACTAACGTGTAGTGGAGAGAGGACGTAGCCAAAATGACAAACACGCACGCTCGGTCCGGTCTGGCTTAAATTATTTTTTGCCCTAGTCAAAAAAATTGACAGAGACAGATTTTTTGGGGTCACTACTTCTTCCTCTTAGAGTTTGGGTGCTGCTCTTCAGAGAAAGGTATACAGTTGTATTCTGGGAGGCAATTCCGAATTTTGCTTTAAGGAGAGAGATTTTAATCTCGACTCTGTATAAGCTTTTGGTTTGTTATCTTTTATTCCTGTAATTTCTGTTCTTCACAAATATTGTTAGTCATTTTCAGATTTATAAAATTCGAGTTCTAACATACACGAACTCCTTTATGAGGATCTCTGATTCCTGCTGCCCATTTCCCCATGGATGCATAACGAATTCCTCGGAATTGATTTTTTCCTTTTCCTTGAGGCAGAATCTATTGAAGCCTCTGTAGCATTTAACAGGATTAAATTATAAGCTATTATCATCTAAGATCTACATTTTCTCTCAGAAGAAGAAAAAATGGTAAAGATCTGAGTGATCTAGACGATAATTTTATAAGCTGTGGCACATAATTGAATTATAGTACAAACAAAACTTTTGTACATAAATTCAAACATAACAGCCAATTCCAGTCATAAATTGTTTCTTTTGGTGCTATTTCGATCCATCAATTTGGTGAACACGAGTGAAACAAGTAAGTTGTCGAGTTTCTCTCTCTAGAAATTTCTAGAGAGAGAGACTATCTGAAAAAAGCCCCCCCAAAAAACCCTAGTTCTAAAAATCCTAGGGGGCGGCAGTGCCCCCCCCCCTCCCCCCCCCTCAAAATCCTAGGGGGCGGCAGTGCCCCCCCCCCCCTCGTCCCCCCTGACCTCTCCTCCACCTCCGTTTCGACCTACCCCCTTCCGTCGTGGCGTTGAATCGAGCAGATCCAAGGCGTCCACGAAGCCCCGCAAGTCGACGGCGATGGAACTACACGACGTCCTCGATGTTGCCGATGCGCGATGAAGACGTAGCTCCACGGCATCCCCCCCCCCCCCCCCCCCCCCCCCCCCCCCCCCCCCCCCCCCCCCCCCGCGTCTTCGCTCCGCCGAACCAGCTGTGCGGCGACGAAGACGTCCACGAACTCCGGCGTTCCTTCCTTCGCATCGATGCCTCGAACCTCCGAGTTCGTCCCCCCGGTACGCTGCCTCACTTCGATGGCAGAGTTTGGCATCGTGCCGATCGTGGACGTTGGTCGCAGCCCATTTGGTTGCGGAACGACATCTTCGTCGCGCCAGAGCATCCTCCTGCGCCTTTGGTAGCGATCGCCTCGCATCTGAGCGATGGCGAGATGCCCCCCCCCCCCCCCCCCCCCCCCCCCCCCCCCGCGTCTCACTTTGCTTCCCGACATCGAAGGTGGAGAGCTCCCACGGTGGGGAGATCCAGGTACACCTGCGGTGAGAAAGTTTTTTCTGTAAGAGTTGGGGAGTGGGAATTGCACGATTGTGGGGCTTGGGCCCGAAAATGGGGTCCCTCCATGATGTGCGATCACTTGTTTCAACTTCTGGGGTGTCCAACGACATCGCCGGTGCAATCTTCATAGCGTCTACTATCAGGCTATTGAGCTTCCTCTAGCTTAGGCACTGTCTCGTTACAGCGTCGCCTCTTTCCTAGAATTGGGAGTAAGAGTCGAGTTGAATCTGTGTGGTGAGAAATTGCTTAGGAGAGCAAGAGCGTGAGAGAGGTAAAGGTATCCTCTCCACGGCTCTCCCTTGGAGCGTGATTTTTTTTGGTGAGGTGAGCGAGATAGTTGTTTGGTGAGAAATCGCCGAAGAAAGCACAAGCGTGAGAGAGGTGAAGGTATCCTCTTCACGGCTAACTCTTTGGTAGCGGTTGTAGGAGCTGTTGGCGCATTTGTAGGATGAATGGTGGAGATGGTGGGAGGGTACGATTGCTGTGCTTGTGCCGTTATTCGGCCTGCGGGGCTTGGGCCCAAAGATGGGGTCCCCCCATCGACGAGAAGGCAGGGATCGACGGGTGATAAAAGCCTGCCAGACTAGTTTCAGGTGGGTCTGCACGTGCCGTAGAGGTAGTGTACGAAGCTAAACTGACGTACCTGCAATTTAGTTGGACCGAGCTTGTTTGTCAGCCCACCCTCCAAGGTTGTTGGAGGGATTTGTTGTTTGTACGGGTCATGTTGCTTCACATATGTTTTACTTTCTGTCTGTCCTAGTTCTCTGGGTTTTGTATCGTTAATTTCTTATTAATGAAACAGGGTGACCAGATTTCACATTTTTCTTATAAAAAAAAATAATAAAAAAATTTGATGAACACATGGAGGTCTGGTAAACTCTCCTAGTATAATTAGGGTGAAATGAAAGTGTGTTTCTACTCTCTAGTCTCAACATGACCACCATTCTTCTCTTAGAAATCTTACACTATTTTTTACAATATCTAATAATCTCTGAATTATGCTACTACCCTGATTAATTAAATCATATATCATATCATATCCGAAAATTGTGTTGAAGAATCTACCACAACTTGTAGTGTTAATAGCGGAAGTACACCACAAGCAATAGAAACTACCAAAACTTAGATGAACCAAGAACAAGCCACCACGATATATGCAAGATCTCACAAGAACACAATCAGTATGCAGAGATAACCAATACTTCTTATTCCCCAAGAAATGCAAAGATTATAAAGATATTACAACTCTCAATCTCTCTCCCTCACCTTTGAAACACTCGACACAATCCCCTCCTGAAGTTGAACAATGATAACGGCTCACCTCTAAATCTCATCAGTGATGGATTAGATCCACCCAAACTCTAGAGTCTACAGCCATATATATAGGCCCCAAGTAAACCCTAAAAGATAAACACAAATCCAGCTTATTGCGCTTGAATCCCGTCAGCCCAAATAACACAGCGCCGCTGATGGTCGACCGCACCCCCAAGTTGGTCGATAGCAACGTGTAAAGTCCACTCCTGAAGCCCTGGTCGGTCGACTGTCCCGCTCTCTGTTTAACTCTGTACACTCGAAGATACCTAGTAGTCTAGTTGTGGTCGGGTGGTCGGTCGACCGCAACTCTCCAGCTGCACTTCTTCTAGCTGTTGTTGCATTCTCTTGGTGTCTTCGTCTTCTCATCTTCTTCTCCAACTTCAAGTACTATGTGCCTAAGTGTATTTGAGTCCACAATTCTAACAAATTGAAGATGGATTTACATAATTAAACTCTTATATCCTGCTACTTCAATACAAGATCCATAAATCTGGTTGTCATCAACTAGAGTCAAATATTAAGTAACAAAGCCTAATAATAAAACCCATCACCCCAAAATTCTCAAATTACAAAACCAAACAAAAATTTCTTAATTTTTTTTCCTTCATACGGGTACCTTTAGATTTAGCACCAAACACAGAGGGCTTGACAACAACTACATGGGACTCCACCACCACCTCCTCCTCCACCTCAGACTCATCATTGAACTCATTGAAATCAGCTTCAAAGTCATATTCAATTTGCAATTACTTCTTCTTCTTCTTCTTTGAGCTAAGAGATTTACCCTTGTCAAGATTTGGCCATAGGTTATCAACAGTGAGCTTTTTGGACCTTGCAGGAGCTACCAAGTTAGAGATGTTGCACCTCCACACATGTTTGAACAATTGTGGTTGGAGAGATCCCAGGTTTAGCTTGTTGCTTGTGTTTTTTTCCTAGAGTTGAAGAGAGATAAAGAGAAGGTAGTAGATGTGTTGAGGATTCTTTTTTGAGATGGAGGATGGGTGTGAAGTTATGGTTTTATAGAAGGGAGGTAGTGTCGATTGGGAGAGAAGACTTTGGCAAGCGGGTGGTGAAAGACAACAAGAGGAGGGTGAATTGCAGTATGGTCCTTGTTGTTCCCTCTCATTCTTTCAAATATATAAATGACAAATTCACCACACTTTTCCATCCTAGAGCAAATAATGAAGCTACATATGAAGAAAAAAAATATTTGAAAACAAAAATTAGGTAGTATTTTTTAGGAATTAGGAAGGTCATCCGAGAGCAAATGAAACTACATATGAAAAATCCAAATACAAAATAAAAATAAGGTAGTGTACCTTAGGAGTTAGGAAGGGACTCCTTCACTATTTTTTGAATAGTACATATTAAAATTTTATTACACTAATTTTTTTCTTCTTCTAGTTTTATGTGTATCGAAGTGTGCGTAAAAAATTGTTAGTTTGAAAAGTTTTTCGCAGGCTTAATATATTTCTAATGGTCATTATAATTCTTAAAACCACTATTGTAAATAGTGGTTCTTATGAAAACCAAACTGTTAGTATTACAAATAACTGTTCTTCTGAATATCTTATGAAGGAGCACATTTATCTAATCATTATTTTTTTATGATAGAAAAAAGGCATAATCTCAAGGGAAGAAGTCCTCTTTTTGCTAATATAGCTCATTTGATTGTTTTGAGTCTTTTAAGTTTAATGACGAAGTAAGAATGGGTTATATAACAGTTGCTATTTAAATAAGTAAATTGGCCATTGTTTTCCCATTGGTTGTTTGAATCATAATCGCAACTACATTTGCATGTAGTGACAAGCATGAAGTTCACCTAAACTAAAATTCATAAAAAATAAAGAGGATTTATTCAAAAATATATATATATATAAATAAAAAAGACATAAAACGAGAGCTTCACAAAAACTGGCCGGGCTTGTTGCCCGAATCGCAGCCCAATAACTTAAAACCATTCCCAAAATTTCAAAAAAAAAATTGGCGGGAATGCTTTCGACTCCAATTCCATTCCCCCCCCCGATCTCTTATCTTCTTCCACCTCTGAAACCCTAGTTCACCTCCAAACCCAGACGGCAACGACCCACCAATCATCAATGGCGCGAGATGATCTTCAGCTAAAGGAGGCAAAGATCGGCTACAACGAAGCGAAACAGATGAAGAGGAAGCTCGATTCGCCAACGCATTTGCCGACATTTTGAAGCAGGGAGGCGAGTTCGTGGAAGCTCTTTGATGGCTTCGAACTGATTACGAGATCTCCTGCAAGTCTCCTGCAAGTTTTTGATTTGATGTGGATTGAGGTGTAAATGTGATGCGGACATCTTTCCAGTTTAGGATTTTTATTTTATTACCATTTTTTATTTCTGGCAATTATAGCCATATGTAATCTTTTTGTAATTTTTTTAGATTTTGAGAATATTTTGAAGATGTCTTTCAAGATGTATTTGAGCCTATTTAAAGGCCTTGAGATTAATGAGAAAGCATGCCATTATTGATTAAAAAAATTTGTGTTGAGTTTTTGCTCTTCCTCTCCCTCATTTGTGTGATACAACTGAAATCTAAATTAGAGTTTGTGATAAATCCTAATCTAATTTTAGAGTTAGTGATTAATTCTAAAATATATCCCCAACTTCAAAATCCCTAATACACATCCTAATCCCCATTACAAAACCCTAATCACATACCCCACATCTCAGCCGCCAACTTCCCCCCTGCCTTCTTCTCCTTCCTTCTTCATCTCCCGACCACTTTCTAAACCCCCCTTCACAAAATCCCTAATCCCCTTTCGAACCCTACTCCCGACCGTCGACCTCAACCCCATCCCGCTCGTCGCCACCCCAAATCCCTACCTCCGCCTTCGACACCCTCCCGTCACCACCACACCGCGACCCTGTCTTTCACTCCCCAAACCTCGTCGACCCATCACCACCACTACAGCCTCTTCGTCCGCTACCTCTCTCCCTCACCTTCGCCCCGACTCCTGACCCCGTGCCAACGCCTCGCCATCCCGACGCCACCGCCCGCTCGCCGTCCGCCGCCGGCGACCAGATCTGCCACCCCTGGGCTTCGTTGCTGACTTTGCTCGCTGAGTTGCTGTGATCTTAGTTGCTGCCCCAACTCTGAGATCTATGTTGGTTTTCTTCGCATTCGGTATACTCTTTCCATTCTTACATATTTGTGTTCTACTGCCTCATTATCTAGTATATTATCTAATTTGTCTGTCGTCCACAAAAAAAACCGAGATTGAGTGTTCCACATGCCTGAATAGAGTACGAATCGATATTGAACTTATTACTAGCTAACACATAGAATTTAATTGTTGATCGTAAGATTGAATTATTAATTGGACTGTATTACACTTATTCAATTCTTGAAAACCCATCGAACCTGTTAATTGTTAAAAATTTCCAACTTCGATCCGCACTTTCATGTTGGTAAAATTAACCCATTAAAATTCTTGAAAATTCTCTATTTTAGGATTGGTTTTACATCATTTTGGTATCAGAGCGAAGGTTCTTAAAACCCTAGTTCTTGCATCGTAGGCATCATTTTTGCATTCATTTAGGATTGTTTAGTCTTTTATTTTATTTTTGTTTTTCTTTTATTTTAGGTCATTTCAGATTCATTAAAAAAAATAAAAAAAAATAAAAAAAATAAAAAAATAAAAAAAAATAGGACACACGACCCATAGTTTCCACTTTTGGTGAATGCGTCTTCGCAGCACCATCACAGACTCTGAAGAGCCTTTCCTAGCCCTTCCCAATCACCCAATTAGGAACCCTAGACTTCCCAGACCTGAAATGGACAACCCTGATATCTCCGCTACCCTAGCTGCCATCCAAGCAACTCTTGCCAATATCAATCAGAGGCTTGAAAAAGTGGAGCTAAATCAAACCATTGTCCCTGAGCTTCATGGCCATCGGCAGATCCCTCAAGGGAATGTTCATGACGATCGACGTCAAGAACGTGACCCTGACGAACATTATAAAAAGAACGTTAAGGCTGACGTTCCCCAGTTTGAAGGCCACATGGAACCCCAAGCTTACCTCGATTGGATCCGTGCCATGGACCACTACTTTGTGTGGTTCGACATGAGCGAATCCCTTAAAGTTAAATTTGCCACTATGAAATTAACGGGTAAAGCTCAACAACATTGGACCAATCTTGAACATGCCCGCAGAGGCCGAGGTCTGGCACCCATAGCCACTTGGGAGGCCATGAAAGAGAAGCTCACTGAGAGGTATGTACGTTATCGTTCCAAGCCCGATTACTAGATTCGTGGAACCAATTGTATCAAGGAAGTAAATCCACCCAAGAATATGTTGATAAATTCGATGACTTCCTTATTCGGTGCAATGTGTTAGGTAAAGAGAGTGAAGAACAAACTCTCTCTAGGTTCAGAGCTGGACTACGAGCTGACCTTAGGAACGAGCTAATCTATAGAAACGTGGACTCAATAGTGGCAGCCTACGCCCTAGTCCTCGACATGGATTCTCTTAAAGCTAGTTCTCATTCTAGGTCCAGCGATTCGATGGATCATTCCTCTAGAACGAATCCTCCTGACCCCTCTAGACCTGAGCACTCCTCTCCTCAGTACCCTAACAAGTCTTACCCCAGCAAATCTAATTCAAATTTTAATTCACATAGAGATGAACATAAGGGTAAGAACACCGAAAGAGATTACAGTAAGATTGACCCTCTCACTAAGTGCTATAAATGTAAGGGATACGGTCATGTTGCTGGCAACTATCCTAGTCCAAGTAGGATTAATATAGTAGAGGGTACCGCAGTCATCGCTGATGAGCCCGACAATGAGTTTACCTATTGTGGTAGGGTAAAAATGGCTTGGGGCCCAACCAGGGCCCAATACAACTCTCACTCAAAAATTAGTAGAAACAGCAGCCTAGTTCGGCTTCGAGCCACTGCAGGGTCGGCGCCGAACCTCAAGTTCACCCCCACAGATCTGGTCTCCTCGTATCCGATGAGCGACGATGGCCCTCGACCTCCGATCCACGACAGCCCTCCGAGCCGTCCGCCCCTCCTGGTACAGAATGAGGATGACCTGGCACAGCCTGGGCCACCAGATCCTCCCGTAAGTGCAGAAGCCCCATGATCTGCCATGTCAGCTCCAAATACCACCAAGGGCTTTGCCGCGTCAGCCCTATACCACTCCTGGTACTGCCACGTCAGCCCTAAACCCCCTGGGCCTTCTGCCACGTCAGGCCCATGGGCTTTCGGGTTCAGACCCGGCCCCCAAGCGGATCCAAACCCGGTTAGAATTCTCTATAAATACTAGACCCTCACCCACCTTTAGAGGTAACCAATCTTTTGCCACTTAAATTCACCTAGTTATTGCTACTCTCTCACAGAGACTGACTAGATCGTCGGAGGGTCCGCCACCGGGATAAACCCCGGTGTTTCAGGACCGCCTGCAGGTACACAAGACCTCGGATCCGAACCCTCTGATCCGAGCCGAAGCATCCACCGCACTCCAAGCTAGTCGCAGGAGCCGCCAGGTTATTCCGAGGGTCGTCTGACAAGCAGCTTTCTCCTTCAATATAAATTGAGTCCGAACTCACACCTGGTGCATCCACACGTCTCCCAGAAATAAACCGCATCAGGTTGGCGCCGTCTGTGGGAACACTGCTTCAGAAGCCGACCCGAGCACGACCATCAAGGCCCTTCGACAGCCGAACTCTCATGGCCTCCAAGGGCAAGGGGGCTGCTTCCTCCGTCAACCGACGGGACTCTCCCCCGCCAACCGCTAACGCCGATCCACACCCTTCAAAACACAGGGCTCACCATCAGGGGTCCCAAAGGAGCGTCACCCGTCAGGTCCAGCCCGACCTACGGGGAGTAATCATCAACCGACAGATTAGCCGTAGCAGGGGAAGGGCTGCTTCCAACCCGGCCCCGAACCATCCGAGACCGCCGCCCGAGGGACGGAGGTCAGCACTCAGCCGCATCGGAAGGCAGCCTTCAGACCGACCAAATAGGGTCGAGGGAGCCCCCGTCACTCACAAGGAGTTCCAAGACTTCCGGAGAGAAATTCTCGGGACCCTCCGACAGGCCCCCAGGGAGGAAACCCTCCACTCCCAAACCGGATCGGATGCCGAGGCCAGCGCGTCGCGCCCATCAACAATCCAGCCAGAAGACGATGGCGTACTCCTAAGGCGCCTCCAAGAAATGGAGGATCGCCTCGATCATATAGGAGACGGCGACCGACGAGCGGCTCAGGGGTACAGACCTGTCTGTCCTCCCTTCTTCGCCCCCATCCTCCAAGCAGAAATACCCAGAAGTTTCCGACCACCTCAATTCGAGACCTACGACGGCGAGGGAGATCCCGCTGATCACATGGAGGGTTTCAAAACCCTCATGATGATTCACAGCGCCTCGGATCCCCTACTATGCCGAGCCTTCCCCGCCACGCTTTGGGGTTCGGCTCGTGAATGGTACTCGAAACTCACCCCCGGCTCCATTTACTCCTTTGACCAACTAGAGGGCAATTTTCTTGCCCACTTCGTCACCAGTCGGAAGGCGGAAAGGACCAGCGCCTCTTTACTTGGGCTCAGGGAGATAGAGGGAGAGTCCCTCAGAGTGTTCGTCCGGAGATTTACCACGGAGGCAAGGTCAGTCTCCTCTCTTGATCCAGGCGTCGCCTCTGCGGCATTTCGGCACAACGTCCGTCATAGACAGCTGAAAGCTTCTCTGGCGAAGAGACCCCCCGTCGACTTTCCCGTCCTCCTCAACAGGGTTGAGAAATACATTAGGGCGGAAGAGGCCCTTAGCCCCGAAGATACTAAGGAGGCCACCGGGAAGGGAAAACGAAAGGCCGAAGAAGTCGAACCATCAAAGAAGGCTCCGAGGGACGCAGGACCCACGAAGAAAGTTCCGCCGCCCCCCCGCTTCGAGAGGCACACTCCCTTGACACATAACGAATCCGTCATCCTCTTAGAAATCGAAGACAAAGGCCTTGTCCGACTACCTCCCCGACCTAATAACAACAGGAAACAAGATCAGTGCTTCTACTGCCGCTTCCACAGAGATCATGGGCACGATACCGACCAATGCCGAGCCTTGAAAGACGAAATTGAGGAACTCATCTCACGAGGGTTCCTCCGACAGTTCACCCGAGAAGGCCGACGGGATCGGCGAAATGATAGGAACCGGAGACTTTCGCCTCCGAACCCTACTTCGACCCGCCTCCGTGGTCAGGATCTCGGGTCCGAGGGAACCGCAGATACGCCATTCATCCTGCACTGCGTCCACGGGGGGCCTATGGGAGGAGGGCCAAATACATCCCGAAAAGCCTTCATCCAAGAGGCGAATGCTGTCCAAAACAACCCCTCGTCCAAACCACAACCAGGGCCAGTCTCCTTCTCAGGGGAAGACCTCGAAGGCGTTCACCTACCCCACTGCGATGCCCTCGTCATCAACCTCCACATGGCTAACTATGAGGTTCGCTGAATCCTCGTTGACAACGGTAGCTCAGTTAATATTCTCTTCCTTAAAACCTTCGAGAGCCTCAAGTTACCCGGTGGAAAGCTCAAGCCCGCCGGACACACGCTACATGGATTCTCCGGTGCCCCTGTCGTAACAGAAGGGATTGTTACCCTCGACGTCACCACAGGATCGGCTACTGTCAAGAGGACCGAGTCCATGGATTTCATGATTATCAACATCAAGGCAGCTTACAACGCCATTCTCGGCCGACCCGGACTGAACTCCCTCCAAGCGGTACCTTCAACCTACCATCTGAAACTCAAATTTCCCACCCCCCAAGGGGTCGGCATCGTCCGAGGTAGCCACGAAGCCGCGCGGTCATGCTATATAACCGACGTCGGAGGGGGTGTATCCCCTCTCAACACCGCTGAACTCGAGCCCGAGAGGGATGGTCCAGCCCCCGAGCCTGTCGACGAACTAGAAGAGGTCCTGTTCAACCCCGAGGATGAATCAAAGTGGTTCCGGGTAAGCCGCTCGCTCACCCGAGACTTGAAAACAGGCATCATCGCCTGCGTCCGTCGCAACGTTGATCTCTTCGCTTGGAAGCCCTCCGACATGCCCGAGATCTTCGAAGACTTGATTATGCACCGGCTGAGCGTCATCCCTGACTCTAAGCCGGTCGTCCAAAAGAGGCACAAAGTCGCCCCGGAGAGGCAACAAATTGTGAAGGCAGAAGTGGACAAACTCTTGTCCGCTCGATTCATTCAGGAAGTCAGCTACCCCGAGTGGTTGGCCAATGTTGTTATGGTAAAGAAGGCAACAGGGGGTTGGCGGATCTGCATCGACTTCACGGATCTTAACAAAGCATGTCCGAAAGATCCCTTCCCCCTCCCTCGCATCGACGCTTTAATCGACGCAACCTCGGGGCATGAACTACTGTCCTTCATGGACGCATTTTCGGGGTACAATCAGATCCGGATGTTTCCACCAGACATCTCCAAAACTTCGTTCGTCACCGACCAGGGTCTTTATTGTTACCGCGTTATGCCCTTCGGGCTGAAAAACGCCGGAGCCACGTACCAACGTCTCGTCAATAGAATCTTCAAAGACCTGATCGGCCGCAACGTGGAAGTCTGCGTCGACGACATGCTCGTCAAAAGCCGGGCCGGACCGGACCACGTTGCCGACCTCGAAGAGGCCTTCGGTGTCCTCCGACATCACAACATGAGGCTCAACCCGGCTAAATGCACCTTCGGCGTCTCCATGGGAAAATTCCTGGGGTTCATCGTCAGCCAACGCGGCATTGAGGCAAACCCCGAGAAAATCCAAGCCATTATGGACATGTCCCCCCCTCGGAATGTCAAGGAGGTTCAGAGGCTCACGGGCCGGTTGGCTGCAATCGGCCGTTTCCTCTCCAAGTCAGGGGAGAAGTCTCTCCCCTTCTTCAAGGCCTTATGCGGAAAAGGGGGCTTCGAGTGGGGTACCCATCAACAAGAAGCCTTCGAACAACTGAAGCAATACCTCGCCAACCCACCTCTCCTCAGCAAACCCGAGCCAGGTGAGCCGCTTTGGCTATACCTGTCGGCCTCGGACAGCGCCCTCAGCGCTGTCCTCGTCCGAGAAGAGGAAGGAGTCCAAAGGCCATTGTATTATGTGAGCAAAGTACTACTCCCAGCCGAGACGAGGTACGCAAAGATAGAGAATGTGGCCTATGCCTTAATCATGGCAGCCCGGAAACTCCGTCCTTACTTCCAGGCCCACTCCGTCCAAGTACTGACAGACCAGCCACTAAAGACTGTCCTTCACAAGCCCGAAAACCCCGGCCGCTTAGTCAAGTGGTCAATTGAGCTGAGTCAGTTTGACATCAGCTACCATCCGAGGGTGGTCATTAAAGGACAGGCCCTCGCCGAATTTATAACTGAATGCACCGCTTCCGAGCAGCCCAGCATCGAGAGCTTGGATCCGACCTGGGAAATCTTTGTCGACGACTCATCATGCGAAACCGGGAGCGGAGCAGGCATCATCCTTCATGGCCCCGACCAATTCCTACTTCAATACTCCCTTCGCCTCAACTTTCCGGCCTCCAACAACGAGGTAGAGTACGAAGCCATGATCACCGGATTGACTCTCGCCTACCGAGCCGGAGCCAAGCAAATCAGGGCCTTCAGCGATTCTCAGCTCGTGGTCAACCAGATCACCGGAGAATACGAAGCCCGCGATGATCGCATGATAAGATATTTGGCGGCAGTCCGACGACTCCTGGCGTCCTTCAGCTGTGCCACAGTTATCAGAGTCCCCAGGGAACAGAACGCTCAAGCAGACGCGTTATCCAAACTCGCCTCTTCCTCTTTCGAGGGTCTCGATCAAACAGTGCTCATAGAAATCCTCTTGAAGCCAAGTATCAATGACCCAGAGCCGGAGGCGATGTGTGTGCAAGATGATGCCAGCCCAGACGACTGGACCACTCCCATCCGAAGATTCTTAATCAATGCCGAGCTCCCTGAAGACAAAGCCGAGGCCAGACGAGTCAGAATCTGAGCTGAGAGATTTGTCATGACTGATGACATCCTCTTCAAACGCTCATACACCTTGGCCGACGGCAAACCATACCTCCGCTGTCTCACTAGCGGCGAGGCCAGCTACGCCCTCAAAGATCTACACGAGGGGATCGGCGGATGCCACATGGGGAGCAGGACACTTGCTCGGAAGGCCCTGAATCAGGGGTACTATTGGCCGACCATGCTCCAGGACTCGCAAGACTTAGTCAAAAGGTGCGGCCCATGCCAAAGGTTCTCCCCTATCAAAAGGCTTCCTCAAGCCAACCTCCGATCCCTGGCAAGCCCTACGCTGTTCGCCATGTGGGGCATGGACCTTGTAGGGCCCTTCCCCCCAGCAGTAGGACAAAAGAAATTCCTGATAGTCGCCATCGACTATTTCACCAAATGGCTCGAAGCCGAACCTCTATCCAGCATCACCGAGCGCCAAGTACAACAATTCTTTTGGAAAAACATTATTTGCCGGTTCGGCATCCCCCGGATCCTCGTTACAGACAATGGAACCCAATTCCAGGGTCAGAACTTCCAAACTTTCTGTGCGGACATCGGTATCCAGCAACGCTTCTCCGCTATTTGCCACCCTCAGTCCAATGGCCAAGCAGAGAACGCGAACAGGAAAATCCTCGACGGCCTCAAGAAGCGCCTCGACAGTTCCCCCAAAGGGCTTTGGGTCGAAGAACTGCCTAGTGTGCTATGGGCGTACCGAACCACCAAGAGGATCCCCACGGGAGAGACGCCGTTCGCCTTAACCTACGGGACGGAGGCAGTCATCCCCGTCGAGGTCAGCCTGCCTTCTCCCCGTATCATGGCCTTCGACGAAGCTGGCAATTCATCAGGCTTAAGGGCCAACCTGGACCTCGTCCTCGAAGTCAGAGAGAAATCCTCAATCCGGAGAAGCATCTACCAACAACGGATCGAGAAGTTTTACAACAAGAAAGTCCGCCCCACTAACATCAAGGCGGGAGACCTCGTGCTACGAAAACTGTCCGTCTCTGATCCAACCAAGAAGAGAAAATTGGCCCCCAACTGGGAAGGCCCATACCGTGTAGTCGAGGCTGTACGCCCTGGTACGTACCGGCTAACGGATATGGACGGCCGGCTCATCAGTCGACCCTGGAACGCCGAGCACCTAATGAAGTTCCTGGAAGAGCGAACCTAGGTTCTAACGGGGCTAATGTATATAAAACCCTTTGTAAACTGTCATGTGTAAAGGGCGGCTCCGACGACCGTCCCTATCTAGTATGAAAGAAATCTATTTTTTGTCAAGCTCCAAATGACTCGGCAGATCGGCACCCGAGTCCTCACTCCGGAATCATCCCCAGCATCTCAATAGGTCCAATCCAGCTTCGGGCCAAGGGCTCTTCCTAAGGCCCCGCGTCGATCCCTCACGGATCGACAAAGCCGAACCACGCCTCCGACGTCATTCACCACACTTCTTAACAGAGCAAAGGAGGAAAAGAATTCTTTATTCATACTCCTTTATTTGGTTATGAGAAAACTAACAAAGACCGTTACAGGACCACTCCACTCATCTCAAACTGAAGGAAGCCACCATCTTAGGGCCCCTCGGGTCCAACAAAGGGCGGGACCACTCCGACCGAACGACTAGGAGCCCTCTCCTCATCATGGCGGTCCTTGGGCTCAGCCACGGTCGACACACCAGCCACGGAGCTCTGGGCATCCACTGGGCGCAGGCGCTCCAGCAGGAGCAGCGCAGAAGGAACCCCCTCCGCTCGCCAACCCACGGAGGAAGATGACAAGACGCCCAGCATCGTCTTATAGCGGTGTATCTCCATCTCCTTCTCCACTATGACATCGCGAAGTAACCTCTCGGAAGAGGGCCTCCGTACCGAGGCATTCGACATGGTATGTCCAAGACCGACACCTCCGAGGTCCCGATCCACCATCGCCCTCCTCAGCCGGCTCGCCTCCTCACTTAAGGCCTCAGACTTATTCCGATAATAGTTAAAGGCTGCATCAGTGTCACGAGCCCCCTTTCGGTAGCGAACCAACGTGGCCTCCAGGGCCTTAACTTTGCTCCGGAGCCACGCCACGTCGGAACGACGGGGGGTCCACCTCGGGAAGAGGAGCCGCAACCTGCAAGAAAACCAGCCAACTCAAAACACATAAGCAAGGAGGATCGGAAACACCCGAAGTCAAAACACTTGGCCGGTCAAAAAATCCTTTTTTATAAATTGAGTAGCTTCTTACAAAAAATGCGGTGGCCAGTCCGCGGAAGGCAAATACAGTCGAGGGAGGGAAATAGAAAGACAAAAATTATACAACTTATTTTCCCACCTCAGCATCGGCAGGCGGGTCCACGAGGGGGTCGACAGGCGGGTCGAAAGCAGGCCCTTCTTCGCCAGGGGTCTTCGGTGCCCCCTCGACCTCCATGTCATACTCGAAATTGGACAGATCAAGGGTCGGGTAGAAGTGCCTCACGTGGCTGAGTGCCTTCGCATAACACTCATCTTGAGCCTTGATCACCAGGAGCTGACCCGTCTCTATCAGCTCTTCCCGCTCCTTGGCAAACTCCTTCTCCCGAGCCGCCATCTTCTCTGCCCATTCCCCCTTCTCCTTGTCGAAGGCCGTCTTCATCTCTCGCTCCCTCTTCTGAGAGCCTTCGAGCTCTATCTTCGTCTCCTTCGCCTCCTGCTCGGCCTTGTCTGCCCGGTCGCGCTCCCGCTTCAAAGCGGCCTCGTAAAGGCCCCTCACGTGGGCCCCCTGCACGGTCGCCTGTAGTCACCGAGCACAACTAAGGGAATCTCCTGTACAACGTAAACACGGGGCAAGAGAGGTTGAGAGACTTACCAACACATTGGCATGTGCGAGGCGAGTATACGCCTCATCCAGGGTCTCGGTCTTCATCTCCGAACGATCCCGGGGGGTCGCCAACTTACTCGCCACCTCGACGGCTTGCCGCCCTCGGGTCAAACAGTCTCCCTCGCGGATCGACCAACTCGGCACCCACGGTCGCCGAAGCCTCTCCTCTATCTCCGGATCCGCCAGAGGGCCCTTCCCCTTATCGAGATCGGTGACCTTGCCCTGGTTCGGACCGCCCTGAACCGCCACGTCCTTGACCGTCTCCGAGCGAGTCCTTTTGGCCCTCGGCTGAACAGGGGCCTCAGAAACCACCTGGGACGACCCCCTCGTCTTCATCTTCTTCTCGGCCTCCTCCTTCTTCATAACGAGCCTTTTCGCCTTGATCGACTCAGGATCCATATCTGCAAAAAGATCTAGTAAGGACAATGAGCACAGGGGAACAACAAAGCCAAAAAGAAAGAAACAACTACATACATAGATCGGCCGGGCTCAGTCCGGCATTCGCCAAGTGGCCCTTGGTCACCTTCGCCCAGTTGATACTATATGACAAACGGAGGCGCTCAACAAACCCCCACTCCTCGGCGGTCAGGTCCCTCGGCTTCGGCGTTTTATAGCTCGGCTTGGAGTGGTTCCACCGAGTGGGAATGTCCCAAGGTTCCTCACTCCGGATCACCAGATACTTCTTCTTCCACTCCTTGATGGAGTCCGGATGACCATGGACAACCTTCCCCTTGCCCCGGGGCGAAATGTAGTAGATACCCTCAGCCGACGAGCCGATCATCAACATCGCTCGGAAGACGTTCAGCCGTAGAGGTACCCTCTGCTCCTCGCACATCAACACGAAGCAGATGATCTGCTTCCAAGAATTGGGCCCGTACTGCATTGGCGCCAAGGACGCCCAGTTCAGCACCTCACGAACGAACGGGTGAACGGGCAGCCTCAGGCCGGAGATAAAGGCATCCACGGGGAAGACACAATACCGATCCGGCAGGGGGTCGGTCGGTCGAAGAGCGGAGCTCGGCAACATGAGCTCATAGCTGGACCCTATATGGTACGCCAATCGCAAAGCCTCCAAGTTACCTGCCTCCAGAACGGTCGGAAGTGCGTCCATTATCTCCCTCTTCCGGCTCGGCGACGACGGTTGGACCCCACACACCTCCTTATCAGAAAGATCGTCGGGGTACCGACGGAATGGCTTAGGCTGTACAGGCGACCCTGTCATCAAGTTAACAGGCGCCTGACTCGAGCCCCCAATCCTCGACCCCTTCTTCTTCAGAACCCTCTTCTTCTTCTTGGTTCGTTCCGGTGAGGGGGTAGATAATCGCCCCAGACCTGTCGGCATGGAACTCGAGCCCGCGCCCTGACCTCCTATCTGAGCCCCTTCGGCTCCCCTCTCCTCTTCAGAAACCAGCCCTAGAATCTGAACTTCGGCGGAGCTACCGCCCCCCTCCTCAGAATCGCTACTCTCCACAACAAAAAGCCTCCGAGACCGTAGCGGCTTCACATCATACACTGGCTGATCCTCGCCTACAGACTCCCCCTCAAGATCAGACTCCTCCCACGAAGTCGGTTTGGAGGCGGGTTTTATGTCCCCCCCAGATGTCGACGCCGACGAGCCAGACTGAGCCCTATCCATCTGTGCCTAAACTAAACAAACTTACCAACAAACCTGGGGTCGCTTCGGAAGAACGAGCCTGGTACAGCGAACAGTAGGGACGATGACTAAAATGTTGGGAGATTTTTAGAAAGAGAAAAAGGCGTGTAAGAAGTGGACGATAGGGGGAGAGGGGGGAACATTTATAGAGGGCAAAAATGACTCCTCGATTTCTGCAATTACTATTCACCGATTGACGTGTAGCGGCTGCCTGGAAAACCGCGCCACGTCCTCGAAACGTGGGCTGCTGACGTCATCCAGTGCCAGGCTGGCAGCCAGACACAGGGGTCGGGTCGGATGAAGTGCTCGGCTGAAAAATTTTCTTTTTAAAGATTTAAGGCTACAGGGCTAGGTCGGCTCCCCTCTCACCTGCGAACAACTTGGGGCTTACAGCCTCGGCAGCCGAAAACCCCAAATTGTTCCCGGGTGGCAGGAAAACCACCATCACCTGCGCTTCGGGCTCCAGGGCTCGGTCGGCTCCTCTCTCACCCGCGAACAGCTCGGGGCTTAAGGCCTCGTCGGCCGAAACCCCGAATTGTTCACGGGTGGGAGGAAAGCCACCATCACCTAGAACCCTAACAAGAAAGCAGATCGACCCGCCTATCCGAGGCTCTTCAGCCCCAGTTCCAGAGCGCGGTGGGTACCCCTCCCGTCCTGATCTTTCTCGGGCCAAAACAACCGTATGAGGGTCGTCTGACCCGAAAAAGGATCCGGACGGCAGAGTCGCCACCGATTCGAGGCCCCTTGGCGCTACAAAATTTTTCAGAAGTGAGACGTCCGCCGAAGCAGACACCTCTGGTGGCCATTGGACTGCCCTCGCTGTGATCAAACCCGCTAACGGGAGAGAGGTATTTATAGCCTCCCCCACGGACCAGCCTTTATGACATTGGGAAAGCCAATCGACGGAAGCCCATGTGCCACCTGCATTCATTAGGCGGTGTCATTTAATGCCCCTAAAAAATTGGAACATCGCACGGATCCCGAAAGCGCCATCAATACTCCGCTAAAGCAACAGACCACGCTGCTCAAACCTTCTTCTCAGGAGGAAACAACGGCTCGCCATCACCCTTGCCGACACATAATTCCTCGTCTTCTCGAGGTTCGGTCGAGCACCAGGGTACTCTTCTCAGGAAGAAACAACGGCTCGCAATCACCCTTGCCGACACGTAATCCCTTGTCATCTCGAGGTTCGGTCGAGCACCAGGGCCTTCTTCTCAGGAAGAAACACCGGCTCGCCATCACCCTTACCGACACATAATCCCTCGTCTTCTCGAGGTTCGGTCGAGCACCAGGGTACTCTTCTCAGGAAGAAACAACGGCTCGCCATCACCCTTGCCGACACATAATCCCTCGTCATCTCGAGGTTCGGTCGAGCACCAGGGCCTTCTTCTCAGGAAGAAACACCGGCTCGCCATCACCCTTGCCGACACATAATCCCTCGTCTTCTCGAGATTCGATCGAGCACCAGGGTACTCTTCTCAGGAAGAAATAACGGCTCGCCATCACCCTTGCCGACACGTAATCCCTCGTCATCTCGAGGTTCTGTCGAGCACTAGGGCCTTCTTCTCCGGAAGAAACACCGGCTCGCCATCACCCTTGTCGACACATAATCCCTCGTCTTCTCGAGGTTCGGTCGAGCACCAGGGTACTCTTCTCAGGAAGAAATAACGGCTCGCCATCACCCTTGCCGACACATAATCCCTCGTCTTCTCGAGGTTCGGTTGAGCACCAGGGTACTCTTCTCAGGAAGAAACAACGGCTCGCCATCACCCTTGCCAACACGTAATCCCTAGCCAAGCTCGAAGTCAGGTTTGCCACCAGGGTAATCCCCTCATGAAGGCACAGAGGCTCGCCATCCCATTTCTACAACCGTAGACACTCCTCCACGGCTAGCTCCCGCACCCACGCAGGAGTGGGGGGCTTGTATTGTAGGGTAAAAATGGCTTGGGGCCCAACCAGGGCCCAATACAACTCTCACTCAAAAATTAGTAGAAACAGCAGCCTAGTTCGGCTTCGAGCCACTGCAGGGTTGGCGCCGAACCTCAAGTTCACCCCCACAGATCTGGTCTCCTCGTATCCGATGAGCGACGATGGCCCTCGACCTCCGATCCACGACAGCCCTCCGAGCCGTCCGCCCCTCCTGGTACAGAATGAGGATGACCTGGCACAGCCTGGGCCACCAGATCCTCCCGAAAGCGCAGAAGCCCCATGATCTACCATGTCAGCTCCAAATACCACCAAGGGCTTTGCCGCGTCAGCTCTATACCACTCCTGGTACTGCCACGTCAGCCCTAAACTCCCTGGACCTTCTGCCACGTTAGGCCCATGGGCTTTCGGGTTCAGACCCGGCCCCCAAGCGGATCCAAACCCGGTTAGAATTCTCTATAAATACTAGACCCTCACCCACCTTTAGAGGTAACCAATCTTTTGCCACTTAAATTCACCTAGTTATTGCTACTCTCTCACAGAGACTGACTAGATCGTCGGAGGGTCCGCCACCGGGATAAACCCCGGTGTTTCAGGACCGCCTGCAGGTACACAAGACCTCGGATCCGAACCCTCTGATCCGAGCCGAAGCATCCACCGCACTCCAAGCTAGTCGCAGGAGCCGCCAGGTTATTCCGAGGGTCGTCTGACAAGCAGCTTTCTCCTTCAATATAAATTGAGTTCGAACTCACACCTGGTGCATCCACACGTCTCCCAGAAATAAACCGCATCACCTATGAACCTAATATAAGTGATGACTTTGATGAAAAAGAGGATGACCAGTCTCTCAATTGTATTCAGCCTATCCAGTCACCTCTATTGAGTATACCCGAGACACCCATTCCTTCCCAAGTCACTTGGCAACCCATAGATTTTACTCATGTATTAGAACATCACAAAGTCACAGAGTCTACACCCACATTTGCATATAACATTCATGACTTGCATAGAGAAATTTTCAAGGAACTCAATGAGAATAATTTTAACTACAAGTTAATAGCAGATACTAGAAGGAAATTTATAACTTTTGACATTGGTGACGAAGTGATGGTTCGGATTCATCCGGAACGGTTTCCTGTTGGACCCGTTAAGAACTTGAACATACGTGTTGCAGGCCCATTTAAGATTCTATATGCAATCAATGATAATACATATGTCGTTGACCTTCCTGAAGGTTTTGGCATAAGTAAGACCTTCAATATTGAGGATCTAGTACTTTATGAAGGCTCAAAACTCAACCCTAGAAATTTTCTTATAGATGAGCCTAACCTGCAGCCTAATGGTGAGATTCCCATATTTACCCCTTTACCTGATACTATTCACCCACCGACAGAAGAATTGGATAATTTTTTAGATGATCAAATAATCTCCACAAGAGATGGTGGTATGCACAAGTATTTGGTGAGGTGGAAAAACAAACCGAAGTCGGATGATACTTGCAGTGATCGTAAGGGGCTCCCGCAACTGGATCCAGATCTTTTGGAGCACGATGACATGATCACTGGTTTTGACTCGACTGGGTCGAGCTCTTTCCCACCTGGAGAGAATGATGTGGACATCTTTCCAGTTTAGGATTTTTATTTTATTACCATTTTTTATTTCTGGCAATTATAACCATATGTAATCTTTTTGTAATTTTTTTAGATTTTGAGAATATTTTGGAGATGTGTTTCAAGATGTATTTGAGCCTATTTAAAGGCCTTGAGATTAACGAGAAATCATGCCATTATTGATTAAAAAAATTTGTGTTGAGTTTTTGCTCTTCCTCTCCCTCATTTGTGTGATACAACTGAGATCTAAATTAAGGTTTGTGATAAATCCTAATCTAATTTTAGAGTTAGTGATTAATTCTAAAATCTATCCCCAACTTCAAAATCCCTAATACACATCCTAATCTCCATTACAAAACCCTAATCACATACCCCACATCTCAGCCGCCAACTTCCCCCCTGCCTTCTTCTCCTTCCTTCTTCATCTCCCGACCACTTTCTAAACCCCCCTTCACAAAATCCCTAATCCCCTTTCGAACCTTACTCCCGACCGTCGACCTCAACCCCATCCCGCTCGTCGCCACCCCAAATCCCTACCTCCGCCTTCGACACCCTCCCGTCACCACCACACCGCGACCCTGTCCTTCACTCCCCAAACCCCGTCGACCCATCACCACCACTACAGCCTCTTCGTCCGCTACCTCTCTCCCTCACCTTCGCCCTGACTCCTGACCCCGTGCCAACGCCTCGCCATCCCGACGCCACCGCCTGCTCGCCGTCCACCGCCGGTGACCAGATCTGCCACCCCTGGACTTCGTTGCTGACTTTGCTCGCTGAGTTGCTGTGATCTTAGTTGCTGCCCCAACTCTGAGATCTATGTTGGTTTTCTTCGCATTCGGTATACTCTTTCCATTCTTACATATTTGTGTTCTACTGCCTCATTATCTAGTATATTATTTAATTTGCCTGTCGTCCACAAAAATAACCGAGATTGAGTGTTCCACATGCCTGAATAGAGTACGAATCGATATTGAACTTATTACTAGCTAACACATAGAATTTAATTGTTGATCGTAAGATTGAATTATTAATTGGACTGTATTACACTTATTCAATTCTTGAAAACCCATCGAACATGTTAATTGTTAAAAATTTTCAACTTCGATCCGCACTTTCATGTTGGTAAAATTAACCCATTAAAATTCTTGAAAATTCTCTATTTCAGGGTTGGTTTTACATCAAAATGAGTGGAAATGTGGAATTTTAGGGTTAAAATTAAATATGAGATTTTTATTAGATGACTTCCCTTTAAAAAATACTAGTATTATACACGTGCTGTGCACGTGGGGAAAAATTGGGAGGAATGAAAAGGGCAAAAAAAATTTACCTACACGTGCGTTGTACGTGTAGGTAAATTTTTTTTGGTGGGGAAACAACCCATTATCAGAGATGTCTTTGTATTATCAACAGGATCAGTTGTAACAAATCGCATCTGAATTTTAAGGGTTATAGTTCACACCAGTTTATCATGGTCAAGTTTCAGGGTTTGAGCAGTGATTTTCTCTATATGGTTGCAAAGAAAGTTAAAAGTGAGCTTGTCAGATTGGGAAGGCTCTGGGGGAACTAACTCTACTGGTACATTTCATACCTTGTTTGGTCAATTCTTCAGATCTTCATCTTCTACAGCCAGTTCTGAATTTTCTAGTACTGAGTTCAGGCACTTTATATGCATCTACTATTTGGAGTTTTGCAGGATAATAGAGAAAGCATAGACCTTGCCAGATTTCGTGTTGGCTCTAAAACCTGATGATTACCAACTTCCTTCACTGGATCTCTCATGGAATGAAGAAGAGAATCAGGTATACAGAAGGCAGAGAAAATGATAAGGCATTGTTTGATGAGATGGAAATATGATAGACCTGACCTTGGTTATGACAAAGAAGGAGCTAGCCTGTTTTGTAATATGAGCGTGAACCTTTGCTCAATCATGGGAGAGCTTTGCACTGTACAAGTTTGTTGTTGTTGTTTTTTTACATAATGTGTTGCATATAAATGTAAATTTATAGAGGGCAAAGATTATTAACCCATTCTCACAAGTCTCAATCTAATCGTGTAAATTGTCGAACAAAAGATTTTCACTTCATATTCTGACAGCAAGATCAAAGGAGTAATGATATTTACTTATAAAGTGGGTTAAACTTGTTGCGCTATATGAATTTAACCATGGGTAGTATCAGGAGCGTACTATACAATCATTAAGCTATCTCAAATAGTTGCATTACATGCAGTTCAAAATACTGTCAGAACTTACATTCAGATCGATATAACATTGGAGATTCTCATTACAAAATAGAAATTTCAGTGGGCTCGCTAAACTACCAACATATGATGCATAACATACTGATCAGGTTCAGATGAATACTTTTGCTGTCACAACTACGCAACATGTCAACATTCAGGATAGAGCCCAAGATTCATTCTTTTCGAAGAATAGTAAACAATGATCGTGCAAGTCATCACTCTTGCTCATTACCATTTTCTACCTCTGATTCCTTCTCCATCTCTTGCTGAACTGCACATGAAGCAAATAAGATACAATTTCAAATATGACCAGCCAATCTTTAAAACGATTGGATTGTCGGTGCACTCACGCTGATATATAGCTTTCTGTGTTCGTTTTTCAAGCTTGTTGAGCCTCTTCTCGACATCCCTTCGAAGATCCCAATTTGGTTTCTTTGGAGCAATGTTCACAAAAGGATCCTGCATTATAAATCCAACCGGAATGAGATATGGTCCAAGTTTATCAGCACAATTATAATATTGATATGATGGAATACCTCAACGTTCTCAGCCCTCAGAGGTGCATCTGCTACTGGGTCCTCAAACTTGGGTAAAACAGCTGGTGCCAGCTTACCCACTTGGAGGTCCTTATCGTGTGGAAGATAATTTCTGAACTTCAGACCCCTGGACGTAAAATATATGAAAGCAGTGAAGTTTTGAACATTGAATTATATTGGCATAACTATAATCAATAAGGGTAGATAGGGACCGATATGATGTCTAGAGAACAGACTCATATTGAAGGGGATGCCTTTTTGATATAGAAATTCCCTCATGTTGCCATAAAAGCATCCACAGTCGTGATTGCTAAAAAAAATAGCAAAATGTATATTATACATATAGCAAAGTGGAGTTTGTTGCAGTGGTGAAATGCTATAATATAGCAATGAAAAATAAAATATGATCGGATGAAACTTAAAGAAAAAAAAACAACACAATTTTTAATAAATTAATTGAATATTTTAATAATTTTAAATGTCATACGCTTCTTCTTGAAGAAGCTCCGTTGGAGGCGGGAAAAAAAATTTACAACGGACGTAAGTCTAAGTTCCGTCCGTGCATTTGGGAACTTTTCCAAAGCATCGGACGGAACTCAATTTTGGGCACTTTTTTTTTCTTTATCCGTTAATTAATCCGTTATATTTGGGGCTTTTCTTTTTTAAATAGTCCATTCAATTTTAAATTTTTTTTTAAAAAAATTTAAATGGGACCCATATTTCATGGATGGAACTTGAAGTTCCGTCCATGGTTTTTTTAATTTCTAATATATTTTTTAAACAAAAAAATGATCTAATTTCATCGGACGAAACTTCAAGTTCCGTCCAATATAATAAAAAATTATTTTTTTATTTGGGACGGAACTTGAAGCTCCGTCCTCTATAATATGCATATTCTCATATCGTCTCGCAAATATAGCAATCTTCTATAGCAATTTAGCCAAAATATGAATATATAGCAAACGACTGCATATTTATGCACAATTGCTATAATATGGATAATATGAAAATTTAGCAAACACCTATTGATGCTCTAATTTATCAAGATAACCAATACCGGAACACAATCCAATGACCGAAAATAATTTGCACAGAATCTCCCTCATATTACTGTAATTTCTATCTGCTCGAAATTTTTTAATCCATATGAAAAAAATACGCCAACAGTTGTTGATTCTGGAATGCCTCCATAGTCACTAGCTCAATCTTCCACGAACAGTAATAAGCATGAAAACAACCCAAAGGGCATAACCCAATGGATTATATGCTGTGATTTCTAAGACAAAAAACATACTAACAACCACAATTCAGGAAGGCCTCCACGGCCGGCTCAATCTCTAATGAACAGAGATAAGTATGTGAATAACTTAAATTCAAAGTATAACCCAAATGGATTATTATGCTTTGACAAAAGAAATTAGAAGGGTCAATGTCTCGAGTAGACAACCCTGAAATACTGAACAATTGCTTTCTCAAACACTTTAATAGTGGAACCACAGCAGTGTGGCTTTTGCTTTTAAATATGAAGGATTATGTATGTGTTAAATTGATCTAAGCTGTGTGCTTGTATAGTCCGACCGTCAGGGTATCATGAGAAAACTCAAATGGGAGTAATTCATAATTGCAGCCCATCATGTGCTATCCCATTGATTAGAGCATCTGTAGTCGTTAAAGCCAAATTTTGGGTATTTGGCAAATAGCAAATAGCAAAAGTAGGTTTGGTCTGTAGTCGTTGTTAGCCAAAATTTGGCTTTTTCGAAATCCAAATAGGACGGACGGTAAATTATTTTCCGTCCGGCGTTAAAAAAAAAACCTAAAAAAATTAACTAAAGCCTTATGATAGTGACATTTATACCCAAAAAAAATAAAAAAAACTTACCTGATCCTAGGACGGTAGATGAAGCTTCGTTTGAAGATGGTTTTGTTTTTTCTAAATGGAATGGATGGGAAATCTTTTCCCGTCCGACCGTTTTAAAAAAATTAAAAAAAATTAAAAAAAGGGACGGAGAATAATTCCTCGTCCGATGAGTACGCGTGCAAAAAAAATATCTCCGACGAAAAATCATCTTTCGTTTGCTATATTTTGGCAATTGCCATTTCGTCTGCCAAATATAGACAACTAATGTAGCCCAAATTTTGGGTATTTGGCCAACAACTACAGCACCTTTTTTGCCAAAATTTAAAAATTTTGGCAAAATGGCCAACGACTACAGCACCTTTTTTGCCAAAATTTAAAAATTTTGGCAAAATGGCCAACGACTACAGATGCTCTTAAGCATTTGTTATTGAAGATTAATAGCTACTGAAAGGAACACATTGTTGTCCATCACCAAGAATTGCACTTAAGCATAGTAGTTATAATATTAGGATTCAGGACGGGATTCTACATCAATAGTAAGGACTTAATATATTCGCAATTAACAGCATGACAAAGACATGGAGAATTCATCATTTCCCACCTAAGAAGCAGAAACATGGTCATGCCAATTCGGATAAGATGTGATACAGCACACAATCATAAGAAAAAGCTGAAAAACTACATTCAAATGGCCAATGGGCAGGATACATGTTCAAAGAGAATGCCCAACAACGACATCACTTACAAATAGAGGTCTCTGTGCTGTATAGGTTTTAATGAATAGGTTTTAATGCATAATTATCAAGAATTCAAGATTTAGGATAAGTGAAACAAAATATACAAATCACCAGTCGGAAAATATCCACTTAAATTAAGTAGGGTTATATCTCATAAAGTAAGCATAAAACAAACAAACTTACTCCTTTTTTTCAGGTTCTTCTGCATTATCATCATTGTTTGTTGAATCTCCATCAGCTGTGGTTAAAAGCTCTTTTGCTTCTCTTAGTGCTTTCAGCCTCTCACGACGTGCAACAGCAGCTTGTTCTATGGAGTCAGCTTCAGCGGCAGCAACTTCTCTGGTATAGGCATAAATCAAAAGCAATTAGAAAGGTATTATCATGGTAGAAGTTTAATATCATCATTTCATCTCTGATAAGTCCATCAGTTTCTAGAGCCACTTGCATATCAGTTTCTTGTGATACATGAATGTGAATAGTCAGTAATAAAGCAGTGTCCATGCACTACCCTGCAGAACTCTACCATTAAGAATATCATAGGCCAGTTCACAGAGACGACTTTGGTAGCACGTGGCCAACATAATGACAGAATAGCCATGAGAAAATTGACCCAAGGCCTTTACTGAACTAGGCTAGTTGATGTATAATATTTATCCGGAACCATTGAAGGGCCTTCTACAAAATCCTAGACAACTGGGAGAATTTAGTTTTCAGGGATCAAAAAGTTCAGGTTACCATTATCAAGTATCACTATGGTCGCAGAACAAAAGCAGGACATGGCAGACTTCTGTCATTAAAAGTGGTACATCGAGGGTACAATTCTATGGATCTCTTAATCTGAAAGGAATATGCAACTATTGAACAAGAACGACTTTTTTAGGGTTGCAACAGGGGTTGCTATAAAGACAGTATAAACATGCACACATAATAGTTCGATAATGAAAAGTGCAAATGAATTGCTATGTTGTTAAGTGTTAACAATTAATAACTTTGCTTAAGAGTGGCATTTTCAACAATACTTATTTTATTATTGGTTAAATAATCTAAATAAATGGAACACAAGTAAAAAAATGTACCTATGAATAGCTCTAAAATTATGAAAGTTCATGGTTCCATTCAAAATTGCTAACATACCCCAATATGGAATGTGCTTTTCAATCTCTAGATAACAGCGGATCTGGTGTTTTATGGTAATTGACCATTGATGAGGATATGGCAAACAACTGTGAATATTATGAAAAGCGTAGCAGTGTTTGGAGGTACATTTGGAAAAGGTAAAGTTAACAAGGTTCTGTTGATTGTCTATAGAATTCCACATTGTTCTCTACCCTAAGCTACTTACAATGGCTTCGACGTACCACTAGCAATCAAAGACTTCGAATGGATCCCTCAACCAACAACACCAACTTTACTAGCTTTCTTGTATCGTAGGAGTTTTCTTCAAAAAATTCACAGCTTTCCTTGACATGTTCAGCAATCAACAATGTAATTCAACTTTAGATTGTTATTTGTCACTTCCATTCCACCATTATGCTAAAATATGTTAGATACATAATTCCACTTATCAAGTCAACTGAAGTTCCATAAGAACACACTTTCATTCCAAACTGTTTGAATGTAAGCACTAACATTACAAACAAAGCATACCATTTTTTGATATCCGAAACGGAAAACAAAAACACTACCTTTACTATGTCGGTGTATGCTTCTTCATATAGCTTAATCAAACCTGAATAGCCTTATCACAAGCGTGGGGAAAAAATCGTATATACAACATTATGATTATTATCGCTAGTGTTCTTCACCAAGTCGAATTCTTTAAGTATTCAAAATATAAAAAAAAAGCAAGTCACTAATTTACATACTAATCGCTTCAAACACTCATCCATGTATCAAATATTCATTTCTTTATCATTCCAATTCGCCAACGCCTCAGATTCCAGCACGTTCAAATAGTAGAGATTTTTTTTTGGATTCTACTCATAAAAACCCTACACTTGAGAATCACACACCTATCCAAATAAACCCTAATCTTCCATTTACATGCAATATTGAAATCAATCGAGTAAAGAGGAAAGCTCACGTTTGTTGGTAGTGGGTTGGGCCGACCTCCGGAGCGGCGGAGAGTTCTTGGGCGGATCGGAGAGCCCTGAGCCGCTCGCGGCGGGCACTGCTCGCTTGATCGATTGATTCCGCTTCGGTCGGCATTGATGGATGAAAACCCTAGTCTGAATTTGGGATAAGGTTCGGCAAAACCCTAATCTGAAGTCGACGATGCCAGAAGTTGAAGAAACGAGAGAGATTTGCGGTACTAGGCCACTTTTTGAAACTATTTGAGATTTTAGGCCAGTTCACAAACTATTAGCATTTTTGGTTACTCAGTACCACGTCAGCAGCAGCCCCCATTGGGAATAACGGTCTCTTCATAATACCTCTCACACTAGAGAGGATATTGTATAATGGACATAACTTGGTGTAACTAAGGTCGTTATTGTCAACAACGACCTTGTATAACCAAGGCCGATATTCCCAATAGCGACCTCAGGTTGGCCCAATCGCTTTTTAGGCTCACCTGATGTCGCTATTGGGAATAGCGACCATAGTTATATAAGGCCGCTATTGACAATAGCGACTTCAGTTACACCAAGTGGTTTGTAATTATACAATACCCTCTATAATCTGCCAAGTGTGGGAATCGAATGTGTTGGTCGCTGCTGACGTGGTACTAATAGTTTTGGAAGTGGCCTAAAATCGCAAATTGTTTCAAAAAGTAGCCTATTACCGCAAAAAATTCAAGAAATGAAGAAGACAAGCATATAACTAAATCGCTAACGCGGGCCTTGCACGTGCTTTTTTTTTTCCGCTTTTTAAGTTAAGTAGCGGGGTCTGTTTGGTTTGTTGTTTTATCTTTTTTTTGTTTTCCAAAACCCTAAAACCCGTTTGGTTTGGTTCTTTTGTGAAAACAGTTTTCACAAAACTCCACTTCAACTATTTTATGTTTTTTCCCATCCTCTCTCTAAATATATATTTTTTTATTATTATTATTATTATTATTATTATTATTATTATTATTATTATTATTATTATTATTATTATATATATTATTTTTTCTTATATACTATTTTATATATACTATTATAATAATCTATTATTATTATAATATATATTATTATTATTATGTATTATTATTATGTATTACTATTATATATATATATATATATATATATATTATAATTTATTATTATTGTAATAAATTGTTTAATATATAATTACTAGGTTTGTCTGTTTACACGTGCCTACGGCACGTCTTCGGAACGGTGCACCTTATTTAATCATATAAAATAGTTTTGGAGGTCCAGCAAATTAATTAAAGTAGCAAAACATATTATATGAAAAACTTTTGGGGGTCCAGCACAAAACATATTATATAATTTTTTTTGAATTATTTTTAAAGTTTTTAAATTTTTAATTTTTTTAGTTTTTTAATTTTTAATTTTTAAAAAAAATTAAAATTGTTATTTTCTTAATTTTTTGAATAGAAGAGGGAGGGAAAGAGAGTGAGAAAAAAATTAAATAAATATAGGAGTTGTTTGGGTGGGGGATATGAATTTGAGTTTTGGGGGAAAATTTTTGGGGAGAAAAATATGTTTTGTGAGGTTAGATCTGGACCTTTGATTTTTGAAGGGATTGAAGGAGAGCCACTTGATAGCTTTCTTTGTGTTTTATTATATAGATAATAGATTATTATTACATATATATTATCATAATTATTATATGTTATTATATATATGTATATAATTAAATATGTTTATAATAATAAATTATTTCATATTATTATATAATATACAATTATTATAATATATTATAATTTTATATATACTATTTTTTATATACTATTATTATATTATATTATTGTTATATATATTATTATTTTATATATATTATTTTATATATACTATTATTATATTATATTATATTATATATACAATTATTATATTATATTATTATTATATATATATATTATATTATATTATTATTTTATATATACTATTTTATGTATACTATTATTTTATATATACTATTTTATATATACTATTATAATAATCTATTATTATTATAATATGGCTAAATTTAAAAAAACATCACAATAGTTTGGCGCTGTTTAAAAAAACAGCACAAAACTTTGACTTTTTAAAAAAACATCACAACAATTAACTTTCAGTTAACGGAGTTATCCAACCGTTAACTGGGTTATACGTAATGTTTAAAAAAACATCACAAAACTATTGTTTTGTTTAAAAAAACAACACATAACTATTATTCTGTTTAAAAAAACATCACAAAAGTTCCCATTTGTTTAAAAAAACATCACATAACGGTAACGGTTGGATAACTCCGTTAACTGAAAGTTAAACGTTGTGCTGTTTTTTTAAAAAGTGAAACTTTTGTGCTGTTTTTTTAAACAGATCCAAACTTTTGTGCTGTTTTTTTAAATTTTGCCTTATAATATATATTATTATTATTATATATTACTATTATATATTATTATATATATTATTATATAATTTATTATTATTATAATAAATTGTTTAATATATAATTTTAATATATTATTATTAAATATATATTATTATAATTATTATATATTATTATATATATGTATATTATTAAATATGTTTATTATAATAAAATATTTTATATTATTATATATCAGTATGTATGTATATGTATACGTGTATGTATCAGAGTATATATACTGTATACAGTATATACATACAACCAAACCTATACATACATTATACTCTCATTTTCAAAAAAAACTATTTCCATAAAAAAATATTACTAGACAGCTTTTACACTTTCATTTTCAGAAAACTCTTTTCAGAAAACTGTTTTCAAACAACATACCAAACACAACCTCAATTTTCTGAGCAAATCTCAAATCTCTAAGAGCATTTGTAGTTCTAAGACTCAAAATTTTCATATTTGGGTTTGAGAAATAGAAATTTTGAGTATGGCTTGTAGTCGTTGAAGGTCAAATTTTGGTCGAACGGTGATGGTCCTTTTTTTCTTCAATCTCAGTCATTGATAAAAATATTTAAAAAAATTGGATCCTACAAATTTATAAAACAAAACAAAATTATATGCATAGGAACACATAACAATTCCTATAGAACGGTTCTATCCTAACCCTTGATAAAAAAAACCAAACCAATCTCAATTTTGATTTATATGCATAAAGAATCTTATAGGCCCTATTACATAGAACAAGAGAAAGAAAAAAAAAAACAGAAGTTTGGGGGGGAAAAGAACGGACGCAAGAAGGTTGGGGAAAAAATTTATTCGGACACAAATTCATATTGCGTCCGTTCCCTTTAGCAAATTTTTATTAAAAAAAATTCATCGGACGCATGATGATCTTACGTCCGATGCATTCAAAAAAAGAGGAAAAATCGATCAAACGCAAGATTATTTTGCATCCGACACCATTTTTTATTTACTTTTTTTAAATTTGATCAACGCAAGATCATCTTGAGTCCTAGAAGAAGAAAAATTAGAACGGACGCAAGATGATTTTTCGATTCCTATATTTGGGAATTTCCTATATCGTCTCTTAAATATAGACAACTACTGTTCATATTTTTCCAAATTTTGGAAATATAGGGAACGACTACAGCGTCTTGTTCCCTATGTTTTCCAAAATTTGGAAAATGTAGGGAACGACTACAGATGCTCTAATCTCTAATATTTAGAGGTGGACAACTATTATTCGAACCGACTAATCCAATCCGAACCGACCAGTTTTTAACCGAAACAATTGGGGGTTTGGGTTGGCCTGGTTCTTGATATTTGATAACCAACTGGACTGATTTAGTTGTTGGATGGGGCTTTCAAATAGCCGATGAAACCGAACCAACCGTACCTCTATGCATTAGTCCATAAAAATATATTTCTCCTTTGATTTCTTGAATATACAAACAATCATTTCTCATTTTCTTGGAGATACAAATAGTCTCCTTTAATTTCTTTAATACAAATCGAGCAATTGTTCTACCAATGTTTTGATTCTCAATAATCTTGTGTGTTAAGTTGTTGAGAAATGCTTGATTTACAGTGTGGTCCAGCTTATTAGAATCATGAATTTGATATAACATTCAGTAGTTACTTTAATCAAGTCAAACATAAATTGTTTTCTAAATCTTTTTTATTGTACCTGAAATTCAATTAGCTATGATTATTGATATTATTATACTATATCTTAAGCTAACAGGCCTACCCCCTATTTCCTTTCTCTATTTTGAAATAGAGAAATGAGAGCAAAAGTAGGAGTTTAACCTAATTTTATCACGTGCAGAGTACACATTTAACTTAACAAAACAAAATAAACTAAAAAAAAACTCTCTCTCCCAAATCCCCCAACCCCCCCTAACCCATCCTCGCCATTTGTCGTTCTCTATTTTCTAATTCTGCATATCACCATTCCCAAGTCCCCCCACAATCCAAACCGTCCACCATGCCGTAGCCGTTCGCCCATCCTCGTCGTCGCCCATCGGCCTTCGCCCAAAAAACAGCTGCGGTCGTCCGCCGTTTCTCCCCTTCGCTGATCCTCGTCGTCGCCCCTCGGCCCTCGCAAAAAAAAACAAAAAACAAAAAACAAAACACGATCATTCACCGTTAGTCATGTTAGCCGATCCTCGCCATCGACCCTCGGCCCTCGGACAAAAACCATCCACGATCGTTCGTCGTTCGTCAACAAGCTCAAACCCAAACTGAAATTGAAATTGGTATGTATAATAATCTCTTCTCCCATCTTTTTATTCTTTTACTCAATTTAATTTGGTTTTTTTCTTCGTTGAAGTTTAAAGTAGTGATATTTAAAGTGTTTTTTCCTCCATATCTTCTTCAATTTAGCGAATAAGAAAAAGAAAGGTACAATTGATGCACCAATTCCTTTATTCCAATTTCATTCATTTAAGCTTTAAGTTATTATGTCTCATTCATAGACCAGGTTATTTTAATAAGTCCTTAAGTAAGTGATGATACTGATAATTATTTAGTTGTTTTTTTGTTTCATATTGTATATGTGATCGTTGTTCTGTGATCAACTTCTTCAAGAATGTTAATGCTATAAAGCTTATGGATAATTAAGGCTATGCATGTTGATATGTTGCTACTTTGAAATAATTGTTTGAAGAATGGGGGAAAATGAGGCAGTCATCTGGTCATTATTGGCCTATCTCTTTTTCCCTCATTCAGTTATTCGAGATTGGTGGAATATGTATACCAACACTTTTATGCTACCTTATTTGCAGAGGAAAATTAAACCACTCCACTAAAGTGTCAATCTTAATTTTTATGATTGCGTGACCATTTTTCTTCTAGAATTGTTTCATTCATGTGCTTCAAAACTATTAAGTATACCTCCTGCCCTACAATATGAAAACTACGTGTAACTTCATTTTTTGTCATTTGGGTTACGGCCTGTGTGACCATGTTGGTTGATAAGTATAGATTTTGTGCATTTATATGCAGTGTGCTTCTATGGATGCAAGGTGAGTTTATCAAGCTTCAGTGCATGAGCACTGGATGGCTTGCCCACCTTTAATTACCTGGTCTTTTGAATAAAAGTTGGTTGCTGTACTGGGCAGAGGGTGAAGATGTATTCTTGGTGATTTCTTCTCTGATTTAGGTCTTATAATCTATTGTTTCTTTGATTATTTTGGCGATTCTATTTTTGTTTCCCTTTATGTTTTTCAGTAAGTGGATGGTAGATTTTATGAAGTTAATTATATGTTTAACGATATCATTTTGGTTTCCCTTTTGCTAAGTTTATGTATCTTTTTTATCTATATGGTTCAGGATTTCATAAAGTTGGGGGGTGAAACTCCACACCAAGAAGGCTGAGATACGTGAGATCTAAGCTAGAACACATGCTATTGTCAGCATCATGGAAAGTTTCTTAGTTTGATTAAAAAATTACGCTGTACAAACTAATTCTGTTCGAATTATTATATTATAAGTTGGGATGGTAGAAATATTTGTTGCTTTTGGTTTATTGCATTTAAGTTTATAATAATTATGTTTGAATGGGTGGTAAAATTATAGTGCTTTATTTCTTTATCAATTTCGTTTTGTGTACATGCAGGAAGAGACATAAGCTGCTATAGGGAAGTTCTAGGGAATCCTTAATTTTAGAGCAACTCCTATGCTTTCTTTTCATCATGAAGCAGTTCCACAAATGTCTGCTCGAAAAAGGTACTTTGCTATGTTCTTTTTATATGTTAGATTGAAGAAATTGCTTATGACCAGGAGGAAGAAATAAAGAATCCATCGTATGATTACCATTAAACAACTATAGGAAGTTGAGAATTGTCAGTCGTTTTTTTTTTCCAATCTATGTAGATGGCAAAGGATGCTACTTTATCTATGAATTTGGATACGAATAATTGTAGAGTTTCATTGTTATTATTATTATACTTATTATTGGTTTATAGGATTTAACACAATGTTCTTCTTGCATTCAGATTTTTTGGGTTGCAAGTTCGAACTGTGAATTGAGGGAAGTCATGTTAGGATTTTCTCAGGAAAACCTGACTTAGGATATTGTTAAGTTATTCGATGCCATCAACACAAACCACCAAGCACATATGAGATCACACCAAACACTCCAAAGCACACACAAGTTTTTCCCGGTTGGGGCTTTCGCCTTAATCCGGAGGAGAATAAACCCAAGATGTTATTCAAGTTGAGAAGATACAAGAATATTATAATTCTCACCACGACCCTCTCTCAAGCCTCACTAGCAACTACTTGTTGTTTACAATTAAAGAATCACCCAATCTCTCCTTCAATGAAGTACTCTCTCTTTCTCTCTCTCTCTCTCTCTCTCTCTCTCTCTCGACTCTCAATGGAGGCCAATAACAACAATATATAGAGATCTAGAGAAACCCTAGTTTGATATCATGATACAATAACTATTGAATATTCATGAAGAGATAACCTTACGATAAGAGCCGTACTGACTTGAATAGCAAGTTGGGCTTCTCACGAATCACCAAGACCTGACCCAAATAATCCATCAGCACTGCGTTCGGTCAACCGCACCCCAAGGTCGGTCGACCGTCCCCCTCTCGGGAACTCCTGCATAGTGGGGCGGTCGACCGCACCTCAGGGTCGGTCGACCGCAACCTGCTGCTGCTATTGCTGCTGACTGTTTTTTCTTGCTTCCACTCCGTCTCTGATCATCTCGATTCCTCTATCGTCTCATCGTCTTCTTATCCAACATAGTATGCAATACATAAACCCAACAATCTCTACCTTGGATTGCATACTCATGAATCCACACCTGTGTGATTTTAAAAAAAACTTTTAGACTCTTTTGCTTCACTTCTTGCAAACAATTCGTTCTTCATCTGCTAGTTGAATCTATCTCCACCTATTTTTTTCCAGCTGTATGCCCCCCTCAAGGGCACACTCCAGTAGATGTAATCATAGAGGTGTCACCCTCCACACGAACTCCACCTACTTGAAGGCTCTCTCCACCTTTCGATGATATTCGAACATTGCAGTCTCACTCGGATGATTATAGTGACGGCATACTGAATGGTGCTTTAGGAACAATGGGGTTCGAGACACTTGCGCAAGTTTTTCTGTTCCTCCAAAGTTGGTAGAGGTTGTGCTGACCCTACTCAATCCCCTTCTCACCCTTCATCACCTTACGATAACTTTCCCAAACTGATCGAACTCCACCTGGATCTGTATACCTTCAGTCTCGAGCTTCTAGAGTTCTCATGAATATAAGGCTCCGCTTCATCAAAGGAATATACATGCCCTCCTTTAGTGTATATCTCATTCCGTCTGTCATCTTCGACTCATTTGTTTTCTTACCCCTTACTTCACAAGTCTTGTCAATCTTCGTTCTCACACAACGACATGAGGCAAACTTGTAAGTAGAAATCATTACTTCACAAATCTTATTAACCTTCGTTCTCACACAATGACATGATGCAAATTTGTAAGTTGAAACTATCTCCCTCTCAGAGCAAACTTTAAAAAAACTAACTGAATTAAAAGAACAACCGAAATTCACATATAAAGAACGTGAAACAAAAGCACTGTTTAAGCCATCACCTGATTCAACGACACTGAATTTGGCGCGCTTCTGACTCAAATGCTTGCAACAGTCTCTCATGTAATGCTCTATCCCTTTGCACTGGTGGCCACGGACCTTACCCCTACATGCACTTTCCCTTCCATTCGAAGTACTATCCACCTTTAAGCAACTCACAGAAGTTGACGGCGATTTATGACTCTCCTTCCTAAGTGCATCCTCCTCCAACCCCTTGATCATACATGCTATGAAAAACTTCTCCTTAGTAGATTTCTCATCTAGCACAGTTATCATGTTGGATGGAATTGGTGGTGAATATATAAAGTTGGAAACCTTTAGATCATCTGGGATGAATGCCCTTAGTGCAGATAACTCCATATTGAACTCCACTACATGATCTAGAAGAACGGTACTTTCCTTCATCGAGAAATCCCACAACTTTCCTTTCTGATGCTTCCGATCCTGTAATAACGATCCCGAGTAGTCAGTTCTGAATCATGCCCAAAGACTTGTCACGCTTCTCCTATACCTGAATTCACTCATCGAATACATACGGATTAAACTCAAGGCTTCTGAATAAATATCCTCCCAATTCTCTTACTTTGTGCCGATTGGTCTCCCTTTATCTCCTTCTAGGACTAGATCCAAGTCCTGTTGAACCGATGTTTCATGCATGTCCACCTTCAAGAGATCAAAGTTGACATTGCCTTTGAACTGCTTGATCTTCGTGATCTGATCTGTCATCTTCTCCAAGGAACCCGAACAAGCCCTTGAACCCGAAGCTTTGATACCAATTGTTAAGATTTTCTCAGGAAAACCTGACTTAGGATCTTGTTGAGTTATTCGATGTCATCAACACAAACCACCAAGCACATATAAGATTATACAAAACACTCCAAAGCACACACAAGTTTGTCCCGGTTGGGACTTTCGCCTTAATCCGGTGGAGAAGAAACCCAATATGTTATTCAAGTAGAGAAGATACAAGAATATTATAATTCTCACCACGATCCTCTCTCAAGGCTCACCAGCAAGTACTAGTTGTTTACAATTAGAGAATCACTCAATCTTTCATTCAATAAAGTACTCTCTCTTGGCTCTCAATGGAGGCCAATACCAACAATATATAGAGATCTAGAGAAACTCTAGTTTGATATCTTGATACAATAACCATTGGATATTCCTGAAGAGCGAACCCTATGATTAGAGCAATATGATTTAACTTGAAGAGCAAGTTGGGCTTCTCATGAATCACCAAGACCCGACCCAAATAATCCATCAGCGCCGCGTTCGGTCGACCACACCCCAAGTTCGGTCGACCGTCCCCCTCTCAGGAACTCCTGCATAGTGGGCACCCCAAGGTTGGTCGACCGCAACCTGCTGCTGACTATTTTCCCTTGCTTCCACTCCATCTCCGATCGTCTCGATTCCTCCATCGTTTCATCGTCTTCTTTTCCAACAAAGTATGCAAGACATAAACCCAACAAGTCATACTTTTTCATTATTTCAGGAATGTTATATGTATTCGTATCTCCTATTATACTTTCTTTCGAGTTAATTCCTATTTTATTTATCTCAGTATGTAATGTTTCGTTCTATTTTCCTTCATTATATTTAAATAAATAAATAATAGAAGTAGTATTATTATTCATATTTAAATAATTGTCAAAAACTAATGGCAAGGAGGTTTTCGGCGATGTTCTGCTATGGGATAAGGGAAATTTGGCGAGAAAGTTGGGGTTTTTGGTGGAGGAGGTGGGGAGGGGGTTTGGGGAGGTGAGAGAGTTTCCACAGTATTTTTTGTATAGTTTGGAGAGGAGGATATGGAAGAGGCATTTGGTGTGTGAGGAGAAGGGGGCGAGGTTTACTTTGCCGACATTGTTACGGCCGAGTGACAAGGAGTTTAGAGCTGAGAGGGTTGCCACTTTGGTATGAGAGCTCTTTGACACTTACAGAATTGTAGATTGGTTGTATGATTTTTTTTAATTTTAAAATAATAATTGAAATGATAGTTATATGAGTTCCTCTATGAACATTGCTTAATATGCATTTTGTTTGTATGATGAGTAGTGTAAATTGCTCTGCGTAATTTGTTTATAGCAAGTATTTATATTGCTTTGCATAGTCTCCCTCGAGATCTTACAAATCATGCATTGTGAGCTAGAGAAAAAAAATTCAATTGATAAAAGAGTAATGCTTTTTGCGAAGGTGGATAATGAGTGATTGTGTGAAATGTGTTTGATTTTGGTTTGTTTGTTGGTTTGTGGGAGCTTGATAATGAGTTATATGTAAAGTCATTGTAAATGTCATCAAAAGTGTGAACTTTATGTTCTTTAGAATGAATTTTTTCCCCTTAGCGTTACCCTTTTATTTCAAGCTATAGTAATCAAAATGAGGTGTATGTCGATCTATCTATTCAATAGGAAGTCTCTGAATGGATGTTGTGTTAGGTTTTGTGAGCAATTAACAATTGGGAATTAGGGTTTATCTCTAGATCTAAGTTGCTTGAGATATTCACCTTAGATATCAAGATTGGAATACCTAGACTGCTATCACAAGCTAGTATTTATCTCTAAATACTGGTTTGGGTATCAGGTTATAAGCCCACAAACCCACGTTCCAATATCCATTCAATTATACGTTCAATACACGTGTTACTCATATGCACATGCATTATTTATATAGAGATAATATACCAATATATCCAACAATCTCCTCCTATATTCTCAATATATAAAGTACAAGATTATCTCATCAGTTCAGTATAAAACTGACTGGCTGATAGCTGTCCATAAAAGAAAAGCATCGTGAAGGTATAGTTTCATAAAAAACCAAAATAATTATAAATCTGAATAGTTCAACAAGACTAAACCAATATAATTAAATAGTTCCAAACCATATCCAATTCAGAATAGTTCACAGAGACTAAACCAATAGATAAATAAATCATAGTCTCAAAACTAGGGGTGTCAAAAAATACCATATTACCGTACCATACCGTACCATACCATTACCATACCAAACAATACCGAAACTTGGTAATACCGTACCAAAATTTCGGTATTGTACCGTACCGATTTTTGATGGTATGGTACTGGTACAAAATTTTCATCCCATTGGTATACCGTACCGTACCGAATATATTTAATATATATTTAATCTAATTTTTATCCCAGTCTTCTTTTTCATTTTCTAGGTCGTAGCCGTCTCTTCCTCTTCCCTCTTCTCTTCCCGACCCGTCTTCCCTCACCTCCTACCGGCTACAGCTCCAAGATCCCCAACCTCCGACCCGTCTTCCCTCACCACCTACCGGCTACAGCTCCAAGATCCCCAACCTCTAGTACAAGCTACAGCTCCCAAGATCCCCAACCTCTACAGGCTACAGCTCCAATCTGCCCTCCTCTACAGCCCAAAGTCGAAATCCAAAGTCGAAACCCAATCGCCCTCCTCTACTCCAATCCGCGGTTCCACCCTCTTGAACTCCAATCCGCGGCTCCGCCCTCTTCACCGAATCACCGAATCACCAAATCTGGAAGGGTAATTTATTGTGCTTGTTTCTTTGAATTTGAGCTTTCAATTTGATTGTTTCAATTACTGATAATCAAATTTGTGCTTTCAATTTGAGCTTTCAATTACTGAAAATCCAATTTGAGCTTTCAATTTGTGCTTTCAATGGTTAATTTTTACAATCTATATTTAAATTTGTGCCCGCTGGGGAATTAAATGGGTTTTGGATTCTCAGTCACCATGTGAAATGGCCTTGTCTACGAAACTTTGAAGTTATGTTGCGGATTGAGGGATTTATATTTATAACCTGACAAAGTTTATAAAAATAATAATTTAATAAACATTAACTTGACATATTTTTTATTGTTGTTTATATGAATAGAAGAGAATTATCCCAATTTCATTATCTATTATATATAGAGTTTACTGAGTGTCATATATTGTTAGAACTTGAAACTGTTAAAAATGTGTTGTAGCGCCCCGGTTTCCGATACTGGAAAACCGAGACACAAGCCAAGATCTTTGCTTCAATTAGCCACAATACACAGAAAAACAGGAGAATTTAAAACTTTTTATTCAATACGCAAGTGTTACAATTCTGAATACTGTACAACTGTAATATTTTACAAGGGAGTTACAATATTGCCTTTACATTTCTAAGTATTACAACATTCACATCTTACATCAGAGTACTTCTTAACTAATACAGAATCAATACATATTTTGCAGCGGAACTAAACTTAATACTGACTCCTTGCTTTCCTTGCCTTGAGTCCTCCTGAATCTCGCCTTTGTACCTCGGCGATCCAGTACCTATGGAAGTGGGGACGTCAGTATTCACTGACGCTTAAAGGCTGATCATATAGCAGCGAATCTTCCAAACAATATACAAAATATAGCAATGGTGTAGTTTAAGTGTACGTGAGTGCTATGACTAGACTCTAATGCGATATTTAAATGGAACTAGGATGCTCCTATTCAAATATCAGCAAGTCTCCGAAAGCAACATGCAGCCCATACTACATGCGGCTCCATCTCAAGCCGTTTCTCCATATATAGGGATTGAACCCGCGTTATGAATTCTAATTGCACACAACCTGTTCCTGACAACTACACGTGACTCGCGAGGCTGCAGATGTGGTCATGTGCCACTGTTGCATTTCGCCCGTGGTGTCTATGTTCGCCACCGCGACCCGGCTAACCGGACCTCACTCAAATTAGACGAACCCAATGTATCGGGCGTCATTCCAAAAATCACACTATAGGGTTTCGCAAGCGCAGGGTAGCGCAAAGCCTACCCTGTGGCACCCTCTGGGGTATCGCAAGCACAGGACTGCACAATGCATCCTGTGGCACCCCTAGCCACGGTACCTCAGGAATTAACAGAGCGAGATACGCAACCCGTGTCCTCAACTTGTGAGATGGCACCGTACGTATCCCTTTGACGGGAAGGTACAACCCAGTACACCACCTATGATCTGCCTCAAGGGACGAGTTAGTGTAAGGGGCCCCCTACAACTGACCCCTCTCTCCCGGCAAAAGGGTTTAAGTAAACTGATCCTTACAAGTCACTATCCTAGTGATGTCCCTGACTCGAACAATCCTAGGGATGACGGTATTATAACACAACATGCTAGGCCTTAAATTAGGCTTCGCAAGACAACTCTACTAGGCCGCTCAACCTAGATTTACCAGAATCCTTCAGGACCCGGTTCGTGGCTCATCGATCCAAGACTTTGGCCGTTGCGAATATACACGCACGCCGCTACCCTAGACTTGGATTCTGTCTATACTCCGGTCCTCGATCAACCTATCCTGGTTAAGATTCGACGGTACACAAGGAGCGACTCCTCCACAGTTCCTTAGGGTAGAAACATATGTCTTGATGGTCGATAGCCCTTAGGGTGGTAACATCACCCTAGACAGCACAACTAACTGTGTACTAGCTAACAAGCTATACACGAGTAATAACCACATACGAGCCAACTAAGCTACGTATGAAACAATAACTACCTACGAGCCAGGCGGGCCTCGTAGGAGATAACCACGTACATACCAGCCAAATGAGCCGCGTATGAGACCAACAGCTACGCACGGGCCGGTCGGGCCGCGTACGAGACAATAACCTACATACGAGCCGACTAAGCTACGTATGAGACCCACAGCTACATACGGGCCAGTCGAGCCACGTACGAGCACGACCGTGTGCAAACAACCATACAGGTAATCAATCCTAGAAGCAACCAAACATGCTTACTAACAAACTTAATCTTCTACTATTAGAAGCAACAAAGGGATCTACTAGTAGTCTATGATCGGTATTCTACTAAGGAAGAACCGAAGGCGACAACGGCCTTTATCAACTAGTTATCACTAGTGGTCTTCCCACTCTCACTACTTTGACCTATAATGCCTTAAGCACGGCACACAATTGCAAGCAGCTTCCTACGACAATCAATCATATAACACAACCACCATGATATTCCTATGTAAGAATGTGATTAATGCTTATGCTTACATTGAGCTCAAGCATGAAAATCACTAACGACCTTAAACATAAAATTCTCTATAGTCAATCGTAGATTACAAATTGAGCATGGAAGCCTACTACTTATCATAACCAACCACCACCACCCAACTAAGCAATACTCCAAGGTATAGTAGGTAGTCCTAACACTACTCCTACAACATTCTAAGCAAGTATTACTCTAGCATGGTATAGAACTTGTATACAATTTAAACTAGCATGATATGCAAAATACTTACAATTTAGCTTGCATGGTATATCGCTTTCCAACAATTAAACTAGCATGGTACATGATTTTATCATGGATCCTACAACACTCTAGGGACAATAAAATTTATCCAATCATGGTAGGAAACTCTTGGATTGAATCCTACACATTCTAAGCATAACTAAGTCACTAAACATAATAGGAAACTTTAGGAATGAATCCTACAAAATTCTAGCATAAGTGAGTTACTAAACATGATAGGGAAAGAATCCTACAACATTACCAAGCATGATAGGAAAAGAATCCTACAACATTCTAAACGTTAAGCATGGTAGGATATTTTTAGGAAAAGTCCTACAACATCCTAAACATAAAGCATGATGGGATAATTTTATTAAACATCCTACAACTAATTAAGCATAGAATCATGGTAGGATATTTTTAGCAAAGTCCTACACTAACTAAGCATGAACATGGCTTCTAATTATTTTTAGAAGCAAAGCTACAACTAACTAAGCATGGTAAACATGGTAGGATATTTTTTTAGCAAAAGTCCTACAACCTCCTAAACATAAAGCATGATGGGAAAACATCCTACAACTAATTAAGCATGAATATGGCTTCTAACATTTTTAGAAGTAAAGCTACGACTAACTAAGCATGGTAAACATGGTAGGATATTTTTCAAGCAATCCTACAACTAACTAAGCATGAATATGGCCTCCAATTATTTTTAGAAGCAAAGCTACAACTAACTAAGCATGGTAAACATGGTAGGATGTTTTTCAAAGCAATCCTACAACTAACTAAGCATGGATATGGCTTCTAATTATTTTTAGAAGCAAAGCTACAACTAACTAAGCATGAATATGGCCTCCAATTATTTTTAGAAGCAAAGCTACAACTAACTAAGCATGGTAAACATGGTAGGATATTTTTCAAAGCAATCCTACAGCTAACTAAGCATGGATATGGCTTCTAACATTTTTAGAAGTGGTCCTACAACATTAGTAGCATAAAAATGGCTTCTAACCATTTTTAGAAAAGATCCTACAACATGTGAAACATGAACATGGCTTCTAAATATTTTTAGAAGTAGTCCTACAACATTAGAAGCATAAATATGGCTTCTAATTATTTTTAGAAGCAAAGCTACAACATTAGAAGCATGAATATTGCTTCTAAATATTTTTAGAAGCAATCCTACAACACTTTACCACTACTACTACTTTATTCACAACAAAATCACAACATACAACTATCTATTACTACTACTTCATTCACAATAAAATCACAACATACAACTATCTATTACTACTACTACTTTCACAATAAAATCACAACATACAACTATCTATTACTACTACTACTTCATTTTATTACATACTACTACTTATTATTTAGCATACTACTACTTAGTTGCTTACTAACCTTATTTATTACTAGTGATAAAGAAAAGGTTATTTTATTTTACTTTACTAAAGAAAAGATCTTTTTAATTAATTACAACTAGTGATTTAAAATAAAAGAAAGATCTTTTTCGTTAAGTTACAACTAGTGGTTAAATAAAAAAGAAAGATCTTTTTATTAAGTTACAACTAGAGATTAAATAAAAAGAAGATCTTTTTATTAAGTTACAACTAGTGGTTAAATAAAAAGGAGATCTTTTTATTAAGTTACAACTAGTGGTTAGATAAAAAAGAAGATCTTTTTATTAGGTTACAACTAGTGATTAAATAAAAAGAAGATCTTTTTATTAAGCTACAACTAGTGGTTAAATAAAAAGAAGATCTTTTTATTAAGTTACAACTAGTGATTAAATAAAAAGAAAGATCTTTTTATTAAGTTATAACTAGTGATTAAATAAAAAGAAGATCTTTTTATTAAGTTACAACTAGTGGTTAAATAAAAAGAAGATCTTTTTATTAAGTTACAACTAGTAATTAAATAAAAAGAAAGATCTTTTTATTAAGTTATAACTAGTGATTAAATAAAAAGAAAGATCTTTTTATTAAGTTACAACTAGTGGTTAAATAAAAAGAAGATCTTTTTATTAAGTTACAACTAGTGGTTAGATAAAAAAGAAGATTTTTTTATTAGGTTACAACTAGTGATTAAATAAAAAGAAAGATCTTTTTATTAAGCTACAACTAGTGATTAAATAAAAAGAAGATCTTTTTAATTATTTCTACCACTAGTGTTTAGTAAAGAAAGGAAAGATCTCTTTGATTATTACATTAGTTCAATCAAGTCCTACAACCAACAATGGTTGTATTGTTCAACAATATGCAATATGTAAGTTTCTTTAGTCCAATAACACACAAACAAAAGATTACCATACTAAAGTTATGATGTTTAGTACTTACTACTACTACTTTTCCTTTTTCCTCTTTTACTTACTACAACATACCACACACTTAACCCAAAAACAAAATAAAACAAGAAGGTAGAAGAAGAAGAAGTCCAACAACAACCAACAAACAAACAAACAAACAAACAAAGAAAACAAGTAGTGAAGAAACCCCCACCTTCTCTAACTTGTTGGAAGAACTAGCTTTGCTACCTTCTCCTTCCCCTAAGCTTTTTTTTTGAATTCTTCTATTACCTACAAAACAAAACTCTCTAGTTAATATGCTCTCTCTTTCTTTTCCTTTCCTTCTTTCTTTCTTTCTTTTGTTTTCTAAAATGAGAGAAGGAGGTGAATGAGGGGTGATTTATAGAAGAGAATGGAGGAGGTAAGTGCACCTATTGGCACAAATTAACCCCAAAAGAAGGGGGCCGGCCATGCGCTAGGAGGGGGAGGGGCATGGTGTAGACTAGTGAGGTGGAGTGATAAGGTTTCTAGAAGGGTTTAGTTCTAATCTTGTGCATACAATCCTCCTTAAACCTTCTAATCAAACCCTAATTCTCTAATTAAGTTACCATGACAAGAAATAGTGTATTGTCCTAAAGTACATACCATATACTAGGTATAATATACTAAGTACCATACAATTATGTGTATGTGTACATGTATGTGTATACAAAGTCTTCTTGTAAAAATCCTCATAAAATTCCCAAAAATAATTTAATTTAGAAAATAATAGTAAGATAAATTTTATTATTACTTCGGGGAGTTGCGCTACCAATTTGATGCGCTTTGGATGCGCATCGACCGATAGACGTGCGTAGGCACTGTTTGTGGGCAAACCGGCGAAAAATCGCCAAAATAGTCCGACTTTGGAATTAAAATAAAATAATAATAAAATAATAATAAAATAATAATTTATATGAGTTAATATCCGTCCGGGATATTACATTACTCCCTCCTTAGAATAGTTCTGTCCTCAGAACTACTTTAAGTTAGGAGAATGAATCGACAAACATGAAACAGTATAGTCGGAGAACAAGAGATGAACCGAAATTTTCCATTAATCATCCACCCAAAGGGTTACATTTACATGTACATCAACCCCTGGTTTACAAAATGTCATTTCTTTCTAAGTACTAACCTTCCTACCTAGACTTTACAAGAGTAGGAGTCAAAATAACAACACAGTCTTCCTAGACCTACCTGTTTACAAAGTGTCACATTTTTTTTTTCTAAGTGACACCCTCCCTACCTATACACCACAATTGTAGGGGCCAAAAATCACAAAATAATAAAAACAGCTTCTAGGTACCCGACTGCCTAGTCGGTACTGCTGGCTCCTTCAGGCGGGTCCTGCCCGGTGATCAGCGCCAGCAACTGTGCAACTTGGACCTGAAGGTCCGCGCACCGGCGCTCCAGGCGCTCAAACTGTGCCCTGTAGGCACGGTCCCGGATCACCATACGGTGTTGCGCCCTGGCGTTGGCGCTCCTCAGTCTCTCCATCTCCCTGGCGTGGTGGTAGTTGACGAACTCGGAGGAGTCCATCTTGGTCTCCAGGTGGATGTGCGACCAAGTCAGTACGGAGATGTCATCGAAGACCTGCTGAAAGGCCTCCTCGACAGGAGTAAGCTGGGGAGGTGGCGGTACCGGGGCCTGACCTCCAAAAGCAAAAGCCCCCTGCTGTGGCAGCTGCGGGGCTCCGTGGGCCAGCCCGGCCTCTACCGGTGGTTGTGCCTCCTCCATGACAGGCTCGGTATCCGAGTCTATCTCGATCACCTCTCCCTGTCCCCATCCACTCCCCGTGGGAACTGAGCTGTCCGTCATCCTGCAAGGAGTGGATACAGAAATTAGCATTGATATAGAAATATTATAAAACATAAGTTGAAAGAACAACAATATGAGTTATAATTATCTACAACTAGCTAAAACCCAATCTCCTACAGGCATCTAAGTTTAAATTTTCCCACTGTGTTGGACTGTAAATTGAAGCTAGCTCTGATACCACTCTGTAGCGCCCCGATTTCCGATACTGGAAAACCGAGACACAAGCCAAGATCTTTGCTTCAATTAGCCACAATACACAGAAAAACAGGAGAATTTAAAACTTTTTATTCAATACGCAAGTGTTACAATTCTGAATACTGTACAACTGTAATATTTTACAAGGGAGTTACAATATTGCCTTTACATTTCTAAGTATTACAACATTCACATCTTACATCAGAGTACTTCTTAACTAATACAGAATCAATACATATTTTGCAGCGGAACTAAACTTAATACTGACTCCTTGCTTTCCTTGCCTTGAGTCCTCCTGAATCTCGCCTTTGTACCTCGGCGATCCAGTACCTATGGAAGTGGGGACGTCAGTATTCACTGACGCTTAAAGGCTGATCATATAGCAGCGAATCTTCCAAACAATATACAAAATATAGCAATGGTGTAGTTTAAGTGTACGTGAGTGCTATGACTAGACTCTAATGCGATATTTAAATGGAACTAGGATGCTCCTATTCAAATATCAGCAAGTCTCCGAAAGCAACATGCAGCCCATACTACATGCGGCTCCATCTCAAGCCGTTTCTCCATATATAGGGATTGAACCCGCGTTATGAATTCTAATTGCACACAACCTGTTCCTGACAACTACACGTGACTCGCGAGGCTGCAGATGTGGTCATGTGCCACTGTTGCATTTCGCCCGTGGTGTCTATGTTCGCCACCGCGACCCGGCTAACCGGACCTCACTCAAATTAGACGAACCCAATGTATCGGGCGTCATTCCAAAAATCACACTATAGGGTTTCGCAAGCGCAGGGTAGCGCAAAGCCTACCCTGTGGCACCCTCTGGGGTATCGCAAGCACAGGACTGCACAATGCATCCTGTGGCACCCCTAGCCACGGTACCTCAGGAATTAACAGAGCGAGATACGCAACCCGTGTCCTCAACTTGTGAGACGGCACCGTACGTATCCCTTTGACGGGAAGGTACAACCCAGTACACCACCTATGATCTGCCTCAAGGGACGAGTTAGTGTAAGGGGCCCCCTACAACTGACCCCTCTCTCCCGGCAAAAGGGTTTAAGTAAACTGATCCTTACAAGTCACTATCCTAGTGATGTCCCTGACTCGAACAATCCTAGGGATGACGGTATTATAACACAACATGCTAGGCCTTAAATTAGGCTTCGCAAGACAACTCTACTAGGCCGCTCAACCTAGATTTACCAGAATCCTTCAGGACCCGGTTCGTGGCTCATCGATCCAAGACTTTGGCCGTTGCGAATATACACGCACGCCGCTACCCTAGACTTGGATTCTGTCTATACTCCGGTCCTCGATCAACCTATCCTGGTTAAGATTCGACGGTACACAAGGAGCGACTCCTCCACAGTTCCTTAGGGTAGAAACATATGTCTTGATGGTCGATAGCCCTTAGGGTGGTAACATCACCCTAGACAGCACAACTAACTGTGTACTAGCTAACAAGCTATACACGAGTAATAACCACATACGAGCTAACTAAGCTACGTATGAAACAATAACTACCTACGAGCCAGGCGGGCCTCGTAGGAGATAACCACGTACATACCAGCCAAATGAGCCGCGTATGAGACCAACAGCTACGCACGGGCCGGTCGGGCCGCGTACGAGACAATAACCTACATACGAGCCGACTAAGCTACGTATGAGACCCACAGCTACATACGGGCCAGTCGAGCCACGTACGAGCACGACCGTGTGCAAACAACCATACAGGTAATCAATCCTAGAAGCAACCAAACGTGCTTACTAACAAACTTAATCTTCTACTATTAGAAGCAACAAAGGGATCTACTAGTAGTCTATGATCGGTATTCTACTAAGGAAGAACCAAAGGCGACAACGGCCTTTATCAACTAGTTATCACTAGTGGTCTTCCCACTCTCACTACTTCGACCTATAATGCCTTAAGCACGGCACACAATTGCAAGCAGCTTCCTACGACAATCAATCATATAACACAACCACCATGATATTCCTATGTAAGAATGTGATTAATGCTTATGCTTACATTGAGCTCAAGCATGAAAATCACTAACGACCTTAAACATAAAATTCTCTATAGTCAATCGTAGATTACAAATTGAGCATGGAAGCCTACTACTTATCATAACCAACCACCACCACCCAACTAAGCAATACTCCAAGGTATAGTAGGTAGTCCTAACACTACTCCTACAACATTCTAAGCAAGTATTACTCTAGCATGGTATAGAACTTGTATACAATTTAAACTAGCATGATATGCAAAATACTTACAATTTAGCTAGCATGGTATATCGCTTTCCAACAATTAAACTAGCATGGTATATGATTTTATCATGGATCCTACAACACTCTAGGCACAATAAAATTTATCCAATCATGGTAGGAAACTCTTGGATTGAATCCTACACATTCTAAGCATAACTAAGTCACTAAACATAATAGGAAACTTTAGGAATGAATCCTACAAAATTCTAGCATAAGTGAGTTACTAAACATGATAGGGAAAGAATCCTACAACATTACCAAGCATGATAGGAAAAGAATCCTACAACATTCTAAACGTTAAGCATGGTAGGATATTTTTAGGAAAAGTCCTACAACATCCTAAACATAAAGCATGATGGGATAATTTTATTAAACATCCTACAACTAATTAAGCATAGAATCATGGTAGGATATTTTTAGCAAAGTCCTACACTAACTAAGCATGAACATGGCTTCTAATTATTTTTAGAAGCAAAGCTACAACTAACTAAGCATGGTAAACATGGTAGGATATTTTTTTAGCAAAAGTCCTACAACCTCCTAAACATAAAGCATGATGGGAAAACATCCTACAACTAATTAAGCATGAATATGGCTTCTAACATTTTTAGAAGTAAAGCTACGACTAACTAAGCATGGTAAACATGGTAGGATATTTTTCAAGCAATCCTACAACTAACTAAGCATGAATATGGCCTCCAATTATTTTTAGAAGCAAAGCTACAACTAACTAAGCATGGTAAACATGGTAGGATGTTTTTCAAAGCAATCCTACAACTAACTAAGCATGGATATGGCTTCTAATTATTTTTAGAAGCAAAGCTACAACTAACTAAGCATGAATATGGCCTCCAATTATTTTTAGAAGCAAAGCTACAACTAACTAAGCATGGTAAACATGGTAGGATATTTTTCAAAGCAATCCTACAGCTAACTAAGCATGGATATGGCTTCTAACATTTTTAGAAGTGGTCCTACAACATTAGTAGCATAAAAATGGCTTCTAACCATTTTTAGAAAAGATCCTACAACATGTGAAACATGAACATGGCTTCTAAATATTTTTAGAAGTAGTCCTACAACATTAGAAGCATAAATATGGCTTCTAATTATTTTTAGAAGCAAAGCTACAACATTAGAAGCATGAATATTGCTTCTAAATATTTTTAGAAGCAATCCTACAACACTTTACCACTACTACTACTTTATTCACAACAAAATCACAACATACAACTATCTATTACTACTACTTCATTCACAATAAAATCACAACATACAACTATCTATTACTACTACTACTTTCACAATAAAATCACAACATACAACTATCTATTACTACTACTACTTCATTTTATTACATACTACTACTTATTATTTAGCATACTACTACTTAGTTGCTTACTAACCTTATTTATTACTAGTGATAAAGAAAAGGTTATTTTATTTTACTTTACTAAAGAAAAGATCTTTTTAATTAATTACAACTAGTGATTTAAAATAAAAGAAAGATCTTTTTCGTTAAGTTACAACTAGTGGTTAAATAAAAAAGAAAGATCTTTTTATTAAGTTACAACTAGAGATTAAATAAAAAGAAGATCTTTTTATTAAGTTACAACTAGTGGTTAAATAAAAAGGAGATCTTTTTATTAAGTTACAACTAGTGGTTAGATAAAAAAGAAGATCTTTTTATTAGGTTACAACTAGTGATAAAATAAAAAGAAGATCTTTTTATTAAGCTACAACTAGTGGTTAAATAAAAAGAAGATCTTTTTATTAAGTTACAACTAGTGATTAAATAAAAAGAAAGATCTTTTTATTAAGTTATAACTAGTGATTAAATAAAAAGAAGATCTTTTTATTAAGTTACAACTAGTGGTTAAATAAAAAAAAGATCTTTTTATTAAGTTACAACTAGTGATTAAATAAAAAGAAAGATCTTTTTATTAAGTTATAACTAGTGATTAAATAAAAAGAAAGATCTTTTTATTAAGTTACAACTAGTGGTTAAATAAAAAGAAGATCTTTTTATTAAGTTACAACTAGTGGTTAGATAAAAAAGAAGATTTTTTTATTAGGTTACAACTAGTGATTAAATAAAAAGAAAGATCTTTTTATTAAGCTACAACTAGTGATTAAATAAAAAGAAGATCTTTTTAATTATTTCTACCACTAGTGTTTAGTAAAGAAAGGAAAGATCTTTTTGATTATTACATTAGTTCAATCAAGTCCTACAACCAACAATGGTTGTATTGTTCAACAATATGCAATATGTAAGTTTCTTTAGTCCAATAACACACAAACAAAAGATTACCATACTAAAGTTATGATCTTTAGTACTTACTACTACTACTTTTCCTTTTTCCTCTTTTACTTACTACAACATACCACACACTCAACCCAAAAACAAAATAAAACAAGAAGGTAGAAGAAGAAGAAGTCCAACAACAACCAACCAACCAACAAACAAACAAACAAAGAAAACAAGTAGTGAAGAAACCCCCACCTTCTCTAACTTGTTGGAAGAACTAGCTTTGCTACCTTCTCCTTCCCCTAAGCTTTTTTTTTGAATTCTTCTATTACCTACAAAACAAAACTCTCTAGTTAATATGTTCTCTCTTTCTTTTCCTTTCCTTCTTTCTTTCTTTCTTTTTTTTTCTAAAATGAGAGAAGGAGGTGAATGAGAGGTGATTTATAGAAGAGAATGGAGGAGGTAAGTGCACCTATTGGCACAAATTAACCCCAAAAGAAGGGGGCCGGCCATGCGCTAGGAGGGGGAGGGGCATGGTGTAGACTAGTGAGGTGGAGTGATAAGGTTTCTAGAAGAGTTTAGTTCTAATCTTGTGCATACAATCCTCCTTAAACCTTCTAATCAAACCCTAATTCTCTAATTAAGTTACCATGACAAGAAATAGTGTATTGTCCTAAAGTACATACCATATACTAGGTATAATATACTAAGTACCATACAATTATGTGTATGTGTACATGTATGTGTATACAAAGTCTTCTTGTAAAAATCCTCATAAAATTCCCAAAAATAATTTAATTTAGAAAATAATAGTAAGATAAATTTTATTATTACTTCGGGGAGTTGCGCTACCAATTTGATGCGCTTTGGATGCGCATCGACCGATAGACGTGCGTAGGCACTGTTTGTGGGCAAACCGGCGAAAAATCGCCAAAATAGTCCGACTTTGGAATTAAAATAAAATAATAATAAAATAATAATAAAATAATAATTTATATGAGTTAATATCCGTCCGGGATATTACATGTGTAGCAGAAGTGTTAAATTGAGAAACAAATTACATATAGTGAAAATGAACATGACATAATGATTGAACTTCCCATAATTTCTAGTTGATGAGTTGGGTATTAAATTATAGGGACTCGATATCTTGGAAGTTTCATCAACATACTGTTTTGTATGTGAACTGTTTTAATAACTTATATCAGATTTCTGTTTGCACTGTGTTTTTGCTGTTGACATCTCCTATACACTTGGGGATAACAATTTCAGGATCTTTAACATGCTAATGAATTATGTATGATTTATATACAGGCTAATGCAATGAAGAAAAACATGCAGAAGTAACCAAGGGAGGGTTGCAGCATAGGTCATGACATGGTTCCTTGTGATTAATTCTCAACTGAAGAGGTATGAGAAATTATGCAATCATAGTTGCTCCTATTTCTTATTGTTCACCACAATCATTACACTTCTTCAATACTTGATCTTCCAAAAATATCTCTAGTGCTAGCATTGTAGTAGTCTCAGAACTATTGTACTTCAAGTCGACGAACGAACTGCAATGTGCACCATACTTGATTATCTTCTTTAAAGGATGTTTGGTGAAGATTCATAGGTTGTTTTATAATGATGATGTTTCATTGCTTTGTATATTGTTTCTTTGGGTACTTGACAATGTATTCTGGCATAGTTATGGTATCTATATCAACTTTTTGTGTTGGTATTAGCATCCAAGTTCCTTAAGACATGAACTATAAACTTTGCTTCTCAATTGATTGTCACACTCATTGAATACCTACTTGTGTGATAGTACTATGTGTTGATCAACTTCTCGCGTTTGCATTGTTGATCAACTTCTTGTATCCTGGTCTATAGAGGAGAACCTTTCATGACATGATAGCCAACTTCCATATCTGATCTAAGGACTTCCAGGAGGTTTTGATCATTTGTTATACCATGATCTGTGGATTTAGTAGCAAAGTCGGAATGTGTCGATGAACTTCTTATATTCTGGCTTATGGAGATAAAAAGTTTAGCTATGAGCCTATGAAGCTCTAGTCAAAGGTGTGTTCTTGATAATATAATGTTATAAAAATGCTAAAATATGCAGCAGATATGCACTGGATATATAAAAATGCTGAATCGAATTATACCTTCATCCTGACCTGCCAATAATTGTTTCTCTTTGTTTAATTGTGCTAGTCTCTTGTTTCCTAACACTTATAAGTTTGTTGAATGTTATTGCAACTTTTTATGTGGAGTATCCTCATGATTTTTTAATCTGTTAGAATATTTAGTCTTTTAGTCATGTTGTTGGCTTCAGTGTTTCAATACTCAATAGGTTTATGCAATGTTGTATTATCTATTTTGCTCTGATTTTATTCTGAAATGCTTATTTTTTCTTCAAATTATTTTCCCAAAATTTGAAAGTGCTTAGGGGTATGTGATGTCCACACAGTATGTGAAATAAAGTCACTTTATTTTACAAAAGGCATTCTGTAACATTGATCATTTATAAGATAATGACCAAGCTATTTCATGTGTAGGTATTAGATGATGATGGGATTAGGTTATCTTTTTTTGCGATTAACAAAAATGTTAATATGAACTAACAATTAACATTTTTGCGATTCTATTTCATTGTCCTGTTGATCCGAGCTTCAGTGTACTTGTCTGTTCAAAAGGTGGGGGGGGGGGGGGGATTATTGCAAGAGCGCATGGAATTGGTTGCGGAGTTATGGCAAGCGAACATAAAGGTTAGTGTCTTTCTTGCATTCATGATTTAATGAATACATTCATTTGTGACTACTGAATGTAGTTTATTGTAGTAACTCATGCTAACAATTATATCATTTCTCAGGCTCAGTTAGTTTCTCTCTCAGAACCAAGCTTTACTGACCAGTATGAATATGCAACTGAACATGATATCAAATGCCTGATTATCATAACTGAAGCTGGTCTAGCTCAAGGTCTACTTAGGGTAAGATTATAAACTTTACATGTTGCCATTTATTCACAACTAAATGATATATATGTGGTGCATGCTAAAACTGGTTAGATTACCATTTACATTTAATCAGCTAGGACTGCGTGATGCTAAAACTGGTTAGGTTTTTCTATGATAGAGATAGGATCAAGCTGGAATGAATTGCAGAATCTGAACTTAAAATATGGTACATCCATATTTCTTGATGTCCGGTACTACCATGGTACTACCATTACCATACCAATATTTCGGTATTACCGAACTCGGTAGTACCAAAATTTTGGCACGGTAATGGTAGAGAAATTTGTGTACCAAGTATTTCGGTACGGTAGACGGTAGAGTAATTTTTGTACGGTACGGTACGGTATACCACCCCTACTCAAAACTAAATAAAGCGAATAAATTTCAAACCAAATTAAAGAGTTTTAAGCTCTAAAATGCAGTCTTAAACTCAAAAGAAGTTCTTATCAAACAAGTGATTGGCAAAAGAAAATCCTTGCATGCTGCTTCATGATTACTCCTCCATATTGAGCAAGTCATCATCTTCAAAATCGAGATCTAAGATTCCATCTCCATTATCTTTGCTAGCACCTATGGCTCAACATTGCAAATAAGAATTTCATGAGTCATTTCTCTTTAAATTCAAACAAATTGCATAAAAATATCTAGTTCAAACAAAAGAACTTAGTACAATTCAAATTAGCTAGCAAGATTTTAACACAAGCATCACAATCAAATATCTTTAACAAATAAAGTACATGAACTTTTATAGTTTCTACACAAGAACCATACTATGTTTCATATTGGAATGAAAAGACTGTTATTTCAATCATGGTTTAACACTGAATCATCACAATTGGAATGAAGCATGTATCCATAAAAGACATATCATCAAAATTGGACAATTTAATTATCGAAAACACATTGACAAGTTTTCATGTTTCGTATTGGAATAATATGATTATTCAAAGTAAATTTTCTAGATATACAATACCATCAAAATTGGAATGACATTATATATTTGTGAAATTTATGTGGAATCATCAAAATTATCTAAAACATGTTCACTGCCAAATTGATGCTTAAGTTTGAACTTCTCTATGGCTGTTTATGGGATCTAATTATCAAAATAACTAGGGTGTTAAGGCATTTATTACTCAATAGCTCTTAACCCCATTTCCCCCACAATTTTGATAACCAAACATCTTTGTAATCCCTTCATAAGGGTATCAGCCATATTCTGTTTTGATCTCACATCAGCGAGGGTAATAACCCCTTACTTAATGAGATAGTTCAACTTTGCTTGTCTAAGACCGACAGTTCATCTCTTACCATTGTAAAAAGTATTAGTTGCTACAGTTTTTGTAGCTTGGTTGTCGCAAAACAAGCTAAGAGTGGTTACTTTAAACCTTTTCACTAGAATATCTAGCAACAGGTTTCTCATCCATTCCGCTTATTCACCAGCACAAGATAGCGCAAAGAGTTTAGACTCCATAGATGAGAATGCAATGCCCGGTTGCCTCTTAGATTTCTATGACACAACTGCTCCTCCTAGTGTAAGTATTTCTTGATCCGAAGCCCGGTGCCATGGGGGATCCCCACAGCTTGGGTTGATTCAGTGCCGAAGAAGGTCAAGCAAAGCCCTACCCTCAGTATAGAGGAGGAGGAGATGGTTCGGACGCTACTCGATCGTCCGAAGTATGATTGGAAGGACCTGACCAAGGAGGCGCTATTTCAGGGGGGTCTTAGCTCGATTAACCCCAGTACGGCTTTATTCCGTTTGTTTTCTTTTATATCATGTTGAAAAAGTGTTTCCTTTTTTTTCTAACTTTTTTTTCCGGCAGAGTCAATGGACTTCGAAGACTTGGTGTCGCAGTGGGGGTCCCTGAGCAGCAAAGCCTCGAAGAACAGGAAGCGAGTCACATCGAAGACTGCCCCGGAAGGGGTGCAGGTGCACCACGCCGTAGCAGAGCAGCTGCCGAGGCGGCCCCCTTGGCTCCGAAGCCTCCGACCGCTGCGTTGGGTTCGGCTTCGTCGACCGCAGGGGACTTTCCACGGTCGGCAGCCTTGGGGCTCGAAGCTCCGCCGTTGACTGCCGAAGCCGAGGTTTTCTTGACGGAAGAGCATAAGAAGATCTTCGTCCCGGACTGGCAGGTCCGCAAGCTTGACGGGTTCCTCGGTGACTCGTCGGCGTGCGTGCAGGCAATTCGTCACCTGGCGACGCCGAAGGACGAGGCGGCGATGGAAGCAGGTAGCGTGGGCAACGACGTGCAAGAGGTCACGCGCTCAGCGATGTCGGTAAGCTTCGAAGTCCGAACTCTCTTTTGCCAAACACTTAGGATTTTTTTCTAACTCTTTTACTTCGGCAGATTACTTGCCACTTCGGCCACTTGATAAAGAAGATAGCCGAGCAGGAGAAAGAGTTGTTGTCCGAGGCGGAGAAGGCTCGAGGCAAGAAGGCTCGAGCGAAGGCGAAGGCTGAGTCGAAGAACTCGAGGTTGACGCACCTCGAAGCTGTGGCTGCCAAGGTGGAGGCGGACAACACTCGGCTTCTCAAGGCAGCTGAGGAGTCTTCCAAGGATAAGGAGGACATCTTAGTTGCGGCGAAGTTGGAGGCGGCGAAGGAGGCCGAGGTGCAGGTCTCGAAGAAAGTGAAGGAGGCCGAGGAGCAGGCCTTGGAGAAGGCAAAGGGATATCTGATCCTGAACATGGCGAAGGCGTACGCTCGAGCCATTGACAAGGTGAAGGCAAAGTTCCATGAAGTTGATTGCGCCGGGATGCGTCTCTTTCCGGATTCTGTCCCTAGCTTCGACGACATCTCGGAAGGTGAAGAAGAAGGCAAAGAAGAAGAGGATACCGAGGTGGCTGAAGCTGGCGAGGTTGAGGCCGAGGAAGAGGCTCCGTCGAAGGCTGTGCCTCTGGCCATCGTGGCCCCCGGGGAGGGTCCTTCAACCGAGGTCGACCCTTGATCCGCCTTGCACCTTATTTCCTCTTTTCGTCTTTTGTTTATGTAGTGCCGAAGTGCGGACTGGCCACCGCTTATAATTTTTGAAATTTTTAATGAAAAACTTTTTGGTTGAAAATGAAACAAGTGTTGGAGCTCGGCATTGAGTGAAAAACTTTTTGGCTGAAAATGAAACAAGTGTTGGAACTCAGCACTGCTTTTGAACTCACTCTCGAACAAACGTTAAAACACTTTTTGAACAAGTGCCAGAGCTCGGCAATGCTTTCGAACTTGCTCTTGAACAAGTGTTAAAACACTTTCTGAACAAGTGTTAGAGCTCGGTGTTGCTCTACAAATTCGTGGTGGTTGTGTATGAACTCAGTAGTTTTACTTGTTCTTTTCAGATCGTCGAAGTGATATCTCTTTCCGAAATGCCACGAAGTGCTGTGGTGTCTCGCCTTTGGTCCGGCCTAGACATTGTTATGTCTCGCCTTCAGTCGGACCTAGGCGTTGCTAGGTTGGCTCTTTCTCGAAGTCGAGAGGGGCTCCGCAAGAGCGAGGCAGAACTAAGTCATCATAAGCTGACACTGGCGCGCCGCACCTCCGAACTGAAGTGAATGAAGGAGCGAGCTCGCAGAATGGAGGAGGGGAGTCCCTCAAAGTCTAGAAAGCAAGGCAAGAAGCTGGAATCCCTTCGAGAGTCTTTGTTCAAGGCTAGAGCTGAAAGAGACGGTCTAAAGAACGTGGTGCTCGAAAAGAGTGGAGACTGCGCAGCTTCGGCGGGCCATGTCCGAAGCTTCTCGCGTAGGCAATACAAGTCGAACGCCTCGGCTACAGGTTAAGGTAACAGATGACTAGCTGAAGGAGCAAATCGTTGAGTTAGAGGCGGAAGTTCACCGGCTACGACGTCTTTCAGAGGGGAGCAATGTTAGGACCACTTCTTGTGCTCGAGGTGAGTACTCGCAGGGGCGGTCATTTCACGAGTTGGCGTTACATTTGCCTCCCACCTTGGGACGCCCCGGAGATGCACAAAGTGGAGTGGCTGGCTCATCAAGCGGGACCTCAGCCGGCCCAACTCTTAGGGATACAATTAGGCTCGTCGGCCTAGAGACCCCCACAGAGGTGGGGTTGCAGCGGCAAGGTGCTCATCGTTCTCGCTTGTCGCTCAAGAGGAGTATCTCCCTCCCTAGGAAGCGTTAAGACGTCTTCCTTATGATTTTGATGTCTTTTTTGTACAGGTTTTGTATCTCAATGTAAAGATGAGTAGTTGGCCTCGTAGTTAGACTTGTAATCTCAAACTTCAATGGAATAATACTTATTTTGTGAACTTGTGCGTTTTGCTAGCATTTGTAGTTGTCAACAACTGTAGGAGCAATTTCGAATGGTGATCCGCTCTTTACTCGCTTAGAAGCAAGTAGTCGAAGCAGTGTCGAACCAAGTGTTGGACTCCAAGCTTGTAGTTTAGGAAATATCAACAGCTGCAGGAGCAATTTTGAATGGTGATCCGCTCTTTACTCGCTTAGGAGTAAGTAGTCGAAGCGGAGTCGAACTAAGTGTTTGACTCCAAGCTTTTCATTTTAAGAGAGTGTTAACGGTTGTGGGAGCGATTCCGAATGGTGAACCACTTCTTACTCACCTATGAGCGAGTAGTGAAAGCGGAATCGAGCCAAGTGTTGGACTCCGAACTCGTCGTTTAAAGAGAGTCAGAGCAATTCCGAATGGCGAACCACTTCTTACTCATTATTGAGCGAGTAGTTGAAGCGGAATCGAGCCAAGTGTTGGACTCCGAACTCGTCGTTTTAAGTTAGTGTCAATGGTTGTGGGAGAAATTCTGAATGGCGAACCACTTCTTACTCGCTTATGAGCGAGTAGTTGAAGCGGAATTGAGCCAAGTGTTGGACTCCGAACTCGTCGTTTAAAGGGAGAATTTTTTTTCCAAGTAGAGTTAGACTACCCAAAAAATAGACAATTTGCTAAGTAGAGTTAGGTTACTCAAGAGATAGAAAAGTTGCGGGGAAAGATTTCCTTTTATTGCAAATAATTGGGTGGCCGCTTCTAAGTTGCGAGCTTTTACATTTGGATAAAGAGGAAATACAAGTAAGGATTAAGAGACGTCTCTTCTGGAGCGATCCCGGGGAAGTTGCTTGGAGCGGTGTTTAGACACCCTCTTGGTACTTCATCAAGTGCTCTGTGTTCCATGTCCTTGGTATCTTCCTGTCTCCCAGGTCTTCGAGTTGATATGCACCCGGGCGTACAACTCTGGAGACCTTATATGGTCCTTCCTAGTTGGGTGCCAGGTTGCCTCTTTTGCTTGGATTGGAAATTGACAACTTTCTCAGCACTAAGTCCCCCTCCTTTAGGTTGGTGGGTCGTACCCCCTTATTGTAAGCTTGAGTAATCCTGCAACGGTAGATCTCTTGGCGGATTGCGGCTCTCTCACGGATCTCGTCTATGAGGTCAAGGCAGTTGCGAAGCTGGTTCGCGTTCTGCGCCTCATTGTAAGCTATGAGTCGAGGTGAAGGCAGGCCCACCTCCAAAGGGACGAGAGCTTCAGATTCGTAGGTGAGGTTGAAAGGGGACTCCCCCGTTGGAGCTCTTTTTGTGGTGCGATAGTTCCAAAGCACATTGGGGAGTTGTTCGACTCATAGCTCTTTAGTGGATTTATCCAGTCTCTTCTTCAAGCCCGAGAGTATTTGACGGTTCGCATTCTCTGCCTGATCATTGGACTGGGGGTGCGCTATAGAAGAGAACCGCTGCTGAATCCCGAGGTCGGTGCAAAAGTCGCGAAAGGCCGCCCCCGTGAATTGGGTCCCGTTGTCGGTTATAAGGATACGAGGCACCCCAAACTGACAGATGATGTTTTTCCAAAAGAACTTCTGCACCTTGTGCTCGGTTATTGTTGATAGAGGTTCAACCTCTATCCATTTTGAGAAGTAGTCTATTGCTACCACGAGGAACTTCAGCTGGCCTGGTGCCGGAGGGAAGGGTCTGAGCAAATCCATCCCCCACACTGCGAGGGGGATTGGACTTGCCGAGGAAGCAAGTTGTGCTTGGGGTAGGCGACGGATTGGGGCGAACTTCTAGCAGGAGTCGCATTGGCAGACATATTCCTCGGAGTCACTTAGTAGTGTGGGCCATAAGTAGCCGTAGTTCAAGAGCTTTCGGGCTAGGGATCTTGCTCCCAAGTGCACGCCACATAGGCCATCATGGGCCTCCTTCAAGGCATAAAGCGCTTCCTCCGGAGAGAGGCATCTTGGATAGGGCCGACCATCAATCTAGGTGTAGGAGCATTTGTACATGATCTCGTCCAGGAGTGTGTACCGCTCTGCTCGTGTCCTGATCCTTCTTGCTTCTTTCGAATCTTCAGGAAGGACTCCATCCTGGAGGTACTCGAGGAGGGGCTTCATCCAATTTTCCCCAAGTGACAGGGGGTAGGCTTCCATTGGCTCCGAGCCGGCTTCATTAATGCTTGGTTTGAGAAGGATCTCTATGAAGACGGTCCGTTCTAGACCTTGGAGAGACGATGAGGCGAGCTTAGATAGGGCATCCGCTTGAGCATTTTTCTCTCAGGGAACCCGCTGGAGTTGAACATCTTTGAAGAGAGCTAGAAGCTCCCTCACCTTTGCCAAGTACCTAGCCATGCGGTCGTCTCTCACCTCGTACTCCCCGGACACTTGGTTGACCACTAGCTAGAAGATGCTGAAGACCCTTACTTGCTCGGCACCTGCCTTGCGAGCCAAGCAGAGCCCCGCTATGAGGCCTTCATATTATGCCTCATTGTTTGATGCTTGGAAGTTAAGGCAGAGGGAGTACTGGAAGATGAAAGCGTCAGAGCCAGTTAGGATGACACCAGCCCCGCTTCCATCGGCACAGGAGGACCCATCGACATAGATGGTCCAGACGAAGGGGTCGGCATGCGACTCGTATGAGTCGGGGATGGTGTTCTCCACGATGAACTCGGCTAGAGCTTGGGCCTTTATTGCCGTTTTGGGCTGGTAGCTGATGTCGTGCTGACTCAGCTCGATTGACCACTTCATGAGCCGCTCGGAAGTCTCAGGCTTGTAGAGAACTTGTTTTAGCGGTTGGTCGGTAAGGATGACCACCGAATGGGATTGGAAGTAGGGGCAGAACTTTCGGGCCGCCATGACCAGGACGAGAGCCATCTTCTCCAGCTTCGGATAACGGAGTTTGGCATCGTAGAGTGCCTTACTCACGTAATAGATGGGCTTCTACATCTTTTCCTTTTCCCTCACAAGGACCGCGCTGAGCGTCTGGTCCGAAGCTGCGAGGTAGAGGTAGAGGACCTCCCCAGGTGCTGACTTACTCAGGAGCGGGGGGTTGGCCAAATACTCTTTGAGCTTGTCAAAGGACTCCTGTTGCTGCGGCCCCCACTCGAAGCCTTTAGCCCTGCTGAGGGCTTTGAAGAAGGGGAGGCACTTTTCCTCGGACTTGGAGAGGAATCGCTCGATCGCGGGGAGGTGCCCTGTGAGCCTCTGTACTTCTTTGACGGTGGAGGGGGAGAGCCATTTTGAGAATGGTCTGGATCTTTTTGGGGCTGGCCTTTATGCCCCTCTCGCTGACTATAAACCCCAGAAATTTGCCTGATGAGACACCGAACGCACACTTGTTCGGATTTAGCCTCATATTGTGCATCCTAAGCACCTCGAGGGCTTCTTGAAGGTCGAGTGTGTGCTCCTGCCCTCGGGTGCTCTTGACCAACATGTCGTCGACGTAGACCTCCATGTTTCGACCAATCTGGTATCGGAAGACCTTGTTCACCAGGCACTGATAGGTAGCTCCCGCATTTTTCAAGCCGAAGGGCATAACATGGTAGTAATAGAGGCCTTGGTCCGTTACGAACGAGATCTTCGGGATGTCGGGAGGGAACATCTTGATTTGGTTGTACCCTGAGAAGGCATCCATAAAACTGAGGAGCTCGTGCCCGGAAGTCGCATCGATCAGGGCATCGATGCTGGGAAGAGGAAAAGGGTCCTTCGAGCACACCTTGTTGAGATCGGTGAAGTCAATGCATATTCTCCAACTCCCATTGGCCTTCTTGACCATTACCACGTTGGAGAGCCACTCAGGGTAGTTTACCTCTTGAATAAAGCGGGTGTTGAGGAGTTTCTCAACCTCCGCCTTGATCGCCTGTTGCCTTTCGGGGGCAAACTTTCGCCTCTTCTGTTGGATAGGCTTGATCCCAGGGGTGACACTCAGACAGTGCATTGGGAACTCCTCTGAGATCCCGGGCTTGTCTGCTGCAGTCCAGGTGAAGAGGTCGCGATTCTCCCGTATGCACCGGGAGATGTCTTGCTTAATGGAGGGGAAAAAAGCCTTACTGATGCGGAACGTCTTAGTGGTGCCTTCTTCGGAGAAGGCCACTTCCTCCAACTCATCCACAAGCTCGGAAATAGTCTTACCGCCTTCCTGAGGCAGTTCGAGCACTTCCATGGAGAGAATAGGACCCCCCATCGAGGTCATATAGTACTTCTGAGTCGCTTCTTGGCTTCCCCTAACTTCTCCCACTCCTGAGGGCATGGGGAACTTCATCTTCATGTGGTAGGCTGAAGGGATGGCCTGAAGCACGGCCAAACCTGGTCTACCCAGAATAACATTATAGGCGACCTTGACGTCGACCACCATGAAGTCCATTGGCTCCGTACGAGTTGCCGGAGCCTTTCCAACCGTTACGTCGAGGGTTATAATTTCTTCGACCGTAATCGGGACCCCAGTGAACCCGTGGAGCATGTAGCCTGTGGGTTTGAGCCGGTCCCTCGATAGCGGGAGGCCTTTGAAGGCCTCCAAGAAAAGGATGTTGACGGAGCTGCCGTTGTCTACCAAGACCCGACGAACTTTGAAGTTCGCCATTCAGAGATTGATGACGAGGGCATCGCAGTGGGGCGTGTGGATGCCCTCCAGGTCCCTATCAGAGAACGTTACTGGGACTCCGAGGCCCTTTGGTGGAGGATGGCTTTGTACGGAGTTCGGCTTAATACTTCATAGATGGCACTACCCCATTTCATTAACCAGATGTGGCCTTCCACGAAATAGAGAAATAGACCCACCTTTCATCGACATATGATTAGGCGTAGAGACGACAAGGCTGACCAATTAGTCAAACTGTGTTTATATCTATTCACTCTTTCAAAGTTCATTCGTGTTCGAAAGAGATATGATTTTCCATCGATTAGGAAAGTCTCTATCTATATAGGAAGGAGATGTGCTCAACCTGAGAAAGCTACGATTATGCTTGAACGGTCCTGTCCTATTGTCTTTCTTAGTTCCATGGGGCTTGAAAGCCCTACCAGTGTTCCAAATAAATGCGTTTTCGGTCTATCTGTCGGAATGCTCCTCGACTTTATTGTCAGCAAACGAGAGCGTTAAGCGTGGATCCGTCCAAGGTGCGTGCTATAATCGAGATGCCTCCGACAAAGAATCTCAAAGAGCAGCGAGGTCTCATTGGCAGACTTCAATCAATTCATTCGCTGGTTCATCTCTCAGCATTCTGATCGATGCGAACCTGACCTGATTAGTAATATCAGACAGGGCAAAGAATGGATTCCATTATCTTAATAAGATAAGTAAGAAAGCAGCAAATCCGAAGAATATCTATCATCGCCTACTTTTTCCTACCCGGATTCGACTTACCCACTGATCCTAGAGGCTCTGGGGCAGGTCACGAACGATATTCGATTGATTTGAACCGCTGTTTGACCAGCAAAAAAAGATGCCGAAGACACTACTATATGGAGATAGAGTCGATAGGGAATCTCTGCTATGTTAGCCTAGGAGTTCTTAGCCACAAGGTTCCAAGTGGCAAGACTAAGAAACAACGGCAGAGGAAGATAGTTACCCACAGTCATGTCAATCACATATATAAGATGAAGGCAGACCAGTTTCCCCGCAATCGATGACTTCTATTACTCAACATTTCAATAGTTCGTTTATCACTCCATAGAATCCTAATGTGTTGGGGGTTCCACAGATCAACCTCCCTTACGAAGGCTTTTCGGGAGGAGTTGGAATCTCCCCCCATTGGACCTCCATGTATCAGGTGCAAGATGCCCTCCACTTCGTCCTCTAGAGTCTCTGTACGCTGCTCAGTTCGCTTGTTAGCCTCCCTAGGCGGCAGGGGCGGATCGGCTCGGTCCCTCCTTACGAACCGGGTGAGCTGCCCTCTCTGGATGAGAGCCTCAATCTCGTTTTTGAGGGCGCGACATTCGTCTATGTCGTGCCCGTGGTCCCGATGGAAATGGCACCACTTACTCTGGTCCTTCTTCTTTCCCGGAGTATTCATCTTTGGAGGAGGCGATAGAAGGCCATCGTTCCCGATCTCCATGAGGATGGTTGATACACTCGTGTTAGGCGGAGTGAATTTCTCGAACCGAGGGGGAGGACGCCGCTGACCCCCATTGTCTTTTTGGAGCTTCTTAGCTCCTTCTTCTTCTGCACCGTTCCGCTTATTCGCGGAAGACGAGGCCTCAAAGGTGGGACGGCGGACAGCTTCTTCCACTCGGATGTACTTCTCGCACCGAAGTAGGAGCTCCGAGAAGTCCCGAGGGGGCTTCTTGGTGAGGGACGCCCTGAGGTCAGCATTGAGGACATTGGACTGGAAGACGATGGTGGCGACCGAGGGTTCCAAGGAAGCAATGGACCTGGTTTCAATAGTGAAGCGCTTGACATAGTCTTTCAGTCGTTCGCCCTTCTTTTGACTGAAGAACAGTAGGGTGTCGCTTGTCTTCTCGGCGTGGCGACTGCTCACGAAATGCGTGAGGAAAAGACTCTCGAACTGGTCGAAGGAGAAGATAGATGTTGGTGCAAGCCGATAGTACCATTCTCGAGCCGCCCCCTTAAGTGTGGCCGGGAAGGTCTTGCAAAGGAGGGAATCAAATGCATGGTGGATCATCATGAGAGTTTTGAAACTCTCAATGTGATCTGTGGGGTCCGACTCCCCGGTGTAGGTCTCGAAATGTGGAGGTTTGAAGTTGTCGGGAACTGGAACCTCCATGATGGCACGGGCGAATGGGGGCTTGCTTGGACGAAGGTCCCTTGCTCGATGCTCTTTGTCTCGGTCGAGCTGGCCGTGGCGCTTCTCCATCTCGTGGAGACAGCGGTAGACCGAGTCCTCCCCTCGGTCTTGTCTGGCTGAGCCCCGAGACTCGTCCTTATGCCGAGGAGGGTTGGGGCTGCGCCAGTGATGGCTCATAGTAGGCGGTGGACTGACTGAGCGATGGGGGTGACTCGGAGTAAGACGCGGACTTCGGGAGCGGCGGTGCTGATTGGGAGAAAGGCGGTGATGGCTCGCAGCCGGCCTAGGACTTTAGGAGCGGCGGCAGCGTTCGGAAGAAGGGCAGCGATGGCTCGCAACAGGCCTAGGGCTTCGGGAGCGGTGAGGATGGTGAGGAGCCGTTCGAGGACTGGGAGCCCTACGTCCATTGTTGGGGGCAGCATTGAGAGCCCGGAGGACTGCTTCCTAGAATTGTTGGAATTTCGTCCTTGTGATGGGGGCCTCATGCTCATGATGGGCCCGAGGTGCAGGGTGGCTTGTCGGGCAGCGACTCCGTCTTGGGCGACGTTGGGGCGACTCTCTTCGCCTGCGGGGAGAGTTGGACCCTCCTTGGTTGGATTGGCGCGGCAGATGATCCTTGGTATGCTCACGGCGAGGGTTTGCCTCTTGGGCCCACCTCTCATCCAGATGGGCACGAAGATCGGGTCCGTGCTTGGTCTGCCGATTGTTGATCACGTTTCGCAGATCCTTTGGAGTGGGGGGAGTATAGGAAGCCATGAAATCAGTGTCGGCTTTGTGGATGGAGACTCGAACCTGATGGACGGGCTGCTTGTGGCGGCTTCGTCGAGAGTGTTCCCCCACTGTGGCTTGGGGTCCCAATGGCTGCTGGATGGACTGCGGAGCCAGAGGATCGAGCTGCAGGGTTGGTTGGTTGGGATGAGGGAGATCCCCCTGTGAAGGAGGAGGGGGAGGATGATAAGAGGTTGTTCTTCGATTGGAGTTTGCGGGTCTCTTCTTGGGAGGCATGGTTGGGAGTAACGTGGGTTGAAGGAGGAAGACGAGATTGCTTGTCGAGTGTTTCCCACAGACGGCGCCAATCTGTTGCCGTTGGATTCTGGTGTGGAGGTAATAGATGAGATTTGTAGGTTCGTGAGGAACTCGAACAGGCGGGACCCTTCTTCTTCCTTGTTGACTAGTTGACTCCTTGGTGCTCCCTTGAACCTGCACAAATGTTCGAGACACCGGGATGGAAATCTGTTGCCGTTGTATTCTGGTGTGGGGGCAATAGATGAGATTTGTAGGTTCGTGAGGAACTCGAACAGGCAGGACCCTTCTTCTTCCTTGTTGACTAGTTGACTCCTTGGTGCTCCCTTGAACCTGTACAAACGTTCGAGACACCGAGATGGATCCCGATGACGAACCCTTCGACGCTCAAGTCAATACACAGAAAAAGTGAAGAGAAGGAGCTTTAGTGTACAAAGGGTGATCACCTTTAACAGTAGGAGGTAGGGGGATTTTATAGTCGCCAAGGGGATCTCTTTCAGGATAAGAGTGAATCCCTACTTCCTAGTGTGGTAGGATAAGGGTGGTTATAACCACCTCCTCAAGATTAGGGGGAGCCAAGATTTCTTCCAATCCTGTTGAACTGGCCCCTAGCGGGTTGGGACCCGTTCTCAACTGGTCAGATCCGTTCATGGGTTAGCGGGTCCAAGAGGAGGGACCCGGTTTCCAATTCGGACCCGTCTATAAGCAAAATTACCGTCTTGCCCCTGCGACTTTAAAATTCGAGTCCACTTTGAATGGTTCCGGTTTAACCCCATTTTTAGCCATATCAATAACAATTAACAACAAGGATCACACAAGTGAAAGTAGCTAATACCATAAGCACAAACACAACACCCACCACGGCCACAAGCTCCTATACAAAGCCATCAGACCATTCAAAATCTGTATGAATTTGCCACTGCTTTTTCTTCAATAAAAACATGTGACATTCTGTAAGTTTGCATCAACAATAAACATCGTCTGTTTTTTGTGTCAATGAGTAGGTTGGTTTGAGAGTCCTCAATAAGTCAATGTCCTTCACTGCTTCGACAACCGATAATGGACCACCCTCGGGACTATAAACAAAACAAAATAGTAACAAAACTAATGAGATTACTCTGCATAGTTCACATGCCTAATTTTGAATTATACTGTAGAAGCTACACAAGAATTCGTTTTTTTTAACTCTCACTTTTCAAAAAAGATCTCCATTTTTCATTTTGTTTGTATTCATCTTTTGAGAAGTTATTAAATGAAAAGGTTGTGGGCAACTTAAATATGGAGGACTCGAGGGAAAGTCGAGAGTATATGTTTTTCCGTAAAATTAGGACATCGGAGGTTCGAAATGCTCTAGAAAGGATGAAAATGTGAAAAGCTTTAGGACCAGATGATATACCCATCGAAGTTTGGAAGTGTCTTGGGGATGTAAGAGTGGGTTGACTAACAAAATTATTTAATAAAATTTGAGGACTAAGAAGATGCCCGATGAATGGAGAAAGAGTATTTTAGTACATATATATAAAAATTAAGGAGATATACAAAGTTGCTCAAACTACCGATGAAAATTTGTGAGGGAGTGATCGAGCATAGACTGAGACAAGAAATTACAGTGTCTGAAAATCAGTTTGAATTTATGTCTGAGAGGTCAACAATGGAAACAAATTATGTACTGAGGATACTTATGGAAAAATATAGAGAGAATAAAAAAGATCTACATATAATTTTTATAGATCTAAAAAAAGTATATGATAAAGTCCACAGAGACATAGTATGGGGGGTGTTAAATAATAAAAGATTAACTATTCGGTATATTGAGGTAATTAAGGACATGCATAAAGAGGCAACGACCACAATTAGAACAACCACATGATAGACTAGCGATTTTCCTATTACACTAGGTTTACACCAAGGTTCGGCTTTAACCCCTACCTCTTTACTTTGGTTATGAATGAACTGACGAGAGGAATACAAGATGAGGTGCCATGGTGTATGCTTTTTGCCGATGACATCGTCTTAGTGGACGAGACTAGAACATGAGTCAATGCTAAATTATAATTGTGGAAAGAAACTTTGGAAGCTAGAGGTTTTAGGATAAGCAGAACTAAAACATAGTATATGGAGTGTAATTTCAGTGATATTCAGAACACAAATGAGGAAGTAATGAAGCTTGATGGCCAAGAGCTACCTAAGAGAGACCGTTTCTGATATTTATGCTCGATTATACAAAAAGATGGGAAGATTTGTGAAGATGTTATACATAGTATCCAAGAAGGGGGATTAAGTGGATAAGTGCGAGTGGTGTTTTTTGTGACAAACATATACCTTTGAAGTTGAAGAAATTTTTTTATAGTACGACTGTTAGACCAGCAATGATGTATGAAGCAGAGTGTTGGATAACAAAAAAACAAACATGTCCAAAAAATGAGTGCAGCGGAGATGATGATGTGTAGTAAAACAAAGAATGATAGAATTAGAAACGAGCATATATGAGACATGCTAAAGGTAGCACCAATCCAAGATAAGTTAAGAGAGAATCGCCTTAGGGGATTTGGATATGTCCCACGTAGACCTAGTAGTGCCCCCGTTTGAAAGAGTGATTTGGTAAGTATTGATGGTAGAGTTAGGGGTAGAGGACGACCTAAACTAATTTGGGTGGAAACAGCAAAAAAAGATATGATAACTTATGACCTTACAGAAGATATTACACTAAACCAAGCAGAATGGAAAATTAGAATTCATGCAGCCAATCCCAACTAGTTGGGAAAAAAGTTTTGTTGTTGTATTCATCTTTGAGGCCCACTTGGCCAATGTCAAGCCCAAAATCATGCTTTTCCACTTTGGTCCAAAGTCCCATCACGTGATCAAGAAAAACAAAACCGAAAACCCACTCCGAACCGAATCACAAAATACTCTTCAAAATCCACGCCCATCCCACTCCATAAATGCTCCTCCGACCCAGCTTCTTCCGCTTCAGTTCCTTCCCCCTCATCTTCAAATCCATTCCATCTTCTCAAAACCCTAACAAGCTCTTCTCCTCCACACGCTCATTCTCATCCTCCTCCGTTTCGTCGGCCATGGCGGCGCCGTCTCCTCCGGTGGCGAAGAAGGTGAAGCACGAGATGGAGCTGTTCGGCGACGTCAGGAACGACGACTACTACTGGCTCCGCGACGATTCAAGAACCAGCGCTGACGTCATCTCGCATCTCAAGGCCGAGAATGAGTACACCGATCTCATGATGGCCGGTGAGTTTTCTTTCAAAAGTTAGTAGTGGATCTTGATTTTCGATCGACGGTCGGATTTAGGCGTTCGGCCTTGAAGTTGAATTTGTGGATGCGATTTGAATCGCGATGGTCGTAATTGTTTTGATTAATTTGAAGAGGGAGTGAGTGAGTTCTTGATTAGTTTTCAGGAATTCGAGAGGAGATGAGATTAGCTACATTGGTCTCGTTAGTGAAAATTTTGATCGTAGGGTATTAGTCATTATTCCGATGATTTCTTTTGTTGCAAATTAGGGGCTATGTTTGAGGAATTAAATTTGAAGCATTGAAACGCAAGCAATCCGCCCCTCGTAACGCCCGAAGGCCTAACGCTTAAATGTGCTTAGATGATTAATGTGGCAGGATATTTACATTTATGATCGTAGGGTATTAGTCATTATTCGTAGGTTTGCAATACGAGTTCTACTTGTATTGTTTTACTTGTTTGTATTGTCTTGAATTGTGATTATATTGACAAATTTGATATATCATGTACTCACTGTATAATTTATATTGCTTTTTACATTATGTCTACATGTTGGTTTTCACGATGGTATAATATTGCTCGAGTTATACATATACTATACATCACATTTACGGGATATGATTTTATTCGATATGACACTTTGATATTTATTCAAGATATTCGAAATTTCCCCTTCATCCAACACCTAACATGAAAATTCTTAAGCCGACATGAGTATCGCTCCATTAACTATTGGCATAACCATCTTAATTTGGTTCTCCCTTATTTTGTCATCAATAGATGTTACTTCTAGTTCTAACTACTAAAAGATGTACTCGTGTCTTATCTTATACTTGTATGTTATGACACTCATTCATATCAACATTATCATTTCAGCTACACTAATTATACTGAAATATTGCATATTAATTGCTCAAGCTGGTCCACAAAGCATGGTTGCTCATAGAACTTCTTGTCTTAAAAAAATTTCGTTCTCAATTTCAAGGATATTTTTTCTCATTATTTATTTTGCCTAATCTGCAATAGTTTTGGAGTTCAAGCTCCTTAACTGTTGATACTCATGCTTAATGTTATGTTCAGATTGCCTTATTTTGATCAAGAAATGCAAAGGTGAAAATGATCTTCTCCATCATGAACTGTAATATTGTAATATAAAGTTCTCACATTACTGTTGTCAATCTCAGGCGTGAAAAAGGTTGAAGACGAGATAAATGCGGAGATTAGAGGAAGAATTAAGGAAGATGACATTTCTGCTCCTGTTAGGAAAGGGCAGTATTACTACTATACAAGAACTTTGAAGGGTAAGGAGTATGTTCAGCATTGCAGGAGGCTTATCACCAGTGAAGGTACTGTCTCTGTTTATGATGTTATGCCCATGGGACCTGAAGCACCTCGAGAGCATATTATCTTAGATGAGAATATTAAGGCACAAGATTATGAGTACTATAGCATTGGGACTTTTAAGGTACCCTCATTTCCGCCACTCATCATTACATATTTAGTTTTGTTCTTCCTTTCGATTGCTTACTGTTTTGTGATCATGTGTTTCAGGTCAGTCCAAATAATAAGCTAGTAGCATATGCAGAGGACACTAAAGGAAATGAGATTTATACCATTTATGTTATTGATGCTGAAAATGGGACACCTGTTGGGAAGCCGATTATGGGTTCTTTAACATCAAATCTTGAGTGGGCTGGTGATGATACACTAGTGTATATTACAATGGATGCAATTCTTCGGCCTGATAAGGTACATATCTACTCCTCTGATATTGACATTTTATTAGTGAACATTATTTCCAATGCTTTGCATGATTACAAAGTACAGACACTTATCATATCATTTTTTTTCCAGTTATGGACAAAACAGTTTTATATCTAAGTGAACAAATTTGATATTTTAACTAATCAGTTTTCTTTTATCTATCTTGCTTCCTGTCCTTGTGCAACAAGATAAGTTTTTAGCAGTTTTTTCTACTAATTGAATATTTATTAAATTGAAAATTTACCATCCTATTTGTTAGCATCTCACTGGTTGCTTGTTGATGTACTAATCCATGGAAGCTTTCTGGCTGGTTTATATTTAAGTTGTCTTCCCTTTTTTCTCACTCTTTTCTAAAGAGTTCTTCATTTTCGTATTTTGAGTTCTCGATTATTATTCTTCCTCCTCCATGATTTCAGTTCTTATTATCTCGATTTATTCATCACCAAAGTCGGCTTCTTCTTCGAAGTTTCATTCAAGAGAATAGATTGTTCTATTTCAATTTTTCTATATATTTATGTTGTCGAAGCTGTTATTCATGATGATGATGATGATGACAATGAATCTACTTTTGATGATGTTATTGTTTAGTATTGAGTTTAACATTACAATTTTTTGAAGAAATAATATGTAAAAAAATCTTTAATCTTTACTTCAACCGACTGAACTGAACTGATACAGTTCGAGCCTCTAGTTGGGTCGGGTTCGGTTTGCAATAATTTGGGCGGTTCAGGTGCAGACCCGAACCGTGCTCACCCCTACCGGAGAGATGGCTAGTTTGGTTTTCTGCCGGTACGACTAGGTTTAACGTCGGTCGGACTGGGTTCAATGTAAAGGAAGTTAACTTCTATTTGAGTATTTATTTATCTATGAAATTATACATACTAATGTAATATTGGCATAGTGGTTAGTTGATAAATCATGTTTCTTCTAAAGTTGATGTTTGGATCCCATCCTACACTATTATTTTTGGAAAAAATAAAAAAATTGAACCAGCCGGGTCAGTTTTTAACACGGTTCGGCCGGTTCAGTTTGGTCTGCCCGATTTTTACCATAAATATGGTTCGATGTGAAACCGGACTGAAACATGGTCCGGTTCCAAATGCGGTCCGACCGGTCGGTTTGGTCCGGTTTGAACAACACTGCTCTATAGTATAAGCGACAATTTTATCAACTCTACTTTGGTTTACTTGTAAAGCCCCCACTAACCGCACACACCCCCACCCACAGAGACAGTCATAAAACGACCAATATTCAATGAAAAAAGGGATCTTAGAATTGTTTTGTAAAGGGGATGAGGCATTTCCTTGCGAATAATCTGATAATAATGAAGTATTTTCTAGTAAACCTGTCATATAAGAGTCCATGTCTTCTTATTTCACCTTTACCTTCTAATAGCTATATCTCATCACATGATTCACATGATAGTTTTCTTAGCCATTATACTCTTCATCTTATACTTTTTCTTTGGCGGCCTCCATACTTTCCCAAAACTGACTCTGAAAGGATTGATGAAGACAATGCCTTTATGGAGTATCAGGCAAGAGAAGAATTAGAAAATACTAGGAGCCCTCTACCTAGCATTGTTGACACTGTTGACACACCTGTAAGTAAGAATGGTGCAAACGACAAGAAGTAGATGACATCGAGTGGATTGGTTTGTCAGTCTTGAATGATTGCGAGGTGTACAAAGCCTACTTCAATCCATCACGCTGCCTAACATGCAACTAGCCCAGCCGAGTGCAAATGATATCATAGAATTTGGTTTTCTTGAGCTCCAGATAGTGTGGGTCTGTCTAAAGCTGAGAAAGGCGCATCATCAATCTCTTTTCTTCACTCTCGTTCATGTCTGTTGGGTACTTATCGAGAATGTATTCATTGTCCTCATTACGTGCTTTCCCTTTCGACTCAAAGTTGGAGTTAGGGTCGGATAATTATGAGAGGCCGCCAAAGAGAAATGATGAGGTGAAGAGTATAATGGCTAAGAAATTGAAAAATGGAGTCATAGCTTTGAGAAGGTAAAGGGATAATGAAACTAGATGGACTTTTATATGAGGGTTCCAGTAGAAAATGAATCATTCTTAACAGATTATTCCTTGGGGAAGGCTTCATCCCATTCTTTGGCTCTTTCTCCTCCAAAAAAATTTCAAGACCCTCATAATCGAACTCTCTCATTCAGATTTTTGGAACCCTGTGTTTATTTTCTTTGCGAGTTATTGTGTCGATCATAAACCTATTTGCGAAACCAAGTTTCGAAACCATGTTTCGAGATAAATATATACCAAAATATTTCAAGTTGTTATGCATCAGTGCAAGCCAAGTTTCTATCTACCTAGTTGACATTCTAACAAGGTTATTTGTTATTTTGTGAAGTTTTTTTAAAAGTTCCAGGGTATCCCATATTTTTTGATTTTTTTTTTGTTTGATTTGAACAGAACTACAACAAAACAACCAATATTGCAAGTTGCAACACTTTGACAAATTTCTTAGGATTGGTTGCTGAGATCTTTTTAATATTCATATGTAGTGTCTCTATTAGTTTCTTTATTATAAGGATAAATTTCACTTAACCACCCCCAGTTCAGGGGGTTCGACACATAACCCACCGATTCTTTATTTATCATCAATAAGCCACCATCCATTAGTAAGGTTTGTCAATAAACCACCCTTCGTCAATTTACACTATTACATGTATAATTTGGCTAATTTCATGCCTAACCTACCCTGCTTAATTATTGAAGTGTTTGGTTTTTTAAAATTGCAGCTAATTTTTTAAAATTTAAATACATTTGAGGAGGAAGTAAATAAAGAGGAAAAGGAGATAAGTTTATTTTCATTGTTTTATTATTTTTTTTATCACTTTTAATAGTAGTATTGGTTAGTTAGATTAAGAGAGGGATAAAACAGACATTTCACCTTTTAATATAACCGTGTTATCACACCATGGGGGTGGTTTTCACCAAAAACTAAATTAGGATCTCTGACTCTCTGATTGATGACAAAAAAACTATCAGGTGGTCATTTGTCAAAGGGGCCAAAACTGAGGGTGGTTTGGTGGAATTTTTCCTGTTATAATATGATTTTCTCTCGTCAGTTTCGTCCTTAACCTGTACTTCCATTGGCATCTTTATGAAATGTTTAATAACCTAGGAACCTTTTCTTTTCATCATCTCTCTAGATATAGGTACCTCTAGTTACTTACCACTATCATCTAGATTTTCTTACAACATGACAACATTATCATTTGAACTACTTTTATTGGATTGCTTGTTTCAAAATTGTTCTAAAAATATGATGCCTAACATTGTGAGATTAATTTCTATCTAACAACAACAACAACAAAGCCCTTTTCCCAACTAGTTGGGGTCGGCTACATGAATTCTGGATTTTCATTCTGCTCGGTTTAGCGCAATATATTCTGTAAGGTCACAAGCTATCATATATTTTCTCACCGTATTCACCCAAATTAGTTTAGGGCTTTCCTCCACCCCTAACTCTACCCTCAATACAAAAACAAAAACAAAACAAAAATTTCTATCTCCGGAAACAAAAACAAAAAATGGTGATCTATTCTCTAGTTTGTACTAAATTACTTACTACTAAGTACGAATGCACATCTCAGCTGTCGAGTAGCTGCTCACCATTTCAAAGTCTATATCTGTCATTCTAGAAATGGAACTGCTATTCTCGATTCAAACAAGACACTGATTTGTTTTCGAAACGCTTTTCATTTTTCGTAGAATATTTGATTAAGTGGTGCCTACAACACTCAACTCCAAGAATGAACATAGCTAGCGGGAAAAAGGCAGTTTGTTCCCCATTATTTTTTTTTGGGTGGAACCCCAGCGAATCTGGAACCTTAGGCCAAGAAGTCTCTTTGATCTTTTTGAGAGCAGTCAAACAATGAATGCAATAAAAATGGAATAGTTATTTAGGACATTTTTCTGGAAATAAGAAATTAGACTGGTCTTATTTGTTGTATACATTTATTAATATCTCTATCTGATACTTTCCAAGGTCCAGCCATTTATCATGGGATTATTGGCTAATATTTGAATGGTTGACATCAGAAAATAGAACTGGTGCCAAATTCCACAGCCAAGGTATAGGATCTGTGCATAAAACTTTTCAGATTAGTCTTGAAGCAATTGGTGGGTACACTAAGTAGCTAAATGGCTCGTTGGTCAATGCACTTTAAGCTAGTTTGGTAAATAATTTATAGTAGCACTATCACATAGGATGGAACGCTTTGGAAAAAAAACTCAGAAAGAAGTTTTTAGACATTGCATAGAAATTATGTGGCTGCCAAAACCTTATTTTAGGCCCGAACCTGAAAATGGCATTTGAGTATGTGTTTCTTATGATCTTGCAACTTCTCTGAGAGACAAACTATAGATAAGCAGCGAAAATTAATGAGCGCGGCATTAGGGGTCATGGGATGAGTGTATGACTACAATAAACATAATGAGGCAGAGTGGGAAGTGTGAGTTAGTAGATATGATGAATAATGTTGGTTCTTGTTAGTGGACGCTATAGGATAAAGGCTTTGGTGGTGTCGGACCTGGTGGGTTAGATCTGACCAACTCATCAGTTTCGAATAATAAATTGATTGATCCGATTGCACCTAATTATAGTCAATCTTTTTGTGGTGAGCTCCATCCTGTGCATATCATGTGATTATTTCAGCATCTTTTGGTTCTGATGATGCTCGCAGGTGGGGCTGTATATATATCTTGTTACTTGGTAACTGAAGTTAGCATGGCTTCTGCATTTTATTTGGTTTTGACATTGGAGTTATTTGCAACAAGTTCTACTAGAGCAGTCTTCTGCTAAAGATGTTAAATATTCACCCAGCATATTGTTTTAGAAACATGAAAAAGGATTCACATAGTGCACACCAAATATTCCAAATAGCATTCTTGTTGTGGTTGCTATTTTCTAGATTTTTTAACCTAATAAATCATACTGGCTTTATATTGTTATTTTTAGTCATTGTTGTGGTCCATCTCTAAGCTTGGATGAGGTTATTGGCCTGATTTACTTTTTTTATAATTTCTTTTTATTTTACAGGTTTGGTCACACAAATTGTTGTCTGACCAATCAAATGATAAGTGCCTCTTTCATGAAGAAGATGAAATGTTCTCTCTTGATCTTTATGTTTCTGAAAGCAAGCAGTACTTATTTGTCGGATCTGAAAGTAAAAACACAAGGTTTATACTTTACTTAGATATTTCGAAGCAAGAAGGAGGCCTTCATACTTTGACTCCTCGTGTTTATGGCATTGATACATCAGTTAGCCATCGTGGCAAACATTTTTATATCAAGAGGAGAAGTGAAGAGTTCTATAATTCAGAATTAGTTGCTTGTCTAGTGGACAATGTATCAGAAACAGTAGTTCTGGTTCCTCATAGAGAAAGGTAATATCAAAATTCAGTACAACTTAGGGCTTTCCGGCTTAGCAGAAAAAACGCATTAATCTTTTTTAGTTTATTTTTACCTAGACAATAAATATGAGCTGTAAACGAGTATGATGTCGTTACATATATATTTTAATAATTATGTTCTATACCATTGATGATTTGTTTGGGTTGTTGATAAGTGCTGTAGATACCATTTCCAAATTTATTTCACTGTGTATCTGCAGAAGTCCATTGAATATGATATCCAAATAATACTAATCTTGTAACTTTGAAAATGTATAATATCTAATTTTTTATCTTCCTGCACTAGGAACTTTCTTCTATTTTATTGATGCAAGTGTTTTATATTGCACTAGTAACCATTCTATGTTATCCGTTGAAATGGTTTCTAGGTCATTAGGTTCTTTATGTTTCTAGTTGTTGGCAGTGGCAGGTGCCCATAAACATAAAATCTGCTATAATTGTTAGTGGTAGTTTTGTTATTTATTTAGAACAGCGTTATGACTCCCTTCAAATTCCCGACATTTAACTCGATCCCAACAAACCCCATTGTCTTTTATCATAAATTGCCTTTTCCAGTTACAATGTTTAGATTTACAAGTTCTTTCCTCATCTTCCACTCGCCACTTGATAGTTGAGGATAGTCAATAGTTGATGGATATTATTTTTGCAGCAAAATGTCATATATATATATATATATGTATATGAAATCTTCAAGTTGGAGCTCCCGACAAGATGGGAGAGCCCAAGGCTCTCCTTCATCATGGAAACATCCTATGACCAATCCGAACCGTTCATTTTGTTAGAAATGCTTAAACTAGTCTAAGAATGTGGAATCAAGTATTTTGAAATTTGTTTGCCCCTTGCAACTAAAATGTTACAATATTGTACGGCTGTTTATTTTTTATAATAATATGATGCAAGGGCAAACAAAGTTCAAGTGACTTGGTCTCTATATTAGGTATTTAGAACAAGATGAACGGTTCGGATCGTTCATAGCATGGCCCCACCATGGCAAGCTCTCCCACCTTAGGCAGAGGTCTTACCTCTTTTGACCTCTCTCACACACACAGTCTTTTAGCATGATCTACTATCTGATACCTGTACTATCTTTGCATCACTGTTTAATGGTCTAAAGCATTTTCATTGTTTTTTCAGTGTCAAGATACAGGATTTCCTTCTTTTTGGAGATCATATTGTTCTATGTGAGCGGGAAGATGGTTTACCTAAATTGACTGTTTATGGCCTTCCACCCAGTGGAGAAGCAGTTGGACGCCTTCAAGGTGGCCAGGCAGTTAGTTTTGTTGATCCAATTTACTCAGTGGACCTTGAAGAATCACAATTTACTTCTAGGGTTGTTCGGTATTCATATAGTTCACTGAAAACACCACCTTCAGTATTTGACTATGACATGGAAACAGGCATTTCAGTTTTGAAGAAGACTGAGACGGTAAATCATCTAGATTCTATTTTGTCTCAAGATGTATATTTTTCTACATAAAATTTATGTCTGAAATTGAGATTGAAGCTAGTTGAATTGTATTCAATCACATTTTAGCTTGCATGAGTTTATTATTTCATTCATATATGAATATATAGTTACAATTTCTTATTTGAATTGAAGGACAAACTCACAATTGGTATTTAAGAAACTGTTTCTAAGCAAGAAAATGTTGTCACAATCATATATTTCAGTCAAGAGATCTACTAAAGTCGCCTTTTCTTCAGCATTAAGATATTTAGTTCTCGGAAATTTGAATTTTGAAATGTTCTTTAAATTATTGTTCATGATAGGAAGCTTATTGATCATTTTCCTACATTACAAAATTTGTGATTATATTCTCACTTGCATTGATATGTCAAGTCATTGAAGAATAGGCTACAGTTCATTGGACATTGGTTCACCCATTGTGCAGTCTAATTATATATTTGATTACTCTGGAAGTTTATCAGTGTTTCAAAATTCTTTTATTTAAAGATTTTGACGAAAAGGCCATGGGCTGTATATACTCTTATTAAAAATTTACAGCTGCGGGATTTATATGGAGATGAGAATATGAAGATTCAGAGTGAAGGAAAAAGTAAGGTGTACTTAATAAATTCTAGAGGCACTCACAATCTTTAAATTGTAAATAAGACACCCACAATTCACTATTTCCAGATATAACACCCACATTGCTGGGCTCACTCCATAAAAAAAACACTTAAGTTATATGGTGTTAAAATAAGGACGAATATTTTGTTAACTCATACGAGAGGAAAGTAGAATGTCTAAATTACCCCATCTCCCTCACTTAGTCATATCTCTTATATCCAACAGCTGAGAAACTCCATTTTTTCCAATTCTATCCACTGGCTCACTAGAAACCCCATCCCTATTATTCCACTGATCCTCATCTCCATCACTTTAGTGTTTCTCCAACTTGTTACTCCAGATTTGCCCCCTTTGTTTTTTATCAAAAAAAATGCAAATTTATCTCAAATTCCTTATTTCATATCTTTAGATTGAGTAAAGGTGGGATATAGTTGGAGTATGTTTAATTGAAGGGCAGGCTAGTCATTTGCCAACCGTGGTTGGCTTTTAACTAGAGCTAAACTAACAATCCTTAACGGAGTGATGTTTTTTGGAGTCGGGCTTCAGCCCAATATTGTGGTGTTGTATATGGAAATAGTGAATTGTGAGTGTCTTATTTGGAATTTAAAGAATTGTGAGTGCCCTATGTGGAAAAAACCCTAAACTCTATATATAGTACTGTGAATAATCAAAATAAGTTTTGCAGTAAGTAGTAAATACTAAATGAATATAGAGTATATGAAAGGCAAGGAAATTTATTTGATTAATGATTCTTTCCAATTAACTATACCTTATTACTAATGTTCTGTAGAATGGCTAATATCTAGTGCAGTCATTAAATGACATGCATTTTGTAATTTAGCCGTTCTTGGTAATTAATGAGTTGATCTATTGTAGCGTTTAATGTCTTGCATTGCTCGTTGGTAAACACGAACTTGTATTATGGATCCTTAACATCCTTCCCTTTACCTAGATCCTTCAGGACGTGAGTTTCTTCCATTAGATTGTACTAGTAATTTACATGTGCGATGCGTGTCTTAATAAATATAGTTTTTTAAAATTAAAAATTCAGACGTAATCTGGATTTGAACCTAAGGCCTCCATTATAATAGTTATGCATATGTGTTGCACGCGTTGGTAGATTTACAAATGACACTAAGGCCTTCTCCCATTATAATATTAGAGATTAGAGATTAGAGATGAGCATTCCATTTACTCCAACCATCTGCTGGTCAATTATAACAATTATTACTTTTACATCACATACAATGTGGGACCTTTCCTTGGTTGATTTCAGGTATTAGGTGGTTTTGATGCATCAAATTATGTGACAGAAAGAAAATGGGCAACTGCTTCAGATGGTACTCAAGTGCCTATGTCCGTTCTATACAAAAAGAACAATGTGAAGCTTGATGGATCAGATCCTTTACTACTTTATGGCTATGGGTCGTATGAGGTAATCTATGGCTGTCGATACATCTAAAGCAGATACTTTGCTACTTTATTTCTGTTGATCTTTAATTGGCCATTTAACATTGGTAGCTATTTTTGGTGTTCATTTTTTTAATGTCACAAAGCTATACTAAATATTTTGCCTTCAGTTATTTATGTATATACTTCTTGTTGTCTGTTGGACATCATGTTTGCATATCCATTATAGCCTACATATTGATTTGTTTGGTAACTAAACAACAAAGACAGCCTGAAAGATTGTTTTAATATTATCTTTTACTACTTGATATTTTGATTCTGAATTTTGTAAGAAATTTCTAACCTGCAATGCCCCTCTGTAGATTGGATCAAACTATTTAAACAGTTTCATAACCTACATGCTTCACTCTTGGTAAATAATTTAAGAAATCAGCATGCTTTACTATATGTATAAGCCTCATTTGGCTTCACCTCGTTAAAATGTGCTGTTGGGACTTAAAGTAATAACCAGAGCAACTTGGTCAATGCTTAATATAGAGCGAAAAATAATAATCACCAATTAATGTCTAGCTCTGGTTTCCTTTTTCCAATCTAATCTCTCTCAATCCCACATTTTCCTCTTACTTTTGCTAGAGCCAAAAGGATACAGTCTAAACATCAAATAATATGTTGGGCTTCCTTATATATACTTATAAGAGCTTCTTTTTTTCATATTATCTTTTTTTAAATAATATTTATGTTCAGCAGGGTAGAATTCAAGTAATTTTGTAGGTTAAACTTTGTGATTTGTATTAGTGGTAGAGAACAATGTCAATTTATAAGCTATGACCTTTACTCATATTTGGATTTAGTTTTCAAATATCTGACCTATTTGTGCTGTATGATTGTTTGACAATAGGTATGTGTAGACCCTAGTTTCAAGGCATCAAGGTTGTCTTTGGTAGACAGAGGGTTCATATTTGTAATAGCTCACATACGTGGCGGTGGAGAAATGGGAAGAAAGTGGTATGAAAATGGGAAGTTGTTGAAGAAGAGAAATACATTTACCGACTTCATCACTTGTGCAGAGTACTTAATAGAGAACAAGTATAGTTCCAGAGAAAAGCTATGCATCAATGGAAGAAGTGCAGGAGGATTGCTAATTGGGGCTGTTTTGAACATGCGACCTGATTTATTCAAGGCAGCTGTGGCTGGGGTTCCGTTTGTTGACGTAGTTACAACAATGCTTGATCCAAGCATCCCATTGACTACATCGGAGTGGGAGGTTATCTTGCCTTCCAACATTTTCAGTTATCCTTATGTGTCACTTTTTGCTAAAAAGTGTAGTGTATGTTAAATATGTTAGTGTTATAGCATGATTCCACTTGTCCCTCAGCAAGTTTCAACCTAAAGATACATAGTGCAACAACAACAGCACACAATTTTCTAGGGACATCATCTCTGACAGGACTTCCTGAAGAGTAAACTATGGATATATCTCTTGGAGGTCCCTCTTGTGTTTAGTGTTGACTCCTTCCTATTAATGGAACCTTCTTTTCCCTGGCTTGCGACATGTTTCCCGGGAATAATTAAGCATCAACAGAGTTATATATAAAGTTTTTATATTTAATGTTGTCATAACCTGTATAAGGGTTTTAAGTTAGCCCCATTGCCGTATGACAACCGTAGAAAATGGATTTAAGGATACCATTTTTAATTATAAAAGAGTAGGAGTTCAGATTGTATGGAAGATAAATAGTGAGCAAATATGTTTTATTTGGTTGAATATGGGTTGGAACTAGTTGCAAAGGATTCAAGGCTATAAGAAACGGAAATGAGATCAAAACAGTCGGGCATTGTTGGTTTTTTTTTTTTTTTTTTGTTTGTTTAAACGGGGAAAACGGTTTTTGTATTTTTCATATAATTTTTTTTATAAATAGGAAACATGAAGGAAAAATATATAAAAATCCAGAAATAAAGGGAAAAAATATGGAAAATGTCAAATATTAAAGTGTTCATCACTCATGCACTTGACATTTCATATACACAAATATTAAAGTGTTTAATAAAATTATTTGATAAAAATTCAAAATCCAAGCCCAAAAACATGTTTAAAAAAAAAATCTGTTAAAACCGGAACCCGTTAAGTGCCCAATTAACCCATTTGAACCATTTTTTAAACAAAAATAGAGGAACCCATTTTCAACTACTGTTCTCCCAATAAACGGAATGGTACGCTCAAAATTTGTTTAAACGTGGTTTTTACAGTTTTTAGAACTATGGAAGGATTGGTCATCCATAAAGAGGTGAGTAAAATTTGGCAAAACAAGTAAAAGTAGAAATGATTTAGTGACATCAAAACAAGAAAACAGTAGATACCCTTGAGGTTTGACACCTCGAATATTGGACTTCACATTCAAGACGCCTCACATTCTAAAATCACAATGAAGATGCTTCACACAATAATTAGAGCAAAGGAAACACTTGTTTCATTAATAGGAAACTCAATTTCAACTTGGGCTTCATCAACTTCTTCTACATCTTAACTATATATAGAGAAAGAGAGAGGTAGGGGAATGATACAGTGATTGCTATAGTACCAAGTAGCTACTACAATAAAATCTGCATTCAAGTTTGGCTCCTATTCAAACTATGTGACTTATTAATACAACAACACTAGAAAACTAAGAGACGTACGACTTAGATTGGGAAAACCATGTCTTTGTCATAACATGTTCTTACTGGTAGTTGAGAATGAGATGATTAGAGAAAACCTTTCATGCACTTGCACTCACTTGTTTGGCATCTGATGGACTTGTTTGTTTCGTTTCATTGTAGTGTATGTATTGGAGCAAATGACTTTTCTTATGAATATCAGTCCTCGTCTAATGACTACTTATTTTGGTTCCTGGTTCAGGAGTGGGGTGATCCTCGAGTTGAAGAATACTATTTCTACATGAAATCATATTCTCCAGTTGATAATGTAAGTTTTCGTTCAAGCATTTCTTCAGCACTATCGTCAGAAACAATTGCAATGTGTTGGCACGATCATATACTTAGCTTGGTAAAGTTTACTAGAATTTCATACTTCATGGAACACTCTGAGAATTTTTATCATTAATTGCTTGAATAATTGTTAGTACCTAGCATGCTTATTAGTCCTGCTACCTGGTAAAACTATCATTTCAATCCGGCTTCGCTTGTTCTCTATTTAGTTCATGTATGTCTTGAGATTAACATGTGAGGAGGCTTAAAAAAAATTCAAATGAATAAAGTGAAATGGTTATCCATTTTCCAATCTGGACTGTGTCAGGTGGTAATGATTTGCTCCTAGTGAAGTATACACATGCACATCTCTAGTGTTGATTCATGCTACTTGAAAGTTGCCTGAAATTTCAGGCTACATAAAAGTGGCCGGCAATTAACCTTGACCTGGACATAGTTATTTCCCATGTGGAGCATATAAAGTGGTAATAGTTTGCTCCTAGTGAATTTCAAACATACACATCTTTGGAGTTTATTCAGGCACATAAAATCAAAGTAAGATTGGCCCTGACCCTCCAGCACGAGCTTCTAATGTAATTATGTTATAGAACTGTTTTCATTCACCTGGATCCAAGTGGACTCTTATATTCATGGCAGGATCCCAGCTACATCCTCAACTCTTGACTGCCTTGGTTGTATACATGTACTCTTTACTCATTAGTGCCTTAATCAGCTCATAGTCAGGAAACCATTCTAGTACAGATGAATGTTGTAATTTTCAACATTGGAGTAGACATATTTCTTTCCAGCCAATTCAATTTGCATTGTTTTTTGTAGCTGAAATCATGTTTGTATTTGTATTACTGAAATTTTAAACCATTATCAATTAGATTACAAGCGTTTAATAATTACCAGTGGCACACAATGTGGGCTTGTTTCCTGCTGGTACAAACTTGTGCGATGAACTGCTTTTGATCTTCTGGGACAGTTGTCTCTAACCTGCTTTATGTGTATGAGTTCTAGTGTGCGCATTTCGCCGTTATGTTTGCATATTTTGCATTCTCTAGTTTAAGTTCTACTTCTGCTGAAATTTTCCTAAACCTAACTCTCGTCAGGACTTATCCATTTCTCTAAATTTGGATAATTTCAACAAGTACACAGATAAAATGCAACATGCAGCTGCTACTTAGTAACTTCGCTACTGCATGCGCATGAATCATTTGTCTGATGTTCAGTTTCTATTTTGTAGGTGATATCACAAAATTACCCCAATATTCTTGTTACAGCCGGTTTAAATGGTATGTCAAATACTGCAGACGAGTAATGCACTATAGTGATGCCATGTTTAATTCTGTAATTGTCTCAATTTCCCAACTTTTGGAATAATACTACAGATCCCCGTGTCATGTATTCGGAACCTGCAAAATTTGTTGCAAAACTTAGAGAAATGAAGACTGATGACAATATGCTCTTGTTTAAGTGCGAACTTGGTGCTGGGCACTTCTCAAAATCTGGAAGGTAATGATTATCCTTAAAACAATATTTTAGCATTAAAATAGTTTAATCTTTGTCTCTTCATTCTATATTCTTCATAAAATTTTCTCTTACTAAGTAACTGGCTCTTACCCTTGGTTGCGATTCATATTGGATCATGTAATCTGGCTAAGCTAATTAAGTTAGAGAGTCTGTTAAAATTTGAGACTATTCATTAAATGAGCAACAAGAGCAAGCCTTAACTCTTAACCGTTAGTGAATATTTTGGTGTAGTTTTGTTAGTCTTTGATGTTCCTCGTTCCTTGCCTCTATGACTGTTCACTATTATTTCTGCACACGAACGCCCGACTTGAAATTTTTTATCTCCCTCCTGCTGAATTTTTCCTTGCTTTCGGCAGGTTTGAAAAGCTGAAGGAGGATGCTTTCACCTATGCTTTCATCCTCAAGGTCTTGGATATGATTCCACCAGTTACTTCTTAGTTGGTGCTAACAGCTAACAAAATGCTTTCCCATTCATTGAGCCCCTTCGTGATGAAAGTATGATAGTTCATTTCCAACGATTTTTTCTATTATTTCAACATGTAGCCAGATGTAGGCACATGAATTAATATTGAAAGCTGAACTATTACAGAGTCGGATGATGTATTCTGGAGTTCATTATAATGTTCTGGACATGACTATCGTCACTATCCCATGAGGGCCAGAAAATGATTGAAAACATAGTATTTTATGAATCATCATAATTCATCATGCAGCTGTGGGTCTACTGACTATGGTGCTCGTGAGGTTATGAGAGAGTAGTCTGTAGATTTTTACGATGAAGTCCAATTGTCATTTACAAAATTGCTTTCAACAACTGCGGGAGAAATATTAACATGTTTGAAAGAATGAAATTATTTTGTTCTTTGTTCTCCATCTTGTTCTGTGACAAGTAATGTTACTTTTCTCATTTCTTCCCATTATTAGGGGTACTGATAGAACCGATGAGTATATGTATTGATATTTATTTTCATGTTAGGAAGTCCTCTCATTGGAAGATTGAAGTTACTGTTCACAGAGACCCACCAGTCACCCAAATAAATATTAACATTCTTAGTAAATTGATTATGTGTATAATAATGGATATAGATCGATATCCTTCATCTGCAACCATATTGTCGACAACTGCGAATTTTTGTTTTTGTTTTTGTACTTAGTAGATATATCAGAAAAGGAACCACTGGAGTATAAAGAATGTGGACACAGACAGGCTATGCTCGTTCTTTGCTGTGTGTATGTACCCGCAGGAAGTATATTTCTATCTCTTTTAAACTATGTTGTTTTATTGTTTTTTTTAATGTTACCAAGTGGCGGCTATAACTCCACCCTCATGTCATTTCAGCACCTTCATTCCAGGAAGGGAAGAAGAATATTTCGAGGAGAAGAAGAAGAAGAATCAATTGAAGTTTTAGAGCAATACTTAAAATGGTATCACTGTCAACTTAATTCATCTTTGTTGATTTAGTTTTATCTTTCTCAGTATTTTTCTCTGTTTCATTTTCCTCCAAATTATAAAATTGATGTCTTTTATGAATTTTAGTGGTCCTATCTTTGTTAGCTTCTATTTTATTAATGACTTGTTCTCACTTTTGTTTGATTGCTTCTTTATCTGGCTTTTCTTTTGCTAATTTCTCATAGACCAACTACCTTTTACTAATTCTAAAATGGAGACACGTTCATGTAACATGCTAGAAATGAAGCCTGGTCTGACAGTGATGAAGAGAACGCACTGATATAGAGTAGATATCATATACTGCTATGGATACATCATACATGTATACTAAAATATCTCTAATATATAATAATAGTAAGTAATAAATACATCTCAAGTGGAGTTCATTCCCCTATACATAACCTACTCTCCACCCTCTTATTAACATTATCACACACACAAAAAGAAAAACAATAAAAAATGATCATCAACTAAATTTGTGTAGGCAATGTAAAGAACTAGATAAAAGAATCTATAGCTTCAAGCTAAATTTGCAGCTACTAGTTTTGATACTGATCTGATAATTTGCAGTCAAGCTATTGACCACAAGATCACACCTTACCCTAGAAGTCACCTTAAACAATTTCAACCCCCCAAACTTCACCTTCACCGGCACGTCCCCCTTGAACCTCAACGGGACTGTCCCAGTGTTTTCCTGCTGTTGCAACGCCGTTACCAAATCACTCCCTAGCTGCGTCTGCCCGCTCAGCGTCACTGTAACCACCGTACTATTTCTATGTCCCTGATAGAACACAGGGAAGCTCCCACTGCAAAGACTATTGCCCGCATACCAAACACTTAAATGGCTGTCATCCTCGTAGTATATCCCAATGTGTTTGTTCGGGTTTCTAGCTGTTACTGTTACATCAAAGCTAGCTTGGGCATTTAAGTTATTGTCGACGGTGAAGTTCGTGACTCGAAGTTTATCCACCGAATATTTGGGGATTTTCGGATGGAAGATGAGAAAGAGAACTCCAATAGTAGCTGCAATGATGACAATGAGTAGGATGATTGTGCATAGAGTCCAGCATATGCACCTGCAGCAACAGCTTCTTGATCTCTTCCTAGGTGGTGGAGCGTAGGTTACGGGGATTGTCCGCTGGGGAGGTGGTGGATCCCCTTTGTCAGACCGTGTCATGTCACGGGGGACCAAGGGGGCTGATGGGGCCGGGAATGCCTCAGGGTCGACCGGGTGAATCTTCTGATGGTTGTCAGCCATGGCTGTATAGCTCATGAGGGCAGTACTAGGTTTTGCTGTTTGATCTTTTGGCGAATAGATAGAGGAGTTGAGGATTGTAGAAGATGGGTTGAGTTCTTGGATCCTTTATAAAGAGGGTAGTGTTTCTTGACTTTTGATATGGAGTTTGTTGTGCAAAAAGAAGGAAAGATCGTAGGGTTGTGGGGTATATTAGAAATATCTTTTTAATCCCCTAGATTAAACTGTTGGGTTTATTTCTCTCTTCCTTGTTAATTGGTTGATTAGGAGTGTAATTTAAGGGGATGATGACCGTGACTAAGGAGGGTTGTTAAGCTAATGTCTTGTTTGTATTTTAATCTTGTGTGCTTGGGTGATGTTGACACGGTTAATAGGAATGCGGAGAAAACGTGGAAAGGGCGGTGGGAGCGGAATGAATCTGGTTATCATTTCGGAAAATTTGGAAGCTTCTCAAGGAGCCATGTTGTCTGTATTCAATGATGTTTGTTGATTGTTGGAGCTGTAAATGCAGAAATGTAGAGAGGTCATTAACAAGGGCATGTTTGGTTTACCTTCAAACTGGTGTAGCTGAGAAGCTGTAAAACATCCTTACTATTAGGCCAATTAATTAGAACTAGTAATTTACAAGTGCGATATGTCTTTAAAAAAAATATATTTTCAAAGTAAAAATTCCGTGGTTGTCTGATGTCGAACTTGGAATTTTTTATATTAGTTGTATACGGGCAATTTACGAATTTGTTTGTCTATAAATAACAATTCCAATTCTTCTCTTATAATATTGGAGATTAAAGATTAGAGATGGAGTTGTACTTGTTCCTTAAAGTTTACTATATTTATTATAAATTACTTGACCGGTAATTTGCTATCTGCATATACAGTATTGTTGTCTTGGTGTCGAAGTGTTTTACTCGTTGCAAATGAAATGAAAGAAAGAAACTTGAGTAAAGAAATTAATTGCTGGAATTTGTATCATAATTAGGTATACATCGAGGGAAAGTGCAAGAATGGCATAATTTCCTTGTTCAATAAGAGATTGTCATATGAAACTATGAGAACAAAAGGATTGGACTGGACCATTTTGTCTTCATTTCCATACTAGTGTTACCATGTGCAAATTGCACAATTCTAAAATAGTTTAAGCAGGTGGTTTAGAAAATCACTGTCAAACCATAATGTAATCTAATTGAATATAAATAAAACTAAAAAATGTATGCAATGAGAAGATGTCGCAAATTCAACTAATTTATGGTAACATGTATATTACAACATCATTAACATTAAGTAAATCTGTTATACACTATAAACCATGTATTATAGCACAAGTTAGGATAAAGATGATAGGCTAAGGAAGGTATATAAAAATAATTTTAGGAATTGTGTTTGCTTAAAAATCTAATTCTATGTTAGGGATTGAGGTGAGTGTGGGAAGAGACGCGAGATTTTGTGAGATTGAGAAAGTGAGAGAGTAAGAGAATTGGTTTGAGGGATTGAAGTTTTATTTTGTTTTGATCTTTTTTAATAAAATCGTGTGTAGGCACGTGTTAGTTAAATTGGAATGCCTATTTTTTCTCTCATTTCTTAATTTTAAAATAGAGAAAGGACAGAGGGATAGACTCTCTTTCTTATTAGTACAAGATATAGATACAATTTGCATAATTGACCTCTTTTTTTTCAATCTCCCATCACTTTCTATGCAATTTGATTCTAGTGTTGTTTTATCGTAGGGGAAATTGATATTTCACTTAATAATGTAAATTTTCTACTATGAATGAATTATCTGATATTATTATGGAGCTGCTGTTCAAGAAAGATGGTCCAAAAAGCTGTCAGAAAATAAAAATTTACAGGTAATATGGAGGGAAGATTAGGTGATAGGAGACGAAGGATAATGCTCCACCTACTATTAAATTTACTATTTTTTTCTTTATTATCTTTTGTACCATACTATTATTGAATATTTCTACCACCTATTCTATAATAACCTCCATTAATAGTGTACCATCTAAGTTAGTAAAGAATAATGTAGTAGATTTAATACCCGGTGTAGTATTACACGCAGGAGAATAAAAGTCAATGCAAATCAATAGAGGTATTCAAAGATGCATCAGTATTCAACATCATCTTATGTAAGACTGGTATACTTGTGTATATGATGTAATCCACGTGATGGTGAGAGCTTAAAAGTCAATAGAGTTGTTGAAATTTGGTATTGCTTTTCTACCTGCTACTCCAAACGCGTCAATATTTAATTACGTTACCTCAAAAAAAAAAAAAAAATTTAATTACGTTTATTTCCTCAAAAAAAATAAATATATATTTAATTACGTTTAGATAAATTTACGAAAACTTTGGCGTCTAGTTTAGTTCATTCTGATTGAACTTTTATTTATTTATTTATTTATTTATATTTAAATATATTTTTTTATTTCAAATAATTATGGCCTTGCTTACTTTGTCAATGCAATTAATTTTGCACACGCCATAGACACGTTTTTCTGACTTTAGAGGCTTTTTGTTTATTAACCATTCATCTGAGAAGTGGTTGTTGAATTATGAGAGCGTAGCGGGTGGGGTTCATTCACATGATGACGTATACAGGAATTTATCTCTGTTTACTTTTTAACTTTGTGATGTGTGCTGTTAGGATTTCATTCATTTATTTATCAGTATATGAATCTTGTTATGAAAATGAAATTTTAAACTTATGAACGCATCTAACTTTGTACACACTCAACGGTAGGCCTGCTGATCACAATTATATTGTGAGAAGGAGACTGGAGATTGCTCGATTGGATGTACGTGGTCTTTTTATAGCATGCTTAAAAAACAAGCAAGAGCTCCAAAGAAAAGGAGCAGGGTTTCTATGTTGGAATTTTTCCCCAAATGACCTACTTTTTGAATTTTTTTTCCAAACTGACTTAATTTTTAAAAAAAATTCTCAAACTTACTTGCGGTCTCAAAAGCGAGTTTGGTAAAAATCCTATCGTTTTTTGAGACCGCGAGTGTGAGGCTTGGGTTTTTTTTTTATTTCTCTCTGGCCATTATTCGCTGTCTCAAAAAGCGAGTGGGTTTTTCCTAAACTCGCTTTTTGAGACAGCGAGTGTCCTTTGGGGGTTTTTAATATTCCAGGCTCGATTTTTTTTCCTCTCATCTCTATTCTTACTCTTTCTTATCTCCATTCTTACTCTCTCCTTAACTCCGAAATCTAAAATCCTAGCCTTCCAAAATCGATCTCTTACCCACAAAATCTCTTATAAATATAAATATATTCACTTAATCTTTTCCTACCCTTTCACCTTCTACTCTCAAAATCCTAAACCCATCTTCCGAAAGATTCATATTTTGGAATTTCAACAAACTTCAAGAGGATAGCAACTTCAATGTTTTCTACCCATACCGAAAGATCCGTATTTTTTTTTTCTCCTAAACTCGCTTTCTCAGAAAGCAAGTTTGGTTTAAACCTCCTCGCTTTCTAAGCCTCCTCACTTTCTGAGAAAGCGAGTTTAGAGTTGAGAGATTTCTATAGCATAACTGGTCTCCGAAAATTTGTCAACTCAACAGTCGTTTTCTCAGAAAGTGATTGGATTTTGCCTACAGCCGTTTTCTGAAAAAGCGAGTGTAGGCAAAAAGCTTTCTGAGAAAGCGACTCTGGAGTTGAGAAGTTTTCAGAAACCAGCTAGTCTCTGGAAATCTCTCAACTCAACAGTCGCTTTCTCAGAAAGCGAGGAGGTTGCCTACAATCGTCGAGAGGAGATCGACAAAATGAGTTATGGTTTTGGGGTTAGAAGAGCAAGAGGGAGATAGAGAGTTTTTTTTTTATAGGAAAAGGTGGAGTACGGCCACCCAGTTTCATTAATAAGAAATTAATGATACTGTTACCGCTGATTCTGGTGTGGGGGTAAACAGATAGAATTTGTGGGTTCGTGGAAAAACCTGAATAGCAGATCCGAACCTGTTCGTCTGAGTTGGGCTGCTGACTCCCGCCGTACACCTGCAAGGAAAGTGCGAAACACCGGGGTTGATCCCGGCGACGCACCCTCCGACGCTCTTGTCAGTATCCAGAAGAGATTAAGAAAGAGCTTAAGCAGGTAAAAGAGTGATTAACCTGTAACAGTGGTAGGTGGGAGGTATTTATAGTCGCCGTTGGGATCAGATTAGGGATGTGATTCCTGTGATCTGATAAGGCATAAAATCCTCGTAATCAAATTAGGAATGTAATCCCTTAATTTCCGGTGAGAGGATAATTGCAAATCAGGCCCATTGATTTAGCCAAATTAGTGACCCTGATCTCCTCTTGCTGGTCTGGGTTTGTATCGGGTCGTGACCCGTACCCAGTTGAGGTGGATCCGTTCGCGGGTTGTTGGATCTGTGAGAAGGAGACCCAGTATTCGCTTCGGATCCGTTAGTAGGTGAAATTACCGTTTTACCCCTGAGCTTTAAGATTCGTCTCCGATGTGAACGGTCCCGATTTAATCCTATTTTTAGCCATATCACGAGCCCCCCACTCCTAGAGACTGAGTTTTTCAGTCTTTGAGGAGTGGTTTTACTGTTCTAATGGCGTACGGGATTTTATCGGCGTTCTTAAGGGAGTTTTGGATCTAGCTTGGGGTGTAACGGTGTTATTGTGGGCTTGTAAAATGCCCAAAAACATTCTCAGAATTCTCTGGATTTTTGGTGATTTTTCCAGATTTTTCTGAATTTTTTTCTCATTTTTTTGAATTTTTTATTCATTTTCCGAATTAAATAATTAATTATCGAAAAATATTAAATAATTATTCTAATTAAATAATTATATTTTTCAGAATTTAAATTAATTTTTCTAAATTTATAATTATTTTTAGAATTTTTATTTAATTTTTTCCGATTTTTAAATATTTTTTCGGATTTTTTAAATAAAAAAACAAATAAATAAATTAATTAATTAAATTAAATAATACCTGACACGTGGCACGATCTGTGCCGTCGGATCCCGGGACACGTGGCGCGATCTGTGCCGTCGGATCCCCGCGCGAATCTCGAGGAGGCGCACTTTTCGAAAAATCGTTATCTTGTCGTTTAGCGCGCGTGGCGCGATCTGGATCGTCCATCACCAGAAGCGCGAATTTCTGAAGATCCAACGGTCGTAGTCGTTCGGCGGATATTTTCTCCGTTTGTGAAGCTCGGATAGGGGGTTGCTCGGCAGCCGACCGAGAGGTAACTTCGACCATTGGTGTGAGGCCACGTGGCAAAAAATGTATATATATATATATATATATATATTTCCTCTCCGCGCTGTCTCCATATGTTCTTCTTCTTCTTCTTTCCTCTGTTCTTCTTCGTCTTCGAATTCCCGCCTCGCCCCCTTCCCCTTTCCGACTTCACGTGGCGAGAAGCTCGGCGACGAATGAGAGGGGCTCGACGGCGGTGGAGAGCTTCGGAATGGAACTCGGAGCTCGGAGTGGGGGAGAGCCTGAGCTCGCAAAGTCGGCTAGGGTGGAGCTCCGGGAGGTCTGCCATGGGTTGATCGATAGTGGCATCAGAGCTCGGCGAGGAAGTCGCAGAGCTCGAAGGTGGAGTTGTGTGGAGCTCGGAGGTGGGCTCGGAGCGTTGGAGGAGTGGAGCTCGGCGCGAAGTCGTTCGGAGCTCGTTGACGAGAGCTCGACGACGGAAGGGGTGAGGTCGACGAGTGCGGTGACGAGCTTGGTCGAGGCTCAGCGCTGGAGCTCGTCGGAGCGTGATCTCAGCAGAGGCGAATGAGACGGAGCTCGTCTGAGGTGATGGAGGAGTCCGACCATGGTGGAGCTTGGTCGTGAGTATGAGCTCGGAGCTCGTTAATGGCGGTGGTGAGCTTGTTGAGTTGACGAAGGCGGGTGCTGGAGCTCGATCATGGCGAAGCATGGATATTGGAGGTTGCCGATGAGGGAGCTCGACATGGGAGATGATGGAGGTCGGCGTTGGCCTCAACCTTGGCGAGCTCGACGGAGGGTGAGCTCGGAGTTGGGTTCTCGGCGAAGGGAAGAGCTCGGTGACGCGAGCTTGGTGATGCACCGCTCGTCGAGGAGGAGAACGCAGCGTTGAGGCTTTTGGCGCCGAAAACTGAAGGAGAAGAAGGTGACGAACTGTTGTTTTATTTGGTTTTTGCCTGGGTTTTGGCGCCAGGAGTATTGGAGAAGGAGATGGGAAGGGGTTCGTGTCGGATCCCCTTAACGGGTTTCGGCCCCTTGTTCGGCGAATTCGAGCACGGATTTTGAGGCAAATTTTTTGGCCATTTTGCAGCTCGGTATGGCAGTAGCTCGGATTGAAGATCCGAACTATGTGGCTTGATCTGGGCCGTTGAATGGTGGCACGAATCTCGAGACTAGCTCAATTCCCAAGAAAACGCTATCTTGTCGTTTAGCGACGCTGGCAAGATCTGGGCCGTTGGATGATGGCACGAATCTCGAGACGGCTCAGTTCCCAAGAAAACGCTATCTTGTCGTTTAGCGACGCTGGCAAGATCTGGGCTGTCTAATCGAGATCTTGCACGAATGTTGAGGAGAAAGTGAGTTTTCTCCGTTTGCAGGATCGGAAAGACACTTGCTCGGTTAGCCGACCGGGCTCTTTGATGTTGGGGCTCGGATGGGAAGAGCTCGGATTCTTGCTCGGATGGGAAGAGTTCGGATTCTTGCTCGGATGGGAAGAGCTCGGATGGGAAGAGTTCGGATTCTTGCTCGGATGGGAAGAGCTCGGATGGGAAGAGTTCGGATTCTTGCTCGGATGGGAAGAGCTCGGATGGGAAGAGTTCGGTTCGGATTTCTCCCTCGTGCGAGTGGCTCGGCTCGGATTTCCGAGCTATTCGGCGCAGCTGCATTGAGATCCACTTTCCCGGTCCTACGGAGGTCCGATCGGGACGTGCGACCCCTCGTTTCGAAGCTTGTTCGAAGATCTACAACTTCTCTTTAGGAGTGGGATGAAGATTCACCCTCCTTCATGGTCAAAATAGCCCCGCAAGATGCTTGTCTTCATGAAGTTGATAAGTACTTTGGTCTTGGGGATTTTGGAAGAGGAGCTCCACTCCTAGGGGCGGAGAAGATGTGCTAGGAAGACCCTTGTGCTTGGAAGACCCTTGGGCTAGGAAGACCCTTGTAAGGTGTGCTAGGAAGGCCCTTGTGCTTGGAAGACCCTTGGGCTAGGAAGACCCTTGGGGCGAAGAAGAGGCGCGAGTGGGTCGGATCGCTAGTCGCTCGGCTAGGAATACTGAGCGACGTGGAGCGATCAGAGCCGCTGGATCTCAGCGCGGATCTCGAGGCGGGCACAGTTTTCAAGGAAACACTATCTTATCGTTTAGCGACGCTGGCAAGATCTGGGCCGTTGGATGATGGCACGAATCTCGAGACGGCTCAGTTCCCAAGAAAACATTATCTTGTCGTTTAGCGTCGCTGGCAAGATCTGGGCCGTCTGATCGAGATCTTACACGAATGTTGAGGAGAAAGTGAGTTTTCTCCGTTTGCAGGCTCGGAAAGGTACTTGCTCGGCTAGCCGACCGGGCTCTTTGATGTTGAGGTCGGATCGGCACTTGCTCGGCATCCGAGCGGATGGGAGAGCTCGGCTCTGGAAGAGAGCCATTTGTGAGACAAGTGTGAGGAAGAACTCTAGGAGAGAGTTGTGCTCCTAACTTGTCGAGGAGAAGGTCTGCCTTGGAGATGAGCGGAGTGAAGAGCTCGGCTCTGGAAGAGAGCTATTTGTGAGACAAGTGTGAGGAAGAACTCTATGAGAGAGTTGTGCTCCAAACTTGTCGATGAGAAGGTCCGCTTTGGAGATGAGCGGAGTGAAGAGCTCGGCTCTGGAAGAGAGCTATTTGTGAGACAAGTGTGAGGAAGAACTCTAGGAGAGAGTTGTGCTCCAAACTTGTCGTGGAGAAGGTCCGCCTTGGAGATGAGCGGAGTGAAGAGCTCGGCTCTGGAAGAGAGCTATTTGTGAGACAAGTGTGAGAAAGAACTCTATGAGAGAGTTGTGCTCCAAACTTGTCGAGGAGAAGGTCCGCCTTGGAGATGAGCGGAGTGAAGAGCTCGGCTCTGGAAGAGAGCTATTTGTGAGACAAGTGTGAGGAAGAACTCTAGGAGAGAGTTGTGCTCCAAACTTGTCGAGGAGAAGGTCCGCCTTGGAGATGAGCGGAGTGAAGAGCTCGGCTCTGGAAGAGAGCTATTTGTGAGATGAGTTTGAGGAGCAACTCTTGGAGAGAGTTTTGAGCTCCGAACTCGTTGAGAAGAGGTCCGCTTCGGGGATGAGCGGAGCGAAGAGCTCAGCTATAGAAGAGAGCCATTTGTGAGACGAGTGTGAGGAGCAACTCTAGGGGAGAGCTGTAGCTCTGAACTCGTTGATAAGGGGTCTGCTTCGGCGGTGAGCGGAGGGAAGAGCTCGGATCTGGAAGAGAGCTATTTGTGAGATGAGTTTGAGGAGCAACTCTTGGAGAGAGTTTTGAGCTCCGAACTCGTTGAGAGGAGGTCCGCCTGGGAGATGAGCGGAGCGAAGAGCTCGGCTCTGGAAAAGAGCCATTTGTGAGATGAGTGTGAGGAGGAACTCTATGAGAGAGTTGTGCTCCAAACTCGTTGAGAAGAGGTCCGTCTGGAAGGCGAGCGGAGTGAAGAGCTCGGCTATGGAAGAGAGCCATACTCTATGGGAGAGCTGTAGCTCCGAACTCGTTGATAAGGGGTCCGCTTCGGCGGTGAGCGGAGTGAAGAGCTCGGCTCTGGAAGAGAGCCATTTGTGAGATGAGTGTGAGGAGCAACTCTAGGGGAAAGCTGTAGCTCCGAACTCACTGCTTATGTGAGAGAATCAACGATTGTGGGAGCAATTCCGAATGGCGAACCACTTTTAACCCGCTGAAGAGCAGGTTATTTGAAGCAGAATCGAGCCAAGTGTTGGACTCCGAACCATCGGTGTAGTTCAACGGTTGTGGGAGCAGTTCCGAATGGCGATCTACCTCTGGCTCGTCCGGAGGCGAGCCGAGGAGGTAAAGTCGAGCCGAGTGTTGGACTCCGAACCATCGGTGTAGTTCAACGGTTGTGGGAGCAGTTCCGAACGGCGATCTACCTCTGGCTCGTCCGGAGGCGAGCCGAGGAGGTAAAGTCGTGCCGAGTGTTGGACTCCGAACCATCGGTGTAGTTCAACGGTTGTGGGAGCAATTCCGAATGGCGAACCACTTCTAACCCGCTGAAGAGCAGGTTATTTGAAGCAGAATCGAGCCAAGTGTTGGACTCCGAACCATCGTTTGGTTTGTTCAACTGCTGTGGGAGCAGTTCCGAATGGCGACCAACTTCTAGCCCGCTTAGGAGCGAGCTTGCGAAGTAGAATCGAACCAAGTGTTGGACTCCGGACTCGTTGAGATGAGGTCCGCCTGGGAGGTGAGCGGAGCAAAGAGTTCGGCTCTGGAAGAGAGCCATTTGGGAGAAGAGTTTGGGGAGCAACTCTAGGAGAGGGTTGTGAGCTCCGAACTCGTTGAGAAGAGGTCCGCTTCGGAGGCGAGCGGAGTGGAGAGCTCGGCTCTGGAAGAGAGCCGTTTGGGAGACAAGTTTGAGGAGCAACTCTAGGAGAGAGTTTTGCGCTCCGAACTCGTTGAGAAGAGGTCCGCTCCGAGGTGAGCGGAGTGGAGAGCTCGGCTCTGGAAGAGAGCCGTTTGGGAGACAAGTTTGAGGAGCAACTTTAGGAGAGAGTTTTGCACTCCGAACTCGTTGAGAAGAGGTCCGCTCTGAGGTGAGCGGAGTGGAGAGCTCGGCTCTGGAAGAGAGCCGTTTGGGAGAAGAGTTTGGGGAGCAACTCTAGGAGAGAGTTGTGCGCTCCGAACTCGTTGAGAAGAGGTCCACTCCGAGGTGAGCGGAGTGGAGAGCTCAGCTCTGGAAGAGAGCCGTTTGGGAGAAGAGTTTGGGGAGCAACTCTAGGAGAGAGTTGTGCGCTCCGAACTCGTTGAGAAGAGGTCCGCTCCGAGGTGAGCGGAGTGGAAAGCTCAGCTCTGGAAGAGAGCCGTTTGGGAGAAGAGTTTGGGGAGCAACTCTAGGAGAGAGTTGTGCGCTCCGAACTCGTTGAGAAGAGGTCCGCTCCGAGGTGAGCGGAGTGGAGAGCTCGGCTCTGGAAGAGAGCCGTTTGGGAGACAAGTTTGAGGAGCAACTCTAGGAGAGAGTTGTGAGCTCCGAACTCGTTGAGAAGAGGTCCGCTTCGAGGTGAGCGGAGTGGAGAGCTCGGCTCTGGAAGAGAGTCGTTTGGGAGACAAGTTTGAGGAGCAACTCTAGGAGAGAGTTGTGAGCTCCAAACTCGTTAAGAAGAGGTCCGCTTCGGAGGCGAGCGGAGTGAAGAGCTTGGCTCTGGAAGAGAGCAATTGGTGAGATGAGTTTGAGGAGCAGCTCTAGGAGAGAGTTGTGAGCTCCGAACTCGTTGAGAAGAGGTCCGCTTCGGGGATGAGCGGAGCGAAGAGCTCAGCTATGGAAGAGAGCCATTTGTGAGACGAGTGTGAGGAGCAACTCTAGGGGAGAGCTGTAGCTCTGAACTCGTTGATAAAGGTTTCGCTTCGGCGGTGAGCGGAGGGAAGAGCTCGGCTCTGGAAGAGAGCCGTTTGGGAGAAGAGTTTGGGGAGCAACTCTAGGAGAGAGTTGTGCGCTCCGAACTCGTTAAGAAGAGGTCCGCTCCGAAGTGAGCAGAGTGGAGAGCTCGGCTCTGGAAGAGAGCTGTTTGGGAGAAGAGTTTGGGGAGCAACTCTAGGAGAGAGTTGTGCGCTCCGAACTCGTTGAGAAGAGGTCCGCTCCGAGGTGAGCGAAGTGGAGAGCTTGGCTCTGGAAGAGAGCAATTGGTGAGATGAGTTTGAGGAGCAGCTCTAGGAGAGAGTTGTGCGCTCCGAACTCGTTGAGAAGAGGTCCGCTCCTAGGTGAGCGAAGTGAAGAGCTCGGCTCTGGAAGAGAGCCGTTTGGGAGACAAGTTTGAGGAGCAACTCTAGGAGAGAGTTGTGAGCTCCGAACTCGTTGGTTAAGGTAAGTAAGTTGCGGGAGCAGCCATGTAGAAGAAGCTCTACAATAAGGTGAAGACCTCTTGGGAGGAGCTGGGAGATTCTGAGTCTTAAAGCTCGGCGGGCCCTTCGGTTCGTTTGTTGGCTCCTCAGGGGGGAATCTCGGGCGAGGAGTTTGGTGACAAGGGGTTCGGAGGTTGGAGCTCGATGGTTTGAGCTCAGTGAGTTGGAGTCGAAGTCAGAGCTCGACGACGGAGCAGACGAGAAGAGGGGTCGAGCTCGGCATGGGGAGAGCTCGACGAAGCCATGGGAGATAAGGCTCGAGCTTCGACGGAGCTTGGGCAGTGGAGCTCGGCGCTCCTTCGGGCGAGGGAGGAGCTTGACAGCGAAGAGGAAGCTCGGGAGGTTGGAGCTCGGCAATGCAGTGGATGTGAACTGTGAGCTCGGAGCTCGGAGCTCGTCGAGGGAAGCTCGCTGTCGTGGAGCTCGGCAATGCAGAGGAGTTCGGTGCTCCTCATTGGAGCTCGGCAATGGAGAGGAGTTCGGTGCTCCTCATTGGAGCTCGGCAATGGAGAGGAGTTCGGAGCTCCCCATTGGAGCTCGGCTGCGAGGGGAGCTCGTCGAAGGTGGTCGACGAGTGGAGCTTGGAGCTTTTGCTTCTGCGGGTTAGGACCAGCGGGACCGTTAGGGGGTTTCTGATTCAGAATAGGAGGCTGACCCTGTTGGAAATGGTTCTCGGCCGGAGGAGGAAGTTGCCCCTGCTGCGGAGCTGGATGGACGGGGACTTCCTGCTGTTGATCAGCAGGGTTGGGTCCACGGTTGGACCCCCTGGATCTTACTTTTCTGGGAGGCATGGCTGAAGAAGAGCCAGTCGACGAGGAAGCGACGAAGGCTATTCGTATGGTTTCCCATAGACGGCGCCAATCTGTTACCGCTGATTCTGGTGTGGGGGTAAACAGATAGAATTTGTGGGTTCGTGGAAAAACCTGAATAGCAGATCCGAACCTGTTCGTCTGAGTTGGGCTGCTGACTCCCGCCGTACACCTGCAAGGAAAGTGCGAAACACCGGGGTTGATCCCGGCGACGCACCCTCCGACGCTCTTGTCAGTATCCAGAAGAGATTAAGAAAGAGCTTAAGCAGGTAAAAGAGTGATTAACCTGTAACAGTGGTAGGTGGGAGGTATTTATAGTCGCCGTTGGGATCAGATTAGGGATGTGATTCCTGTGATCTGATAAGGCATAAAATCCTCGTAATCAGATTAGGAATGTAATCCCTTAATTCCCGGTGAGAGGATAATTGCAAATCAGGCCCGTTGATTTAGCCAAATCAGTGACCCTGATCTCCTCTTGCTGGTCTGGGTTTGTATCGGGTCGGGACCCGTACCCAGTTGAGGTGGATCCGTTCGCGGGTTGTTGGATCTGTGAGAAGGAGACCCAGTACCCGCTTCAGATCCGTTAGTAGGTGAAATTACCGTTTTACCCCTGAGCTTTAAGATTCGTCTCCGATGTGAACGGTCCCGATTTAATCCTATTTTTAGCCATATTAGATACAAACCCAGAGAACTGGGTCAAAATACAATCTACAGACAGGAAATAAAATATACATGAAGCAACTTGACCCGTACAAACAACAAATTCTTCCAACAATCCTGGAGGGTGGGCCGACAAATAAGCTCGGTCCAGCAAAATTGTATATACGTCAGTTTAGCTTCGTACACTGTTTCCACGGCACATGCACACCCACCTGAAACTAGACTGACAGGATTTTAACACCCGCTGATCCCTGCCTTCTCCTCGCTGGGGGGGCCCATCTTTGGGCCCAAGCCCCGCAGACCGATTTATGACACCACGGCACAAGCATAGCAACCGCACCCTCTCACCAACTCCATCACTCATCCAACAAACGGGCCAACAGCTGAGAGTGAGGTCGAAACAGCGAGCCTGAGGTATTAAAAAATCCTAAACGCCATTCGTTGTTTCAAAAAGCGAGTTTGGAAAAAACCCGCTGGCTTTTTAAAATGACTTTTGGCCAGGGAGAAATCAAAAATACCCAAACTTCACACTCGTGTCTCAAAAAGCAATGGGATTTGTACCAAACATGCTTTTTGAGATAGCAAGTGGGTCAGTTTAGGAATTTTTTTAAAAAAGTAGGTCAGTTGGGGAAAAACTTTCAAAAAGTGGGTCGTTTTGGGAAAACAATCTCAATGTAGTTAGTTAACAGGAGAAATTAATTCATTGTCGTATCTGAAATCCATTTTCATTTGATACACACTCGTAATTAAGAGCATCTTTTCCGGTATAATTTCCAAAGCCATAGCTTCTTAGATAAATACCCGAGATTGAAAACATGATACGAAGGTGACTCCTAAGAAAATCCCTCGGACTCGGACCGGTAACGATATTTGAGGACATTTTGGGACGCAGGCAGATTGAAGAATATTGTCAATAATAAGAAAATCACGTGGAATGCAACGATGGCATAAACATTTCATGAAAAGTTATACTGTTTTTTTAGTGTGAAAAGTTGTAATGTTGTGTTCGGAATAACACATTATAGGAACCATCCATTTCTGGGCATTTTTTGGGTATATAGTTAGCGTTCAACTCTATTTGTATGTAGTTACGTTCTACTTTTTTAGAAGAATAATAATCCTTCATAGTGGAATCTAATATCCATTCCATAAATATATTACTTTAGCCAAACCAATTTATCCACAGAGAAATCTCAAATTGTTTTGTATCGATTTTGGTCCAGTTTCGTTAGTTACAGTCTACTAATTTGATCGATTTAGATAAATTCTAAAATTTTAGCACTTTTGTCCGTTTTTATGGGTTATAATACACTTTTTTCCCGTCCGTTCGGAGAAAATTCGAAATTTCAGCAGTTTTGTCCTATTTAGTGTGTTATAGTCCATTGATTTTGGTAGAAATCATGATTATATAATTGCAACATTTTGGTTTGTTTTATGGGTTTTATCTACTGGCTTTGATCGATTATGAGAAATTTCAAAATTTCAATTTTTTTTACTTGCTTTCGTTGGTTATAGCTAGCTGGTTTTGACCGATTTCCAAAATTCTAAAATTTCTAGATTAGTGTGGGTTTTGTTAGCCCACTGATGATTTTGGTAAATTTCTTGAAATTTTAAGCTTGCAGCATTTTTGTATGTTTTGTGGGTCATAATCTAATGATTTTAATTGATTTCAAGAACATAAAAATTTTCAACATTTTTATTTGCTTTCGTGGACATAGTTCATTAATTTTGGCTGATTTAAAAATTCCAAAATTTAAAACTTTGGGCCCATTTCGTGGGTTTGTAGTCCAAATTTCATTAATTTCTAAAATTGTTGCATTTTCGCATTTTATAAAATATGCGAAAATATTTCATATTCTACTGATTTTGATCGATTTTGAAAATTCAAAATTTCCACATTTTTACCTGCTTTCATAGGTTATATATTGATTTTGGCAAATTTCGAGGAATTCTAAAAGTTCAAAATTCTGGGCTGGTTTCGTGGGGTATACAGTCCACCGATTTTGATAGATTTCGTGAAATTTTAAAACTGTAGCATTTTAGCTTGTTTTCTGGGTTATAATTAGGGCTGCAAATGAGCCGAGTCGAGCCGAGTTTCGTGAGACTCGAGCTCGGCTCGTTAATCAATCGAACTCGGTTTCAAGCTCGAGCTCGGCTCGAGCTCAAGTCGAGCCGAGTTTTGACCGAGTTCGAGCCGAGTACTCGCAAGTTTAGCCTAATAATTACAACACGCCCAAGCTCGAGCTCTGCTCGTTAAGCTGTCGAGCTCGATTTCGAGGGCTCGAGCTTTGACTGAGCTTGAGCCGAGTAGCTCGCGAATAGCTCGGATCGTTTGCAGCCCTAGTTATAATGTACAGATTTTAGTCGATTTTGATTTTGAATTCCAGCATTTTGGCCCTGCCCACTATTTTGACCAATTTCGTGAAATTTAATTTTCAGCGACTTTGACCACTTTTTAGCAATAAACTGAAATTTCTTCATTTTTGGTTGATATCAATAAATTGAAATTTCATTATTTTGGGCCAAGTTTTGTGGGTTATTCCAATAATTTTGGCATATTTCAAGAAATTTAAAAATTTTAAAATTTTAATCAGTTTTGATAAAATTTTAAAATATTAAATAGTTCACTGGTTTCACAGATTTTAAATTTTCAGAGTTTTGGAGTTTTGGGCCGAGGTTTATAGTCCACTGATGTTTACCGATTTCAAACAAGAAGTTTGACATTTTAGCCCAATTTCGTGGGTTAATAGCCCACTAATTTAACCGAGTTCCTGAAATTTTGCAATTTCAGCTTTACGCCCACCTTCACGAGTTATGGTCCATTATTTTTGGCCCAAAATTTGAAATTTCAGTTTGTGCTGAAAACAACTGAAATGACAAAATTCTGAATATTTGATGCCATTTTCATGTGCAGAACTGCATTCCAACAACTCTTCGAGGATCAGCAAAACGAGAATGCAAAATCGACAAGAAATAGAAGCATGCCATGGTATTTTTAATATTCAGGCTGCCACAATAAATCTTTCAAACCACCGGCCCACCAAGCATTGTATATAACCAAAAATTTCCAGAATAAAACAAGCCTCATCAATCATTTCTTTGATCACCGATATCAGGCTACAGTGAGCACATAATAGAACAAGGAGAATAAGAATTACAGACTGGAGCTTGGAATACTCAATTTAGCACAGATCCAAAAAAATTAAGATCAATAGTGTGAGAACATAGCAAACACAGTTCACAGATTCAACAAAAATAATTATGAGGAGAAGCCTAATCCTGCAACAACTAAAGCTGTTAAGAGCTAGCGTCGAGACTACTGATGTAAAAATTGAAACGTGATTAACAGTCATAAAACAAGAAACATGTAATACAACAGAATTCACGGACGAATAAGAACAGCTAGTATGTAGCGCCGCATATACAAAGTTCATCTGAACAGCAACAGTCAGCACTCATGTGGGGCCAGTTAATGAATGAATGCATTTGTACTTTGCAGTAACTCCACAAGTCTCACACTTGTGCCATACTTTGCAGGTGAAGGCAAGCGAATTCGACACTGTAGGTGACCGATCAAATAATTCATCATAATACCAGGTCTTCATAAAAAGTATGGAACCCCAGTCTTCAGACCCCTCATTCGATTGTTCTCTTCTGTTTCCGTGAAAACTTCACTTGTCTCTCCTGCCATTTGCATTGGAATATTGTCAAACAAAAAGAGTTGCCTTCATGCTCTTTATAGAATTTTGTTAATTAATATTAGAACTTGATTCAACTCAAAACATAGACAGGTCAACTAGGAAGCACGGGTACTTCCAAACGGACAACGTACCCGTGTTCGGTGCGGGTGCAGATACTCCTTGAGCACTCCAGGGTGCGTACCCAATGAGTATCCAATTTTTTAATATGTTATTGCAACTTTGGAACACAATTATGTTTAGATAATATTTAGATCCCTAGTGTAATTTCAAAACCTTTGATGTTTCAAGTAATGCTCAAAAACAAAACAAGTATACCCAAACTCTTGATAGTTAGGTTATCATTTTTTCCCTCCAAAAATGCTCATAATTACAATGTATCCTTTAGTTCTATGAAATGGTTCAGTATTTGCATTTTTAACAAGATAAATATTTATTGATTTATGTATATAATATAAAATATATTATTATTTAACGTACCTACCAACGCACCCGTATTTTACTTTTTTGGAAAATGATGTATCCTCGTACCTGTGTCATGTCGTACCTGCACCCCGTATCCGTGCTTCATAGCAGGTCAATCATGAGGAAAAGAAGTAAATAATAAAAATGGCAGAGGGTGGATCATCAAGAGTATCTGTAGTCGTCAAGAGTCAAAATTTCCATATTTGGCTTTTAGAAATAGGAAATATCACTTTCTCATTCAGACTCAAATTTTGGATTTTTTTTTTGAATGACGAACAGTTGATGATCTACCGTCTCTACTAATTTTTTGAATTTATTAAATGTTTAAATAAAAGGGACGAGATCGATTATCTTCCCTGGAAGAAAAAAGAAGATATTCTCGAACGGATGCAAGATGTTATTGCGTCCGACATTTATTTTATTTTTTTTTAAATTGAGAAGGGAACGGCCACTAGATGATTTAGCTTCCAAGGTTTTTTTTGTTTTTCCATCTTCCTAAATTACCCTTCACAGTGAAGGAGATTGAAGGATAATGAAGAAGGGTATTATAGTCTTTCCCTCTGAAAGTTTTTTTTAGGGGACGCAAGATGATATAGCTTCCCTATCCCATCAGGTGAGAATCTTTACCGGACGGGACATCATCTCCCATCCAATTTTTTTATAAAATAACTTAACGGACGATATATGATCTTGTGTCTGACACTTTAAAAAAAAAGTTTTGATGCAACATCATCTTGCGTCCGATTTATTTAACAGTAAAATTTGAAGAACGGATGATAAATGATCTTTCGATTCCTATATCTCTTCTCAAATATAGGAGTGTACTGTTCCTCAAAACTCATAATTTTCATATATAGGGAACGACTGCAGCTATTTTTTTCTCAATTTTTCAAAATTTCCCAAATAAAGGGAACGACTACAAATGCTCTAAAGACCATTTGCATTGCAAGGTTGTAGCTTTATTCATAACATATTCTCGTTGAAACCCAATATAGAAGCGACATTCCAACAGTAATTTGGCGCGGACCACACCTGAAAAATTCATGAATGTAACTATTAATATCCCAGATTATGATGGGTAAAAACAAAGTAAATGAACTCAGATATTGTAACCCCTGTTTCCAATTATACGGATTTCTATTTCTTTTCTCTTTCTCCATGTATTCTTGTATTTCAAATTCCGTATAAATCATTCCAATGCATCTAAATCCTTTTGAATCTCCTATTGAAACCCAAATTTATATTCCAAGCTAGAATTTGTCTCGCTTCTTTTATTTATCTCATTTGAAGCCCATTGATTGTGATATATGCTATGTTATTTAATTATTTGGATTGAAGCCCAAATCCAAGCCCATCTCCTATTGGACTCTAACCCTAAACCCAGTACCCATCTATGTTGTATAAATTAACCCATACACTCACCCGTATACAAATTGTTCACATTTTCCCACTCTTCCCACATCCCCGTAACTACACCCCTCTATCTCTAACTACCCCTTTAATAAATAATTATTTTATTATTTTAATACCCAACCACTCCCTCTCTCTCCCGTTCAATCTATCCATCTCTCTCTCTGTTTCTCTAACAAACAGAGAAACCAAACGAACCAGAACCCATCCCCCTTCTTCTTCCTCTTACCTCTCGACACCGTCATCACCGAAGAATCCACCGTCGCTCACCATCTTCCCGCTCGTCCACTGCTGCCGCCATTGTTGCCGCTTCACTTCGTCGTCGTCGAAGCCGCCTCTAACTCAAGCCTTCGTCGCCATCCACCATTGCCGGTATCAGACCTCGACGCCATCGTCTCCTCCACCGTTAGCCAACCGCTCCCGCAATCGCCCTCCGCCGTCCACTCAACCGCCACACTCCTCCAGCCTCGACTTCGAACCTCGAACTCCATCGCCATAGCTCCGCCATCGTCTTCAAGCTCCAAATCCAACTCGCCTTCTTCCTCCAGTCTCGATCTCATCCGGCCCCGAAGTCCCCGCCGCTCGCTTCATCGACAGCCACAGCCTCCCGTTCAGTCGTCGCCTTCCTTCCGCTCGAGCCAGTCGCTCACCGCCGTCTCCGCAGGCTTCCCCTGCACTCGCCGCCTGCCATCGCTGCCGCCATTCTCCTCCATGCCGCATCGTCTTCCTCCCTCGACGTCTCCCCGCCGTTGCCGAAGCCAGGACTCCACCGTCTTCAACCTCGCGCCGCCGCCTGAACCTCTACCTCCCGTCGCCTTCTTCCAGTCGACATCCGCCCATCGCTTCTCCTCTCGTCGCCTTGTCATCGAGCCCACCTCGAGCTTCCCGCTTGAGCTCCGTCGTGACCACAGCCGAACTTTTCCCCATTCGCCAGTCCCCATTGCCGACTCAGTCGCAGCAGTCGCCGTCGACCCCTCGCTCTCCCACCGTTGCCAACCCATCACTGAGCTCCCTCCATTGCTGCCCTCAACCTCGAGGCACCATCAAAGCCCACCTGAACCTCCACAGTCGTCGCCGTCCATCCACGCGCGCCGCCTGAGTCCCACCGTTGTCAACTCCTTCCGCCGTCGTTCCCTTTCACGCCGCCTGAAGATTCGCCGCCTGAAGCCGTCCCCGTCGCTGTTCTCCCGCTCGCTCTCTTTCTATCTCCCCCCTCTCTCTCTGTCTGTGATAAGGCGAAGAAGAAAAAGAAGAAGGGGATAGCACTGTGTTGTTGGGGTTGCTGTTGTATTGAGAATAGGGGAATCTTATTGTATTTGGTGCTGGGGTGGATTGTTATTTGGTGTGTTGGAGGTTGAGTTACTAATTGGAGTTGGTTGCTTTAGGAGTTGCTGTTTAGAGTTTTGCTAACTCGGAGCTATTGAAGGGATTGGATCACTTGATTGCTATTTGAATTATTGGAGTTGCTAACTTGGTGTGGCTGCCACACATCTTACACATGTTCGACTGCCCGGGATACTGATCCCGTTATTCTAGTGTTCAATTTCATCGTCGTCAACTAACAGGCAAGTCCACTTGAACTCTTTTAATTTTCTAGTTTAAGCTTATTGATCTCCTGCAAGTAGTTCCATTTCAATTATCTCAATTTGCCTTGTGTCCTGTCCGTTAGGAGTATCGAGGGTTTACACGAGCTAACCCGACGTACTCTTGACCTCTTAATATTATCCATTGACTCAAACCCAAGCCTAGATACATACTTGACATGAATAAAATAAATAAACTTGTACATGAGAAAACACGTCGTGATTAAATACATGTTATTACTGGAGATCTCGTGACTTGAACTCGACATGATAAACTTGACTTCTTTACTGGGAAAATTTACTTGACTTGTTTACTGGGAAAATTCACTTGACTTGTTTACCTGGGAAATTCACATGACTTGCTGTAAATTATTCTTACCACATGTATGATACAATAACTCGATAATTACCCACTTGATGAACATTTATGTGATGATGTCTTGTTTGTCTTGTACTGAGGTTTCGACCCAGTTATATTAGTAATCAGTTAAAATAATATAAAGAGAATTGTTGTTTGACTTGTTACTTCTTGCTTATTATTGTGTAATATATCATGTTGCTGCATTATCACCATCCACTTGACATTCTTATAACCACTCGCATGTACATGTATAACTTAGTAACAAAATACTAAACAAGCCGGGGTTTCTAAGGGTTGACCTAGTAGTGGACAGTCTCAGAAAATGTACTCGGCAGAAGGTGGAGAATTACTTGTGGAGACGTGAACTTGTTATCTTGTTATCTTGTTACATGAACTTGGCGTGGAAGGTGGAGAATTACTTGTGGAGACGTGAACTTGTTATCTTGTTATCTTGTTGTCGTGATATACCCGAGTACACGCTCTGTAGACCCCACCACGAAGTCTAAAACGAACACTGCTGTGCGTGCATCGAACCTGTAGTATGGGATGCAGTAGTACATGCACTAGTTAGCAGAAACAACTTGATAATAGACCTAGTTGACATGTATACATACTTTATAAAGACCATTACTATCAGTACAATTATTGTCCTTGCAAATTTGATCTTCATTCATATTTCCTACACGTACCTTATTTTTTTACTCTCTGCTTTCACTACTTGCTGTCCGTACTTGCTCTAAGGACAAATTTTTCCTTCTTTTTAGATAATCAAGTACAGGTGAGCCAAAGAGAATTTCTAGGAGGCATTGATGAGCAGTTTCTCTATAATTGGAGCACGAGTCTCTCGAGTTATTTGGTAAGTTCTTGTATTCCAGATTTGGTTATTGAATTTCATTCTCGTTTATGTTATCATGTTTCCTGCGTGGTTGTGATTAATTTTTCTTATATTGTTGAGCTAAGACTGGTACAGCTTATGGATGATATGAGTTGGTATACTTATATCATTCGCTGGGCCTCAGTTACGTGTCTGTGTTCCCGTATTCCGGGAAGCGGGGCGTGACAGGTTTTTAGTGGTATCAGAGCCCAGGTTAGGCTCTAACTATGTTGGAGTTTAGCTGGGTTTTGACTAATGTGTTAGTCATGATTGGCTAATGTGTTAGTCAAGTTCGGTTCTAGCCAGTCTAACTCAATAATATGTACACCACGCAAATCACATGAACATGTAATAACCAACATATAATCTGAATATTCCTCTCATTTGATTCCTCTTTTGATCCCTTCATATTCAGTTTCTTCATCTCTCAGTTGTTTCGTCCCTTCCATTCATTCATATTCCTTGATTCTTCATTGGGTATAGATTTTATTCTTTTGTGCCCTTATTCCCTTGATTCTGGAGTTGTCCATTCTTTCTTCCGCTTGGTTCGTCGACCGACATCGGTGGATCTTCAAGGACATGTTAGAGGCTCGTTTAACTCCTACGATACTGTATATTTTATGATATATTTATTGTGTAAATTTGCTACACTATATATTTATTTTCTCATTTCCACTGCATTGTGTTTATGCATGTATTTTATTCCGTTTTCTCCCTACTTTTATAAATCATTTCCACTACTGCGATTTTGTACTGTTGTGTTTGATATTTATAATCTATACATCTATTTTGATATTTTATTGTATGACTTTCAACTTCATTTCTTACTATTCTACTATTTTTATATCACGAATTTCAAAACATAACCTTATACTTAAATTAAATAATCCCTATCCCTTGTGTATATGGGAGGTTACATTTTCCATTTCACCATTCGGTGCAACCTAATGTCAAGATGGCAAATATGCAACTCGATGTCAATGGAGGCAAATTGCAACTGGATATCGGCGAGGCAAAGTGTGCAGCCGAATATCCGGACGGCAACTTGAAACCTGATGTCGTGAAGGCAAACTTGCAACTTGATGTTAAGGATGTAAGATTTTCTACGTAATTGCTAATTTATATTTCAAGACAAATTTTACTTATATAATGAAACTAAAGGTAAAGCAATATTTTCTTTATGACATCTTGTTTATACTATTACACTTTATGTTTCCCTACAATTTGAACTCGTATTGTCGATTTTACTCTATTTTGTGTATAAAATTATTATCACCATTATTATTATTATTGCTATTGTTTTCGTTGTTACTCTTGGTATTATTATCATTATTATTATTTCTATTGATGTTGTTATTATTGTGTTCATCATCCTTATTGTTATTACTTCTATTATTATTACTGCTATTTTATTATTACTGATACTATTACTATTATTATTGCTATTGTGTCCGTTATTATTATTAGTATCATTATTATTACTGATATTACCAGTGCTATTATTATTGTTGTTGTTTTCATTATTTTATTATTGCTATTGATATCGAATTACCTTCATACAAGAAAATGTGTTGAACCCGAATTATATTCCGTCTTGCAATATTATTATTATTGTCGGTATTGTTAATATTTTCATTATTATTATTATTATTATTATTGCCATTATTATTATTTTTGTTATTGATATTATTGTTATTCATATTATTGTTATTCTAATTATTATTATTACTATTGCATTATTTTCATGAATGTTTAAACCCAATTTTGTCATGTATGTATTATCATGATTATCAGTACTGTTAACATTTATATTTTATTGTTATTACTTCTACCAGTGTGATTATGATGATTTTTATTACTGTTATTAATATTACTATTACTATTTTTAACGTTATTATTATTATTATTGTTATTATTATTTTCATTATTAACATGTGTGTTATTATTATTGTTATTATTATTTTATTATTGCTATTACTATTCGATTATTCTTGATGTTATTATTTTTATTATTAATAATTGTTGTTATTATTATTTTTGTTAAAACCCATTTATTTTGATCTATGGCATATCTTTAATTATTTAAAATTGAAGACAAACTTTATAATCATTTTGCATTGTTTAATTATATCTATCTTGAGCCCATACTGTCCCTGATCCTAGTGTCTCATTCTTGTCTTCCTACTTGGTTCGTGGATTGGTGTCATGTGGTCTATAGCGACATGTATGTTGCTTGGAACGCAGCGGAAGGTGGTTGGCCCATAACCCACAGGTCCCATGATTCCTTTGTTGTTCCCTCTTCTCTGCATCATTCAATCCTTGTTCGCTTTTTTTCACCCGTCATCTTTTGTCGATTTATTATTCAACATCGATCTTATTTATGCCATTTCCTTATTCTGGTGCTTCCATCACTGGAGTTCCTCTTTTTCAAATCTTCCCTGCCTTGTTATTTCTTATGTTGCTTCTGTTTTGTCCTACCGCCCTGCCAAAATGAATTTCGAGGACGAAATTCTTCTTGTAAGGTGGGTAGGATTTGTAACCCCTGTTTCCGATTATACGGATTTCTATTTCTTTTCTCTTTCTCCATGTATTCTTGTATTTCAAATTCCGTATAAATCATTCCAATGCATCTAAATCCTTTTGAATCTCCTATTGAAACCCAAATTTATATTCCAAGCTAGAATTTGTCTCGCTTCTTTTATTTATCTCATTTGAAGCCCATTGATTTTGATATATGCTATGTTATTTAATTATTTGGATTGAAGCCCAAATCCAAGCCCATCTCCTATTGGACTCTAACCCTAAACCCAGTACCCATCTATGTTGTATAAATTAACCCATACACTCACCCGTATACAAATTGTTCACATTTCCCCACTCTTCCCGCATCCCCGTAACTACACCCCTCTATCTCTAACTACCCCTTTAATAAATAATTATTTTATTATTTTAATACCCAACCACTCCCTCTCTCTCTCCCGTTTAATCTCTCCATCTCTCTCTCTGTTTCTCTAACAAACAGAGAAACCAAACGAACCAGAACCCATCCCCCTTCTTCTTCCTCTTCCCTCTCGACGCCGTCATCACCGAAGAATCCACCGTCGCTCCACCATCTTCCCGCTCGTCCACTGCTGCCGCCATTGTTGCCGCTTCACTTCGTCGTCGTCGAAGCCGCCTCTAACTCAAGCCTTCGTCGCCATCCACCATTGCCGGTATCAGACCTCGACGCCATCGTCTCCTCCACCGTTGGCCAACCGCTCCCGCAATCGTCCTCCGCTGTCCACTCAACCGCCGCACTCCTCCAGCCTCGACTTCGAACCTCGAACTCCATCACCATAGCTCCGCCATCGTCTTCAAGCTCCAAATCCAACTCGCCTTCTTCCTCCAGTCTCGATCTCATCCGGCCCCGAAGTCCCCGCCGCTCGCTTCATCGACAGCCATAGCCTCCCGTTCAGTCGTCGCCTTCCTTCCGCTCGAGCCAGTCGCTCACCGCCGTCTCCGCAGGCTTCCCCTGCACTCGCCGCCTGCCATCGCTGCCGCCATTCTCCTCCATGCCGCATCGTCTTCCTCCCTCGAAGTCTCCCCGCCGTTGCCGAAGCCAGGACTCCACCGTCTTCAACCTCGCGCCGCTGCCTGAACCTCTACCTCCCGTCGCCTTCTTCCAGTCGACATCCGCCCGTCGCTTCTCCTCTCGTCGCCTTGTCACCGAGCTCACCTCGAGCTTCCCGCTCAAGCTCCGTCGCGACCACAGCCGAACTTTTCCCCATTCGCTAGTCCCCATTGCCGACTCAGTCGCAGCAGTCGCCGTCGACCCCTCGCTCTCCCGCCATTGCCAACCCATCACTGAGCTCCCTCCATTGCTGCCCTCAACCTCGAGGCACTATCAAAGCCCACCTGAACCTCCACAGTCGTCGCCGTCCATCCACGCGCGCCGCCTGAGTCCCACCGTTGTCAACTCCTTCCGCCGTCGTTCCCTTTCACGCCGCCTGAAGATTCGCCGCCTGAAGCCGTCCCCGTCGCTATTCTCCCGCTCGCTCTCTTTCTATCTCCCCTCTCTCTCTGTCTGTGATAAGGCGAAGAAGAAAAAGAAGAAGGGGATAGCACTGTGTTGTTGGGGTTGCTGTTGTATTGAGAATAGGGGAATCTTATTGTATTTGGTGCTGGGGTGGATTGTTATTTGGTGTGTTGGAGGTTGAGTTACTAATTGGAGTTGGTTGCTTTAGGAGTTGCTGTTTAGAGTTTTGCTAACTTGGAGCTATTGAAGGGATTGGATCACTTGATTGTTATTTGAATTATTGGAGTTGCTAACTTGGCGTGGCTGCCACACATCTCACACATGTTCGACTGCCCGGGATACTGATCCCGTTATTCTAGTGTTCAATTTCATCGTCGTCAACTAACAGGCAAGTCCACTTGAACTCTTTTAATTTTCTAGTTTAAGCTTATTGATCTCCTGCAAGTAGTTCCATTTCAATTATCTCAATTTGCCTTGTGTCCTGTCCGTTAGGAGTATCGAGGGTTTACACGAGCTAACCCGACGTACTCTTGACCTCTTAATATTATCCATTGACTCAAACCCAAGCCTAGATACATACTTGACATGAATAAAATAAATAAACTTGTACATGAGAAAACACGTCGTGATTAAATACATGTTATTACTGGAGATCCCGTGACTTGAACTTGACATGATAAACTTGACTTGTTTACTGGGAAAATTTACTTGACTTGTTTACTGGGAAAATTCACTTGACTTGTTTACCTGGGAATTTCACATGACTTGCTGTAAATTATTCTTACCACATGTATGATACAATAACTCGATAATTACCCACTTGATGAACATTTATGTGATGATGTCTTGTTTGTCTTGTACTGAGGTTTCGACCCAGTTATATTAGTAATCAGTTAAAATAATATAAAGAGAATTGTTGTTTTAGACTTGTTACTTCTTGCTTATTATTGTGTAATATATCATGTTGCTGCATTATCACCATCCACTTGACATTCTTATAACCACTCGCATGTACATGTATAACTTAGTAACAAAATACTAAACAAGCTGGGATTTCTAAGGGTTGACCTAGTAGTGGACACTGGACAGTCTCAGAAAATGTACTCGGTAGAAGGTGGAGAATTACTTGTGGAGACGTGAACTTGTTATCTTGTTATCTTGTTACATGAACTTGGCGTGGAAGGTGGAGAATTACTTGTGGAGACGTGAACTTGTTATCTTGTTATCTTGTTGTCGTGATATACCCGAGTACACGCTCTGTAGACCCCACCACGAAGTCTAAAACGAACACTGCTGTGCGTGCATCGAACCTGTAGTATGGGATGCAGTAGTACATGCACTAGTTAGGAGAAACAACTTGATAATAGACCTAGTTGACATGTATACATACTTGATAAAGACCATTGCTATCAGTACCATTATTGTCCTTGCAAATTTGATCTTGATTCATATTTCCTACACGTACCTTATTTATTTACTCTCTGCTTTCACTACTTGCTGTCCGTACTTGCTCTAAGGACAAATTATTCCTTCTTTTTAGATAATCAAGTACAGGTGAGCCAAAGAGAATTTCTAGGAGGCATTGATGAGCAGTTTCTCTATAATTGGAGCATGAGTCTCTCGAGTTATTTGGTAAGTTCTTGTATTCCAAATTTGGTTATTGAATTTCATTCTTGTTTATGTTATCATGTTTCCTGCATGGTTGTGATTAATTTTTCTTATATTGTTGAGCTAAGACTGGTACAGCTTATGGATGATATGAGTTGATATACTTATATCATTCGCTGGGCCTCAGTTACGTGTCTGTGTTCCCGTATTCCGGGAAGCGGGGCGTGACAGATATGATAACAAGTTCAAGGAGCTTGGCTAGTGAAAATATTTACAACAAGTATGAAAGTCCATAATGCAGAACATAGTAAGTTGGTAAGGTGAACTCACAGTTACAAGGCCTTTGTCTTGGAACATGTACTTGAGACCTTCTTGGACAAGTTGGTTTGCACAACAAACAAGATCGAGATTGTTTATGTGATTGAACTGCAAAGTAAAATAGTTTTACATTTTTTTTAATGCATTAGTAAGCAATGATCATTTGGTATATGATAAAATAATAACCAAAATTTACTGCTGACGTACCTCTGTCATCAATCTTGATCCAAAGAGCCATCCTGCTCCACATGGACTAACAGCCCAGGTTTCGAATTCTTCAGGATCACTCCACATGAGATCACAAAAAGGTCCCTCATGGGGAATTTCAAAATTCTAATAAATAACCCTCATCTGTCATGAGATAGGAACGTACAAGTGAATAAAAACATGACATTGAGTATTTAACTTATCGCTACACTAATTTGGAATATGGCTAAGGGAAGCTACACTAATTTCGAATATGGCCAACGGATACGTCACAAAGAAAATCCAGTATGTCTTCCTGGAGTCTACACCCCCAGCTAAAACAAGAAAAGCTGCCACTTAATTATTCCGCATATTACTCTCTTTTTTGATTATACAGGGATTCAGAAGTCTAGTCAGAAGACAGTGAAAAAAGAGCAGACTAGCAGTAGTAGAAGAAGAAAGATTTAAAAATAACTCAACACTAAAATGGTGAAATCCTAACATACACTATTTTGGCCATCTTTAGTGACAAATAGTCTATTGTTTATTGCTGACTTTGGGTAATTCTAAATTTCACCATTTTAGCTACATTTTGTGCGCTCCAATCAGTTGATTTTGGCTGTAGTCTACTTTTTTTAGTTGACTTCAGATAATTCCACATTTCACTACTTTAGCTTGCTTTTGTGTGCTACAATCAACTGATTTTAGCCGATTTCGAGATATTCTTAATTTCACTAATTTAGCTAAGCTTTTATGGGCTATCGTCACTAATTTTGGATAATTTCAAAAAATCTAAATTTCATTATTTTTTCTGGCTTTTATGGGCTACATACTAGTACCATGATTTTTGCCGACATCCAAAGTTCTAACGTCCACTATTTTAGCTATCTTTTCTGGTCTTTGATTCCACTGATTTTGGCCCATTGCAAGAAATTTTAAATTCTAGTGTTCTAGCCAAGTATTGTGACCTACAACCACCATATATGGCCAAGTTTGAGAAATTTGAATTCCAGTGTTTTTATAAGCTACAGTCTACCGATTCTGGTCGATTTCGAGAAATTTTGAATTTCACTATTTTGGCCACCTCAAGACGGTCCACAGATTTCAGTCAATTAAGAGAAATTTTAAATTTCAGTGTTTTATCAACCTTTTGTGAGCTATAGTCCAATAGTCCTAGTTGATTTCAAGAAATTTGAATTTCAATACTTTTGTTTGTATATAGTCCGCCGATTTCGAGATATTCTGAATTTCACTATTTTGGCCACCTTTAGTGATAATAGTTTACAGTTGTTGTCTGACTTCGAATTATTCAAAATTCACTATTTTAGCTAGCTTTTGTACGCTACAATACACTAATTTTAGCCAATTTTGAGATATTCTAAATTTTACTAGCTTTAGCTTAGCTTTTTGAGCTAAGTCCCCTAATTTGGCCAATTCGAAAAATTCTAAGTTCCACTATTTTAGCTTCCCTTTTGTAGGCTATTCAGTGCACGGATTTTCGCCCATATCAAGAAATTTAATTTCAGTGTTCTTGCCAACTGTTGTGAGCTATACAGCCTACCGTTTCTAGCTAATTTCTAGCTAATGTCTGAGAAATTTGAATTTCGGTGTTTTTTTTAGCTATAAGGTCTACCAATTTTGGTCAATTTCAAGAAATTCTCAATTTCACTATGACAGTCCACATATTTTAGTTGATCTCGAAAATTTTTGAATTACAGTGTTTTATGACTTTATCCAAATTTTGCTAGCTATATTCCAAAGTTTCTGAACGATTTCGAGAAATTTGAATTTCAATGTTTTTGTTAGTATACAGTCCACCGATTTCGAGACATTCTGAATTTTACTACTTTGACCACCTTAGTGAGATACAGTATACCGGTTTCGGCTAACTCCGATTAATTGCAAATTTCACTATTTTAGCTAGCTTTTGTGCGTTGTATCCACTGATTTTAGTCGATTTCAAGATATTCTAAATTTCACTGTGTTAGCTAACTTTTATTGGTTAAAGTCGCCAATTCTGAAAAAACGCAAGCTTCAATGTTATGGCTACCCTATGAGGGCTATTGAATCCGCTCATTTTGCTTCATTTCAAGAAGTTTTAAATTTCAGTTTTCTAGTTCTAGTCAACTGTTCTGAGTAGCCCCACATAAGCTAAATCTAAAATAGCAAAATTTAGAATATCTCAAAATTGAAAGTTAGAATGTCTCGAAAGCAGCTAATATCAGTAGATTGTCGCGCACAAAAGCTAGCTAAAATAATGAAATTTAGAATTACTCAAAATCAGCAAAAAAAAAGTAGACGGTCCCCCACTAAAGTGACCAAATAGTGAAATTCAGAATTTCTCAATAGATTATTTTGGCCGAATCCAAGAAATTCTAAATTTCACTATTTTAGCTAGCTTTTATGGGCTATAGTCCACTTGATTTCTCACTAAAGGTTGCCAAATAGTGAAATTCTGTATATCTCAAAATTGGTGGACTATTTCTGACCAATTTTAAGAAATTCTAAATTTCACTATTTTAGCTAGTTTTATGGGCCATAGTCAAGCAGATTTCAAACTCTCCAAGTTTCACAATATTAGCTAGCTTTTGTGGCCTATTCAATCAACTGATTTTGGCCCAATTCAAGAAATTTTACATACCAGTTTTCTCGCATAACTAGCTATAACAGCCCACCATTTCTCGCCAATTGTGAGATATATGAATTTCAATGTATTTATGAGACAGATTTTGGCCGATTTCAAACAATTCTGGAATTCACTATTTTGGTCACCTATAGTGAGACATAGTCCACAGATATTAAATTACTATCAATACTATGGATAGAGAAATGTTATGATCTATAGGTCTTAATCAGAACAATAATAACGCTAAACTGAAAAAATAATTATATAAATGTTAATCTTAAACTTAAAAGTAAGTTTTCCACTTTTGAAAGCAAGTTAACATCCACAGAACAGGTCTTTTTGGCAGTCAACTAACTCTATCAGAAGTTTGTTTGGCAAGAAGCATAATCTATTGCTTTGCATTCGGTTAGAAACATTATCAGTTATGCATCTACGTTATTAATAAATTATTCCTTAATACTTATAGGACGTAATAATTATGTTCCACAGAAAGGGGGACAAAGAAGAGACAAGAATACAATTGTCAACTATTAAGTTCTGTAGCTCTTGATGCCATATGCAGTTGCTTGCAGATTCAGAGGTGTGCATTCAACTTAGTGAAGTAAAACACAACTAATTTTACACTTTCAAGGCACAGCAGATTTGAGTAACTCTTAATTTGGGTAAGCATCAAGGTTTTATACCTCCCGTAATTCCGACGGCTACTGGCCAAATGCCAAAACAAGAAAATCCACAAGACGGGCAGTAATTTTTTTATAAAACCCTTCCGGCCAAAGTCAAGAATAAATGCATGTGACCTAAGAGTTAGTCAACGACCACCTTAAACTTAAAGTGGCTTATCCAATGCACACAAATTCGTAACTAAGACGTTCATCAGATCTGATAATTCCATGTACTTTTAACTTGAGACAAATAACTTTGGACATGTGAGCTACTTTCATAGAAAATCATGCCCAAACACATGGAGCTAGCATATGAATCATTTTGAAAAAAGATAAACTCTTGGACAAATACACCAATAGATTGCACAATCATTCCCTCTTCTCTGAAGATGGGAATACATTCTAGCTACAAAAGTGTTGAGAAACTTTATTGTGAAGACAAATGTTGAATCAAAAACTTTATTGTGAAGACAAGCGTTGAATCTAAAAGTCATTTGAACAGGGCATACCTGATCAATAGTTCATATATCAGGCGACAGACCACCATGGACACATAGCACCTGTAGTTCCAAAACAAAAGATACTCTTAGACCTATGAGCAATCAAAAGAATGGAATATTTGTTAGAAGGGGTAGATGTGTGTGTGCGCTCAAAATATTCTTAGATCTAAGGGTTAAAAGCGAGAAACCCACCAGCAGAATTGATCAATGCACAGAACCACCTAAGGTGGGTGCGGCGTTAGTCTTCCGTTAGTTTTTTCAAGTTACGTGTTGTGCACATATTTTGTATCTGACGAAAATACTTGTTAGAAGGGGAAGATGTGTGCATATGTGTGTATGCTTGTGTGTGTGTGTGTGTGAAATCCTCTTAGATCTATGCGCAATCAAAAGAACGGAGCATGTTTGTGCGTTCTGGGGGGTAGTAAAGGTAGCATTTACATGCATCAGTGTGAATACTCCTCACCCATTTCTAAGTGACATGGGTAAGGTATTCAAAAATATCTGCCTTAGAAGCAAGAAATACGCTACTGAAGAGAAAAGGAGAAGTATGTAGTCACGATTATACATTAAATATCCAAGAGTAAAATGGCTTACTGTTCCATCCATAATTGCAGAGAGGGTTATGTAGTCATGATTAAATCATTATAAGATTCCCAATGTGAGTGATGTCTATTATAATACTAACCTCGAGTTATCACAAGTTGTGCTAGTCGTCGTCCAATAGACAAGTTATATCAGATACCAGGCAATATAATGGCCATAACCGGTCCTGTAAAGGCCATAATGGGCCAAAAAAGTTCTCCATTTTCTAAAGTTCATATTGGTAACATAACTTAAATTAAATGTTACAATGGCTACCACGGCCGTTATTTAAAACACTGATAAGTATACCGTGCTAGTGAATTCATTCGAATGCACAAGCTGGTTAGTGGGCACAAAACTTATGTACGAGAGAAAACCAATATTTTGGGAGTGGTAAAAGCACTAGTTAGAGACTACATATGTATATCCCCCCCGGTTTGAGATTATCTCCTCTTAGCTCTGCTCAAGCTTGGCTATGATGTTAATAACATGGGACAGAACATAATGTTATGTACTTCTCACATTCGAATTGTTCGGAGATCTGAATCGGGGAAAAGGGTACACCTTTACCCACTCTAGAGCGTCATTCTTTAGCAGAGATCATGTGGTTAAAACCTCTATGAATGAAGCAATAGAATCTAACATGAAGAATTCGAGTCATACAAGAATGCATCAGAGGTTAGTTTTATCGCCAGTCAGATAAATCGTGAGAGAGAAAACATTAAACATTGAACATTACTTTTTGCAAAGTGAAGGATATGAACTTGAGAAAATCAAGACGGCAGAAAACCCCACAAACATATTGACAGGACCAATTACATGTCTAAGTAGTATTCTTCTTGATTTGGAGCTTTTTAAGCTCTATCCAGGGTTAAAAGTGGAGGAAATGTATAATGAGCCCACTATGGCGTACCAGTAGTTTTCTTCTTGATTTGGAGCTTTTTAAGTTCTATCAAGGGTTAAAGGTGGAGGAAATGTTTAATGAGCTCACTATGGCGTAACAGTGAGTCGAAGCAGAGGTATAACTATTAAGTTGTTAAATTCCTTGTCATATAATAGAACCATGTAAATGGACTTTTGTATTTGACCCACAAGGTATACTTGTTGGTACGTCTTTAAAAAAAACTTCTTAAGTTACTCATGAGCTTCAAGTTACAGATGGCTAATCAGAGTAGACTCGCCAGTTGACAAAAACATTAAACTACTCAAATCTAGATACTTCCATTTAACTAGACAAATTGACAACACATCTACTGTTAGCTGACTCCACAGAATGCCAACCCTGCGCGGTCCTCTCGTTTTGCACCCACCTCAAGTTCTAGTTAGTCCCATGTCAAAATTTTGTCACAAATATGTATAATATTTCATAATCACAATCTTGAATTCCAATACATGTCTGTAAATCGATTATCCATGCACCACATACTATACTTCATACCAACATCAAATCTCCCATGTTCTACATTCCGCATTGTTTCCTTCAACATTTACCGAATTCCCACAACTCTCAAGCTCGCAAAACCCAACCATGTTCATTCTCAACCATTCTCAATAGCTCTAGCATTTCAAATCACTCCCACTCTCAACAAATTCACAACCTACCACTCCAAATTGTCTACAAAACAATAATCTGATACACATCGAATGGAAATTATAGAAGCTACAGGAGCTCAAGTGAAGTGATGAAGAGCTGAAGAAGTAAAGATTTGTATCTGATTGCGTTTCAGTCCTTTAGTGCAGGGGTCTTTTTGTAAAAAAGTATAAATAACGATTGGGAATAATCTGGTGTGTTGTGGCCATTGGATCTGTATTGTTAATGGCTTGGATTAATGAGGTAGGGGGACCCCACTTGTAACTGCCTCAACGGCCACATTCTTTACATGATGTACACGTAAATAGCTCTATAAATAGAACACCATCAGCTCAAGTGAGCTGTGTGAAGAATTTGTGAAACATTCCTTCTCCTTTCTTGATTCATTTCTGTTCTACTTCCATCCTTCTCAAATCCTATCTACATATTCCCTAGATAATGACCAAGATGAGCTCTAAAGCTCCAACAATGGCAGAAGAGCTGCATTAAATGGTATCAGAGCTAACAGATCCAATCGGAAATCAGGTTGTTACCAATCAAAATCATCAAGAACCAGATCCACCTGATCCAAAGGGAATGCTAGGTGGAGTTCCTGAGTTAGATTTGCGGCAACGACAGCAAATCTTGGAATCGAGATTGAGTGGAGTTGAGCAATAGATTAAAGACTTGTCGAAGGAAATGACAAGTCAATCTTTTTTGATATTTGCGCAAATGCAGGCAATGGCGACTCAATCTTCATTGATGATGGAGCAGTTGAACTCTCTTGTGGTTGATAGAAAGGCAGAAAAGGCGTGTCAAGTTCAATTGGGCCAATTTTGACCCCAAAATTTTCTCCCAATTCATCAGGTAATCTCAACTCCGATAGTTTTTCTATGGATGTGAATGTGGGTTCTTTTAGAGGTGGTAAGAATCTTGATCAGTTTGCAATCAAGAGTTCATTTCCAAAGCCTTCAAAGTTAGATGTCGTTCCTTTTTCGGGTGTGGAAGATGTACTCAATTGGCTATTCCAAATTGAACATTATTTTGAAGTTTATCAGACTGCGGGTGATGAGAAGGTTAGGGTAGCTTATTTCTTTCTAAAAGAAGAAGCGATTCAGTGGTGCAGGTGGTTTCTAAAAAATAATGATGTACTATAGTTACATGGAGGCAGTTTAGGGAGGGAATTTGCAGTCGATTTGGATTGGGAATGTATGATAACGCCGCAAGAAGGTTGTGCAGATTAGACCAAACAGCTTCGGTGTTAGATTACCAAAGGGAATTTGAAAAGCTCAACTGTTTGATAGAAGGAGTAAGTGAATCTTACTTAATCCAACAATTTATTAGTGGTCTCAAAATTGAAATTCAACATAATGTGTCAATGGTAGAACCGCAATCCTTGAGTGAAGCTTTTAAAGTTGCTTTAAAATATGGAAGGAAGAATGAGGCCTTGAGAAATGCAAACAGGAGTACATTTAAGCCTTACTTCAAGAACTCATCTAATCCACCTTCAAATGAACCAACTACATCCACTGGTCCCTTGCCAAATGAAATTTGGGAAAGAAGGAAGAAAATTTTGTGTTTTCATTGTGATGAAAAGTTCATACCCGGGCATGTTTGCAAGACCAAAGTTTATATGTGCATTAAAGGAGATTGGAATTTATTTAGTGTTCAAGAAGATGAGGAATTGAATCAGTTGTTAGCTGTTGATTCTCCTACCAACGAGTCTAATAATCAAGATAGTTATGTTGCTTTGAACATTGGTACAATTACTGAGTGTTTGATTCTAAAAGGTGATCTTAAGAACAAAGTAGTGCATATACTGGTTGATAGTGGGGCAACTCATAACTACATTGATCCATATGTAGTGGAAAAGGCAGGGTTGCAGCTATCTATCAAGCAAAAGTTCAATGTTAGGGTTGCTGGTGGTAAAGAGGTAGAAGGCAGTGGACTATGCTCTGTGGTAGAAATCAGCTGCCAAGGTTATACAATTGTTGATGATTTTTTGGTCTTTCCTATTGGTGTTCAGGATGTGGTTTTGGGAGCAAAATGGATGAAGCAAGTGCAAGAAGTAACTGTGAATATGGTAGAAAAGCAATTGAAATTTACTCATAGAGGTAAATTTTGGAATCTGGCAGGTTTAGGACCTATAGCTGATCAATGTATCAGCGATAAAGAGGTAAATAAATTGGCTTTGTTAACTCATAGAGGATTTATTCTATACTTGATCAATTCTGCTGTTGGGCAAGGAGTGCACAAAGAAAATTCAGCTGATATGGAGGAGTTATTAGATGAATTTCAATCCTTGTTTGAGGAACCCAAAGGGTTGCCTCCTAATAGGCCATCAGATCATCAAATACCACTGGTTCAAGGAGCCAAGCCTGTGTGTATTAGGCCTTATCAACACTCATTTGAGCAGAAGAATGCTATTGAAGAACTTATAGATGACATGTTGAAGCATGGGGTTATCCGACCAAGCAATAGCTCTTATTCTTCACCAGTTGTATTAGTGAAGAAACATGATGGGTCTCGGAGAATGTGTGTTGATTATAGAGCTCTCAATCAACAAACAATTAAGGACAAGTACCCAATCCCTATAATTGATGACCTACTAGATGAACAGCATGGATCAGAGTTCTTTACTAAACTTGATTTAAGATCAGGTTATCATCAAATCAGGATGCACAACAATGACATTTCTAAAACAGCTTTCCGAACTCATAGTGGTTATTATGAATTCCTTGTGATGCCATTTGGATTGAGCAATGCACCTTTCACTTTTCATAGTCTGATGAATGATATATTTTGATCCTATTTGAGGAAATTTGTTTTGGTGTTTTTTGATGACATATTAGTTTTCAGTGCTTCTTAGCAAGACCATTTGAGGCTTTTGAAGGTTGTTATGAAAATTCTCCAAGATAACACTTTGTTTATCAAGAAATCTAAGTGTGAATTTGGGCAAACTCAGGTGGAGTATTTGGGTCATTTGGTTTCTGCAAAGGGTATTTCTGTTGATGTTAGCAAGGTGGCTACAATCAAGGATTGTCCAACACCTAAAAATGTTAAATCCTTGAGAGGGTTTTTGGGACTCACAGGGTATTATAGAAAGTTTATACGGAATTATGGATCTATAGCTGCACCGCTAACTGATTTAACAAAGAAAGAGGGGTTTATATGGTCTAAGGAGGCAACTGATGCTTTTGATAAATTGAAGCAAGCTTTGATGACTGCACCAGTGCTTCAAATGCCCAATTTTAATGAAACTTTTGTGGTAGAGTGTGATGCTTGTAAAGAAGGGGTGGGTGCAGTGTTAATGCAGCGAAATCATCCAATTGCATTCATCAGTCAAAAGTTGAAAGGTAGAAGTTTGCATTTTTCACCTTATGAGAAAGAAATGCTCGCAATTTTGCTCTCTGTGAAGAAATGGAAACAATTCTTATTTGGTAGGAAGTTTATTATTAGAACTGACCATCAACCACTTAAGTACCTCTTAGACCAAAGACTTTCTACAGATGCTCAACATTCATGGCTTGTAAAACTATATGGATTCAACTTTGATGTTGAATATAAGAAAGGTAAAGATAATATACCTGTAGATAGGCTTTCACGAAGAGATGTCGATTGCTATTTGGTGCAATTATCTCTTTTGGTGGGTGACTGGTGGAAGGAAGTAATTGACATGACCAAATCTGATAGCTATTTCAAGGAATTAGCAGCTAAGGAAGGGAAAGATACTAGTAGTAAGTATATATTTGATAAAGGAGTTTGGTATAAATCTGGAAGAGTGGTTATTAGCCCAAACTCAGCATTTAGACAAATGTTAATACAAGAGCATCATGATTCTCCAGTGGGTGGTCACTCTGGGTATGATAGGACATTACAAAGATTGAAAAGATCTTTTTGGTGGAGGGGAAAGAAAAAAGATGTGCAGGTTTATGTTAGAGAATGTGCAACTTGTCAAGTTAGTAAGTATGTTTGCCATGCCCCTGCTGGTCTTCTTCAACCTTTGCCTATTCCGGAGAGAGTGTGGGAACATGCCAGCATGAATTTCATACAAGGATTACCTATGAGCTCAAGGTACTCAGTGATAATGGTTATAGTTGATAGACTAAGTAACTATGCCCATTTCTTTCCAATACATCATCCATTCACTGCCAGAGATGTGATTCACACACTAATGGATGGAGTTTTCAAGTTGTATGGAATGCCAGTGTTTATTGTATGTGATCGAGGGTCAGTTTTCACAAGTGCTCTAATGCAGGAATGCCTCAAATTGCAAGGGACTAAACTGAAGTTTTCAACAGCATACCACCCACAGTCTGATGGGCAAACAGAAGTCGTAAATGGGTGTTTGGAGACTTATTTGAGATGTTTCGCTCATCATAAACCTAAAGAGTGGAGTAAATGGTTAAATTGGGCAGAATACTGGTATAATACCACATGGCATGGTGCAACTAAGACCACTCCTTATCAGGGTTTGAATGGAAGATCTCCACCTACATTATTATCCTATATACCACACATAGCAAAAAGTCTGCAGGTTGAGGAGATTTTGTTGTCTAGGGATGCTCATTTGCAACTTCTAAAAGACCAGCTTAAGAAAGCTCAGGACCGCATGAAGAAACTGGCAGATAAAAGGAGGGTAGATATGGAGTTCAATGTGGGAGATATGGTCTATTTGAAACTACAACCATATAGGCAAACAAGTGTCATGTCGCGAGCTGTTCAAAAATTATCTCCACTTTACTATGGCCCATATGCTATACTTGAAAGGGTGGGAAAAGTGGCATATAAATTGAAGTTGCCTGAAGAAGCAAAAATACATCCTGTATTTCATATATCACAATTGAAGAAACAGTTGGGAAATTTTGTGGTGATACAAAATGCAATTCCAACCTACATTTCAAGAGCGCTGCAAGAGCCTGAAGAGATTTTCGACAGGAGATCAGTTATCAGAGGAAAGCGGTTGATTTCGGAAGTTTTAATCAAATGGAAACATCAGTCACCTGAGGAAGCTACATGGGAAGTATACTGGGAATTGGTCAAGAGATTTCCTTCATTCGACCTTGAGGCAAGGTCTCAAACCCGGGGGGGAGGGGGAGGAGGAGTTGATACACATCGAATGGAAATTATAGAAGCTGAAGGAGCTCAAGTGAAGTGATGAAGAGCTGAAGAAGTAAAGATCTGTATCTGATAGCATTTCAGTCCTTTAGTGCAGGGGTCTTTTTGTAAAAAAGTATAAATAACGATTGGGAATAGTCTGGTGTGTTGTGGCCGTTGGATCTGTATTGTTAATGGCTTGGATTAATGAGGTAGGAGGACCCCACTTGTAACTGCCTCAAAGGCCACATTCTTTACATGATGTACACGTAAATAGCTCTATAAATAGAATAACATCAGCTCAAGTGAGCTCTGTGAAGAATTTGTGAAACATTCCTTCTCCTTTCTTGATTCATTTCTGTTCTACTTCCACCCTTCTCAAATCCTATCTACATATTCCCCTACATAATGACCAAGAAGAGCTCTAAAGCTCCAGCAATGGCGTCAATGGCAGAAGAGCTGCATCATAATCCAACACCCCCCCCCCCCCCCAAACAAGCTATCCCCTTTCCCATTCCATCAACATCATAGATCAAAACAACGCAAATTAACAAAAAAATCTAGGTCAAAACAAATCACACAGCAAGAACACGACGTAAGTTAGCAAAACCCTAACCCAAGGATTCATATAAGAAAGAGAAGGATTACGTACGTATTCGCAGAGGAGTTGGAGCTCGTCTTCCATGAGATGCTGCCCTTCCTTCACCTTTGAAATCCACAGATCTAAATCCATCGCCGCTAACACCTTCGATTCAGTTCGGAGGTTAGAGAGAAGTTTAGAGAGAGAAATTAGGGTTAGGGTTTCTTTTTATTCTTCTTTCGACCAGCAACGACCTGGAAAGAGAGAGAAAGGGGGAATTTGAAAATAAGACGAGGGGCAACGACGGGGAATTTGAGAGAGAGACGAGGGTAGTTTGGTCCAACTGGTGGTTTCGATCTCAGTGAGAAGTTTTTGCCGTAATAGGCCCATTTTTAAAAGGGAGAAGAACTATTGACACCTAAAGTTTATAAAAATTATCTACATACACCTAAAATTTTTATAATATTCCAATAGCACCCAAACTCTTATAAATTGGACCTATAGGCTTTTGCTTTTTAATTCTCAGTTAAGTTAGTAGAATATTCTGGAAATATTCTTTTTAACGGGTTTAAACCCGTTAAGAGGCATGTGAAATTAAAAAAATATCTCTCTAAAAAAAAGAAACTGATTTGGGAGCGGCGGATGCCTATAAGTCCAATTTCCAAAACTTTGGGTGTCATTGAGGTATTACCGTAACTTCAGGTGTTTATAAGGTATTATTATTAACTTTGGGTGCGAGTAGGTCATTCACCCAAAATCAAAACCCCTTCTCTCCTTCTGTCTTCGTTGACTGCCTCTTTCTCTCCTTCTCTTCCTTCTCTCTCTTATAAACCCTAGCCCCCGAAGCTCCTTCTTCAGCGTCACTCTCACCACTACCGCCACCCATCTCCATCTCCATCTCATGCTCTCGACATCCGCCCAAATCCCAAAACCCTGGTTTCTCTATCTTCTTCGTTCCGTCAAATTTATCCCCAAATTCAACCCTTGTCCCACCTGAGCTCTCCCCGATGCCCCTCTTCGCCATCGATCTTGATGCCCCAGATGCCCCTCTTTGCCATTGATGCGGTTTATTTCTGGGAGACGTGTGGATGCACCAGGTGTGAGTTCGGACTCAATTTGTAGTTGAAGGAGAAAGCTGCTCGTCTGACGACCCTCGGCTGACCGGGCGGAACCTGTGGCGACCTCGGAGTGGTTCGGAGATCTGGGCTCGGATCAGATGATTCGGATCCGAGGTCTTGTGTACCTGCAGACGGTCCTGAAACACCGGGGTTTGTCCCGGTGGCGGACCCTCCGACGATCTAGTCAGTCTCTGTGAGAGAGTAGCAATAACTAGGTGAATTTAAGTGGCAAAAGATTGATTACCTGAAAAGGTGGGTGAGGGTCTAGTATTTATAGAGAATCCCAACCAGGTTTGGATCCGCTTGGGGGCCGGGTCTAAACCCGAAAGCCCATGGGCCTGTCGTGGCAGAAGGCCCAGGGGGTTTAGGGCTGACGTGGCAATACCAGGAGTGGTATAGGGCTGACGTGGCAAAACCCTGAGCGGTATAGAGCTGACATGGCTGATCGTGGGTCCTCTGAGCCTCTAGGAGAATCGGAGGGCCTAGGCTGTGCCAGGTCATCCCCCTGCTTCGCCAGAGAGGGGGGGCGGCTCATGGGGCTGTCACGGATCGGAGACCGAGGGCCACTGAGGCTCGTCAGATACGAGGAGGCCGGCTCTGGGGGGGGGGGGGGTGCAATTGAGGTTCGGCGCCGACCCTGTAATGGTTCGAAGCCGAGCTAGATTGCTATTTTTACCTTTCTTGAGTGAGAGTTGTATTGGGCCCTGGTTGGGCCCGCAGGCCATTTTTACCCTACCACACAAGCCCCCTACTCCTGCGGGGGTGCGGGAGCTAGCCGGGGAGGAGTGTTCATGGTCGTGGAAATGGGATGGCAAATCGTTGAATCTTCCGGAGGAGAGTACCCTGGTGCCCGGCCCAACCTCGACATGACGAGGGATTACGTGTTTGACAAGGGCGATGCGAGACGTTGTTTCTTCCTGAAAAGAAGGCCCTGGTGCTCGACCGAACCTCGAGATGACGAGGGTTTATGTGTCGGCAAGGGTGATGGCGAGCCGTTGTTTCTTCCTGAGAAGAGTACCCTGGTGCCAGACCGAACCTCGAGTTGAGGAGGGATTACGGGTCGGTAAGGGTGATGGCGAGCCGGTGGATCTTCCGAAGAAGAGTACCCAGGTGCCAGACCGGACCTCACGCTGGCGAGGGATTATGGGTCGGTAAGGGTGATGGCGAGCCGTTGTTTCTTCCTGAGAAGAGTACCCTGGTGCCAGACCGAACCTCGAGTTGAGGAGGGATTACGGGTCGGTAAGGGTGATGGCGAGCCGGTGGATCTTCCGAAGAAGAGTACCCAGGTGCCAGACCGGACCTCGTGCGGGCGAGGGATTATGGGTCGGTAAGGGTGATGGCGAGCCGTTGTTTCTTCCTGAGAAGAGTACTCTGGTACCAGACCGAACCTCGAGTTGAGGAGGGATTATGGGTTGGTAAGGGTGATGGCGAGCCGTTGAGCCTTCCGGAGAAGGCTATTCTGGTGCTAGGAACTGGCCTCGAGCTGGCGAGGGGTTTTGGGGCCGGTCAGATTGTGGGCGAACCGTTGTGTCTTGGGAATGTTGAGCAGGGTTGTCTGCTGTTTTTGCGGAGCATTGGGGGCGCCTTGGGATCTGTGTGAGGTTCCAATTCCCCAGGTGTTTTAATGGCGCCGCCTAATAAATGTATGGCGCATGGTCTTCCGTCGTTTGGTTTCCCCCATGTCATAAAGGCCGGCCCCTGGGGGAGGCTATAAGTACCCCCCCCCCCTTTTTTCGTAGCGGGTCAGATCAAAAGCAAGGGTGGTCTATTGGCCCTTAAAGGTGTCTGCTCCTGCGGACGCCTGTCTCTTGCCAATTTTTACCCCCGGTTGTGTCGGAGAGGTGGTTTCTCTGCCGCCCGGATCTTCTCTTGGATCTGATGGCCCTGATACGGCTGCCAGATCCAGGGGGGATCAGGGCGAGAGGGGTGACGACCGAACTCCGAGGGGTGAGTTGTTTGCGACTGTGAATGGTTCTGTCCTTCCAGAAGGGATGAAGGGCGTTCCGGGCCAGTTGTTTTGCAACTGTGAAGGTTCCGTTGCCTTTGCAGGCCGAACCTTTGCAGTTGCATCAACTGGCTCGGAATGTTGCACTTCTCTTGATCTCTGAGTGTTGATCTGCTTTCGATCGGGGTGCTCGCCGAGGGCGGCGTCTTAAAGCTTTGAGCCTCGGATAGACGAGTCGTTCTCCGATTGGAGGTTGACTACTCTGCATTCCAATAGGGATCCAGGTGATGGCGATTTCTGTCTCACCCTTGAACAGTTCGGGTCTTCGGCCGACGAGGCTGTAAGCCCCGAGCTGCTCACGGGTGAAAGGGGAGCCGACCCCGCCTCGGAGCCCGGGGCGTCTGTCTAAGAACGGCGCCTTAAATCTTAAGTAAAAATGTTCCCCCCCCCAGAATATTTCTTCCGAGCTGACCTCCTCGCCTGGCTGCCAGCCTGTCATTGGATGATGTCAGCAGCGCACGTTTTGAGGACGTGGCGCGAATTCCCAGGCGGCAGTTGCATGTCAAATAGGTGAACAGTACTTCGCGGGAATCGAGGAGTCGCTTCTATCTCCTATAAATATTCCCCCCTCTCCCCCATCAGTCCATTCCTTTCTTGCTGCTTTTTTCAAAAATTTCACAACCCTTCCGCGCTTATCTTTGCGACTTGCGGTACTAGGCTCGCCCTTCCAAAGTAACCCCAGGTGAGTTGGTAAGTCTGCTTAGTTTAGGCATAGATGGATAGGGCTCAGTCTGGCTCGTCAGCGTCGTCATCTAGGGGGGAAGTGAAGCCTATCTCCGAATCGACGTCCTGGGAGGAGCCCGTACTCGAGGAGGAGTCAGTACACGTTGATGAGTCTTCTGATACGGTTTCGTGGGAGGAGCCAGTAGGTGAGGAGGAGGTATATGGTGCGAGGTTGTTGCGCTCTCGTCGTCCCTTCGTGGTGGAGAGCAGCGAGTCGGAGGAAGCGGAAGATGGTTCGGACGGCGTTCGTGTTTTGGAGTTGACTTCCGAGGGAGAGGGAGGCGAGGGTGGCCTTGTAAGGAGATCCACAGTTCAGGGTGCTGGCCCGAGTTCCATGCTGACTGGCCGGGGGCCCTTATTCACTCCCTCGCCGGAGCGAACCAAGAAGAGGAAGAAGGCTCCGAGGAAGGCAGGATCGAGGATTGGTGGTTCGAGCCAGGGGTCTGTCTATCGCAACTTGTGGATAGGTTCGCCCGTGCAGCCGAAGCATTTCCGTCAATATCCTGATGACCTATCCGACAAGGAGCTCTTTGGTGTGCAGGCCTCTTCGCCGAGCCGGAAGAGGGTGTTGATGGACGCGATTCTGACCGTCTTGGATGGCGGGGACTTGGAGGTTTTGCAGCTGGCGTACCACATAGGTCCTAGCTACGAATTGATGCTGCCGAGCTCTACTCTGCGCCCAACCGATCCCCTATCTGCTTGGTATTGTGTCTTCCCAGTGGACGCGTTTATTTCTGGACTGAGGCTGCCAATCCACCCATTTGTTCGGGAAGTGCTGAACTGGGCCTCCTTGGCCCCGATGCAATATGGGCCGAACTCTTGGAAGCAGATAATCTGTTTTGTACTGATGTGCGAGGAACAACAGGTACCCCTGCGGTTGAACGTGTTCCGAGCGACGCTGATGATTAGTTCGGCGGCTGAGGGTGTTTACTATATCTCCCTCCGGAGTAGGCGGAAGGTTGTTCACAGCCACCCGGACTCTATCAAGGATTGGAAGAAAAAATATCTGGTGATCCGGAGTGAAGAGCCCTGGGACATTCCGACCCGATGGAACTACTGAAAGCCGAGCCATCCTGCGCCGGGGCCGGGGGATCTAACGGCCGAGGAGTGGGGGTTTGTCGAGCGCCTTCGTTTGTCCCCTAGTATTGATTGGACGAAGGTGACGGAGGTCCACCTGGCGAGCGTCGGACTGAGCCCAGCCGTCCTGCGTATGTAGTTTGTTTCTTTTCTCTCGATCCTTTCGTACTTTCTTGCTCATTGCTCTTAATGGTTTTTTCTGTAGATATGGATGAGGCATCGATCAAAGCCAGGAGGCTCGCCATGAAGAAGGAGAATGCCGAGAAGAAGAAGGGGGAGGCGGCGAAGAGGCCGAGGGAGCCGTCCCTTGTTATCTCGGAGGTACCGCTCGAGCTGAGGGTTAAGAAGACTCGTTCGGAGACGAGCAAGGGGGCTGCCCCTTCGAGGGGTACGGGCCCCGCGAGGGCATCCGGTCTCGACAAGGGAAAAGGTCCCTTGGTAGAGGTTGAGGAGGAGGACCCGGTGGTGGAGATGTTGCGGCAACGGTGGGCGCCGGACTGGTCGATTCGGATGGGAGACTGTCTGACCGGGGAAGCCCAGGCCGTAGAGGTGGTGGAGAAGCTGGCGACCCCTGGCGATCGCCAGATGATGGAGAGCGAGCCCGTAGAGGTGGCCTTTACGCGCCTGGCGCAGGCCACCGTGTTGGTAAGCTTGTCGACCTCCTCCTTTCTGTTAGTCTTGCTTTAGGAGTTCTCTTCTTATGTGTGCCTTTCGGTCGCAGGCTTGTATGCAGGGAGCTAATGTAAAGAATCTCTACGAAGCGTCCCTGTCACAAGAACGTGCTCGGGCGGACAAGAGCGAGCGAGAGATGAAGGAGATGCGGATCGAGCTCGAGGGTTCGCATAAGAGGGAGCAGCAGATGAAGCTGGAGCTCGAGGCCAAGGACACCGAGTGGGGGAAGAGGGTGGCCTCTTTGAAGGGGAAGTTCGCCAAGGAGAAGGGGGAGTTGACAGCTGCGTTCGCCAAGGAGAGGAAAGAGCTGACGAATGCGGGTCAGCGGATGGTGATCGCCGCCCAGGATGAGTGCTACGCGAAGGCCCTCAGTCATGTGAGGCACTTCTATCCGACCGTCGACCTGTCCAACTTTAAGTACGACATGGAGATCGATGGGACCCCGAAGACTCCTGCCGAAGAGGGGCCCGTTGTCGACCCGGCCGTCGACCCTCCGGCGAACCCGACCGATGACGAGGAGGGAAGTCGAGTTGTATAGTTTTGCCTTTCTTTCTTTTTCCCACCTTTTCATTGTATTTGCCTCCCGCGGACTGGCCACCGCCTTTTTGTAAGAAGCAGCAAAATTTATAAAAAAGTATGTATGACTTGCCAAGTGTTTTGGCACCGGACATTTCCGAATCTCCTTGCTTATGTGTTTCGAGTTGGTTCTCTTTGTCGGTTGTGGCTTTCCTTCCCGAGGTGGACCCCCGTCGTTCCGTCGTGGCGTGGCTCCGGAGCAAGGTGGAGGCATTGGAGGCCACTTTGGCTTGGTATCGTGAGAGGGCCTGCACCGCCGAGGCGGCCTTTAGCTTTTACAGGAACATGTCCGGAGCCCTTGGTGAAGAGGCAAGTCGTCTGGGGAGGGTGATGTTGGATCGGGAACTCGTGGGTGTCGGACCTGGATATGCTCTGTCGAGTTCCTTGGTGCAGGGGCCCTCCTCTGAGAAGCGACTTCGCGATGTGCTAGTGGAGAAGGAGGTGGAGATACACCTCGATCGGTCGATGCTGGGCGTCTCGAGAACTTCCTCGGGTGGTCAGTGAGCAGGGGGGGTACCTATTGCGGTGTTGCTAACGGAACGTATGCGGCCCACCGGTGCCTAGAGTTCCGTGGTAGGTATATCAATCGTGGCCGAACCTAAGGACCCTTATGCCAAGGGGAGAGTTCCCAGTTGTTCGTTCGGAGTGATCCCGCCGTTCGTCGGACCAGAGGGGCCTTGAGAGGGCGGCCTCCTGCTGTTCGAGATGAGGGGAGTATTTCTGTAATGGTCTTTGTTTGTTTGCTTCGGTACGAGATGATGAAGGGGAGGTGGTTCGGCCTTATCGCTTTGTGAGGAATCGGAGTGGGGTGAGGTGAAGTCTTCGGTGTCGATCTCCTAACCTAGTATTAGGTCGGATCTGCCGAGGCGATCGGAGTATGATACAACGAGATTTCCTTCGTATAAGATAGGGGGGGCCGCTACAATGGCCCTTTACAAAGGAAAGCTTTACAAAAGGTTCATTTCTTAGCTAAGTTAAAACCTATGCTCGTTCTTCGCAGGAGTTCACTGGGTGCTTGGTGTCAAGGGGGAATCTCTCTTGCTCGCCGGCAGGTCCGGGGGTAGGGCCATTCTTCTCTGGTTCGAATTTGACGGCGTCGAGGGGGAACACTCCTCCCCCGATGGTGGTCATGTAGCACGATCGCGCTGCTTCTTGGCTGCCTCGGACGACGCCGACTCCTTGTGGGGTGGGAAATTTGAGCTTCAGATGGTAGGCCGAAGGCACTGCTTGGAGGGAGCATAACCCGGGTCGGCCGAGTATGGCATTGTAAGCCGCCTTGACGTTGACCACCATGAAGTCCATAGACTCGGTCCTCTTGACGGGAGCCGATCCTGCGGTAACGTCGAGGGTGACAATCCCCTCTATCACGACAGGGACGCCGAAGAACCCATGCAAGGTGTATCCGGCCGGCTTGAGCTTGCCCCTAGGTAACTTTAGATTCTCGAAGGCTTCAAGGAAAAGAATGTTCACCGAGCTGCCATTGTCGACGAGGATTCGGCGAACTTCACAATTAGCCATGTGGAGGCTAATGACGAGGGCATCGCAGTGGGGGAGGCGAATGCCTTCGAGGTCCTCCCCTGAGAATGAGACTGGCATGGGTTGTAGCTTGGGAGAGGGGTTGCCTTGGACAGCATTTACCTCTCGGATGAAGGCTTTTCGGGAAGTATTCGATTTCCCTCCCATTGGCCCTCCATGGACGCAGTGCAAGATAAATGGCGTGTCCGCGGCTCCCTCGGACTCGGGATCTCGATCTTGGATGCGGTTCGGAGTAGGGTTCGGGGGCGAGTGTTTCCAGTTCCTAGTATCTCGTCGATCCCGCGGGACTTCTCGGGTGAATTCTCGGAGGTACCCCCTGGAGATGAGTTCCTCAATCTCGTCTTTCAGGGCCCGGTATTGATCGGTGTCGTGCCCATGGTCTCTGTGGAAGCGGCAGTAGAAGCGCTGATCTCGGTTCTTGCCGTTGTTAGGTCGGGGAGGTAGTCGAACAATGCCTTTGTCTTCAATTTCTAAGAGGATGGCGGATACGTTATGCGTCAAGGGAGTGTACCTCTCGAAGCGGGGGATCGGCGGGACCTTTTTTACGGCCCCCGCGTCCCTCGGAGCTTTCTTTGATGGTTCGACTTCTTCGGCCTTCCGTTTTCCCTTCGAGTTGGCTTCCCTGGCATCTTCGGGGCTAAGGGCCTCTTCTGCTCTAATGTATTTCTCGACCCTGTTGAGGAGGTCAGGAAAGTCGATGGGGGGTCTCTTCGCCAGAGAAGCTTTCAGCTGTCCATGACGGACGTTGTGCCGAAAGGCCGCAGAGGCGACGCCTGGATCAAGGGAGGAGACTGCCCTTGCTTCCGTGGTAAACCTCCGGACGAATACTCTGAGGGACTCTCCGTCTATCTGTCTGAGCCCGAGTAAAGAGGCGCTGGTCCTTTCCGCCTTCCGGCTGGTGACGAAGTGAGCCAGAAAATTGCCTTCTAGTTGGTCGAAGGAGTAAATGGAGCCGGGGGTGAGCTTCGAGTACCATTCACGAGCCGGACCTCGGAGTGTGGCGGGGAAGGCTCGGCATAGCAGGGGATCCGAGGCGTTGTGAATCATCATGAGGGTTTTGAAGCCCTCCATGTGATCAGCGGGATCTCCCTCGCCGTCGTAAGTCTCGAATTAAGGTGGTCGGAAATTCCTGGGTATTTCTGCTTGAAGGATGGGGGCGGAGAAGGGAGGACGGATGGGTCTGTACCCCTGAGCCACTCGTCGGTCGCCGTCCCCTATGTGATCGAGGCGGTCCTCCATTTCTTGGAGGCGCCTCAGGAGTACGCCGCCGTCTTCTGGCTGGATAGTTGACGTGTGCGACATGCTGGCCTCGGCATCCGACCTAGTTTGGGAGTGGGAGGTTTCCTCCCTGGGGGCCCGTCGGAGGACCCTAGAATTTCTCTCCGGAAGTCTCGGAACTCCTTGTGAGTGACGGGGGCTCCTTCGACCCTATTCGGTCGGTCCGAGGGCTGCCTTCCGATGCGGCTGAGTGCTGACCTCCGTCCCTCGGACGGCGGTCTTGGATGGTTCGGGGCCGGGTTGGAAGCGGCCCTTCCCCTGTTGCGGTTAACCTGTCGGTTGATGATGACTCCTCGGAGGTCGGGCTGGACTTGGCGGGCGACGCTCCTTTGGGATCCCTGATGGGGAGCCCTGTGTTTTGAAGTATGTGGACCGGCGTTAGCGATTGGTGGGGGCGAGTCCCGTCGGTTGACGGAGGAAGCAGCCCCTTTGCCCTTTGAGGCCATGAGAGTTCGGCTGTCGAGGTCGCTCGATAGTCGGGCTCGGGTCGGCTTCTGAAGTAGTGTTCCCACAGACGGCGCCAACCTGATGCAGTTTATTTCTGGGAGACGTGTGGATGCACCAGGTGTGAGTTCGGACTCAATTTGTAGTTGAAGGAGAAAGCTGCTCGTCTGACGACCCTCGGCTGACCGGGCGGAACCTGTGGCGACCTCGGAGTGGTTCGGAGATCTGGGCTCGGATCAGATGATTCGGATCCGAGGTCTTGTGTACCTGCAGACGGTCCTGAAACACCGGGGTTTGTCCCGGTGGCGGACCCTCCGACGATCTAGTTAGTCTCTGTGAGAGAGTAGCAATAACTAGGTGAATTTAAGTGGCAAAAGATTGATTACCTGAAAAGGTGGGTGAGGGTCTAGTATTTATAGAGAATCCCAACCGGGTTTGGATCCGCTTGGGGGCCGGGTCTAAACCCGAAAGCCCATGGGCCTGTCGTGGCAGAAGGCCCAGGGGGTTTAGGGCTGACGTGGCAATACCAGGAGTGGTATAGGGCTGACGTGACAAAACTCTGAGCGGTATAGAGCTGACATGGCTGATCGTGGGTCCTCTAAGCCTCTGGGAGAATCGGAGGGCCTAGGCTGTGCCAGGTCATCCCCCTGCTTCGCCAGAGAGGGGGGGCGACTCATGGGGCTGTCACGGATCGGAGACCGAGGGCCACTGAGGCTCGTCGGATACGAGGAGGCCGGCTCTGGGTGGGGTGCAATTGAGGTTCGGCGCCGACCCTGTAATGGTTCGAAGCCGAGCTAGATTGCTATTTTTACCTTTCTTGAGTGAGAGTTGTATTGGGCCCTGGTTGGGCCCGCAGGCCATTTTTACCCTACCACAGCCATCGATCTTGATGCCCCAGACGCCCCACTTCGTCTTCGTTCTTAATGCCCCCGACGCCCTTGATTCCTCTCTATTTTGGAGGGAAGTATTTGATTCTCATACTTGCTTTTAAGCTTCTGGTTCAATTTCTTGCGATTTATTTTGGTTGTGGTTGTAGGCAATGATGACTCACAGTTGGATATAAATTGGTTCTTGCAATCTCTAAACTGGAATTTCATCAAGTTGATTCTTGCAATTTCAGACTTTACAAATAGGTCTAACATTTCCATTAAAGGATAAGGGATTTGAATATTATGTTACCTATTTAATTTAGAGAAAAAAACATCTTATAAATACACTAAGAGGTAATATTGTGGGTTTTGGAGAAGAAACAAGTGTAATATATTTGGAAAGGAGATTCATCCTATGATGATACATTGCTACTAGTGGCACGAGCTGTAGGAGCAAATTAATTTGCTTTCATCAATTATCTGCTTTTATGAATGAATGGATGAATGAATATGAAGTATCTGCTTTTATGAATACTAGATACATCTCTGATCATTTAAATATCAATTATCTGTTTTTTACTTGCTTCTTTGGTTTTTACATGAGATCTTACCGTGTTCTTTGGTTTTTTGGTTCTCATAGAAGCATTACCTGGTTCTTTGGTTCTCTGGAGTATTACTCTGGAGCATTACCTGATCTCTATGCTTATATGCTTATATGCATTGCCAGTTACTTATATGCTTAAACAGTCTGAGCCTACTAGTATGCTATGCTATGCTATATTATGCTATGCCGACATATATGCTAGTTACTTATATGCTATGCTATGCTTATATGCTGATATGCTTATATGCATTGTCACTCTTAAACAGTCTAGTACATATCTTATGTTTTTGTTTTATTAAACATGTTAACAGAAAACTATGCTTTATCAAATTCTATTGTAGGTTAAATGGTTCATGAGTAGATTAGGTCAATCGTTCATGTTACTCAGTTGTGAATTTCATATTTGTCATGGAACCTGGACTTGATACTTCCTGTTAGTCAATTGTAAATTTCAATATGAGGGAATGAGGGAGGGTTATTTTTGCATTTGAACTAGTTGGCATGACATTTCAATGCAGCCCTAGTGACACAATTTTTTATCTTTTTGTTATAGTGATGCTTGAATATTTGGCAAATTTGATAAATCCTTACTGAAAGTTGTGTTATGAGCCTACTAGTAATTATTTCATCTATTGTTTAGTTTCATGTACATACAAATACATGATTATTTCTGATTTTTTTTTGGTTGGCAGCAGCATCAGAAGAAGAAGCAGCAGCTTGCTTCGTTATGTAATATTGATTGTGTAATTGTTTCATGTCATGTAATTGTTGTTTCATGTTATGTAATTGTTTAATGTTATGTAATATTGATTGTGCATTTAAAGTATACAAAATAGTTATGCATTTAGGATTATATCTATATTCTTCAGTTCTTTCTTTGCTATTTATTGGATACTTATGATCTAGAGATGAAAATATATCTCAATAAACTCTTTGCTCTATGTTGGTTCTGAATAATTTGTTTGTTCTTGTTGTTATGATATATTGATATATGATGATTAAATATTTTTGGTTCTGAACAAACTATGGCCTCTGTTAAGGATTTAGAGAACAATTTTTTAAAAGGAATTTTGAAGGATTTTTGGTTTAAATGGCACTTTCACTAGCAGAAATACTCTTAATTTTGAAGGACTTTTTGTTCTATTTTAAAATTAATTGTAAAGAAATTTTAGAGAAAATTTACAGAAATTTTAAGGAATTTTTAAAGGAATTCTAAAGAAATTTTAAAGGAATTTTAAAGAAATTTAAAAGGAAAATTGAAGGAATTTTAAAAGTAAGTTTAAAGAAAATTATAAGGAATTTAAAAGAAAATTTAAAAGAATTTTAAGGCACTCAAAAGAAAATTTTAAGAAAATTTAAGGGACTTTTTAAAGGAATTTTAAGAAATTGTTATGAATTTTAGCGAATTTTTAAGAAATTATTAAGGCATGGGGGTAAAAAAGTCATTTTACCTCTTAACTGTTAACAGAAATGGACGGGAGGTGGCTATAGGTTCAATTATAACAAGTTTGGGTGCTATTGGGGTATTACTGTAACTAGAGGTGTGTTTAGGGTATTAATACCAGCTTTAGGTGTCAATAGGTCATTCTCCCTTTTTGAAAATATTTGCGATTATGGGCCAATTTTGAAACGATTAGCATTCGTGGGCTACTTTGTGCCATGTTAGCAGCAGCCGCTATTCTCATCAGCGACCTCTTCATTTTGAAACTCGCTAATGAAAATAACGGCGTCTGTTTTAAAATATTTGGATTTTTTTTCGCTATTCCACTAGCGACCTTAGTATATATGAGGTCGCTAATCCCACTCAACGATTTTTATAGAGTTTTTGCTCTCTTTGGGAAAAAAAAATTAAAACTGTGGTCGCTATTGGGAATAGCGATCTTAGTATATATGAGGTCACTAATGAGATTAGTGACCTTTAATGGACTATATTCTAACACTTAGCGAAATCTAGAGAGATTTTACTCTCTGAAAAAATAACAATCAATTTATTTTTGAAACTTAGCGACCTCCGTTGTACTAAGGTCGCTATTCCGAATAGAGGCCTTAGTTGTGTGACTATTTTTCAAATTTTACAAAGAAGAGGAAGATTGTGTATCCTACTGAGGTCGTTATTGTGAATAACGACCGAAGTATACTAAGGTCGTTATTCCCAATAGCGACCTCAGTTTAAAAAAAAAAAATCCAAGAGAGCAAAATCTCCCTAGAAATCGCTAAGTGTCTCAATACCTTCATTTGAGGTCGTTGATAAGGTCGCTAGTGGGAATAACGACAACAAACAAAAAATTCAAAGTTTTTTTAAAACATAGGCCGTTATTTCCATTAGCGACTTTCAAAATGAATAGGTTGCTAATAAGAATAGCGGACGCTGCTCACGTGGCACTAAGAAGCCCACGAGCACTAATAGTTTCGAAACTGATCCATAATCGCAAATATTTTCAGAAAGTGGCCTATGACGGCAAAAATTTCCTTAGTGAAGGCACTGAGGGGTAAGCAGATTAGGAATTTTTTTGCCGTAATAGGCCACTTTTTGAAAATGTTTGCAATTATAGGCCAGTTTCGAAACTATTAGCACTCGTAGGCTACTTTGTACCACGTCAGCAGCGGCCGCTATTCTCATTAGCATCAGCTTCTTTTTGAAAGTCGCTAATGGGAATAACAGCCTATGTTTTAAATAGTTAAAATTTTTTGTTTGTTGTCGCTATTCTCACTAGCGACCTTAGTATATATGAGATCGCTAATTAGATTAGCGATCTGAAATAAATATATTGAGACACTTCAATTTCCTTGTTCTTTGTAAAATCTACAAATTAGTCATACAACTAAGACCTCTATTTGGAATAGTGATTTTAGTACAATAAATGCCTCTATTCTGAATAGCGACCTATTCCGAATAGTGACCTCAATTTCAAAAATAAATTGATTGTTATTTCTTCATAGAGCAATGGCTCTCCAGATTTTGTTAAGTGTTAGAACAGAGTTCATTAAAGATTGTTAATCCCATTAGCCACTTCATATATGTTTTGGTCGCTAATAGAAATAGCGACATCATACAAAAAAAATCAAAAAAATTTAAAACAGAGGCCGCTATTCCCATTAGCAACTTTCAGGCACTGTTTGGTTGGAGGGGAATGGAGGGGAGGGGAGGGGAGGGAAGGGTTTTTTTAATACTTTTATTGTTTGGTTCATTTTTAGGAGGGGAGGGGAGGGAAATGGGGGGGTGCAACACCCCTCCTAAGCCAATTTTGGCTCCCCTCCAAAAGTGGGGGGATTTGGAGGGAAGAGAAAATATGACTAATTTTTTAAAGTGGATGGACTAAATTGCCCTTATAAATCTAAATCCTAATCTAATAAAAAACATCTCTTTCTTCCTATCTTACTTCTTGCATATATCTATTTCTGCACCTGGACGATCGATCTGAAGTTTGGGTGTATATATATAATACAAACGATTCGTAGCCATAGAATATCTATATTGTTGAAGAACATTGATTGCAAACGATTGATTAGAAATTGTGATTGAATGGGAAGTTCTGTGCTTTAGGACAGAAGTTGGGTTCGATACTGGCTTTCTTCTATCATGTGGGTTTGGGTGGGCTGAGCAAAAAAGCTTATACAAATTTCCTTAAAACCTCTTTACGCAATCTATAAATATATTTCATAATTATCAGTATGGTCTTCTCTTCAAAAGAGACATTTAGTTAATATCTTGAAATGAATCGGTACTTCAAAAATTGAGGATGCACATGGTGCCCAAGACCACGCACTATTTGAAACAAACGCCTGCAAACATACTTACAGAGATAATTATCAATCAACACAGCTTAAATCAACTCTTTAATAAAATCCTACCTTATCAAGTAAACATATACACTATTTGATCTCAACGTCTAGGAATAGACTTACAAAGCCAGAACTTACATAATATCGCCCATGCCAAGTGAACAACAAAATCACCACCAAACAAAACAATAAAATAATACAATCCGAATTAAACAAGTGTGAAATAACTTCATGCTCTGTCTCTGATTGTTCTGAGCTGACAAAATTTGATACTTCATGCTCTTATTATATGCAAAAGAGTATAAAAGTAATTTTATTATAAAATCCATTCCCCCCCCTTGTGAACCAAACAAGAAAATAATTATTTTCCCTCCCCTCCCCTCCCCTCATTTGAACCAAACAGAGTTTTCATTAAATCCCTCCCCTCCCTTTCCCTTCCCTTCCCTCCCCTCCATTAAAATCCCTCCCCTCCCCTCCCCTCCTTTGAACCAAACAGTGTCTCAAAATGAAAAGGTCGCTAATGAGAATAGCGGACGCCGCTGATGTGGCACAAACTAGCCCACGAATGATAATAGTTTCAAAACTAGCCCATAATCGCAAATATTTTCATAAAGTGGCCTATTACGGCAAAAAAATTGCAGATTAGGATGGGATGGGATCCGATAAGCTGATAACCGACCCTGATTTGGGTTTGGATTATGCATTTTAGACCATATATCTGTTAAAGATTTGATTGAATAATTTGCTTATTTTTTTATTTTTTTTGTATTTAATTTGCAAAGAGCAATATTAATGATGTAGAAAATCTTGAAAAGAAATTAGCAGGATGGAAAGGAAAATACTTATCCATAGGAGGAAGAATCACCCTAATCAATGCGGTATTGAGCAACATTCCGTCTTACTTAATGGCTGTCTATGAGCCTCTAGGATGGGTAATCGATCGCATAGACAAATGTAAGAGACACTTTCTGTGGAAAGGCAGTCAGAACAACAGCATAGGGATCCACCTAGTCAATTGGGGAAAGGTTTGTAAAAAGGAGTTTGGAGGGCTGGGTATAGTGAATTTACGAGATATGAATAGAGTCCTTCTCAGCAAATGGTAGTGGAAGATGAATAACCATCAGATATTTGGTCGGCCAAATCCTTTGAGGTATATAGAAGACGAGAAAAATATAGATTTGGCGGAAGGAGTAAACAAGGGAAGACGTCTCAATTATGGAAAGGAATAGCTAAGGGAGGAGAGCTGTTTCACGCAAACACTCGATGATTGGAAACGGTAGAGAAACAAGATTCTGGAAGGACACATGGTGTGGGGTTAATATGCTACGGTCTCTGTTTCCCTTGCTAGCAAGGGAAGTGGCTAATGAGGACCTGATGGTGCGCGACATTTGGCGAAATGGGAGAATTGCTATCGAGCTCCAAGGAGGCATTACGGCAAATAATCTTACAGAGTTTCAAAACCTTGTAGCATTAGTCAGGGGTAAGGAACTAGCGTACAGCACGAACAGGGATACTAGAGAGTGGAGCCTTGAGACTAGTAGATCATTCACAGTAGCGACAACGTATCGTCTTCTGAATGATGGGGGTTTGAGGTGCCAAAAGGCGAGCATTATCTGGAAGTCGACAGCTCCATACAAAGTGAAAGCCTTCTTGTGGTTAATTATGAACAACGCTATTCTTTCAAAGGTGAATCTCATTAAACGAAATATTCCAATCGACAGTGTTTGCCCAAGATGTAGTCAAGGGGTGAGGACGTCAACCATATTTTCTTAGAGTGTCCTAGGGCAAAATTGATACGGGAAATTCTAGGTATGAGTTTCGGGTTACTAGTATGTCCTACACGGATTGAGGACTTCTGGGGCACTTGGCGGGCAAAATGGGTTAGATCGGAGTGTAGGGCGATGTGGGATGTCACGGTAGCAGCGTCATGTTGAACTCTATGGCTAGACAGAAACAACGCCTGTTTTCAAAACATTAGATGTACATTTAACATTTTGCTCTACAAAATTCTGAATCTCATTTCTGCTTGGTCAGGCAAGACAGGGGTTAGGAGGAGGCTGCAGCCAGATCTTCAAGAATAGCATCTCCGAGGAACACTAAGTGAGGGGCCATTAGAGTTTGGTAGGCAGAAGTGGAAGTTGGATAGTCACCGCATGAGTAGGGGTTTACTTTGATGTATTTTGATGTAGTTTGTGGTATTTTGATGTATTTTGTGGTATTTTGTTTCTAGACCAGAGGTGGTCTTACTGGTACTGTGGAGGTTGTAGTACTTTATTTCTGTACGTTTTCTTAAATTCTCATTAATGAAATATGTGACTAGTAATTAGTCACTTTCTTTCAACAAAAAAAAAATCTTAAAGAGTTCTTAAAACACGAAATATTCTTTTTCTCGTTGGTCTGCTATATTTTTTTGAACTTGATAGTAGTTTGATTATGAACCCGGTTGGTATTTGTCAACTATTATGTCGAATACAAGTCATGTCAGAATTAAAATCTCTCTATACAGTTGAAATATGTCAAGCTGCATCTAATCAAGAGAGAAACTCGGTGCAATACAACCATTTGTCGACGTGCAGTTTATAGAGCACAAGTGGCGACTCTGTCACTTTGCTTGTAATGCATGGTGTTACGATAGGTAGCTGGTGAACTATTTTGTATCGAGTTAGAATAATACCGAGAAATGTTTAACCACGAAAGACAAATATAAAAATTTGTGAAATATAGAGCACTTAACATCAGCTATGGAGACAAAGTAATGACTAATGAGATCACTCAGACTCATATAAGTCACTCTGTTAATGGATTCGGATCCACGCAGATCTGAGTTGAGATAAAAACCGAGTCGGTTTAGGGTCTACGTACATTCGCTATCAAGTATCTGCTCTCTCTTTCACTATCCCCTCAAATCAAATTGCAGAGTTTTCCCTCAAATACTCACATTCTCATGCTCATGCTCAATCCGTGGCCATAAGAGAATTTCAAGAAGTCACCAATCGCAAATGACTCCCAAGGTATGTGAATTTTAACCATGTTTGTAAAGTTAGGGTTTAAATTTGCTAAATTTAGTGTAGTTGATGAAGAGTTGATTCTGAGTGAAGAAATTTGTTTATCTATTAAGGGTGTATTTGTCGTTATCTCAATATATAATACACGGTGTCGGCCTAGAGTATTTTAATAGTGCGAACTATACTGTTAAGTTTTGTAGGTTCAAAATGTACAAGAGAGTGAGAGTGAAGTTCGCGAACAACTAAGAAAGGTGTGTTTTACATGGGCTCCACAGTCTTGTGTCTGGAAGTCCGTTAGGAGTCTAGACAAGTTGAGTATGCAAAGCATTACTCTATTACTTTGACGAGAAGCATGAAAGAGAAAGTAAATTAGAAAAGTATTTCATTAGGACTTGGATACGGAGGTTAGGTTGGAGGTTTGTGGAGATGAATTGTATAATTTATCTAAATTTTGATCTATTTAGATCAGATTTAATTATCCAAGCTAATATGTACAGTCTTGTTGTGAAGTGGTTATCAAAATTCTCATCATTAATTTCATAACACATCGAATTATAGAATTTATCATCTCAAGTTCATAGTTTGAAATTTCACTTTCCAAGTTAATTAGCCTAAATGCCACTTATAATCCCATGCTTAAAGAACCTATAGCTAGTTTTATGATTTGAAACAAACAACATAAGCCAATCAAGCTATAGCTAATAAACACATTTATTTTACATAGAATTAATCCACATTATTTGAGTTTCTTGAATAAGAGATACATCTATTCTTTAACAACCTCAACACCTAATTTCATTGCAGTTGAGGGCGCCTGCATCTTTTGTTAATGATGGAACGTCATTTGGATTCCCAACAGGAAAAGCTTCTTCCGGTTTATAATTTGGCCTGAGATAGGTGTTGGTCGTGCCAGTGATGAAAGCCCCATTGGCAAATGCATCATTCAGCGAGTTCAGATTCGCGGAGTTTCCCTTCATGCTCCCTGGCTCCTCCCATATTACCTGTAAGTACATATATATATATATAAAAGTTTTTTTTTCTTTCTTCGTCTTGAGATATCTAATAACTACATGACCTACAGATCTATGTTTATTCAATACATTTCACTGTGGCGATGTTTGAACATGTAGAAATTTGTGATCTTATAATTGTTACTATTATCCAGATAATTTCAATTAGTATACAAAATTTAGTAATCCCTTACCGCTTTATTTTCGGAATGTGGAGCGACGAAGAGATTGCCTTGGCTCTTAATAGTAGGATTCATGCTGCCACCAATGGCATAATCCTTCCACCCATCATAGAAATTGTTTGCCACATGTGCGTAACCATGTCGGATCCTCGGCATGCGCTGGACACAATTTGGTCCAAACCTGTTGAACACAACCGTCACCTTCATGTTGCGATCCCGCACGAAGCCGTCATCATGGCCTAGGAGCATCACCTTGTCATGGTCTTTGAACCAGTTGTTCGATATGGTTATCCCCGTGGATCCTCGGGTGACATCCAGCAACCCGTCCTGGCCTTGGTAGAGTGTGTTGTGATCGATCCAAATCTTGTAGGATGAGACTACTCTGATCGCATCTCCGTCAGATGTACTGAGGTCGACGGTTTTGCCTCCCTTTACGACCACTGGCCCAGCTGGCAGGCCATGGTTATGGTGAAACTGTAGCCCGTGGATGATGACATTGTTTGCCTGGTATTGAAACACATAACATAATTTCCTAAGTTCTCATAGTGCACGCTATATATATATAGAAAGGAACAATTAATATGGCACCTATAGAAAAGTTCTAAACATATGCACTACATCTATAGGTTAATTAGTTGCATATGAACATAGTATATATATATATATATATATTTTTTATATCAATCCAATGCAACATTGTCAGAGAGCTTACATGTTCAATAAAAAATCCAGCACCATTTGCAATCTGCACATTAGCTCCTCGACCATCAATAGTAGTCATATTGGAAATGAGGAGAGGCCTTTCAAGCCTGATGACCATATCCCTTTCGAAAGTTATCCAAACTTTTCCAGGAACCATCGTGGTTCCGAACCGCAACGTGCCGGGTTGCGGGGACAATGGGTTATCACTAGCGTCAGTAACTCGATACCAGTTCAGCCCTCGCCCTCGGTTCCTCCTCATCTTTCCAACAAAGCCGACAGAGCAGAGAGCGAGCTGCTGGCGGTGCGCTCCCCAGTTGGGACCCTCGCGCCAGCATTGGTCGATGACATTTTTCATGGTGAAGGCAATGTTGACATTGGATAGTAAGGAGAGAACAACTAATAGGAGGAAGGAGAGGTTATGGGGTGTAATGTTGGAGGCCATATTTGATAGTAGATTAGAAGAGATCGATGTTGTAGAGAGGGGTAATGAGGCTGATTATATATATAGGACTAGAAAAGGAAAGGGGAATAGTTATTATTGTTTGTTAAAATAGAATAGTTCTGGTGAGTGTAGTTTCAAATATTCTATATAAGGATACTTTGTTAAGTAGAGGTTAGATTTTGAGTGAATTTAAATGATCTGTTTTAGAAAAAGAAACCGAGTTTCTGAAATCGGTGGAAAACCACTTATGTATGGATGCAGCTGAATTAATCGGTTGTAGTTCTATTTTTGAAATTAAAAGTTGAATTGGAACACTAGGCTTCATTAATAGATACAGAAACTACTGCCCATTATTTGATCTTTTCGTGCTGGTGTATCTATTTTCGTTGGACATCTTTTACAAAAAATTGCACAAATTTAGTAATGAGATATTAGTATCTGTTGAGTTTCGATTCCATAGCTTTCAAATTAGAGGTGTCTGTTGGGATTGGGGTGCCAACTACAGCCCGTTGTCGCAGTAAAGCTAAATAGAGCAATGAGGAAGTCGAAGTAGATGAGACAAATCAATTAAGCAAGCAAGTAGATCCACCAATCTAACACAAACACAACGATGACTTATCCCGGTTAGCTTTTGCTTAATCCGGAAAAAAATATAGGGAGATCTGATATTCAATTAGAAGAGATTACAAGAAGTTACTGATTTCCTCAATACATGGAATTAAACTCACTCACCAAGAACTATCTCTCTCTCTCGAATCTCTCTTTGCAATAGATAAAATAATCTATGATGTACTCTACTCTCATAAATGAGGAGTTTACAATATATATAGAAGAATAGAGAGAAACCTAGGTCTAATCTTGATTCTCAGTCGTCCGATATAACCTAGAAAAGAAGTAACTAAATAAGAGTCTACGATCTAACTTGGAGTAGAAGATTTGGCTGAAACAGCCAACAAATCGAGGCAAAAAACGAACACATTGCCGCGGTCAGTCGACCGTCCACCTATCGGCCAAATCCAGTGCAACTGCGGTCGGGTGTGCGATCGATCGCAACTTTGGATAGTCGATCGCAACTATGCCTGCACTATTGTTGCTCTGTTTTCTTCTACTCTCTTCGATGCTTCGACCTCTGCGTTGTTGGGGTTCGTGGATCCAATACACAATAATGGGGTTGAAGAAGTCAGATGAGAAGAAGAGTCAAAGAAGCCGCAAGCTGCTGCAGGTGAGTTGTGGTCAATCGTAGGTGGACAGTCGACTGCATTCGTACAGGCAAAAGAACGGTCGACCGTGCAGTCGACCGTCACTCTCTCTAGATGGACCCTGTATACTTGAAGAGGCGATCGGTCGACCGCACAGTCGATCGATCTGCTCTCTATTGGACTTTGTGCAATCAAAGGAAAGAACCGGTCGCCGACCTGGTGTTGCGGTCGACCGTCCCGACGTTGTTTGATGAGCGGCTGAGATTGAAGTTGAAAAATCCTATATATATTGTATTGTGTACAATTTTAGGGTTAAGTGAAAAGAAAATAGAGATCTACCAGCCGTCATTGAGAGAGAGGGAGATAGAGAGAAACTCTACACCTTGGGAGTGAGTTCTTGAGAGATTTGTAAACCTATTCTTCATATTTCTAGTGGAAATCGCAGGAGTGCCTCTGCGCGGGGAAGTAGCCATTGTTTTGGGTGAACCTCGAAAAAATCTTATGTGTTCTTGTGTGTTGATTTTTGGTTGTTCTTTGTTCTCTTGTTTTGATTCTATAGTTCTTGCATCTCGTCGTCGTTGTTGAGTAATTCCGTAGTTAGAATTCAACAAAGTGTTATCAAAGCTACAGGTTGGTAGTATTGATTGAGATGGGGGACAAGAGTAGAGTCAAGGAGTTAGATGGAACGGATTTCACAATGTTGAAGATCCAAATAATTGCGTATCTCTGACAGAAGGATCTAGATGATCCGTTGTTTGGTTTGAAGCCAGAAGGGGCAGAGGTCGATCCGGTTGCGTTGGCAGCTTGAAATAGATTTGATCAAAAAGCGCTTGGGCAGATTCAGTTGTCGCTGAGCAGGAAGGCGCTATTTCACATTGAGAAGGCAATGACCAAAAAGGAGGTAATGGGGGTATTGACAGGCATGTTTGAGAAGCCAAATGTAGCGAACCAGATCTTACACCTAAAGAAGTTAGTTAACTTGAAGTTGTCGGAAAGGGGTTCGGTTGCTGAGCACATCAACAATTTCTGTATGGTTTACAATCAGATGGAATCGTCGGGTTTAAAGTTTGAGGAGATAGCACAATCGTTGTTGTTGCGATCCAGTCTTTCCGATAGTTGCGGCACAGTAGAATAGACTATTACAAGCACCATGACTGATACGACAACCCTAAAGAATGTTATAAACAGCATTATGAATGTGGATGCAAGGAGGAAAAGGCATGAAGAGACTTCGGTATCTTATCCTAGCAATGTCGCGTTGTCAGTTGATAGCCGCGGTAGTAGTAACAACAGAAGGAAGTAACAGAGCAGGAATCACAGGTCCAAGTCAAGAATAGGACATCGCAAAGGTGAGCGTTGGTACTGTAAGAAGCCAGGACACAGGATAGACCAATGCAAAGAGTATAAGAAAGCACAAGTAGGATCACAGGTAGCCAATGTGGTAAGTATTGAACCCCGTCTAGTTATGTTGTGTTTATCTGCTGGATTTAATATTTTGCAAGATGATTGGTGTATAGACTCATGTGCTTCTTATCATTGTACCCCCATGAGGGATATTTTTTAGGATTACAGGATCAGTGATTTTAGTGCAGTTTCAGTTGGTAATGGGTAGATATGTCCAGTTGTAGGTAGAAGCATTGTGAGAGTGAAGGCTCACAATGGTGGGCAATTGGTCTTGAATGACACAAAACATATTCCGAGCTTGAAGAAAAACTTGATCTCAACTAGGAAACTAGACAAAGAAGGGTTCACAACAAATTTTGGGCATGGAGAATGGAAGGTGACTACAGGTGCAGGTTGGTGGCAAAAGGAAAGCGTGGTGACGTGATGTACTTACTCAGAGGAGGTGATTCAAGTGATATCATTGCTACAGCATCAACAGGTAGTTCCTCTTCAATTCTATGACATGTCAGGTTGGGGCACCTTGGTGAAAGGGGTGTCAAGCAGATTTGTTCTAGGGATCTTTTTGCCGGGGCTGAAGACGGTTGAGATGGATTTTTGTGAGAATTGTGTGATGGGCACACAGAAAACAGTTAGCTTTCAATTGGGTGGGCATGAGAAGAAGCTTAGGAAGCTAGAGTTGGTACATACAAATGTGTGGGGTCCAGCTCAGGAATTCTCTTATGGTGGTAAGAGATACTTCATCACATTCATCGATGATGCTATAAGAAATGTTTGGGTTTATGCAATTTGCGAGAAATTAGAAGTTTTTGAGGCATTCAGAGCTTGGAAGGTTAGGGTTGAGAATGAGACGGGTTGCAAAGTGAAAGCAATAAAGTCAGACAATGGAGGTGAGTACACAAGCAAAGAGTTTTAACTATCTGGCAAAGGAATGTATCAGAGGAATCAAAACAGTTCCTAAGACTCCACAGGAGAATGGTGTAGCAGAAAGGATGAACCGCACGTTACTCGAAAGGGCGAGATGCATGAGACTTCCTGCGGGTCTTCCAGTCCATCTTTGGGCCACTACAGTTGATACAACGTGTACTTGATTAACCGTTGTCCGTCTAGTGCTCTTGATGGGGCCATTCCAGAAGAATTATGGTCAGGTAAAACTGTCAATTATTCGCATTTGAAAGTTTATGGTTGTATGGCATATGCACTAATTGACAGGGAAGAAAGAAAGAAGTTGGACTCCAAGTCCAGTAGGTATGTGTTCATTGGTTACGGTGGCGATGAGTATGCTTACAGGCTTTGGGATTTTGTGGATAACAAAGTCATTCGCAGCAGGAATGTAGTGTTCAATGAAGAGGTCCTATACAAGGACAGGCGCACAGGTCAAGACAGTATAACCAGTTCAGAGTCATATTGGGGTTCAGACTCGGACTCAGATTCTGATTCTAAAGGCAACCCTAGTGGTGGGGGTCCTATAGTGCAGCAGCAGGTACAAGTACCACTGGCAACATAGGAGGCTCATGGTGAGCCTATTGGGAATGAGCAGGTTATCCAAGACGAACAAGTACATCTAGAACAGTTTGTGGAACCTGAACTGGTCGGTGAACCGGTACCCACGTTGAGGAGATCGACACGAGAGAGGAGGCCAACCAAGATATTTGATTCATCAGCTAGTGTTGTTCACGAGCATGTTCTGTACACGGATTCAGGAGAGGCAGAGACTCATGAGGAGGCTTTGAGGGATGAGGCTCGAATTCAGTGGGAGTTAGCCATGAAGGATGAGTTGAGCTCCTTGGAACAGAACCAAACTTGGGAGTTGACCAAGTTACCTGCAGGGAAGCGCGTTCTTATGAACAAATGGGTTTTTAGAGTCAAAGATGAGGCAGATGGCAGTAAGAGGTACAAGGAGAGGCTTGTTGTGAAAGGATTCTCTCAAAAAGAAGGTGTTGATTATAGTGAGATCTTTGCACTGGTTGTGAAGATGGCTTCAATTAGGGTTCTGCTTAGTATTGTAGCAGTTGAAGACTTGTACTTAGAGCAGTTGGATGTGAAGACAACATTTCTTCATGGTGATGTCGAAGAAGAGCTGTACATGAAACAACCTACAGGTTTTGAAGCAAAAGGGAAAGAACATATGGTGTGTTGATTGAAGAAGAGTCTTTATGGGCTCAAACAAGCACCGCGGCAATGGTACTTGAAGTTTGATTGCTTCATGAGAGAAAAAGGTTTCGATAGATGCGAAACGGATCATTGTGTGTATGTTCGTAGATATGAGGACAATGATATAGTTACCTTGGCGTTGTATGTGGACGACATGTTGTTAGCAGGTTCATGTATGGAGAAGATCAAGGAAGTGAAAAAGGCGCTAGCTTTGGAGTTTTCAATGAAGGACTTGGGTGAAGCAAAGCAAATCCCCGGCATGAAGATTAGTAGAGACAGAAGTGGCAAGAAGCTTTGGTTATCACAAGCGGACTATGTGAAGAAGGTGTTGAAGAGATTCAATATGGATAGCGCGAGGCCAGTCACTTGTCCCTTGGCTGCTTACTTCAAGTTATCAATGGACTTGTGTCTTAAAATGGAGGTGGAGAAGGAGAAAATGGCTGTTATTCCTTCTGCCTCAGCCGTTGGGAGTTTGATGTATGCGATGGTATCTACAAGACCCGACATCGCACAAGTAGTGGGAGTTGTCAGCCGTTACATGAAAAATCTAGGTAAACAACATTAGGATGCAGTAAGGTGAATTCTTAGATATCTAGCAGGTACTTCAGATCACTCTCTTTGTTTTGGGAGAGATTCTTTGCATATATATGGTTATGTGGATGCAGATTTTTTGGGCGATCGTGATGGTTGCAGAAGTACTATAGGGTATGTATTTATAGTTGAAGGAATAACTGTTAGTTGGGCTTCACAGTTACAAAAGGTTGTAGCACAGTCAACCACGGAGTTAGAGTATATGGCACTTACAGAAGCGACAAAAGATATGTTGTGGATTTCGGAGCTTATGAAACAGTTGGGTAGGAAGCAATCCATAGGTAAACTATGGTGTGACAGTCAAAGTGCAGTTTTCATGGCAAAAAACTTGGCATATCACTCTAGGACTCGACACATTCAAATGAGGCATCATTTTATCAGAATGGCAGCTGAGAAGAAATGGTAGAAGCTAAGTAAGATTCTTGGCACTAAGAATCCGGCGAACATGCTCACTAAGGTGGTGGATTGCAAGAAACATCAGTTTTGCTATACTGCTATTGGATTGTCTCCAGGTTAATTGTTGAGGAGACTCGCAGAGGCACAGGCATAGATTAGGCCAATGGAAGAATGAAGAATAGATTAGAGACTTCGTGTATATGTCTCCAAGTAGGAGATTATTGGGGTTCGTGGATCCAATACAAGGGAGATAACGGGTCACCCTGTCTGAGACCTCTTTTACACATTATGAGATTACTAGGCTTCCCATTGATCAACACAGCAGATTTACCACCCCTAATGCACAAATTGATCCAACCTATCCATCTGGGGCCGAATCCTCTAGACTGAAGTACCTCGATAACACTGTCCCATTCCACAGTATAATATGCTTTTTCAAAATCAAGTTTAAGCATAAACCCCTCTTCTCTATACCTATCACACTGATGAATGGTCTCGTGGGCGGTAACGATACTGTCTAGGATATCTCTCCCAGGGATAAAACCACTTTGGGTAAGGTGAATGATGAAATTCAACAACATATTCAATCTATTAGCCAAGACTTTAGTAATGATTTTGAATGATGAGTTCAAAAGACTAATGGGTCTGAGATTTCCAACCTCTTTAACATCCTCAGATTTGGGGATTAACACGATGGTCGCATAATTGAGACGATCGATCTGGACCTGGTTCTCAAACATCTCCTCGAAGATTCGAAAAAGATCCAATTTAATAACGTCCCAGAATGCCGTGAAGAAAAAGATAGGGAACCCATCAGGGCTAGGAGCTTTGTCCTGTGCGAGATCTTTGACGGCACACAAAACTTCGCTAATCAAAAAAGGAGACTCCAAAACTTCTAAGCCCTGGACATTCGGGCGAGACCAGAAGGTGTTATTAAGCGAGCAAAACTGGTCTCTCGAGACTCCAAGAAGACCTCTAAAATGATTCTCTATATGGGCTCGAACGGGCTCCACCTCGGAAACCCACCTACCCCCAATTTGAAGACCTGAGATGAAGTTTGATCTTCTCTGACCATTAGCAATCCTATGAAAATACACTGTGTTAGGTCACCATCTAGGAGCCACTTCACGCGCGACCTTTGCCGCCAATAATTATCTTCGGCTTGAAAGTTGCTGTCCAAATCGGCTCTGGCCTTTTGGAGTTTGACTGATTCATCTCTCCCAAGGTCTCTATCCTCGTCTAAAATCTCAAGAGCGTGAATATGGTCCACATGATGTTCCTTAGCTACTTCGACGCATCTACTCTCTTCCCCTGCCCACCGTTTCAGAGCTCCCTTGAGTCTACGGATCTTAGCATTCCAAATAGAAATGGCATCCCCATGAATACCATTCCTTCTCTGAAGAGGTGTATCCCATGAAGATGTAACTAGAGGACATAGGGAAGCTTTCCTACGCCAAGCCTTTTCAAACCGAAAAGGTCTGACTCTGCAACTATCCATCCTACTAGGGGACAGAATCAAAGGAACGTGATCCGAAGTGACCCTTAGGGCTGATCGAACCGTGGCAAGAAGGAAATGAGCCTCCCAGTCCTCTGAGACAAAAATACGATCCAATTTAGCAAGAATGGGCTTGTCTTGCATATTAGACCAAGTGAATTTACGATCGGAAAACTGAATTTCCCGAACCTCTAAATAGTTTATAACTTTGTTAAAGTTAGATCTCTCAGTCCGACTGCACCCTCTACCCAGGTGTTCATTAGAGAAACGTGTAATATTGAAGTCCCCCCAAATAATCGAAGCATCCCCCCACTTAGAATGAATAGAGATGAGCTCGTCCCAGAACCTAGATCGCTCTACTATCTCGTTTGGTCCATAGACCATAGAGAAAACTTGACAAAAATTATCACTCTTAGATCTAAGTCTCACCGAGACAGAGAAATCTCCAACCATGGCGTCTATGCACTAGAAGAGCTCACCATTGAAACCGACACTGATACCCCATACTGACCAATCGAAGGTTTAGAGGACCACACCTAATTCCCTTTGGGGACCAAATTATCCAACAAACTAGAAGATGGATTAACCAACTTAGTCTCACAGAGTCCAGTTACGGACAAACGATGACAGGACAACATATTCCTCACTTTCCTACGTTTCTTACTACAATTCAAACCTCTAACATTCCAAAAGGCGTACACCATTGGGAAACAATGGGGGAGTCTCTAAGGAACCTAGTCTATCAAAGACTATTGGGATACTTGACCCACTCTCGAAACCTCTGAATACATTCTACTTGCGAAACTCCCTCACAACTCAACTCAACTCGACACACCTTGGCTAAATTAAATAACAATGAATTAGGAATAAAATCTATAATTGCAGAATTATTAATAGACTCACCTGCCAAAGCTGAGACTGGAACTTTTTTTTTTGCTGCTGAAGCAATGAGTTCATCTTTGGAAAGTGGATGATCCCCGTGCTTTTCCCTCTGTCTGGAACTGCGCCTGCGATCCTCTTTAGCCAACTCCTTCCCTTTTCCTCTATCGATGATATGGACTCTCGACGGAGGAGAATCCTCCACTATAACCTCCCTCTCTATGTTCCAAATATGAGCCGCAGCCATAAGGGGAGAATCCTCATCAATGTTCTTCAATGCATCAATGAGATCGTCATCATTAGGGGAATCATATTTAGCTAAAGCCAAAAATCTCTCCGAAGCTCGACTGGATTCTACTTCCTTTGCTTCCTCTTCCTTCTTATGACATCTCTTTCTGGAACCCAAAGTTACTAAATCTTGAAGATTAGCTTTCCTAACCAATTCTGATAAAGTAGACTCATAAGAAACTTCTTTGTTATCTAAACTAAGGCCATGATTTTCTAATAACCCTGGATCAACCATGTTCTTCTCTATCCCTCTCAAATTGAATGCACTAACAATGTTGTGATCATAAATGGGCTTGGGTGGGCCATGAGAGTAAGCTCTAAGAAGACTACCCCAAGAATCCAATTGATCTCTAGATAAGAAACTCACATCTCCTCTAAAAAATTGCACAAAAGCAGTCTGCATGGAAATTTGCAAAGCTTCAGAAATCATAGTAGATGACCCATCCCTTGAGCCTCTGTCCCTGATCGCTACAGCCCCCTTGGCAACTGCCGACCTGCCATCCTCGTACTGGATCTGCTTCGACGCGACCCTTGTATCAAACGGCGTTGCATCCACACCCCGAGGCACCTCTACTGCTTTGGATTTGTGTGAGGGGTGTGGTATGGGTCCCTTGCACAGTGCTTTGGCCAATTGTACCTGATTAGAGCATTCACCCTCTTTTCTGGAGCAGACCCCTACCGCCACATCACCACTCACTTGACCAAGAGACAGACCGTTGGACTCTGGATCGACCGTTGGATGGTTAACATCCAATGGCTGCAGTTCATCTTCTACCTCCCAACTGGTATCGCGCTCACGTAGAACAGACGCTTTGGCCAATTTCGAGCTTTTTTATCTTCTTTATCTAAAACGTTCTACAAGGAACGAATCTCTTAACCTCCACTACAAAATCAACTTTGTATGATTGCCCTTTGTAACTAGTGAAGATGGACGACGGCAAGATCGTCCTATGAAGCGAACTAACCTGAATTCGTGCTATGTCAAATTTGTTGAGAAATTTAGTCGCCTGATCCATCTCCTCGAGCCACCCGAACGGCTGAACCAATGCCTGAAAACCTTCTTTATTCCAGCACTCCGACGGGAGGTTGTACACAAGAAGCCATCTCGACTCAAGCTGCTCCCTCCTGAATACTCCAAAATCCAAACTCCACTGCGAGAAGACAACAGTGAAGTCCTCTCCTGAGAATGATTTTTTGCTTAATACCATCTGAACTCTAGCTTCCGTCAAGCACGGAATGATGAAGGCATCGTCTCTAAACTGTTTGATGGTCCAATCCCAATCATAGGTCTTAGGCCACCTCGACAAAAACTCCTGCATGATAACTCCTTCATTAGGATGCTCAAACGCAATTGACGCAACCACACTAAAGTGAAGGCAATTCTCAAGCTCCTCCATCTCTACAGTTGGTGTAATGACAACCCTCACTGCTTCCGTGGTCCTCGACGTAGACTTAACGGAGGAACCAACCTCCCCACGCATCTTCTCAGGCATCACGGTGGTCCTCTTGACCCAAGCTCTAGGTTTACGCTCTACTTTAGATAGGTGAGGCTTAGAAGCGATGAAGGTGGCTTTAGCTGAACCCGTTCTGCTTCCCATGGAAACGTCATCGTCACTCTGAGACTTCCGACGGCTACACTCAGTCGAAACATGGCCTTTTATCTTGCAATAAAAACAGTTCGTCTCTTCTTTGCAGTCGTTCTTCCAATGCCCCCATTTTCCACAGTTAAAGCACAATGGTTCGAGGGCGCCGTTCTCCAATCGTCTGAAGCCCTTCGGAACAGGGGCCTTGTGTTTGGGACTCAGAACTCTAGTTTGTGTTTTCCATTCGTCGTTCTCAATGAACACCAACTTACCCCTCGCATTGGGTTCACACTTAGGATGTGGTTGAGGCGTAGGACTGTCCATCTCTAAGGAAGAATATTTTTGACGTTATCATCGGCTGAAATCCTCGCATGAACTCCTCCTACGGACCCCAATGATGACGATTTACGAGATTTGTCAGTGGAGATAGTGATGGTTCGGTGATCACCACTCTCGAAGTCCACTCTAGCGTGAACCTTGAAGCCATGATCAGAAGGGAGGCCTATGGATGACTGCGACACCGTCTTGGCAATCTCGCTGTGAAAGTGCAAAGGGCCGGGAGGGCGCTGATGTTGCTGGATGGCCGACGGAGCTTTCTCAACTCTCTGCAGAACTCTACGAGGTGATCTCATCGAAGGGATGCTAGGAAGAAACAAACGGCTATGGGTGATGAAATGGAGAAAGGTTTTTATTAGAAGTAAAGAAATGGAGAAAGGTTACAAGAGGATAATGGAAGAGATGATGGCTTGTGTGTGACTGGGAATAAGGTGAAGGAGCAGGAAAGGGTCGGTGAGGGTCGGTTATGAGGTGGTGGAGGAGGAGGAGAAGGTGGGAAATGGCAAAGTTTTGTTTGAGTTTTTTGAAAAAGGAGAGAGAGGCTCCAGGAATTCAGGGAGCCTCATTTCTTTGTCGCTGGCTTTCATTCTTTTGTTGTATGGATGTAATTGTCGTTCTTCCCTGGTTTTCTCAAAGTTGTTTTGTTAATATCTGAGCGGCCATATTCTACATTTTCCTTTAAAATGAAATTTAAACCTTATCGTTTCAGAATGTAGAACAAACACAGAAGTTCAGATTTAGAGAGAAAAAGTGATAAAATTGCACTTAAATAGGAAAAATACCATACTGATTAGTGCTAGCAATTTTCAGGAATAATCATCAATATCGGAGAAAATTCTTGGATATTGAATCGAGAAAACTATGTTCTGCTTGAATCCCATTGTTTTGCTACTTTTAACATTCACTCAACATGAGGCAGTTTGAACTCTCCTCTCGTTGGAACAGGTCTCGCCTAAAGCGGATCTAGGCAACTGATGACGAGTTTGTAGTTAGGGATGACGGTGAGCCAAAAGGAGACTTAGAAGAAGTACACCGTAGGAGTATTATGGCTAGAGTTGTAGCTCCTTTTTAGTTGCCTATCCTCCTGGCATGTCTGAGGCTTTCCTTCTTTCTGTTGAACGGATGAATTCGAGTTCTTCCTTGTTTTTTCTCAAAGTTGTTTTGTCATAATATCAATGAAATAGAGCGGCTATATTCTACATTTTCTTCATAAACAACATTTAAACTTTATCATTCCAGAATATAAAACAAACAGAGAAGTTCAGTTTTAGAAAGATAAGGTGCTAAAATTGCTCTTAAATAGGGGAAACAACTTACTAATTCGTGTTAGCAATTTTCTAGAACAATCAGCAATATCGGAGAAAGTCATTGGATATTGCATCGAAAAATCTATATTCTACTCATACCCTACTGCTTTGCTACATCCGACATTGATGCACACCCGAATTCTGTGCAGTATATGTGCATATGAACAGGAAAGAGATGAAGGTCGACTGCGCAATGTATGATGGTCGACTGCAGAGGTTTGGTAGAAGTTATTTGTATTAGTAGGAAAGTAAATAAATGGAAGTATAAGGACTTATGTGTAAAAAGAGAAATATACATAATATGCACGTGTAATGAAAGATTTAAATAGATTGGGGTAGCTCAGTTTTTTTATTTATTTAAAGAAACAGGATAGAGCCTTCAGCTCCAGCCCAAAAACAATTATATTAAAACACAAAAACTGTACAGCCAAACAAGTTTACAAGCGGGCAAATTGCCAGCCGGAAAGTCTGACACAAAGCCACAACAATCATAAAAAGCAAACATAATACAGACAAAAGCTAATGAAAGATTAGCCTCCTGCTGAAAGAAACAACAACATCACAGAAGAGGCACCGAGCTTGGCTGAAGAGGACGACAAGAGGGTTGCCGCTCCAGGCAGAGACACACTGCAACAGCTCCGAAAACTGGTACGAAGGCAGAGACTACCTTAGGCCCTGCAACGGCAAAGGCAAAGGAAGAGCCCGGGCAACCACTGCAGCACCACTGACAGTCCAAACTCACCCGAGACAGACAAAAGTCCAAAAAAAGGAAAGACGAATTGCAATGCAGTTCGAGCCCTGACAGGAACCCAGAGGGGCAAAGGAATCGCAAAGACAGAATAAAGTTAAGGAGGGAAAGAGACTGCATAAGAGACCACCACCCACCTCTGCAAATGAACGACAAGGCTAAACCCAGTCGGCAAGTTCGTGTAGCTGAGCACCAGTCAACGACTACCACACTGAGTCAGCCATCAAGAGGAGGGAAACACCCTCCAACATCAGATAATTTAACAGAGAAACTGACAACAACAACCACACAGAGATGGTCAACAGGGGAAGGGTAGCACCCTCTAGAAACAGAGTAACACACAAGCCGAAGCAAACCAAAAACGAGAACAACAGGTAAATACAAGACAAAGATAGTAAGCACAAAAGCCAAAAGCTAAGGGGACGGTAATAAGGGCCTCCTCGGGGAGGGCAACCCAAAAAAATGAGCAACAGGCAACAATAGTCACACAGAGCAACACCCTCCCCTCCAAACTCTGAGCAACAGGCAATGACTACCACACTGAGTCGGCCATCAAATTAAGGAAACACCCTCCTGCATCAGAGCAAAAAACTAGTCCCAGCACACCCAAATCCTGATCAGCAGGGAAAAAGGAAAAGGATAGACAACACAATAACCCATTGATAATGAGACAGGTAGTAACAGCCACCACTTTAGGGGCAGCCCCAAAAATTAAGAACAAAAATAATTATACAGAGAGATATAAAGTAATACAGAAAAGCTAAGAACCCATAAGATCATAGCTCCATAAGAGGGGCGGAGCAAAAGCCAAATCACAAGCACCGGCCATCAAAAGAAAAAGTCAAAATCCATAACAGCGCGGACCCCAGGTACAGCCAATCACCCAAAATAGACAGTAGAGATTCTAACTAGGATAAGCAGCGCTAAAAAGCCCGAGATCACCTCTGCAATTAACGAATGAACACACCAAAAAGGACAATTAATGACAAGTAAAGAATTCATGAAGATGAGAAGAGTTAAGAAGAGCATACTAAGATCCCTGAAGAAGATTAAAATCGAGAATAAGAAACTCAAAAACAGCTAACTAGCAATAATCGCCGAAATACAGAACTTTGGGGGAGTAACCGAACAAACTTAAGGCGGAAGAAAAGTATTATGAAAGAAAATCTCAGCCGCCACCTCCAGATTCTGAAGTTATAAATCTTTTTTTGAGATAAATTAGATGACCAGAACTTGGTAAAAAAAAGAAGATCTTCCACAAGAGTACAGATTGGCCGTGAGGAATTATTAAAAACGTGATTATTCCTTTCAATCCAGATAATCCACGTCAAAGCCATCATGGACAAATCCCACGAGTTGCGAACTGATTGGCTCACATTGAGGTCTCTCCAGGTGGTCCACCAAGAGAAGATACAACTAGGCCGGGAAGTGACATGCCAAGCATTTAAGCAAATCGACCATAAAGGGGATAAGACAGAGCATTGCAAGAACAGGTGTTGAGAATCCTCATGGTGCACAAGGCAAAAAACACATTGCTGCTTTAAAGCCAGATTCCTCTTATTGAGGTTATCGACAGTCAGAAGTTTGTCTTGGATGGTGAGACACACACGACTCTTCACTTTGAGGGGAGCAAAACAGCTCCAAATAAATTTGGCCGAAGGAGAAGAGACACCCCCTTGGTTTAAGAAGGAGTAAAAAGATTTGACAGTATATGACCCAGAGGCCGTCCATCTCCAGGAAACATCTTCGTTGAGGTTCCATGAATAAGCCTGCAATTCAGAAAGGAGGAATTAGTTCGAAAATGCGGAGGGGGGAGCGCCCTAGTGAATGGCATAATCCATTCAATATGGCCGTGATCTCCCGCCGCATAATCCGCCACCAAGGCGTTAGGATTCGAAGCTAGACGAAACAAATCAGGAAAGATTGATGCAATCTTATAATTACCGATCCTTAAATCAGTCCAGAAGCAGGTTTTAGAACCATTAGAACATAATTTAAACAAACCAATGCGGAACGTTTCCACCGCTTTCCACACTCCTTTCCGGAAGGGGGAAGCAGTAGGAGAAAGGTAGGGAACAAGTTTCCAAATTTTACGACGTGAGTGATATTTATGAATGATTATATGCGCCTAAGAGGATGAGTCATCCTTCAAAATACGCCACAACCACTTCCCTAAAGTGCCAAGTTTTAGTTCCTAAGGTTAAGGACACCAAGACCGCCATCTTTCTTCGATTTACAAACCGTCGTCCAGTTACAAAGGTGTTTCCCGGCTCTATAATTAGCAGCTCCTGACCAAAAGAAATTTCTTCTGATCTTGTCTATTTTCTTAATAACCTAAGATGGCAAGTAGAAGAATGACATCATATAAAGGGGAAGAGCCGATAGGACAGAGTTAAGAAGGATAAGTCTACCACTATGGGATAGGAGTCTTCCCGACCAAGAAGTAAGTTTAGCCTCAAATCTATCAATTATAGGCATCCAATCCGTCGTGTGGAGTTTCCCCCAGCACAAGGGAATACCAAGATAATGGATAGGGAAGAAAGAAGCGGCACAATTGAACAATTGGGCGATCTCGACCTGGCGGTTGGTGGAACCACCTAACCAAAGAACGGAAGTCTTATTAAAATTGATAGAAAGCCCTGACGCTAATTCAAAAAGATACAGCAGAAGCTTGAGGTTTCGCAGAGCTATTCCATTAGTATTGGAAAAAAGAATGGTATCATCAGCATATTGGAGGTTAAGAACACCTCCAAATCCTTGGAAACCTTCTAATCCCTCAATGAGATTGGCATTCCAAACTTTCAAAAGAATCCGGCTGAAAACGTCAGCAACGAGGGCAAACAGGAGGGGGGAGATCAGTTCTCCTTAATGCAGACCCCGCTTGCACTTAAACTTATTCCCCTCATAACCATTGATAAGAATGGAAGAAGTACCAACAAAGAGACTGGATTTAATCCAAGCTATCCATCTGGGCCCAAAGCCACGGTGAAGAAAAATATTAAAGAGGAACTCCCAGTTAACTTTGTCGTAAGCTTTTTCAAAGTCCAGTTTTAAGAGGATACCCTTTTTACCGGAATGGTGGCAATCCGAGATAATTTTCTGCGCCGCTGCCACACTATCAAGAATAAATCTATCTTTAATAAAGCCTAATTGGGCTGAATCAATGAAAGAATGGAGCACCAAGTTCAGACGAGCCGAGAGGACTTTCATGATAATCTTAAAAATGGCATTAAGGAGGCTAATAGGTCGAAAGGTAGCAACACTGTTAGCACCCAGAACTTTGGGATAAGAACAATATGAGCATAGTTAATACGATCAAAAGAGAGTACACCCTAATGAAGTTCGGTGAACATGTTAAAAAAATCATCTTTAAGAGACTCCTAGAATTTTTGGAAGAAAAAGGAAGGGAATCCATCCGGGCTAGGAGCTGAATCACTATTCATTCCGAAACTGCTTTTTTAATTTCTTCCATTGAGAACGGAGCATCCAGGCTGGAAAGATCGGTATCTTCCTCACTATAAAGATGATACCAGTCAAGTTGAGCTAAGCGGTTGCCTGGAGTACCAGAAGGGCCTTATAGAAGGATAAGAATGCGGCGTGAAAATCGGCATCGTTGTTCACCTCCATATTATTTACAATAATTGAGGAGATCCGATTACATCATCTACGATGAGAGGCAAAATTGTGGAAAAAGGAAGTATTGGAGTCCTCATCCTTGAGCCAGCGTGCCTTAGCACGTTGGGCCCACTTTAAGTGCTCGACACGGAGAAGGGAAGCATAATCTTGCTTACACACAATCCTCCGGGTCCTAAGGGAGTCAGAGATGGGCCCTGAATCTTCCAGGGCATCAGTGCAATTAATAGAAGACAGGAGAAAGTTTTTAAGCCCCTGAGTATGACCAAATATTTCTTTTCGCCAAATTCTACAACCGTGCTTTATAGCATGCAGTTTGAGTAGAATCCGACCATGGCCATGGGACCCCACCACACTAGCAAGGCAATTGGTAATAATGTTAACAAAAATTTGGTCTTCTAACCAAAAAATTTCAAAACGGAATTTCCTTGGTTTAGGAAATGAGAAGTTAGAATTGAATAAGAAAGCCACATGATCCAAACAAGGGTTAGGTAAAGCTTGAGCGAAAGAATTTTGGAAAAGGGCCATCCAATGTTGGGACATCATGTACCGATCAAGCTTAGCCAGTGATGGAACTAAACGCATATTGGACCAAGTAAAAGATCTGCCATTAATAGGTATATCAACAAGCTGGAGGTCACGAATACAATCGTTGAAACGAAGAGAGCTATTAAGGGCAGAAGAGTTACCGGTCTTTTCATGGGCAAATCTAGTAACAGTAAAGTCATCGCAAAAATTTCCAAAGGCCCTGAATCTGCCTGATAAACAAGTCGAATTCCTCCCAGAACGACTGGCGTCAATCAGCGGAACTCAGACCGTAAACCGAAACAACTGTGAGATCACAGTTGAATTCCAACCAATGGAGGGTAACCACAAGGAAAAAAAGAAGCGGACGGACGGGAGACCAGATGGAAGAGAGCCTCTTTGTAACCAAAGAGGATACCCCATCGCACATCTATCGAATATAATGATATCCATTTGGATATCATTGATCCGCCTATAGATCTGAGAGTGGAAGGGTTGATGGAGTGAATTTTGGATTCTACTAAAGTAATCAAATCACAATGGGCGGAGGCTATTAATTGATATACGGCATGTTGTTTCTGGGCACTGCCAAGCCCCCTAATGTTCCAAGAAACACTAATCATAACCAGATTTGGAATTCCGGGCACGCTGAATTTCTAAATTGCGAATAGAATTCATATCCTGAAGACGGGAAGGATCTAATGAAAAGCCCATATCTGCTGCAAGCAGTAGCAAATCCGAATTAGATAATGAATCAAAGTGCACTTGATATACCGAACCAAAAGCCTTAAGGTTCTGATTTTGCGGATCAAAAGGCGGAATTTCTAAATTCCGCACTTGAGCCGCTAAAAAGGCTTTCGAGGAGGTGGAAAGGTGAGAATTATATTTGGCTCGGATCCGCGCGCTAGACCTAATCAAAGGCAAAGTATTCCTTTGTGATTTACGAGCAGGGGGGAGAGGGCCAGGAGACGAGGACTCATTGGTTGTTATGAAATGAGAACCTACAGGAATGTGATCCCCGCCACTCTGATCAGGAAAAGGGGAATCGGAGGAAAGAAGAATTGAAGAGGAGATCTTACTTGAGCATGGAAAGTCCTGTGGAGTGAGGGATAGCGCAATATCTTGCTCCGAAGAAACATTAGAGGGAGCATAAGAAACCTTAGAATGTTTAACAGAGGTGAAAGAACGTATCGGGGGAGAGAGAGCAGGGAAGTGTGGATAAACATTCGAAATCAGATGAGAGATACAGGGACCGTTAATGGTATTAATCTGACCCTCCGACCGGTCAAAAATACGCAAAATGAAATTGATAAAAGTAGGATAAACCAAAGATTGAAATAAATAACAGGGATGCACACTAAAAGAAAATGAATTCAAAACACAGTTAGAGTGATTATAAAAACCAAAAATCGTGAAACCATGTAAAAATGCAAATACCTTACAACTGACCGAATGCATCGAAATGCAAGAAGGTTTCCATCATCCTTGGAACCAGCACCTTGCGAATCTGGGGGGATAATGGGAACAGAAGCGGATAGTTTCAGAGCATCCAAGTCAGACTTGATCTTCCCCTCGGGGGACACGTTACCCGCATTCATGTTCTTATCCCATTCGTCTGCGAAGTGGGGATTGACATTCCATGCTGGCCAAGAGGAGGAAAAGGTGGGAGGTGAGGTAGAAGCTCCAGATGAGGCACCACCCACAATCGGCCCAGCCTTCGAAATAGCGTGGGCCGGGGCTGAAGAGACAACCAACTCGGTATCATCAGCGCCCGAACACCTCAGAGGAGGGATAACATTTTTGGACACCAACGGAATTGTGCCTCAGGAGGGAACGGTATCAGGAGGAATCAGAGCAGGAGCCGAATAGGTGGATAGAGCAGGGTTGATCCACACCAGATTAGGGGCCTTGGATGAAGAGCCCGAGGGTTTAAAGGTCTTCATGCTGCTATGGAGAGAAGGGGGATAGGACTTCTTAAACGATTTTTTGAGAGGCCCTTTATTTTTAGAAGAATATGTCGCTGACTTCGCAGACGAACCAACCGAGAACAGAGCCGAATGCTGACCTGGAGTGAGATGATGGTTGGACGGTAAGGGAAGGGAGGTAGTTGGAGCTAGCGGTGAGGGCACTGAGTCATGGTAAGTCACCTGAATAGGGTATAGGGTCTCCCTCACCCGCAGCGAATAGTTAGGAATCCTCTTTGCATACTGAGGACATAAGAATTCAGCCTTAATCTGTAGACAACCAGAGGCTAAGAGGGAGGTCGATGAAGTGCAGGTGAGCTCACCGATGCATTTAGACATAACTGCCACGAGATGAGGGGAGTCGCAATAGGGGGACAGGCCAAGAATAGAGACCTTAGTAAGCGTAGACTGAAGGGCCGGAATGGGACTGCCCTTGGAAGCCCACTTGCGGATATTGAGGTGGACTTAACCGATAGAGAAGGAGTTTTTTCCCACAAGATACATGAGCACCTTAACCGAAGGGCAATTAATGACAATGTTCCCATTAGAACAAGCATTAACAGCCCAGGTCCAGTTGACCACATTACAGGTGTTGCATAGAAATTCATCTAAAGCAGCGTTAGTGATAGATCCGCCCGAGAAGGAAACAGCACTAAAGCTCTCAAGGTTGGCAATTTTAGCCAAAATATCTGGAGTTAGAACGACGATAAGAGTGACCTCGTTATCACGGGAGAGGGTCGATTTAGAATAGGTGGGAGGAGGTGGAGGCTGAGCAGTCACCTGAGGCTTAGAGAACGGAGGGGAAGAGGGTTGCTTATACGCCGATAGCAGTTGAGAAGATGGAGGAGTCGAGAGGAGAGCTGGATCAGCAGCCGACTTGGCCCTCTTAGGATTCCTCAACTCAGCTTCGGCCAATTTAGCGTGCAAGGAGGGGAAGTCGAGAGCAACCAAGACTAGCTCAGAGATAGGGACACCCACAGGCAGACCAAGGAGTTGTTGGAGAGCGAAGCATCTGCTTCGAGAGTGCCCATTTTTTTGACAGAATAAGCATTTCATCTTAGCTTTGCAAAAAAGCTTGAAATGACCAGTCTGAAGGTAGCGAAAGCAGCGGAGAGGAGGTGAACGAGGAGACGAAGGAAGATTGTTAGGTAGATCTGCAGAGAGAGAGGGAAAGGGAGAAGAAAGGCGGGAAATAAAGGCGTGTGACTCACCCCGAATGTTCTGGATGAGGGGCGGGTTAGGTGAGGAAGGATGGGTCGCAAGAGGCCCATTAAGAGAAGTTAATAATAATAAAAAAATTATAAGACCTCTTTTTAACAACTTCAACCCAAGAAAGGGTCTCCATGAAAAGAGAAGCCCAAGAACACCCACTAAGAAAGGGGTTGCACACCAATACTATAGCGATCAAAGATCGCAACAAACAGCTCAGAACCCCCCCCCCCCCCCTCCCCTCCCCCCCGGGCAAGAAAATATTAGAAAAGCCACCAAAAAAAGGAATAAGTGAAAAAGCTGATAAAATGACAAGAAAACACCTGAAGCAATGGTCGGGTTAAAATAGAGCAAAGGGGGAAGAAACTCAGATAATAGCATTACCCACTCAAGGTAAAGAAGATCAGAAGGAGAACACAACCGAAAGGGGACTCAAGAAAACTAAAATTTTAAACAAGAGAAGCCTTAGCAATTCGAGACCATAAGTGGTCCAGAGAAGCCACCACCAAATAAATGGAATCTAAATTGCCACTAACAGAAAAACAAACCAGAACTAAAAGGCTAAGAAAAGGGACTAACGGAGATATAAAAAACCAAGAACACTTACGGTGGGAGGAAGGCCACAGGCCAACTCAGACAAATTGAGATCTGGAGATACCTGCTGGTGAGGGGAAGCACCTGGTTTCAAGCAGCATGGGACCACCCCAAGACCCGAGCAAACGGTGAACTGGATGTCCTTGCACAAGCACTCTGGACGAGATCTGGAAATCTTCAACACCAAACGAAACGCGAACTTGAGAACACCGCAACTGAGGGAAAGGAAGGTCCTCAAGCACAAGAGTAGATGAGGGGCTAGTATCCTGGGGCCGCCAACAAAAGGGGCGGAAGAGAAACCAAGAAAATGGGTATGTAGATAATGACGAGATTTCAAACTGTAACGAAGGGAGGAGGGGGGAGAATGCAAGGATCGAATGGATCTGGACGAGGAAGGAGGAAAAGTGGTGGTTTTTTTTATTCAAGGATCTACTGGATCTAGATCTGTAACGAAGGGAGGAGGGGGGAGAATGCAAGGATCGACTGGATCTGGCAGCTCAGTTATGAGTATGTCTGAATTTGGGAAATCCTTTCTATCTCTTCTCCCCTATTATCTTCTTCTTCGTTCTTGATTCTTCTTCTCCTTCGATCTGAGTGCTTTCTCTCTAACCCTAGTTCTCTGTCTTCTTCCTCGTTCCCTCTCTAATTCACCGTTCTTGAGTTCTATTTGAGTTCTTTAATGGCGATGCGAAATCGAGCGCATCAAATGGTATCAGAGCTCTCTGATCCAATGCCGAATTCCGTCAACGACGTTCAATTTTCCAAGTTGGATCTGTCGACTCAAACGAAGATGATGCTGGCTCTACTACAGCAAATTTTGAATCAAGTGGAGTGGTTAACTGAGGCAAGGAAGTCCAGAAAGTCAATTCTTGATCCAAATGAGTCAATTCTGCCATTCAAATCTATGGCAAGAGCAAGTTCTATGGTGAAATCAGGTGCATACCCTGAGACTGGTAATCATCTTCAACCTCAGTTCTTGGCTGCTCGAACTGGGGAAGTTGAAAATCAGGTTGGGAAATCGTTAGCTGTAGCAGAATAGGGGTTTACTACGGTGTCAGGTAACCCTAATTCAAATCTTGATCGATTTTCTATGGAGGAGTATGAATGCAATATTTGTTTCGCTGATTGTTCCTATAAACGATACAAGTGCAACAAAGTATTCGATTGTGATTTGTACCCTAGTTGTTTTACTAGTGGAAGATTTTAATTGGGTTTGTCACCACTATACTTCATTTGCATATAATATGTTGATGATTATATTTCGGCAGTTGAAAATAAAAAAAATGCTGTTTCTCTTCCTATGAGTGAAGAGACAGTGAAAGTTGATTTAAAGATTAACGAAGTAGTGGTTTTATAGCAAATGCAGAGGCTAAAAAAGTTGAAGATGAGAAAATGATTGCTTCGAAGAGTAAGCCCACTGTAGAAGTTTCTGTGAAGTATCAATTATCAAGTGAGTGCTTAGAGAGTGCTTTAGTGGAGGAATTAATTAGTGAAGTTGAGAAAGGCAGGGTGAACAGGATTGTGGGAGTTGGTTTGGATCAGGATAAACTAAAAGAAATTAGGACTAATTTTTTAAACCTTAAGACACAAATAGAGTTTTGTACTCAACGTGGAAGGGTGTTCAAAGTGATTTCTTCTCAAGAAATTCCTAATGGTCAACACAGGAAGTCATATTCATCTCCTCACATTCAAGCAAAGCTGATATTCTTGATGTTAGGCATTCTTTGTACTGATAGCTTGAGTCACTTAGCTACATTTGGATTAAAATGGTGTTCAATTTGTCTCAAAGGGCAATTGCTTGAATGGTTTTATTGGTGGGAGGAATATAGAAAAGTGAAGATTTTGGGGAAGTTGAGGACTTGTAGCCTTCCTGTTACACATGGTGCACTTCATAGTAACTTTGAGCTGAAGACATTTGATGAGGTTGCAAATCCATTCTTCGGTCTGGCTGCAATAGTGGCTGCTGGAATTGATGGTCTTCAAAGGAAGCCAACCTTGCTTCCACCTATTGTTATAGATCCATTTGAATTTGATCTTGAAAGGATGCCTCATTCCTTGCTAGAAGAGGTACAAACTCTTGATGAAGACAACATACTGAGGAAAATTTTCATTGAAAAGATTTTAACGACTGTTATAGATGTTTGTATGGCCGAGGTTGATTATTATTCAAAGCATGAGGATGCAGTAAAGAAATCTTGCTCGTCAGTGTAAATCACCCTAGGGGGGTGAATAGGGTGATTGTGCAGAATTAAGAAAAATTAAAATAAAGTAAAGTAAATGCAAGAGTGATAAGAAAAGCAAACACAGATGACGCAGCGATATAATATGGTTCGACCCCCAGGTCTACGTCCACACCACCTACTTGTAGCAATTCTCCGCCACAAGAGTTCCATTATACTTAAAACCCTTGTACAGTGATTTTCGGATTCAGGCCGAGAGACCTATTACACCCACAGGACTTCTAATCCAAGTCCCGTCAATCTCACCGAAGTGGAAATGAAAAGAAAAGAACCTCAAGATCGTTATTGATCTTGACTGAAGAATACAACCAAATAAACGCTCACACTCGGATTGATTTACTGAAGGATTGGTTCTCAAGAATTTTATCAGAAGTAATTAGGTGAGGAAAATACAGTGAATTCGTTAATATTAATAGACGTGAAAGAGTATCAATCCAAAAATGAAAATAATACTTTCCAAGAATATACACAGCGCAATGTGCGATCGACCGTTCAGCTCTCTGATGTAAAGTAGAGAGGTGAAAGGTTGACTGCTTCACAAACCACTCAAGGTTGCGGTCGACTGTGATGCGGTCAATCGGTCACGAAGTGCGGTCGACTGGTCATGCGCTGTTTATTCAGAATCCATCCTATTTTCTTACCATAAACTAATCCCTCTTAAATCAATCTTATACAATTATAATCTCACGAAAATATAAAGAAAAATTCAGATCTAGATATCTTTCTCTGTGGACCAATTAATCAAGACTTCATTTTGAATATCTTCATCTTTTGTTTATGTTTGCCATTTATTCTTTATTGCTTTCCTTGTTTGTACATTTGTGAATCTCTCTTGGATCTCTTTTTGATGTTATTTGATCCTGAAAATCTTTCACACTAAATTCAAACTTATTAGTATGAGTGAGCACGTTTTGTGCACACCAAACTAAGAGTCAAAAATCTCCCCCTTTTGGTGTGAATAAAACATGCATGAATATTTGAAAATTTAAAGCACAACATATGAATACTCCTCCTGAATTTTGCACATCCTGTAATACAGATTTTTATATAAATAATTTGAAGATAGCATGAAGAAAGCATAAGCATATTGAAAACATTAAATAATTCTCTCCCGTTTTGGAACACACCAAGAGGGGATTAATAAAGAGGATATACGGAAAATAATCTTTGGAAAGTTCGTAGAATAAATTATCAATGAAAACACCAAAGAGAAAACATATTATGATATTATCAATTAATACAATCTTGTAAAAAAAAATGGAGAATCTTCTTACATGATACCGTTGATAGCGAGACTCTTTACTATACAGTGAGAGCTCTTCATAATATCATTGATTCGAGATTCTCCCCATTACACATGAAAGCAACAATAGAAATTTAAGAGAGGAACCGTAATTTTTAGAAGACTTTGAAAATATAGGCCAGAGAGAGAACCGGTCGACCGTACTCTGCGGTTTTTCAAAAGATTTCCAAAAAGCATACCGGTCGACTGCGGCAAAACCAGTAGAGCCCACAGAGGGAGAACCGGTCGACCGTTCAGTCGACCGCAATAAGTAAAAGTTATTTTAGACAAAAAGTAATCAAGAAACCGAGAGCATACCAGTCGACCGACAAAAAAAAAATTGTTTAGGCGAAAATATCAATAATATTTAGTGCTCCTCTCAAGAAGTAAAAACGTTTTTGGTCTAAATTTTTAGTAAAAATATCAGCCAATTGCGATTCAGTAGAAATATATTCAAGTAAAATATCACCCTTTTGAAAGTGATCTTTAATGAAATGATACCTAATATCAATGTGTTTCGTGCGACTGTGTTGGTCAGAATTTTTGGTCATATGCGCGGTGCTAGTGTTGTCACATTTTATTGGAATATGATCAAAGAATACCTTATAATCCTCGAGAGTATGTTTCATCCATAATACATGCGCATAACAGGCTCTTGCTGCAATGTACTCAGCTTCGGCAGTAGAGAGAGTAACAGAATTTTGCTTCTTGGATCCCCACGAGACAAGGCAGTCGCCAAGAAATGACATGTATCACTAGTACTCTTTCCATCTGTCAAGCTCCCGGCATAATCTGCATTAGAGTATCCTACAAGAGAAAAATTTCTATTTTTCGGGTACCAAAAACCAGTGTTCGGTGTGCCTTTAAGATATCAAATGATACGCTTAATGGCAACCAAATGTGACTCTTTGGGACACGATTGAAAACGTGCACATAAACAGAAACTAAACATAATATCAGGACGAGATGCAGTAATATAAAGTAAACTACCAATCATACTTCTCTAAGTAGAAATATCAACATTGTTATCAGATTCGTCTTTGGATAGCTTAGTGGTAGTGGCCAAAGGAGTTTTGTAAGCATTAGCATTTTCAAGTCCGAACTTCTTGACAAGATCTTTTGCGTACTTGGATTGGTTTATAAATATGCCATCCTTTCTTTGTTGTATTTGAAGTCCAAGAAAGTACGTTAGTTCTCCCATCATACTCATTTCGAACCCATCCTGCATTTGCTTTGAAAACTCCTTGCAAAGATTTTCATTAGTGGATCCAAATATAATATCATCAACATAAATTTGAACGATTAAAATTTCTTTAAAAATATGCTTTATAAATAGTGTAGTGTCTACTTTTTCTTTAGAAAATCCTATGTAAAGAAGAAATGAACTCAGCCATTCATACCAAGCACGAGGGGCTTGCTTCAAACCATAAAAAGCTTTATCAAGCCGAAAAACCTGGTTTGGGTGTGTGGGATCAGTGAATCCTGATGGTTGTGCCACATAAACTTTTTCCGAAATAAATTCATTTAAAAAAGCACTTTTAACATCCATTTGAAAGAGAGTAAAGTCCATATATGCAGCAAAAGCAAGTAAAATACGAATAGCTTCAAGCCTAGCAACTGGTGCAAAAGTTCCATCAAAATCTACACCCTCTTGTTGATTATAACCTTGTGCAACAAGACGGACCTTATTCCTAGCGATCGAACCGGATTCGTCTAACTTGTTCCTAAATACCCACTTAGTGCCAAGTATAGTCCTATTGTGAGGTCGAGGAACAAGTCTCCATACTTGATTCCATTCGAATTAATTAAGTTCTTCTTGCATTGCAATGATCCAATCATTATCTTGCAGAGCCTCCTTAATATTCTTAGGTTCAAGTATGGAAACGAAAGCGGTAAAACACATAAAATTTTGAGCTTAAGTGCGAGTAGTTATCCCTTTGGACATATCACTTCGTATAAGAGATGGAGGATGACTAGACATGATTTTCCATGCGGGACGTCTCTCACTTGTTGAGCCTTGATATTGTATATTTTCATCTTCCATGGCATCAATTTGTTGTGCATGAATCTCATTTATTTGATTTTTGGTTCATCTTTGTCTTGAAGCACCACTTGATTTTGATCATTTGCTTGTAGTTCTTCTTCAATATGAACCTGTTTCTTTTCAACACGAACCCCTGTCTCATCATCATCAACAACATGTAATATTTCTTTGGAGTAGGGATTAGTTCATCAAAAATGACATCAATAGATTCCTGAATTGTGCATCTTCTTTTGTTGAATACACGATATGCTTTGCTACTAAGAGAATATCCTAGGAAAACACCTTCATCACTTTTACGATCAAACTTCCCCAAGTTATCAAGGGTATTTAAAATGAATACTTTGCATCTGAAAACACGAAAGTAGCTTAGGTTGGGAGTTTTGCCATAATATAGTTCAAAAGGAGTTTTCTTAAGATATTTTCTAATGATTACTTGGTTTATGGTATAGCATGCTGTATTGACAGCCTCTGCCCAAAATGATTTGGGTAAATCTTTTTCACTTAGCATGGTACGAGCCATTTCTTGAAGAGATCGATTCTTCCTTTCAACAATCCCATTTTGTTGGGGAGTACGACGACATGCAAACTCATGTTTTATTCCCTTTTTGTCACAAAATGATGTGAAGAGTTCGTTTTGAAATTCCCCACCATGATCATTACGAATAGTAACAATGGTGAGGCTTTTCTCATTTTCCACTCTACAACAGAATTTTTGGAATACATACACTGTGTCATCTTTTTGTAGCAAAAAGGCAACCCAAGTAAATCTACTATAATCATCAATAATTACAAAAGCATATCGTGCACCACCATTACTACGTGTTCGTGATGGACCAAAGAGGTCCATGTGTAAGAGTTAAGGGGTCTAGAAGTTGATACCATTTTCTTTGGTTTATGAGAGCTTTTTGTTTGCTTACCAAATTGGCATGACTCACACGGTTTGTCTTTTTCGAATTTGATTTTGGGAATTCCTCTCACAAGCTCCTTGCTTACAAGTTTGTTGAGATTGTCCATGGCCGTGTGACCAAGCCTTCGATGCCATAGCCATCCATCCTCATTTCGTGCGACAAAGCATCTCATACTTTCCTGTGCTAATTCATTTAAATTTATGACATATACATTGTTGCATCTGTTAGTAAGAAGTAAACAAGATTTATTGTCATCTAGTACAGTGCATGTATTTTTATCAAAAGTAACAGTATACCCTTTATCACATAGTTGGCTAATACTAATTAAGTTAGGCTAAAATTGAAAAAAATCCCTAAACTATCCCATATATGCAGAAAACCTCTCACCTTTTTTTTATGCAGAAAACCACACTCAACTATGGTGCGAAAAACCACATCATGACTCCGTTAGGGTTCCGTTATACGGGTGGTTTTTCGCACCCATAGTTGAGTGCGGTTTCTGCATAAAAAAAGGTGAGTGTGGTTTTCTGCATAAAAAAAAAGGTGAGTGAGGTTTTCTACATATATGAGATAGTTTAAGGGGTTTTTTTTCAATTTTAGCCTAACGGACCCTAACGGAACCCTAACGGGTTGATGATGTGGTTTTTCGCACCATAGTTGAGTGTGGTTTTCTGCATAAAAAAAAGGTGAGTGAGGTTTTCTGCATATATGGGATAGTTTAGGGGAGCTTTTTCAATTTTAGCCAATTAAGTTATGCTTTAGACCTCTTACCAATAGAACATCCTCAATGGAGTAAGAGGAACCAAAGTTAATTTTACTTTTACCAATGGTTTGACCAGTGCTATTATCTCCAAAGATGATGTCCTTCCCCTTTTCCCTTAATAGTGATGAAAAATATCTGCTGTCACCAGTCATGTGATTTGAGCATCTACTATCAAGGTTCCACCGATCTTTAGTCTTGATGCGTTGAGGTATCTACATCAAGATTAGTAGGTATAATTTTGCGTGCCCAAATTTGTTTTGAACCGGCATTTGTATCCTTTCTCATCCACACAAGATTAGTATTCCTTTTTAGTGAACAGTTATAAGAAATATGCCCAAGTCTACAGCAAAAATTACATGTGATTCGACTATGCCTTAGGTCATGCACACTTATGATTTATATTTGTTTTGTGATTGTGTTGATTTTTATACAAGTGTGTATGACATGATGGCTTTTGATGAGGTATTCGCTCTTCGTAACCAAGCCCTCGATTATCATGATAGGATCTTGAATCTTTTGTAATAAAGTAACTGGGCCCTTCATGCTTTTCAATAATTTTTCAAGCTCAATTACCTTTTTACACAGTCTTTTTCTAGTTATCTCATCGTCTTTTGTGTTCCAACGAAGAGTATCTAGTGTGGCATCAAGAATCCTATTTTGATTAAGGGCTTCATTACATCCTTCCACTACTTCATCAAATTTTCTTTTACATTCATCTAAGTCATTTGTGAGCTTGGCAATTGATATGGCTAAAAATAGGATTAAATCGGGGCCGTTCAAATCGGACACGAATCTTAAAGCTCAGGGGTAAAACGGTAATTTCACATACTAACGGGTTTGAAGTGGAAACTGGGTCTTTATTCAAAGCCCAATAACCCATGAACGGATCTGTCTTACTGGGTGCGGGTTTCAACCCATAACGAACCCAGTCCAGCCAGATAGAATTAGGGTTCCTGATTAATACTAATCAACGGTCCTGATTCACATCTATCCTTCCACTGGGAATTAGGGATTACATTCCTTATCTGATCACAGGGATTACATTCCTAATCTGATCCCAACGGCGACTATAAATACCCCCCATCCACCACCATTAAGAGGTAATCAATCTTTTGCCAATTTATGCTCTTTCATAATCATTCCTGATTACTGACTTGAGCGTCGGAGGGTGCATCGCCGGGATCAACCCTGGTGTCTCGCACTTTTTGCAGGTGAACGGCGGGAGTCAATGGTCAAACTCTGGCGGAACAGGTTTCAGATTTGCTATTCAAGTTCTCCAAGAATCCACAAATACTATCTGTTTGCCCCCACACCAGATTTAGCGGTAACAGCAATATAGACAGATTTCTCCTGAATCTCTCTTAAGTGATCATCATGCTTTGCTAGCGATTCACAAATTTGTTATTTTAAAACCTCATTTTCTTCTAGCAAAATATCATGATCTTTTTGACATGACTCAAGTTTTTCCAAAATTAGGGCATTCTTATTTTTCAGTTTGTGATTTTTTGTTATGCAGGCATCATGTATTTCATTCGAATTTTGTTTATAATGCCTAAGTTCATGACTTAGTTTCTTAGCATAGTCTTTCAAACCATTACACATATCTACAAGTTCATCATAAGTTGGTTGTTCGATTACCTCTTCTTGAGAGGGTGATTGCACCTCACCACTCCCAAGAGCCATGAAGCCGACGTTGTCGTAACCTTGCTCTTCCTCACTTGAATCCGAGTCTAACCAAGTTGCTTTTAGCGCCTTCTTTTTCTGTCTTGGATTTGAGTGAATGTGGTCTCTATTTCTGTCTTGTTGAATAGGGCAGTTTGCACGGATGTGTCCGGGCTTCTTGCACTTGTAGCACACATCCTTCTTTTCCTTTTTCCTTTCTTCTTGATACCTGCCATATTTCTTGTTTTTGAGGTACTTACGAAAGTGTCTTGTTAATAGAGCAATTTTCTCGTCTGACTCCTCATGATTTGATTTAGCTTTTGATGGTCGGACCTTTTCTGCCTTTAGTGCAATGGATTTCTCCTCAGTCTTTGGTTCAATCCCGATATTTTGCCTGTATCTTTTTGTCTCCAACATTTCCATCTCGTACGTCTTTAGCTTTCCTTGAAATGTATAGTAGTCAAATCCCTTCTCTTTGAGAGTCTCTCTCATTGCCGCGGCCTTAACGTCCCATTCTGGCGTAAGACAGCTTATGAGCTTTCTGACCTTTCGGTCATCAAGCCCCTTACCCAAGCTCTCAAGCTCGTGGGCAATGATATCGAAACATGCAAGCATTTGTTCCACATTTTCACCTAGCAACATGCAAAACACATCAAATTTATAGAAACACAAATTCACTTTAACTTTTACCTCGGAAGCGGTTCCTTCATGCCGCTTCAGCATGTTGTTCCAGATCTCGTAGGCTGTTTTGCAGTTATGCCCGCATCGCATTAGCTCTTCATTGTTCAACACTGCATAAAGAGCTGTCATGGCTTTGGAATTTGCTATTTTGAGAAATAACTCCGACGGTGTGAATGCATTCTTTCCATCGCTAACTGAGATTTTTGTTTTGTTGATACATACATTCCATACCTCTTCTCCGAGCATCTGTAAAAAATGAGACATACGATCTTTCCAGATGTCATAGAATTTTCCATCAAAAAATGGTGATCGTGTAAGACTTGTCCCATTGGAGACGAAAGGCTCCGATGAGTACAAGTTTTGGGAAGGAGGGATTTCGGCCATTAGAGCTTTGCTTAAGCTTTTAAGCCTTTTATGAGCACCTCGCTCTGATACCAATGTAAATCACCTTAGGGGGGTGAATAGGGTAATCGTGCGGAATTAAGAATAATTAAAATAAAGTAAAGTAAATGCAAGAATGATAAGAAAAGTAAACACAGATGATGCGGCGATATAACGTGGTTCGACCCCCAGGTCTACGTCCACACCACCTACTTGTAGCAATTCTCCACCACAAGTGTTCCACTATACTTAAAACCCTTGTACAGAGATTCTCGGATTCAGGCCGAAAGACCTATTACACCCACAGGACATCTAATCTAAGTCCCGTCAATCTCACCGAAGTGGAAATGAAAAGAAAAGAACCTCAAGATCATTAATGATCTTGACTGAAGAATACAACCAAATAAATGCTCACACTCGGATTGATTTACTGAAGGTTTGGTTCTCAAGAATTTTATCAGAAGTAATTAGGTGAGGAAAACACAGTGAATTCGTTAATATTAATAGATGGGGAAGAGTATCAATCCAAAAATGGAAATAATACTTTCCAAGAATATACACAGCGTAATGTGCGGTCGACCGTCATATTGGTGCGGTCGACCGTTCAGCTCTCTGACGTAAAGTAGAGTGGTGAAAGGTCGACTGCTTCACAAACCACTCAAGGTTGCGGTTGACTGCGATGCGGTCGACCGGTCACGAAGTGTGATCGACTGGTCACGCGCTGTTTATTCCGAATCCACCCGGTTTTCTTACCATTAAACTAATCCCTCTTAAATCAATCTTATACAATTATAATCTCACGAAAATAGAAAGAAAAATTCAGATCTAGATATCTTCTTCTTTTGCTTGTGGACCAATTAATCAAGACTTCTTTTTGAATATCTTCCTCTTTTGTTTATGTTTGCCATTTATTATTTATTGCTTTCCTTGTTTGTACATTTGTGAATCTCTTTTGGATCTCTTTTTGATGTTATTTGATCCTGAAAATCTGTCACACTAAATTCAAACATATTAGTATGAGTGAGCACGTTTTGTGCACACCAAACTAAGAGTCAACACTCATTACTAAATGTATTAAATCAATTTGGTTGTTACCAGAGACATGCAATTTTAGATAGTAGAACCTCCAGGTCAGAACTATATTATCTCAAAAGGAAGTTGCCAGAAAGCAGTTATGCTGCTATTATAGAAAATAATATCAAACCTGCATAACTGAAAAAGTCTCTGATTGTGGAATTCCTTAAGGATCTTGAAACTTTTGAAGACAAGTTTGTAGGTTGCTTTGTGAAGGTAAAAAATGACCCTAAAGACTTCAGTTACTCGGTGAAGAAGGCACATCAGCTCGGGAAAGTGAAAGCTGATGCTTTCCAGAAGCATAGCAACACAGTGGAGACAATTCAAGCTTATGTTTTTTTATGTCATCAAGGCTAGTGTTCCAAAGTTGCTCATATTGCTAAAAGCATGGTGCTTTCTCCTTTGAGAAAGCTCTATTCTTTTGTTGACCCTGTTGCTAAAAGCAACACTAAGAATTGGCTCTATTCAAGTTTACCCACAAAAGATGAATGAAGGTTCTGTGAATGGTTGTGGTGTTCTCTGCCTTTGGAAATTGCTACAGTTGAAAAGGCTACTGAATCTTTTTATTTTCCTATGAATCCTACTACAATTGAAGGAACCTTACAGCCTACACTTGGCCCTGATAGAAAGAAAAAAAAAAAAAAGAGCATGAGAGTAATGTGCTTCTTACTTCCATAGGCAATGTAAGTAGGAAAGTAATGGTTCGTCTGAAGTTGATACAAATTTTGTTCGACCTTGTGCTTTCCTTGTTCGACCTTGGGGCAAGGTCTTATTGAAGCGGGGAGGAATTGATACACCCCCGAATGATGTGCAGTATATGTGCGTATGAACAGGAAAGAGATGAAGGTCGACTGCGCAGTGTATGAAGGTCGACTCCAGAGGTTTAGTAGAAGTTATTTGTTTTAGTAGGAAAGTAAATAAATGGAAGTATAAGGACTTATGTGTAAAAAGAGTAATATACATAATATGCACGTGTAATGAAAGATTTAAATAGAATGGGGTAGCTCCGTTATGAGTATGTCTGAATTTGGGAAATCCTTTCTATCTCTTCTTATCTGTTATCTTCTTCTTCGTTCTTGATTCTTCTGCTCCTTCGATCTTGGTGCTTTCTCTCTAACCCTAGTTCCCTTTCTTCTTCCTCGTTCCCTCTCTAATTCACCGTTTTTGAGTTCTACTTGAGTTCTTTAATGGCGATGCGAAATTGACCGCATCAGAAATTTAAGTCCGCATCCACCTGAGGCAATAAAGATAGCAAGGTCGTTTTTAATCAAATGAAGTTACGACATGAAGAAAGAAACATTAGCAAAACAAATGAAGGCAAAAATTTGGGAGATTTGAATCCATTAGCATTCGGCCTTTGTTTTTAATCAAATGAAGGTACGACATATAGAAAGAAAGATTTGCTAAAAAAATTGAAGGCAAAAACTTTGGAGATTTGAATCCATTTGCATTGGCCCATTGTGCACGCATTCTTTCAAGTATGCAGCTAACTAAGCGACTATGCTAATCCTGTAAGGTACAGTCTAGTTTACAGAGCTCGAAGAATCATGCTTTTGCCTTTTAATTAACCCATGCTCTTTGGCATTGTAAAGTTTTAAACTCACAGTCCAGGGAAACTCTTCCTTCACTATCTTCCTGTATTATTACCAACTCAGATGTATCTGAGATGCGCGTCAAAACAAAATTAAATTATATCGTAAATGCTGCATTTGCATAAAAGACAACATGAGGAAATATGGGATCATCTCCATTGCTGTAACTGCAAAACTCCTCAAATAGGTTTAGCGAATATGTAATAATAGTTCAGAATCCAGTATTAGATACTAAGGCTGACAAATTTGTGTTCAGCTAGTCCAGTTCAAAAACTTGCTACTCTGATAAACTCATCGGTCTTTATTTTACAGATCAACAGAGAATAAAAGTTACTTAAAATGAAAGTCCACTCTCCACTTTCCAGCTCTTTTATGTATTAAACGCCCAGCTCCCTCCTAAACTGCTGCTACCTTGAGCATCATAAAGCAACTACCTAAAATAGCATAACTTCCAAAAGGAGAGAATACCAAGTTACTACTCGTCTCGTGGTAGGCTGAACCAATTCAATCACTTCACGATGCAAATCTTGATAACTGAAGCAATCCCAATACGATGAAGAACAACAATGGAGTCACCGAACTTGCACAGCTTCTTCCCCACCGCCATCTTGAGTGCAGCCTCCAGTATCACCTCTGTCGACTCTGCATCGGTTGCCTTCGCTGATCCCTCCGCCAACAAGGGAATCAGTCCCCTGTACATCAAGCTATGCCTCGCTGGTGTCTCGTCGCTGACCATCCAATCGAACGAGTCTGTGGTCAGCACGGGCACAATCACCGACAGAATTGGAACAGGTGGGCGGTACTTGGCTACGAGCTTCGCACTTGTGCCGCCACGTGTTAGCACAACTATCAACGATGCCTTCACCTTGTTGGCAGTACGGACAGCTGTGGATGCAAGGCTCTCCAGAGGGCTCATGGGGAGAGGAGCACAGCTAATCATCTGCTTGAAGATGGCGCTGTAGTCCAGGGAGGACTCGGCTTCGATGCAGATCTTAGCCATGACCTTGACAGCAATCTCGGGGTAGGCCCCAGCAGCGCTCTCACCACTGAGCATGACACAGTCTGTGCCATCGAGGACGGCATTGGCAACATCAGTGGCTTCAGCACGTGTGGGACGCGGGGACTTGATCATAGACTCGAGCATTTGGGTGGCAGTTACGACAGGTTTCCCAGCAAGATTGCATTTGTAGATCATCATCTTCTGCGCGAGGAATATCTTCTCGACAGGGATCTCCATGCCGAGATCTCCTCGGGCAACCATGAATGCATCAGTTTCCTTTAGGATTTCATCGAAGTTTATAACACCCTCTTGGTTCTCAACCTGAACAGTCATCAATCAAATAGGCATGAACTGTAAGACTGGCACATAAATTCAGGGTCTTTTGACACAGAGATATAGTGATAATAAAGAATCAGATTTTGCAAGATGTGCATTAGAGCAACATAAGCTTTATGTATCAAAACCAATGATTGATTATAGTTGAACATAGGAAGAAAAAGTGAACTATTGCAAGTGTAACATTGGCAGGAGTACATATGCAAGAAATATTTTCTGATTGAAATTATCATCAAACATTGGACGCAAAATTTAACTAGTGCAAGTGTAATATTGTCAGGAATACATACACAAGAATTATTTTGTAGACTGTAGTACATATGGATCAATCGTTATTCAATTTAGTAAGTTTACATGCAACAGAATGTAATATAGACATGCGCTTCTGTCCATAAAATTCCTAGTATACAAGGCTTTATATGGAAAAGTATTACAGAGGCTTAGCTGAAAACCTTTAAGTCCCTTTCAGTGTTCCTACTAGAAAGACACCAGCTACACAAATACTTCATTTTGCATTAATTTAACATGTCAGTTGTGTGTACATTATACATATAATACATAAAAGAATTATTATACTTAAAGCAGTAACTAAAATTATGTACAACTATACATTTCTTTGTATGGATATGCTCAAAAAAGAAAATGTCTCCCATAGATAGATATGGCAGGGAAAATTAAGGCCAACAAGCCAACAGAAAATCATAATTTGAATTTACTTAGATCCCCTTGCGTCTTTTTATGCTTATCAAATTCTTTTTTTTGGTTAAAAGAATAAAATCCATTCAGAATTTTCCCTAACAATTAGTATACCTATTAAGAGAATATATTATGATGATATAAAACAAACCTTTGACATTAACTTTATGCGTTTGGCGTAAGGCCCCAGAACCTGACGGACATTAACAAGATCAGAACCCTTTCGCACAAATGACAGTGCAATGATATCAATATTGTTCGGAACACCCCATCCTAAGATGTCTTCCTTATCCTTCTCAGTGAGGGTTGGCAGGTCAACAACAACACCTGGCAGATTGACATTTTTCCTCTCGCCCAACATAGCTGTGTTTTGGCAACCACATCTCACAGTACCAGCAGCTGGGTCACATGAAAGGACCGATAGACTTATGGTCCCATCTGCACAAAGGATGACATTACCAGGTTTCAAGTCGACCGGAAGTTTCTTGTAACTCATAGTGATAGTTTGTCCATCGCCCTTGAGGTCGTAATCTGTGCTTATCGTGATTTCCTGACCCTCCTTCAGTTGGACAGGTTTGCCGTCCTTGAGGAAACCAGTACGGATTTCAGGTCCCTGTGATAAAAAGAGCATCAGTCACAAACATTGCTGATTTGCAACAACAAATTAAAAGGTGCAATTGAATGGCCCCTCCAAGGTTAAGCAGATGGTTTTTACGTATTTTAGCCCCATAATTCCATTAAATTGGACTGCTTTGGATAGAGATGTATCCTTCAATCCACGTGGCCAAACAACGATGAGAATTAACCTTATCGTCCTTTAACTGAATTTATTCAGAAGACAACGGATGTCATTTTTTTTCACAACAAAGACAAACACCAAAAGAAATAGCATATTCATAAGATTTAATCTATATTATTTTAAAAGACTCCAAGCAATATTCAAACCCCCTTGCAAGTCTCACTTAATGGTAGCCAACATAAGAGTAATATTCTTGAATCTTGACCTCCTATCTTAAGATGCCTAAGGCGAAAATAAATCAATGCACTCTATGTCATAGCAAAAGAAGAACAATGACAGAAGTTTCAGCAAATGAAGAATTTTTTGATTGGGCTAAATAGTCAGGGGTGTCAACAACAAGCAGCACTTGTCAGGCTGCACTGTTGCTTCAGGTAGGTATTGAACAGGCTTCCGTTACAATACATCAAAAAGTTGAAATCCAGAGACAAAAACTTACCTACACTCCCTTGGTTTTGGTAGTTGATGGATGGTATGTGGGAATAGGTGAGAGGATAGGGAGGTGGTAGACATGTAGGGGAAGAGAGTGAGGTAAACTTCAACATAATCTAGCTGAGTTCTGGTGAAAACAAGGTAGCTTTCAGAAATGAATGATCACCATTGTTAAGCCATGAACACCTTTTTTATAAAAAAAAGTAAAATTTGATACCTCCCTTTACCCATCCCAAACCCTTACCATGTGAGCTACAACTCAGTGGCAAGCCATGAACACTTATTTTTCAAAAAATGGAAGAACATATCAAAAAGGAACTTCACTAATTCTATTAGATTCTGCCCCTTTTTGGTTCATGTGTGTGTACTGTAGGGTTGCCAGCCACCTGACCCTTATTCTGCCTCATCAATATTTTGGTCGTAAAATCCCCTTGCCCCTGCTCGTAGGAAGTTTTGAACCCAAGGACCTCATACTTGGTGCAAGGAAGATTTTATGTCACTAAGCTATGCTTACTTGGCAATTTTGCCACGTATTGTGTGTGCACCTTATCTCTTATTAAATTGAGTTAGTGATCCAACATGGTGTCATAATCCTGTATTCGATGAGATGAGAAGAAGATAAACGACTTGAGTTATAGTAAAACCCAGTCAGCTAAGTTCTACAGTATGTTATCAAAAACATAGAAATATATATAATATCTGAGGGTGGAGATGACTTTGACTTTAAGACTCAGGTACATTTCCCCACTAGTGTAACATAAGCAGTCAGGTTTTCTAGCAGTACAAAAGTGAAGCTAGAGAAATGTCAATATAAATATAACTAGAAACAAAATATATGAACAATCTTGTTCGAAGTCTATACAAAATTAATATTATCCAGAATATATGAATGCTTATTCTGGCACATATCAAATTCAGAAACAGAAGACAGTCCCTCGAAATAAACTAAAGCAAACTTATCAGTAGAATATGTAACATCGTAAGCATAGCTAAAGAAATTTCATATAATTTTTCTTATTCTTATTCAATGTAAGAAAAACATATTCATAATATCCAGTTCGCATCTTGTATCCACTTTGAATCAGATCACATAATAAACGTGCATATTTATTGGGTCCATTCACCAGATTAACAAGAAAACTTGTATATGCTCATTTACTTTCTAATAAGCCAAGCTTTTTAAAGAGATTTCAGTGACACATCATCAAGTACAGCAGTAAATTTCCTCTAAGCAATGCCAACACAGGTATCCTGGAAGCATTCCACTTCATATAACTACTTCATATAACTGACTTAGCTACCTAATGCAACCCACACATATCTCTATAAAATTGGCAGAAAATACATACATTATGAAAGCCTTCATTAGGTGATAAATCATAAATCAAAACTTAAGTGATCTTCTGGATACAACCAAGGGGCTAAGAATAAGTTTCAGGTATTAACTAGACAGTGTTCCAGCTGTAATTTACCGAGGCGCCCAAATTTACACAACAACAACAAAGATGAAGAGGTTTTCTCTCAAGGTCTATTTAGCACTACCATAATATCTATCTGTGAACTGTGAAGTAACTCAATGTATAAAATTTGAGTATATTGCACGAGTAATACCATTCATATTCCTATGCCAGAGAGATAAAAAGACTCCAATTAAATTTCCTTATGTCTACATATTCGTGTGCTAATTAATATAAGTCAATAAACCAATATTTTCCATTTAACTTTAATCATCATATATCACAGAAAGCCCATAACTGCATGGTTAAGATATATTCTTCTGTTTAACCAGTATTGCAGCAAGGGCAGCGACTGCACAATCCGCCTGTTCAACCAGACATGATTTTACATAATCCCATACATAATGATCACAATCTCAAATAGATAAACACTCATTTGATATTAAGACAAATAAAGAAACAGGCAGCATCCTATCTTATAGATCACCAAAACCTACATCCAGATAACAAAGACATACATAAGGTAGCAACAAAAAATTCTTCCTGGCTTTTATTCAATAACTTAGGCACCTGTCAGTTTCTTCTGAGACACCAGATGAAATTTTTTCTATTTCTAAAGAGATCACCACAAATGCATGTCATTACAATGTCAAATATTTATCCCACCGGAGATGTCAGCTATAGCGAAAACTATAAAGGCTCTTTCAAGTTTATGTTCTAAGAATCTGACAATAACAATCTGATAAGAGTTATACAATCTGCTGACTTAAAAGTTAAAACCCCCATTGTATGAGATTAGCTATTGCAAAGACTCTTTAAAAAATCTGACAAGAGTTTTAAGACCCACAAACATGAACCATCGAAATCAGATGCAAACAAAATAGCAAAGAAAATATGGACGAAGTATTGAACAAATAAGTTGGTTGGCACAAAAGTTAGTAAAAGACACCTTGGTGCTAAATTAACAAAGAATACTAACTAAAATAACATTTTTTTCAAGGACATGCAAATAGAAACAAATAAAGAGTGTAGGGAAACTCCAAAACATGCAAAGTTTTGCCAAAAAAACCCTAAGTCACCCACCCAATATCCACCACGCTCTGCTTACCATTGCTTTTGGAGAGTGCTCTGTGCTCCTAGGCTCAAAAGCATTTTCACTCAAAATGGGTGTTCAATAAACTTAACTAAAAGTGTGTTTAACTGAAAGCACTTATCCAGAACCGCAGTTTCTAACCCTTTTCTCATCACACCTCAACAGGTGCTTTTAGCTTTCCAATAAAGTTCGTTAACCCAACAATAAAAAAAATCATGGTAACACTTATGTCAATTTACAGCAAAAGCACTTATAGTTCGCAGCAATACCAAACAGAGCAAGTTCGTAGCCTTTGTATCATTTCTTGCATACAAAAACATCTTCACAAACATAAAGCAACAAAAGACACATGCAAATTTCATACATATATACTAAAAGACATTCAAACATATGTCATAAAAGCATGAGCTTAGTAGCAACTATATAATTAACAACTAATTAAATATAATCACAATCATAAACAATAAACTAACACACTAATCAAATAAAACTCTACTAACTTACTTGACTCCAACCCAACAATCTCAAGATCCCAAATTAACCAACAAAACCCCATCAAAATCATTTTTTTTGTTGATACCTTGGTATCGAGCATGACGGCGCAAAGGATCTGAGTGTTCTGCATCGCCAGCCTCAGATTATCGAGCGTCTCTTGGTGGTACTCGTGCGATCCATGCGAGAAGTTGAACCTCGCGATGTTCATCCCGGCTCTCAGAAGCTTCTCGATCATCTGCACGGATCTCGACGCAGGGCCGAGAGTACACACGATCTTCGTCTTCGGAACTCGGCCATCGCTCGGGAGCGACTTGAGGATCCCTTCGATGTCGATATTCGACATTTCGTAGCTCGATTTTTGATGAAAATGAAATCCTAAAAATGACAGCTTTGAAAAAGAGTGAGAACGAAGAAGAAGAAGAGTTACGTGTCCTTTAAAAGCCGCGCTAGTTTGGTCACGCGGGCGGTGGAGGGGATATTTTAATTTTATATTCCTTTCCCGTTAGCGGGTTTCCGGTTTAGATCCGAAAATATGTAATTTGATTTAATAATAGCATCCAATGTGATGGGCTAAAAACTCAAAAATTAGAAATAGTTTTAGAAGAAAGTCTTCTAGTCGTTTGCTAAAAACTCAAATTTTGAAATAGGAACACACAGTAGCCTACTAAAGTTAGGAGAGGCTTTAGAGAATTGCTAAATATAGGATACGGTAAATGTTCATCCGTTTGACGATCGGGACGGATGAAGATCATCCGTCTCGTTCGATTTTTAATAAAAAATTGAAAGACGGTTGAAGTTGTTCCGTCTATTTGTCAATTTCATTTTTAATATATAAAATAAATTTATTAAATAGGTAAAGTTTTTTTTTTTTAAAGGAAAGTGAGCGACGGATGAACTTCATCCGTCCCTCACTTTTGCTAAACAATATTTACTGCATACAATTACCCTTTTACCCCCTAGAAGCACAGTCCCAAGTTGATTTGTCCGTTTTAAAATCCAAGGGTATTAACGTCATTTCGTAAAGGTGACAAAACAAACAAAAAAAATCAAGAAAACATGTCACGCGGATGAAGAACATCTGTCTGGCACTGTTCACCTGAATATTTTTTTTTTGTAAACGAAATAAAAAAAATTAAATAATATAGCGACAGAGGAAGAAGCACCGTCCTTTCTCTAAAATGGAGGAAGAAGCACTGTCTACTCATTTTTTAATAAAAAATTTTTAAAAAACTTTAGACGGATGAACAAGATCCGTTCAATACAATACCTTTTCCAAAATTAGAAATAACGATAGCAGCGACATTTCGTAAAAGCTAAAATCCCATTGCTGAAATTAGAATAGCTTTAGCCAACGACAGTGGATGCTCTAATAAATGGAAAGATGTAACATTTGATGATTTTCTTCATCTATATAATAAAACACAAAGAAAGCTATCAAGCAGCTCACCTTCAATTCTCCAAAATCAAAGACCCAGATTTAACATCACAAAACATATTTTCCTCCCCAAAATTTCAAACCCCAAAACTAATTTTTTCCCCCCAAAACTAAAAAACTCATTACTTTATTATTATCTCTCTCTTCTCTCTTCACATTTTCATATTTCTCTCTTTCTCTCTCTCCCTATCTCTCTGCCATTCTTTCTTTATTTACTTAAAAATTTAGATTTTCAGATTTCAGGTTTGTAAATTTTCAGAATTTTTTAAAATTTTTTTATTGCACATGTTATATTGAAAATAACAAATATATCTTCAACAATTAAATTTCATCATTTTTCACACTTAAAGTTCTAAGAAGTTAGATTTTACACCCCCCATTTATAATTATTTTTGAACATATACTAATGGAAACATAGACATTTATTTACAACTGATGCAGTTTGTTTCTGGGAGACGTGTGGATGCACCAGGTGTGAGTTCGGACTCAATTTGTATTGAAGGAGAAAGCTGCTTGTCAGTCGACCCTCGGCTGACCGGGCGGTACCTGCGACGGGCTCGGAATGAGGTGGATGTCTGGGCTCGGATCAGAGGGTTCGGATCCGAGGTCTTGTGTACCTGCAGACGGTCCTGAAACACCGGGGTTTATCCCGGTGGCGGACCCTCCGACGATCTAGTCAGTCTCTGTGAGAGAGTAGCAATAACTAGGTGAATTTAGGTGGCAAAAGATTGGTTACCTGAAAAGGTGGGTGAGGGTCTAGTATTTATAGAGAATTCCAACCGGGTTTGGATCCGCTTGGGGGCCGGGTCTGAACCCGAAAGCCCATGGGCCTGACGTGGCAGATCATGGGGCTCCGGTGTTCCTGGGAGAATCTGGTGGCCTAGCTTGTGCCAGGTCATCTTCATTCTTTATCAGGCTGGACGGACGGCCCGGGGGGCCGTCGTGGATCGGAGGCCAAGGGCCATCGATGCTCGTCGGATACGAGGAGACCAGTTCTGTGGGGGTGAACTTGAGGTTCGGCGCCGACCCTGTAGTGGCTCGAAGCCGGGCCAGATTGTTGTTTTTCCTGTTTTTGAGTGAGAGTTGTACTGGGCCCTGGTTGGGCCCCAAGCCATTTTTACCCTACCACAACAACTAATTATTGTCATACCATTCAAACTTCTTTTTTTTAGGTTAAAGGTGGAATAATGCCACCCTGTTTCACTAATAAGAGGTTAATAAAACAACCCCGATGTACCAGGAGAATACAATGCAGGAAATAAAGAACGCAAAAGTACAATGCAGGAAATAAAAACATTATCCCCCAACAAACCCTGGGGGGTGGGACTAACTACCCATACATCAAACAACCCAAAAGTACAGTAGGTCGGTACAAAACACAAAGTAGCAGAGATTCTGACGCGACTGGTGAAGTCAGTCCCTCAGTCCAATGTCGGTCCGAACTCTACCTCCTCATCGTCAAACTCCTCCACCTGGAATACTCTGGCTATCCTTCCTCTCGCCCCTGTGGCTGCAGCTGTGGCCTAAAAAGAAATACGATGCATGATATGAGTAAGGTTACCAGAAATACTATTATATGAAGCACAAAAATAAAAATTATTTCTGTTCAGCCATAACACTCATGTTGTTGCCGCAATTGCGATGTACCACGCATTCTTCATTTCTTGGCGAATCGAGGCAAATTTGGGGCCAATCCACAAATCCTCGTATTCGCGGTGGTAGTCACCTATTCCTAAGGCTCGGAGTACCTCCACCATAGTTGCCTTACTCCTTGGGCAATGAATGAAAAGGTGATTCAGATTTTCCCATACTATTCAAACTTGAGCTACATAATTGTTGTTCTACTGTTTACATGACTTTTCGTATTTTGTATCGTTCTGAAGATGTGCCGTAGGGACGTGCCCACAGGTAAATCTAGTATTTCTATAATATTTGATTATTTAATTTCTATTTTATAAAATATTGGATTCTGTTGTGGATTCGGATCAAGACAATCCGGCCCGTTGAGCTGGACCTATAGAATCTTTATGCATGAAGAGCATGGAAAATAATCTCAGAATGTACGGGGCATAAGAAAACTAGAAAAGTAACACTGTCGGGGGAGTGTGTGTGTGTGTGTGTGGGGTAGAAGTGAACCGGGTGCGGATGCCCGCTGAAAGAGGATTCCGTGGGTGAGAGTTTTCTATTCGGACCTTTAACTGATTTTGACTGAAAACGACCTCATATAATTGGAAACTGACAAAGTAGTAAAAGGGAATAAGACATGCCCCCAGCCCCTGGATTTTTTTGGTTACATCAAACTCAACATCAAATCATGAATTCATGAAATCTAATGAAACTAAAGTTTCATTTATTGAGTTTGTGCGTCTCTCTTAAAACTTTTTGAAATTTGGGTTTCACTTGTAATTTCATTTTTTATTAAAAACTCATGAAACCTTAATTTATAAGCGAAAGTTGGAGTGTAATTATCGACAGGTTCAATTCTCTAAATATAAACTTGTAACTAAAAAATAAGATTTCAAGTAGTTCCATAAAACCTCTTTCAAACTAAGGTATTAAGGTTGCAAGAATATCTATGAATTTTAAGTTGCTAAAGAGGACCTTAACTGAACTTGTCTTTAAACCCAAAAGTTTTAAGAGTTCAAGTGCTCAGTTTGAGTCATGCTAATTGATGCGGCTTGTTTTTGAGGGTGGTTGTACCAGGTGTGAATTCTCTCAATTTGTATTTTTGCAGAAGTCTCGGTACGAATGGTACGCCCGATCCTCAGCTGAGAGAACGGCTCGGGAGAAGGCGGGAGCGAGGTGGAGGTCGGATGCTCGGCTCGGATCTGGAGGCTCAGATCCGAAAGTCTCGTGTACTTGCACTCGATTTAAAAACATCGGGGTTGATCCCGGTTGCAGACCCTTCGACGATCTAGTCAGTCACAGAAGAGTAACAGTAGCTAGGATTTTAGAGGGGAGATATTGATTATTCATTACCTTGTGAAGGGGGAGAGCGCATGGTATTTATAGGCAGCCCCAATTGGGTATGAACCCGTTTGGGGCTGGGTCTGGACCCGGTAGTTCGTGGGCCTGATGTGACGGAAGTCCAAGTAGTTTAGGGCTGACATGGCAGAGGCCCTGGGTGGTTTAGGACTGCTGTGGCGAAAGCCCTAGTGGTTTTAAGGTTGTAGTGGCAGATTCGGATGATGGGAGGTAAATACTTTTTGAAAAGATCCTGTGGCCCAGGAGGAACCACGTCATTTGACCATATCACTAATCATACTACTAATAGTAAATGTTACTGTCTCTTTTGGAAAAATAATAGGCTCTATTAATTTTGTCAATCTATAGAACAAGTAGCACAAAGTAATTTCCGTAATGTTTCATCACAATTGTACAGTATTTACAACTTTCAAGTAGAATTATGCAAGCGCACTCCACTTACAACCACCGAAAGGATTAATGTGATCTAAAATTTTACAACCACTTTATAATATTTTACCTTTAGTTTGAGACATCTATATAATAAAATGCAAAGAAATACAAAGAAAGCTATCAAGTGGCTCACTTTCAATTTGCCAAAAATTAAATGCTCAGATCTAATCTCAAAATACATTTCTTCTCCCCTCCTCCAAAATTCAAATTCAAATTTCCAAAACAACTTCTTTATTTATTTAAGTACCATATTCATCAATTGGAGCATCATAATCATAGGTAGTCGCAATGAATGGTCCACCAGCTATTCTTTCAAGTTAGTTCCTCCATGATACTTATAGGAATTGAGAATTAACAATTTTTAAACATTTACATAAAAAGTTATTATCAATACAGCAATTAAAAACTCAACGATATATACCCGGATTGATAGTAAAGCCACTGAGATTTCATACCATATATTAGTTAATGAACGATCCGCCTTTCTGTATAAAACTTGCAGCAGCATAGATCATATCCTCAGCTGGTCGATGTGGGACTGGACCCCCGAATCTTGTGAACCTTCAAGTAGACATAGTATAAATCATAAGTTTAGATTAGCAAGGCACCAAAAAATTCATTAAATAAAAAAATGTTGATAAAGTCGATAACAAATGAGCAGAAATATTAGTAAGGAGTAGGAAACACTCACCAGCCAGTCTAGGCCTCGGTCCATATTTTAGGCTTGTAAGCCTTATTTGGAGAAAACCAATTGCAGTAAAAGCCATTGCAGGTGCTAATTTGTCATGGCCGGAATTTAATTGAAGGTTAAATAAATTACTAGAGATAAAATAATCTTGACAAGATAAAATAATCTTGACAACCACGTGTGCAAGTCATGGTTCCTTTATATATAATAGAGAAAAATGAAAGAAGACAAATGAATGAAGAAAGGGAAGTGATATGGCTAAAAATGGGGTTAAATCGGAACCGTCCAGATTGGGCACGAATCTTGCAACTCGGGGGTAAAAAGGTAATTTCACATACAAGCGGATCCAAAGCGGGTACTGGATCTCCTTCTCACAGACCCAACAACCCACGAATGGGTCCGCTCCAATTGGGCACGGGTCCCAACCCGAAGCGAGCCCAGACCAGCAAGAGACAAATCAGGGCCACTGATTTGACCAAGTCAACATGCCTGATTTGCTCTCACCGGGAATCAAGGGGTTAGTTCCCTAAACAGACTGTGAGGATTTTTCTCCTAGTAGTTACACAGGGAACCAGACCTCTAATCGCTCCCCTGGCGACTATAAATACCACCCCTCTGCCACTGTGACCAGGTTAATCACTTTTTCACCACTTTAAGCTCTTTCTTAATCTCTTCTGATTACTGACAAGAGCGTCGGAGGGTGCGTCGCCGGAATCAACCCCGGTGTCTCGCACTTCCTTGCAGGTTGCGCCAGGAGCAAGAAGGTTTGAGTCAACTGTTCAGGTTTTTCTCGAACTCACAAATTCTATCTGTTTACCCCCACACCGAAATCAGCGGTAACAGATTGGCGCCGTCTGTAGGAAACAACCACACGAACAGCCTCAGCCCCTTCTCCGTCGTCCTCTCCAACCATGCCTCCAAAGAAGGTCAGATCTAGAGGGTCAAACCGTGGGGCTAATCCCGCCGACCCTACAGAGGAAGCCCCTCTCAATCCTATTCCACAGCACGATCTTCCTCCGCCGGCCCAGCAGGGCCAGCCTCCTCTTCCCAAGCAGCAACCCAACAATGGCCCTTCCGGCCATAACGGTCGGAAACAGAAGCAGCCCCTCAATCCGGACCATGTCTCGGTCCATAACGGGTCCTCGGACTCGATGGCTTCTCATCATCCCGACCTCCGCAACACACTCCTGAACCGCCAGAAAGATGAGGACCTTCGCACTCACCTCGATGAGAGGCGGGCCCGAGAGGGAGCCTCCCGCCAGCATCATGGTGAGCGCTCGCCTCACCGCCGAGACGGCAGACGGTCTCCGGACCGAAGGGGCCGAGCGGCTTCGCCCGAGCGCCGAAGGAGGAGGCCACAGTCCCCCGCGGATCGGCATCATCGCAGGAACAATGACGCACCCATCACCCGTGCCGAGTTCCTACAATTCCAAGACACCGTACTGCAGGCTCTAAACCTTCGGCAGAACGCCCAAAATGCCCAGAGGGCTCCAACGCCCCCGAGGGATCCCAGTCCTCGTCGCCGAACCCGAAGTCCTTCCCCGGCTCCCAGCCGCAGCAGCAGCACTACAGTCCTCGCCGATCCCAGGACTACCGGCGCCGCAGTCCGCGCTCCCCTTCTTATGAAGAGGAGTCCGGGGGGTCATATGATTACCAGCGGAGGGACGACGCCCTCATCCGCCGTCTCCATGAGGTGGAGAGGCGCATTGGCCGCATGGACCGAGAGGAGGAGTCCCGAGCAGGAACAGTCCGTCCCAGCAGACCCCCTTTCTCTCGGTCGATCATGGAGGCCCACATACCGAGGGGTTTCAAACCTCCGCAGTTTGAAACGTACTCAGGGGAACCTGACCCAGTCGATCACGTCGAGAGCTTCAAGACCCTGATGCTGATCCATCAAGCTTCCGACGCCGTCCTCTGCAGGACCTTCCCTGCCACCCTCAGGAGGTCGGCTCGGGAATGGTATTCCAGACTCGCTCCCTCCTCCATCTTCTCGTTCGAGTAGTTTGAAATACTGTTCATAACTCACTTCGTGAGTAGCAAGCGAGCCGAGAAGACAAGCCTCTCCCTACTGAACCTGCGGCAGGAAAGGGAAGAGAAGCTGCGGGACTATGTGAAGAGATTCACCGCAGAGGTCAGGTCTATCGCCTCCTTAGACCAGTCAGTGGCAACCGTGGCGTTCCAGTCGAACGTCCTCAATGCCAACCTCCGATCGTCCCTAGCCAAGAAGCCCCCGCATAACTTCGCCGACCTCCTCCTGAGGTGCGAGAAGTATATCCGAGCAGAGGAGGCTGAAGCCCTTCCGAGCTTCGGGGGGTCCTCCTCAGGGTCGAAGAGGAAGGCGACGGGGGAAGAGGGGTCCAAGAAAGCGCAGAAGGACAACGGCGGTCAGCGCCGTCCTCCCCCCAGGTTCGAGAAGTTCACTCCCCTCACCACTAACGTCTCCACCATCCTAATGGAAGTGGAGAAGGAGGGAGTCATCCCCCCAGCTCCGAGGATGCACACCCCGGCAAAGAGGAGGAACAAAGATAAATGGTGTCGTTACCATCGGGACCACGGCCACGACACGAACGACTGCCGGGCATTGAGAGATGAGATTGAAGCCCTCATCCGGAGGGGGCAGTTGGCCAAATTCGTGAAGGCTAACGATCGGGCGGATCGTAACTCTCCTCCGCCTCGGGGGCTAACAAGCGCTCCGAGCGACGCGAGGAGACACCCGAGTTCGAGGAAGAGCGGATTCTGCACCTGATCCACGGAGGCCCCATGGGAGGCTCCTCTAATTCCTCTCGGAAGGCCTTCGTCCGAGAGGTCAACTCGGTTCACAGCGCCCCTCCTCCCAAAGGTCTCAGCGTCCCTGTGTCTTTCTCCGACGCAGACCTCGAAGGGGTCCGAACCCCACACTGTGACGCCCTCGTCATCGACCTCCGCATGGCCAACTTCAAGGTGCAGAGGATCTTAGTAGACAATGGGAGTTCGGTTAATATTCTCTTCCTCTCGGCCTTCCGAGGCCTGCAGCTGTCCCGGGACCGTCTCAAGCCGGCCGGTTACACACTCCACGGGTTCACGGGGGTCCCAGTAACTGTCGAGGGAGTGATAACCCTGGACGTAACTGCGGGAAGTGCCCCTACTACCCGGACCGAGCCGATGGATTTCATGGTCGTCGACGTCCTGGCAGCGTATAATGTCATTCTAGGCCGACCCGGCCTAGCCACCTTGGAAGCTGTCCCCTCGGCGTACCATTTGAAAATGAAGTTCCCCACTCGGTCGGGAGTAGGGAAAGTTAGGGGAAGCCAAGAAACAGCCCGAAAGTGCTACATGACTTCCACCGGGAGACCAGTGCTCTCGCTTGAGACACTAGAAATCCCCGAGCCGAAAGCTCGGCCAACGTCCGAACCGGCAGACGAGTTAGAAGAAGTGCTCTTCTCGGACGAGGACCCGAGCCGAAAGTTCCTCGTCAGCAAATCCTTGCCGACCGCACTGCGCTCGGACCTGATTAAATGCATCCGGGATAACCGTGACTTGTTTGCATGGTCGGCCGCGGACATGCCCGGCATTTCCGAGGAGCTGCTCGTCCATCGCCTAAGTGTCGAACCGGGGTGCAAACCAGTTCAGCAGAAAAGGCGAAAGTTCGCTCTCGAGCGACAGCAGGCCATCAAGGAGGAGGTGGATAAACTGCTAAAGGCCAAGTTCATACAGGAGGTAAGCTACCCCGAGTGGCTCTCCAATGTTGTAATGGTCAAGAAGTCCAACGGCTCCTGGAGAATATGCATTGACTTCACTGACCTGAATAAGGCGTGTCCGAAGGACCCATTTCCTCTCCCGAACATCGACACCCTTATTGACTCCACCTCAGGCCATGAGCTCCTCAGCTTCATGGATGCCTTCTCGGGCTATAATCAGATCCGAATGTTCCCTCCGGACATTCCGAAGACCTCCTTCGTCACCGACCAAGGCCTCTACTGCTACCGGGTCATGCCGTTCGGCTTGAAGAACGCGGGCGCCACTTATCAGCGCCTCGTCAATAAGGTCTTCCAGAACCAGATAGGTCAGAATATGGAGGTCTACGTTGACGACATGCTCGTCAAAAGCGTCCGAGGCACTGATCACGTGGCCGACCTCCAGGAGGCCTTCGGCGTGTTGAGAAGGCACAGCATGCGGCTGAACCCGAACAAGTGTGCGTTTGGGGTCTCCTCGGGAAAATTCCTCGGCTTCATGGTAAGCCAACGAGGAATCGAAGCTAATCCCGAGAAGATTAAGGCCATATTAGACATGGCCCCGCCTCGGAACATCAAGGAGGTACAGAAGCTTACCGGTCGGCTCGCCGCTATCGGTCGGTTCCTCTCGAAGTCGGGGGAAAAGTGCCTCCCCTTCTTCAAAGCACTCAGGGGGACTAAGGGTTTTGAGTGGGGCCAACCACAACAGGAATCATTCGACCAACTGAAGGCATACTTGGTGAACCCCCCTCTGCTCAGCAAACTGGTCCCGGGCGAGACTCTCTTCGTCTACTTGGCTGCTTCCGAGCAGACCCTAAGTGCTGTCCTGGTAAGAGAGGAGGACCGGTCCCAAAGGCCCATCTACTACGTGAGCAAGGTGCTTCGGGACGCCGAGCTCCGCTATCCGAAGATAGAGAAGATGGCCTATGCCCTAGTCACAGCGGCGAGGAAGCTTCGGCCATACTTTCAGTCCCACTCGATCGTCGTCCTCACCGACCAACCCCTAAAGCAGATCCTCTACAAGCCTGAGACCTCGGGCCGGCTGATGAAGTGGTCCATAGAGCTGAGCCAGCATGACATCTCTTACCAGCCTCGGACAGCAATTAAGGCGCAGGCACTCGCCGACTTCATCGTAGAGTCCACTATCCCTGAGGTCGAACGCATTCCAAATGGACCCCCCATTTAGACAGTCTTCGTGGACGGATCCTCCTGTAATGAAGGAAGCGGCGCCGGCATCATTCTAAACGGCCCTGACGACTTCGTCCTCCAGTACGCGATCCGCATGAACTTCAAGGCCTCGAACAATGAGGCAGAGTACGAAGCACTCATTGCTGGCCTCGGACTTGCACGAAGTGCTGGAGCGCAGCGCCTCTGAATCCACAGCGATTCCCAGCTCGTCGTAAACCAGGTCTTTGGCGAGTACGAGGCCCGAGACGAGCGGATGGCGAAGTACCTTGCTAAGGTTCGGGCCCTCATGAGCCGGTTCGAGGAGGCGCTCATCCAGCGGGTCCCTCGTGAAGAGAACTCACAGGCCGATGCCCTCTCCAAATTGGCCTCATCCTCACTGCAAGGTCTCGAACAGACCGTACTGATCAAAGTCCTCTCTAAGCCGAGCATCGAAGACGAGACACCTGGCTCGGCAGAATCATTGTCGGTCATGTTACAAGATAATTGGATGAAGCCTTTAGTGGAGTTCTTAAGGGACGGGCTCCTACCCGAAGACCCCAAAGAGGCTCGCCGAGTCAGAACCCCGGGCCGAGCGGTATGTCTTGATCGAGGGCATCCTATACAAACGCTCTTTCTCTCAAATAGACGGTCGACCGTACCTAAGGTGCCTCTCTCCGGATCAGGCCGAATATGCCCTACAAGAGCTCCACGAAGGCATCGGAGGGGCACACTCAGGATTTAGGTCCTTGGCCCGAAAAGCTTTGAATTATGGGTACTTCTGGCTGACCCTCCTTCAAGACGCCGAGTGACACGTTCGACAATGCAGCTCTTGTCAGAGACACTCCGGCATCCGTTGCCTCCCTCAGGCCAACCTCGCCTCCCTATCAAGTCCCATCCCCTTTGCAATGTGGGGGATGGATTTACTAGGGCCTTTCCCTCCGGCTCCGGGTCAGTTCAGGTTCTTGGTCGTAGCCATCGACTACTTCTCGAAGTGGGTCGAGGCCGAGCCCCTCGCCACTATAACCGAGAACAAGGTGGTACAATTCTTCTGAAAGAGCATCATCTGTAGGTTCGGCGTCCCCCGTGTCCTCGTGACGGACAACGGGACTCAGTTCACTGGCGCAGCATTCCGAGCTCTGTGCGACGACCTTGCCATCCAGCAGCGTTTCTCGTCCATTTCCCACCCTCAGTCGAACGGACAGGCAGAAAATGCTAATCGGCAGATCCTCGCAAGCATCAAGAAAAGGCTGGAGAAAAGTTCGAAGGGCTTATGGGTCGACCAACTCCCCAACGTCCTATGGAACTACCGCACGAGCAAGCGGACCCCCACAGGCGAGTCCCCTTTCAACCTCACCTATGGGTCCGAAGCCGTGATACCTCTCGAGGTCGGAATACCTTCCCCTCGGCTCACAGCCTACGACGAAGCACAGAATGCCAGGGACCTCAGAGCAGACTTAGACCTGATAGATGAACTGAGGGAAAGAGCGGCGATTCGGCAGCAGAATTACCGAAGAAGGGTTGAACTGGCATACAACAAAAAGGTCCGACCCGCCAACCTTAAGCAAGGAGATTTAGTCTTGAGAAAATTGGTCATATCCTTCCCCAGTCAGAAGAGCAAGCTGGCTCCGAACTGGGAAGGGCCGTACAGGATCACGAGGGTAGTTCGGCCCGGAGCTTATCGTCTTGAGGATCTAGAGGGCAGAGAGCTTCCGAGGACCTGGAATGCTGACCACCTCCTAAAATACCAGGAGAGCGCTCCGGCGCCACTCTAAGTATCATAGGATATCGAGCCATTCCAGTCCTCTGACTTGTAACCTATTTTCATAAATTGTACTATGTAAAACGGTTCGCCGTCGATTATCAATAAAGAAAGCTCTTTCGTATTTTTGAATTCGCATGTTTCTCTCCCCTCTTATCACCTGCTTTTTAAATTGTGATTTCAACCAATGGTTCGGAGTCCACGTTCGTCTCGACCTCACCTCCTCGGCTCATCCCCGGACGAACCAGGGGTTGACCGTCATTCGGAACTGCTCCCACAACCGTTGAACTACACCGATGGTTCGGAGTCCAACACTCGGCTCGACTTTACCTCCTCGGCTCGCCTCCGGACGAGCCAGGGGTAGATCGCCGTTCGGAATTGCTCCCACAACCGTTGAACTACACCGATGGTTCGGAGTCCAACACTCGGCTCGACTTTACCTCCTCGGCTCGCCTCCGGACGAGCCCAGGGTAGATCGCCGTTCGGAATTGCTCCCACAACCATTGAACTACAATGATGGTCCCGGAGTCCAGCACTTAGCTCCCAGTCCCCCCAAGCTTGCTTCGCAGCAAACTAGGAATGGTCCACCCCTCTGCTCCGTCAGCGGAGGGACACCGAAGCTACGTTCGGCCACATAATCCGAGCACCCTTGCCTAACAGCCGAAGCCCGAAGCCCTACGCCTTCGGTCGGCTACCGAGCAAGTGCCTTCCCGAGCTCGCAAACGGAGAAAACTCACTTTCTCCTCAACTTTCGCACATGATCTTGATCAGACGACCCAGATCTCGCCACCGACGCTAAACGACAAGATAGCATTTTCTTGAGAACTGAGCCGCCTCGAGATTCGTGCCTACGCACGACGGCTCAAATCTTGCCACCGGCGCTAAACGACAAGATAGCGTTTTCTTGGGGACTGAGCCGCCTAGGGATTCGTGCCGTACCTTGTCAGAGTCGCTAAGCGACGAAATACTGTACTCAAAGGTACTCGTTCGGTTCAACACTCTCGCCGACGGAACTAACACGCTCGGTTCGAAAATCTCGGCGTGACCAACACAGTTATAAGCAAGACAAAAGTGCAGAGCAATGAAAGATATTTTATTAAACAACCAGGCCATAATACAAAACACGTCTTTTCCATGGTTACAAAGTGTTTGCAAACAAAATACACGATGCCGACCCACTACACTTGGCCCTCATATGGAAATATCTTCACTAGACTCTTCGGTCGCCTGTTCGTCCTCCTCGGCTGGTAGCTCCCCTGCATCGTTCCGGAGCTTCGCTACCACAGTCTGCAAGTGTCGAATCTCCGAGAGCAAATCGTCCCGCTCGGCTATAATCTTCGACTGGTTGTGCCGAATACACTTGACCCGAAGAGCGTTGCTGAAAGCGGTTTGCGAATCTTCGTCCCCTTCTGCAGGGGTCAACTCGGCGATCCTATTCTCCAGGCGTTGGATCTCGGTTTCCCGTAGGTCGAGGACGGACAAAAGGTGGGCCCGCTCACTCTCAGCTCGGCGTAACTCCCGCTCGACGCTCCTAGGACTCAGAGTCGCCGTCCCAGAAGTGGCCTCGGATTCAGAGTCATCATCCGAGCCATGGAGATCAGCATATGGATCGGTCGCCCCGAGCTGAAAAAAGGGGAAAACAAATAGCAAAATTTCAATACGCTGCCGAAGTCCAACACTTGGAACTTTTCTGAAGAAACTTTCAGATTTGCATTCATATATATAGTGGCTTCACATACAACGAGACCGACCCTACTACAATGTTTTACAACAGATCAGAAGGGACATAAAGCGACATGATCAGGTCCTCTTCGGAAGGGGAACGCTTCGGTTTAAGGAAACGCGAGGACGACGAGGCCTGCCCTCCGAGCTCGATCCTAAACCAACGAAGTGCGACCTCCCTTCGTTGCTGGCCCTAACTACGGCACTGACCAGGCCCCGCTCGACGAGACAGCCGCACTGCTCTGAGCGTCGGCTGGACTCCGTCCGGTCATAGGCGAGCGTGTCGCAAGTTCGTAAAAAGAAATCCCTCTCTCGCTCTCTTCACGAGTACATGACGTACTGCGGACGTTAGCCCTCTCCGACATAGGCTTGAGCGACGCGACCTCTTCCTCCAGTTCAATGATTCTGTCTCTCAGAGCGTCGTCCTTCGCCAACTTCTTCAGACGAGAAGGCCTAGACGAGCCAGAGACGTTGGCACTATCGGTCGCGAGCCGTCGGAAGTGGGTGACTTCGATCCCCCTATCTATCGTGATCCTTTTGAGCCTGTCGACTTCGGCCAATAGCCTCTTGCGCTCGGTCGATGCCTTCTCCAGCTCCGAAGTCAGCTTCTCTTTCGCCGCCGAGCGTTCTTTCTCCGCTAATTCCATGTGTTGGACCTCAGCCAAAAGCTCGCCATTCTTCTGCTCGGCGGCAGTGAGCTCTCTACGGAGCCGCTCGACCTCGCCCTCAAGAGCAGAGACCGAGGGTCGCTTTCGAAGCTGCGCCAACTCGCGACACTTCGCCCTGGCCAGAGCCTTTACCTCCCCCAGTTCCAAAAATAAGTGAAAGCGCTTATCATGACTCAATGACAGCTCTCGCTTCGTCCTGACCAACTCCTTACGGAGGTACGAAACCTCCGTGATCGGACCGAACTTCACCTGATAAGCGGAGATGAGTCCGAGGGGACAATACATGGAAACATCTACAACTAGTCACACACAAATCCGATGCTCAACACTTGGATAAATTTTGGCCAAACAAAATGTTTTCATTCAAAACCGAGGAGAAAGTTTTACAAAAGCGGTGGCCAGTCCGCAATTAGGCTTACAAAAAGAGACAAAACAAAAAAAAAATAGACAACCGAGTCAGGGGTCGACCTTTTTGCCGCTCGGATCCGTCGACCCCCCGGTCTTGCCCTCGCCGTTGCCCTCGCCTTCGCCTTCGCTCCCGCTCTCCTCCTTGGAGTCGCCCTCCTCCTCCTCCTCGGCCTCGGTCTCCCCCGGTCCTTCGAAACCCTCCGTTTCTCCCTCAGGGTCGAGCAGCCCCTCGGGAACCTCCTCCTCCCCTTCCACGGGGTCGTAAAAACGGTAGGAGGACGTGTCGAAGCCAGGGTTCTTGGCGGCTACGTGGAGCAAGGCTCGACCGTAGGCATCCTCCATGTTCTGGAGCATGTGCTGCGCGGCCTCCTCCTGCACGGCCTTCTTCACCTTCTTCACCTTCTTCTGGTGTTTGGCCATGATCTTCTCGGCCCTCTTCCGAGCCTTCTCCGCCTCCGACCGAGCGTTGGCCAACGCCTCCTTCAGCTCGGCAGCCTCCTTCTCCGAGGCCTCAAGTTTGGCCGCCGCGTCCTTCGACAGCTGAATGGCGTCGGCCAGCTGCTGCTCCAGCCCCTTCACTTAGCACCCCTCTTCGCCGAGAGGAGCTGCTCGGCATCAAGCAGTTGCGTGGCCTTGACGCGCTCCGCCCTCTCCCGCTCGTTCTCCTGCTCCTTGTTCGCAAACTCCTCGAGCAGGAAATTGAAGTGGCAGAGGGTCTGAAAAAGAACAGCACATTAAAATCCGAACCCAAGGACTTGGAAAAATTCTAAGAAAGAAATTTTTCATAAGGGAGAGCTCGGCCTACTTACCGACATAGTATTCCGAGCAATCTGCATCACGGCGTCCCTTGCTAGCCCGGCCTTCAGGGTCGCTCGATCCTTTGGGGTCGGCAGGTGCCTCACCGCCTCCATGCAGATGTTGCCGTCGCCCAAGAAGCCGTCGACGTTCATCACCTGCCAGTCAGGGACGAAGATCTGCTTATGACGCTCGGTCAAGATCTTCTCTGCCTCGGCAGTGAGGGACGGAACTTGGAGGGACAACACCTCCTTCACGCTGAACGCACCGCTCGACGAACCGGGAGCGTCCCCCTTCGGGGTCGGTGTCGGCGCACCCGAGGCAGGAGGGTCGAGGACCATGACCTCCCCCTGCTCGAGGACCATGACCTTCGGCTGGTCGGCAGCCTTCACGACCGAAGGCTTCTTCGAGGCTCGGCTGTCCTGAGGCCCCGCCGCAGGCCTCTTCTTCTTCGCCTCCTGCTCCGACCGGCCCTTCGCCACCAGAGCTTTGTAATCCAGCTTCATCGTCTCTGCACAAGCCGAATGAAAAAACTTAGAAAATTTTTTATGAACCTTAAGCAAAAAGTATAAATACCAGAAGCATACTAGGGTCGATCGGACTGAGACCCCCTCGGAACAGATCCTCCTCGGTAATTTCTTTCCAGCTTAGCGCTGGTAGGGCGAGGAGCTTCTTCTGGACCTCCGCCTTCTCATCACTCAGCGCCGCCTCCTTCTTGGTCCGCTTGGGCAGACCATCCTTTGCCCAAACCGTCGGTATCACCCACGGCGCCGGAGCTCGGATGAGAAAGTACTTCTCCTTCCAATGTTTGATCGAGTCCGGATTCTCGATCAGCTTCACGCCCGTCCGGGGCGAAAAATAGAACCTCTGTTCGTCTCGCCTTGGCTGACAAGGTCGGTAGAGACTCCGAAAGAGGAACATACTCGGCTTGGCGCCGACCTCTTGGCATCGGAGGACGAATGCCATGACGTGCCTCCATGTGTTCGGCATCAGCTGGGCGGGGCTCAAACCGTACCATGTCAGGACATCAACCACGAACGGGTGGAGGGGAAAGCGGAGTCCGGCAATAAGGGAGTCGACCGGAAAGATGCACACGTCCGACGAGGACTTTGTGTTGGCTCGGAAACCCGGCCCGGGGAGGAGCAGTCCACAGTCGGCAGGGATCCGGAAGCCCTCTCGGATCAGGTGAAGGTCACCCTCGGCGAGAGACGAGATGGTATGGTCCACCTCGGACAGCTCCCTCGGCTTGTTCTCTTCCACCAACTTAGCCGTGCCTTGGGTCACTCTCTCCAAGGTGTCCTCGGTGTAGTCCCGTACGCCTCCCACGCTCGACAGAGAAATGGGCTGCCGACCGAATGATCCCGCCGTCTTCGGCGTTTCCACGATCGTGACCACGGCCTTGCCCTCCCGGGACACCGCCGCTACCTCCTTGGGCAGCTCGGCCACTTCGCCCTCTTTGTCCGGACGAACGACATTCTGATCGCTCGGCTCCACTACCTCCTTCCCTTCGCCCCCTCGGCCTACTGCTTGCTCCGAGGCGGGGGTCTCATCCGAGAGCGTAGCCTTAACCATTTTTCTAAGAGAGAAGGGAAAGAGACTGACCTTGAAGTGATAGGTACGGTCGGAAAGTTCGCCGGAAGCAAGAAACGCCTTGCCGCGTCAGCTAGCACCACCGCCAAGGAGCTAAAAACTTCGAAGGCGAAAAGTAAAAACTGAAGAGAGAGAGTAAAAGTAAAAAATGAGACTTGGTCTAAGGGGGGGTGAAGATTTATAGTAAAATGGAACGTCCTTTGGACTTCCAAACGAAAAAGCGCGACTTTTGGGCTGCTCTCGAAACGTCGCGAAGGCCCAACACAACTGCCTTCCTCACCAAGTCAACTAGCTCGGCGCAATGGGATCTGAATCCGAGCTACACGCAATCCGAGCCAGATTGCACAGACTCCGGTCAGTCTCCGAGCAAGTGCCTTTCCGAGCCTGCAGACGGAGAAAACGCACTTTCTCCTCAACTTTCGTGCATGATCTCGATCAGACGGCCCAGATCTCGCCGAGGACACTAAACGACAAGATAGTGTTTTCTTGAGAAATGTGCCCGTCTCGAGATGCGAGCTGCCATCCAACGGTTCAGATTGCGTCAGGTCGCTCGGACTACCTACACCTACTCCATGTCATCCGACGGATCCGAGTGTGCCACATCGCCCGGACGACTGAACCCTCGGACGCCCCACCTATGTCTAGAGAAACCAGAAAAAGTTTTGATTCAAAGTTTTAAGGCACCGCCCTCGGCGAACACCCCCCAGGCCCCGGGTCTCGGTCGGTATTCCGCCGACCCACAGGCCCCGGTCGAAAGCAGATCAACACTCAGAGATCGGGAGAAGCGCACCATTCCGAGCCAGTTGATTGTAACTGTGAAGGTTCGGCCTGGTAGAGGACTCTGGCAACAGAACCTTTACAGTTGCAAACAACAAGCTCGGAACGCCCTTTATCTCTTCCCCCTCAATCTCACCGATGGTCCGGAAGTCCGAGCCATAATCTCCCCCGACGCTGATACCCACGTCGGGGCAGTCATAGTCCGGAGAAGATCATGGTGGAAGAACGACCGCTCGTCCTTCCGAAGCAACTTGGCCCCTGGGTCCGAATTTGGATCGTCACCTCTTCCACCATGATCTCCTCCGACCCCGCCACCCACCTCGGGACAGCCAGAGTCGGCAGAAGACCTTGGTGGAAGAACGACCACCCATCATCCCGGAGCGACTCATACCTCGGGTTCGGATCACAGTCGTCACTACTCCTGCCTCGTTCTCCCCCGACCCTGACACCCACAATGGGGGCCGCCAGGAACGGGAGAAGAAGAAGGCAGTAGAGTGACCACCCCTCCGATCCTATCAAGGTTAAGACTCCATAAGACTGGCGTCCGCCATAGGCAGACACCACCGAGGTCTAAAACCCAACATTGCTGCGACTGAAATAACAAGGGGAATGGAGTACTTATAGCATACCCTCCAAGAACCAGCCATTATGACCCTCGGAAGTTGAAACGCCACGCATTAATTGAAGGAGTTATCCTTAATGACCTGGGGAAGGTGGAACGCCGCACAAACCCCGAGGCACCATTAATGTCCTTGGGAATAGAATCATCTCGAGACAGTTCGCGCCACGTCGCCCGACTTGCCGAGACCCCCTGTCTTCGGTCGGCTACCGAGCAAGTGCCTTCCCGAGCTCGCAAACGGAGAAAACACACTTTCTCCTCAACTTTCGCGCATGATCTCGATCAGACGGCTCAGATCTTGCCACCGATGCTAAACGACAAGATAGCGTTTTCTTGGGAACTGAGCCGCCTCGAGATTCGTGCCTACAATCAACGGCTCAGATCTTGCCACCGACGCTAAACGACAAGATAGCGTTTTCTTGGGAACTGAGCCGCCTCGAGATTCGTGCCTACAATCAACGGCTCAGATCTTGCCACCTGCGCCAAATGACAAGATAGTGTTTTCTTGAGGAATGTGCCCGTCTCGAGATGCGCGTCGCCATCCGATGGCTCAGATTGCGCCACGTCGATCGGCCTGCCAAGACCCCCTGTCTTCGGTCGGCGGCCGAGCAAGTGCCTTTCCGAGCTCGCAAATGGGGAAAATTCACTTTCTCCTCAAAAATCGTGCCTGATCTCGATCAGACGGCCCAGATCTCGCCGAGAACACTAAACGACAAGATAGTGTTTTCTTGAGGAATGTGCCGGCCTCGAGATGCGCGTCGCCATCCGACGGCTCAGATTGCGCCACGTCGATCGGCCTGCCGAGACCCCCTGTCTTCGGTCGGCGGCCGAGCAAGTGCCTTTCCGAGCTCGCAAACGGAGAAAAAAGACACCGAGCTCCTACAACCGCTGGATCTCCCAAAAATTCGTGCTCTTGATGATGAACGGTCCAGATCGTGTCGCGTGCACTAAAAGACAAGATAGCATTTTCTTGGGATTCACACCATCATCCGACGGCTCAGATTGTGCCACGTCGCTCGGCCTGCCGAGACCCCCTGTCTACGGTCGGCGGCCGAGCAAGTGCCTTTCCGAGCTCACAAACGGAGAAAAAAGCTTCCGAGCGATAACAGCCAATGGATCTCTCAGAAATTCGAGCTCGACCATGATCAACGGCTCAGATCGAGCCACGTCATAAATCGGTATTAAAAGTCATTTTTTATCTATTTTAATCGATTTATTTATTTAAAAATTGCGAAAAATTGCTAAAAATTCGGGAAATTAAACTAAAAATTCTAGAAAATAATTGAAAATTCGGGGGTATATTTTTGGGCCCCTGAACGAATAATTATTGCCCATAATGCACTGTTAAGGCCCCCCGAACGATTAGTAAACACATCGCAAAATTAAGTAAATAATCCGGAATTTTTTTTTTGATAAAAGACGTCAAATACTCGATATGGCTAGGAAACAGCACGTGGCATCAAAAAGTTACCTCACTACCCCCTTCGAGATTCTAAGTCCTCCATTTGGACTCCGATACAACTCCGCTAGCCACCAAAACAGTCAAACTACTCCTCAAAAGCTGATCATGCTCAGTCTTTAGGAGTGGGGGGCTCGTGATATGGCTAAAAATAGGGTTAAATCGGAACCGTCCAGATTGGGCACGAATCTTGAAACTCGGGGGTAAAAAGGTAATTTCACATACAAGCGGATCCAAAGCGGGTACTGGATCTCCTTCTCACAGACCCTACAACCCACAAATGGGTCCGCTCCAATTGGGCACGGGTCCCAACCCGAAGCGAGCCCAGACCAGCAAGAGACAAATCAGGGCCACTGATTTGACCAAGTCAACAGGCCTGATTTGCTTTCACCGGGAATCAAGGGGTTAGTTCCCTAAACAGACTGTGAGGATTTTTCTCCTAGCAGTTACACAGGGAACCAGGCCTCTAATCGCTCCCCTGGCAACTATAAATACCACCCCTCTGCCACTGTGACCAGGTTAATCACTTTTTCACCACTTTAAGCTCTTTCTTAATCTCTTCTGATTACTGACAAGAGCGTCGGAAGGTGCGTCGCCGGAATCAACCCCAGTGTCTCGCACTTCCTTGCAGGTTGCGCCAGGAGCAAGAAGGCTTGAGTCAACTGTTCAGGTTTTTCTCGAACTCACAAATTCTATCTGTTTACCCCCACACCGAAATCAGCGGTAACAGGAAGAATAGAGAAAAATGAAATGAAGAAAGGGAAGAAAGAAGAAGAGATTTGATTATGAAAGGGTAAGGGTAAAAAAGTAATTTAATAATTTTAACTTAACGGATGAGGTTAAGTTAACGAAAAAATGAGTTTAGTGTATTTTTTCAAATGTTATATGGGCATATTGTACTCAGGCCAAACGTTGGGGGGTACTTTGTTTTTTCCTAAAAAATAATTAAAATGTCGTAAAACAATCACATATATATATCTCTAATTTTTTATTAAAATGTTGTAAAACAATCATATATATATATATATATATATATATATATATATATATAGAGAGAGAGAGAGAGAGAGAGAGAGAGAGAGAGAGAGAGAGAGAGTCATCAAGGCTCCAGTCAACACATCTATATAGAACATAAAATCTGAAAATCTGAAAAATCAACTAAGTTTAAAAAATTTGAAAAATTCAGAAATTTACAAACTTGAAATATGAAAATCTAAATTTATGGGTAGAGAGAGAGTGAGCGAGAAATATGAAACAGTGGGAGAAACTTTTGGGAGGAAAAATGTCTTTTAGGATGGTAAATGTTAGTCAGTCATTGATTTTCTTTCAATTAAATAAGAGTCACTTGATAGTTTTTTTTAAAAAATTGCCTTGTCATTTATTATATAGACTAGATTTGCCCGTAGGCACGTGCCAACGACACGTATTCGGAACGATACTGCATTTGAATAACCTTGTAACCAGTAAAACAATAATTATGTAGCTCAAGTTTGAATAGTAAGACAATAATTAGTTGTAAATAAAAATCCATTTTTTCCATTAGCATATGTTGAAAAATAATTATAAATAGGGGGTATAAAATCCAACTTCTTATAACTTTGAGGGTGGAAAATGATAAAATTTAGCTGTTGAGAAAATATTTGTTATTTTCAATGTAACATGAGAAATAAAAAAAACATAAAAAATCCGAAAATTTACAAACCTGAAATCTGAAAATCTAAATTTATGAGTAAATAGAGATATAAAGAAATCGAGTAAAAGAGAGAGAGGGAGAAATATGAAAAAGAGAAGAGAGAGAGTAATAAAGTGATGTTTTTTTTAGTTATTAGGGGAAAACTTTTGATTGTGGGGAGAAAATTTTTGAAAGGAAATGTGTTTTGGGAGGGTGAATCTTGGCCATTGATTTTGTCTCAATTGAAGGAGGGTCACTTGATAGTTTTTTTTCAAATTACCTTGTGTTTTATTATATAGACATGCAGAAGTTCTGCAAGTGCCACAGTGCTCCAGTGGTAGGTCTTCAAGTCCAGCTGGCATCATTCTCTTGATTATGAGAATGAAAGTGAGTTAGTATTCCTATAAAAAAAAGGGTGAGTGAGAGCTTCCACACTCGCTTCTCATATTTCCATATTTTTCATATTTTGAGAAACGGAGAGGTGCACTCGTTTCTTACTCTGCCATAATATGAGACTTGTGGAAATTCTCATATTTGAGAAGCGGATTTGACAATTGCCAAATATATGAGATGAAACATCTGACGAAACATGATTGATGCTGTTTATTTCTGAGACGCGTGTGGAAGCACCAGGTGTGAATTCGAACTCAATTTGTATTGAAGGAGATTGCCGCTCGTCTGCCGACCTTCGGTTGACCTTCTGGGGTCTACGACGAGCTCGGAAAGACGTTGAAGGTTGGGCTCGGATCGGAAGGGTCGGATCCAAGGTCTTGTGTACCTGCAGACGGTCCTGAAACACCGGGGTTTGTCCCGGTGGCGGACCCTCCGACGCTCTAGTCAGTCTCTGTGAGAGAGTAGCAATAACTAGGTATATTTAAGTGGCAAAAGATTGATTACCTCCAAAAGGTGGGTGAGGGTCTAGTATTTATAGAGAATCCCAACCGGGTTTGGTTCCGAAAGCCCATGGGCCTGACGTGGCAGAAGGCCCAGGGGGTTTAGGGCGGACGTGGCGATACCAGGAGTGGTATAGGGCTGACGTTGCGAGACCCTTGGTGGTATTTGGAGCTGACGTGGCCCATCGTGAGTCCTCTGTGCCTCTGGGGGAATCGGAGGGCCTAGGCTGTGCCAGGTCATCCTTCTGCCCCGCCAGAGAGAGGGGGGACGGCCTGAGGGACTGCTTCGGACCGGACTCCGGGGGGTACTGAGGCCCGTCAGTACGAGGAGGCAGGCATCGTGAGGGCAAACATGAGGTTCGGCGCCGACCCTGAAGTGGTCCGGAGCCGAACCAGGTTGTTATTTCTGCTTTTCTGAGTAGGAATTGTATTGGGCCCTGGTTGGGCCTCAGGCCATTTTTACACTGTCACACAAGCCCCCCACTCCTGCAGGGGGTGCGGGAGCTAGCCGTGGAGGAGTGTTCATGATTGTAACAAAAAATGGGAGGGCGGATCACAGGGCCTTCCTGGTGGTGCTGCCCTGAAGCTTGGATAGGACCTCGAGCTAGTCGAGGGTCAAAGTGTAGGTGAAGGCGATGGCGAACCGTTGTCTCTTCCGGAGAAGAGTACCCTGGTGTTCGATTGAACCTCGAGAGGTCGAGGGATTACGCGTCGACAAGGGTGATGGCGAGCCGTTGCTTCTTCCTGAGAAGAGTACCCGGGTGCCAGACCGAACCTCGAGAGGAGGGGGAATTATGGGCTGGTAAGGGTGATGGCTAGCCGATGGATCTTCCGAAGAAGAGTACCCGGGTGCCAGACCGAACCTCGAGCTGGCGAAGGATTATGGGTCGGTAAGGGTGAAGGCGAGCCGTTGTTTCTTCCTGAGAAGAGTACCCCGGTGCCAGGCCGAACCTCGAGACGAGGGGGAATTACGGGCTGGTAAGGGTGATGGCCCGCCGGTGGATCTTCCGAAGAAGAGTACCCCGGTGCCAGACCGGACCTCGAGCTGGCGAGGGATTATGGGTCGGTAAGGGTGAAGGCGAGCCGTTGCTTCTTCCAGAGAAGAGTACCCGGGTGTCAGACCTAACCTCGAGACGAGGGGGAATTACGGGCTGGTAAGGGTGATGGCCAGCCGGTGGATCTTCCGAAGAAGAGTACCCGGGTGCCGGGCCGAACCTCGAGCTGGCGAGGGATTATGGGCCGGTGAGGGTGAAGGCGAGCCGTAGTTTCTTCTTGGGAAGAGTACCCCGGTGCCAAGCCGAACCTCGAGACGAGGGGGGATTACGGGCTGGTAAGGGTGATGGCCCGCCGGTGGATCTTCTGAAGAAGAGTACTTTAGTGCTGGCGAAGGCGAGTCGTTATTTTGCCCGAACCGACCCCCGTACCGGGCTGCCAGTCTGGCACTGGGTGACGTCAGCAGCACGTGTTTCGAGGATGTGGCGTGATTTCCTAGGCGGTAGTTGCACGTCAATCGGTGAATAGTGACTGCGAAAATCGAGGAGTTGTTCCTATCCCCTATAAATGTTCCCCCCTCTCCTCCCATCGCCTATTTCTCTCCTGCCTCTTACTTTTCGGAAAAATCCTTCAACTCTTCAGCGCTCGCCCCTTCAGCTTCCGGCAGCAAGGTCGTGTTTCCGAGGTGATTTCAGGTTAGTTGGTAACCCCGTTTAACTTAGGCACGGATGGATAGGGCTCAGTCCGGCTCGTTGGCGTCGACCTCTGGGGAGGGGCCGGTAGGCAAGGAGGAGGTCGTACACAGCGTGAAGCCATTGCGATCTCGGAGGCATTTCGTGGTAGGAAGCAGCGACTCTGAGGAGGGGGGCGGCAGCTCAGACGAAGTCCAGACCCTAGGGTCGGCTTCCGGAGAGGAGGGTGGCTCCGAGGGAGATGGTTCCGCAGGGTCTCTGAATCCGCCCGTTCTGGGGCGCTTGTCTACACCTTCGCCGGAACGGACTAAGAGGAGGAGGGTTCCGAAGAAGAAGAAATCGAAGATTGGCGGCCCGAGCGACTTGGTGATAGGGTCGTCTGCACAACCCCGGCCTTTCCGTTGCTACCCCGACGATCTCTCCGATAAGGAGTCCTCGGGGGTCCAGCCGTCGTCGTCAAGCCGGAAGAGGTTGATGGTGGACGCCTCCCCGACCGCTCTGGAGGCAAGCGACTTGGGGGCTCTGCAGTTGGCCTACCACATAGGGCCCAGTTATGAGCTTATGCTGCCGAGTTCTTCTCTTCGACCGACCGATCCCCTGCCGGACAGGTATTGTATCTTCCCTGTGGACGCCTTTATCTCCGGCCTGAGGCTGCCCATCCACCCATTCGTTCGGGAGGTGTTAAATTGGTCGTCCCTGGCGCCGATGCAGTTCGGGCCGAACTCCTGGAAGCAGATCATCTGCTTCGTGCTGTTGTGCGAGGAGCAGAGGGTACCCCTGCGGCTGGGCGTGTTCCGAGCGATGCTGTTGATTGGCTCATCGGCAGAAGGAGTATATTATATCTCGCCTCGAGGTAAGGCGAAGGTTGTCCACGGTCATCCGGATTCCATTAAGTTCTGGAAGAAGAAGTATCTGGTGATCCGGAGTGAGGACCCTTGGGCTATCCCTACTCGGTGGAACCATACTAAGCCGAGCTACACAGCACCGGGGCCAGGGGATTTGACGGCGGAGGAGTGGAGACTCGTTGAGCGCCTCCGTCTGTCGCATAGCATCAATTGGGGGAAGGTGACGGAGGCCCATCTGGCAAGCGTCGGACTGAGCCCTAGCCCGGCCGTGCCTCGTACGTGGTTGTTTCTTTCCTCACACCCTTCTTGTACTTTTTTGCTCATTTGTTCTTAATGGATCTCTTTACAGAAATGGATGAGGAGTCGATTAAGGCGCTGAGGCTCGCCATGAAGAAGAAGAAGGTCGAGAAGAAGGATGTCGCGGTGAAGACCACCGAGTTGTCCCAGGTGGTCTCCGAGGCCCCCATTCAGCCAAGGATGAAGAGGACTCGGTCAGAGACGGGTGGGGACGCAGTGGTCCAGGGGGGTTCGGATCAGGGTGCGGCCGCCGAGCCTGATAAGGGGAAGGGTCCCCCGGTGGATCCCGGACTAGAGGAGAGGCTTCGGCGAAGGTGGGTGCCCGATTGGTCGATCCGCGAGGGTGATTGCCTGGTCCGGGGGCGCCAGGCCGTGGAGGTTGCAGATAAGTTGGCGACCCCTCGGGACCGCTCGGATATGAAGTCCCAGACCCTGGATGAGGCGTATGTGCGTCTTGCGCAGGCCACTGTGCTGGTAAGTCGATCGAACCTCCTAGCTTTCAGGTGATGTTGTTTAAGGAAGATTTCTTAGTAGTGTCTGGTCCTGGCAGGCGACCGTGCAGGGGGCCCATGTGAGGGGCCTCTACGAGGCGGCAGTGCAGCGAGAGCGAGATCGGGCTGACAAGGCCGAGCAGGAGGTGACGGAATTGAAGGGAGAGCTCGAAGGCTCTCGTAAGAAGGAGGCGGAGACGAAGGTGGCTTTTGACAAGGAGAAGGAGGAATGGGCGAAGGCGAGGGCGGCTCAGGAGGAGAGGTCGGAGAAGGAGAAGGATGAGGTGACTAAGTCGTGTCAGATCCTGGTGATCAATGCCCAGGATAGTAGTTACGCGAAGGCCCTCAGCCATGTGAGGCACTTTTATCCGACTATCGACCTGTCCAACTTCGAGTATGATATGGAGATTGAGGGGACACCGAAGACTCCTGGCGGACAAGGGTCAGATGACAAATCGGTTACCGACCCTCCAACGGATCCGGCTGATATCGAGGTGGGAAAACCAGCTGTATAATTTTTGTCCTTCTTTTTCCTTCTCTCGATTGTATTTGCCTTCCGCGGACTGGCCACCGCATTTTTTGTATGGGGAAACTGAATTTATAAAAAGAGGGTTTTCTGACTGGCTAAGTGTTCCAACTTTGAAAAATTTCTGAACCTCTTTGCATATATGTCTTGAGCGGGCTGGTTCTCTTGTAGGTCACGGCTCCCCTTCCTGAGGTGGACCCCCTTCGTTCCGACGTGGCGTGGCTTCGGGGCAAGGTCGAGGCCTTAGAGGCCACTTTGGTTCGGTATCGAAAGAGGGCTCGCGACACTGATGCGGCCTTCCATTATTACAGGAACAAGTCTGAAGCCCTGAGTGAGGAGGCGAGCCGGCTGAGGAGGGCGATGGTGGATCGGGAGCTAGGGGGCGTTGGTCTTGGATACACCATGTCAAGTTCCTCGGTGCGGAGGCCTTCCTCCGAGAAGCTTCTTCGCGATGTGATAGTGGAGAAGGAGATGGAGATACACCGCTATAGGACCATGTTGGGTGTTTCGACATCTTCCTCGAGGGATCGGCGAGCAGAGGGGGCTCCCTCGGCATTGCCACTGATGGAGCGCATTCGATCCGTGGATGCCCAGAGCTCCGTGGCCGGGGTGTCGACGGTGGCAGAACCGAAGGACCGTCCTGACGGGGAGAGAGTCCCAAGTCGTCTGGTCGGAGTGATTCCGCCCTTTACCGGGTCCGAGGGGCCCTAAGTCGGAGATCCCCTTTAGTTTGAGATGAGTGGAGTGGTCCTGTAACGGTATTTGCTTGTTTTCTCCGTACAAAAATAAAAGAGTATGAATAAAGCTTTCTTTTCCTTCTTTGCTCTGGCTATCGGGGTGGTGAAGGGCGGTTTAGACGAGGTCGGGCTCCGCCGATTCGTGAGGGATCGATGCGGGGCGACAGGGAGACCTCCCGCCCGTAGTTGGGTCGAACCTGCCGAGGCGTTTGGGGATGAGACCCGAGGGAGAACCCAGATGCCGCCCGCCTTGCCCGGTACTGGGTCGGCGTTGCCGAGGTATTTAACTTTTGACAAAAGAGACTTCTTTTATACCAGACTGGGGGGGGGGGTCGCTGAAGCGGCCCTTTGCACATGAATGTTTACAAAAGTTTTAATTTACTTAAGCCACGCCGGAATCTAAGCTTGCTCTCCCCAGAATTTCATGAGGTGCTCAGCGTTCCAGGGTCGGCTGATGGGTCGGTCATTCATATCCGTCAGTCGGTATGTACCAGGGCGTACAGCCTCGACTACGCGGTATGGGCCTTCCCAGTTGGGAGCCAGTTTCCTCTTCTTGGTCGGGTCAGAGACAGATAGCTTTCGCAACACTAGGTCCCCTGCCCGGATGCTGGTGGGGCGGACTTTCTTGTTGTAAAATCTCTCGATCCGTTGCTGATAAATGCTCCTTCGGACCGCGGACTTTTCTCGTACCTCGGCGACGAAGTCCAGGTTAGCCCTCAGGGCGGACGCGTTGTCGTCTTCATCGAAGGCTATGATCCGGGGAGAAGGCAATCCGACTTCGACGGGGATGACTGCCTCAGTCCCATAGGTCAGATTGAAGGGTGTCTCCCCCGTGGGGATCCTCTGCGTGGTTCGGTGTGCCCATAGTACGCTGGGCAGCTCCTCCACCCAGAGCCCCTTGGGGGAATTGTCAAGGCGCTTTTTGAGGCCGTCGAGGATTTGCCTGTTCGCATTCTCTGCTTGGCCGTTAGACTGAGGGTGGCAAATGGCGGAGAAACGTTGCTGGATGTCGATGTCCTGACAGAAAGATTGGAAGTTCTGCCCTTGGAACTGGGTTCCGTTGTCCGTGACGAGGATTCGGGGGATCCCGAATCGACAAATGATGTTCTTCCAGAAGAATTGTTGCACTTGGCGTTCGGTGATGCTGGACAGCGGTTCGGCTTCGATCCACTTGGTGAAGTAGTCGATGGCGACAATCAGGAATTTCTTTTGTCCTACCGCTGGGGGGAAGGGCCCCACAAGGTCCATACCCCACATGGCGAAGGGCGTAGGGCTTGCCAGGGATCGGAGGTTGGCTTGAGGAAGCCTTTTGATGGGGGAGAATCTTTGGCAGGGGCCGCACCTCTTGACTAAGTCTTGTGAGTCTTGGAGCATGGTGGGCCAATAGTACCCTTGATTCAGGGCCTTTCGGGCAAGCGTCTTACTCCCCATGTGGCATCCGCCGATCCCCTCGTGCAGGTCTTTGAGGACGTAGCTGGCCTCGTCCTTGGCGAGGCAGCGGAGGTAGGGTTTGCCGTCGGCCAAGGTGTACGAGCGTTTGAAGAGGATGTTATCGATTATGACGAACCTTTCAGCTCGGATTCTGATTCGCCTGGCCTCGGCTTTGTCCTCAGGAAGCTCGGCCTGGTTCAAGAATTTTCGGATGGGAGTGGTCCAGTCGTCCGGGCTGGTTCCTTCTTGTACGCACATTGCTTCCGGCTCTGGGCTAATGATGCTTGGCTCCAAGAGGACCTCGACGAGCACCGTACGATCGAGGCCTTCGAAGGAAGAAGAGGCGAGTTTGGATAGCGCGTCGGCTTGGGCGTTCTGTTCCCTGGGGACTCTGACAACCGTTGTGTTGTCGAAGAGCGCCAAGAGTCGTCGGACCGCCGCCAAATATCTCATCATTCGGTCGTCGCGGGCTTCGTACTCTCCGTTGATTTGATGGATCACGAGTTGGGAGTCGCTGAACGCCCGGATTCGCTTGGCACCGGCTCGGTGGGCGAGGGTCAGTCCGGCGATCATGGCCTCATATTCAGCCTCGTTGTTGGAGGCGGGAAAGTTGAGGCGCAGGGAGTATTGAAGTAGGAATTGGTCGGGGCCACAAAGGATGACGCCCGCCCCACTCCCCGTTTCGCAGGATGAGCCGTCAACAAAGACCTCCCAGGTCGGATCCGGCTCTTCTACGTCAGGTTGCTCGGAGACAGTGCATTCAGTTATGAACTCGGCGAGGGCCTGCCCTTTAATGGCTGCCCTGGGATGATAGCTGATGTCGAACTGGCTCAGCTCGATCGACCACTTGACTAATCGGCCGGAGTTTTCGGGCTTGTGGAGGACGGTCTTCAGTGGTTGGTCGGTCAGAACTTGGACGGAGTGGGCCTGGAAGTAAGGTCGGAGTTTTCGGGCTGCCATAACCAGGGCATAGGCTACCTTTTCTATCTTCGCGTATCTCGTCTCGGCCGGGTGTAGCACTTTGCTTACATAGTACAGGGGTTTCTGAACTCCTTCCTCCTCTCGGACGAGGACGGCGCTGAGGGCGTGGTCCGAGGCGGACAGGTAGAGCCAAAGCGGCTCGCCTGGTTCGGGCTTGCTGAGGAGAGGCGGGTTGGCGAGGTACCGTTTCAGCTGTTCGAAGGCTTCTTGTTGAGGGGTACCCCACTCGAAGCCCCCTTTCCCGCGCAAGGCTTTGAAGAAGGGGAGAGATTTCTCCCCTGATTTGGAGAGAAAACGGCCGATCGCCGCCAACCGACCCGTGAGCCTCTGAACTTCTTTGACATTCCGGGGCGGGGACATGTTGATGATGGCCTGTATTTTTTCGGGGTTTGCCTCAATGCCGCGCTGGCTGACAATGAACCCTAGGAACTTCCCCGTGGAGACGCCGAAGGCGCATTTAGCCGGGTTAAGCCTCATGTTGTGGCGTCGGAGGACACCGAAGGCTTCCTCGAGGTCGGCGACGTGGTCCGGCCCAGCCCGGCTCTTGACAAGCATGTCGTCGACGTAAACTTCTACGTTGCGGCCGATCAGGTCCTTGAAGACTCTGTTGACGAGTCGCTGGTACGTGGCTCCGGCGTTTTTTAGCCCGAAGGGCATGACACGGTAACAATAAAGACCTTGGTCGGTGACGAATGAGGTCTTGGAGATGTCTGGCGGAAACATCCGGATCTGATTGTACCCCGAGAAAGCGTCCATGAAGGACAGCAGCTCGTGCCCTGAGGTCGCGTCTATCAAAGCGTCGATGCGCGGGAGGGGGAAAGGATCTTTTGGACACGCTTTGTTAAGGTCCGTGAAGTCAATGCAGATTCGCCAACCCCCTGTCGCTTTCTTCACCATGACGACATTGGCCAACCACTCGGGGTAGGTGACTTCTTGGATGAATCGAGCGGACAAGAGCTTGTCTACTTCTGTTTTTACAATTAGTTGCCTCTCCGGGGCGACTTTGCGCCTCTTTTGGACGATCGGTTTAGAGTCAGGGAGGACGCTCAGTCGGTGCATGATCAAGTCTTCAGAGATTCCGGGCATATCGGAGGGCTTCCAAGCGAAGAGATCAACGTTGCGGCGGACGCAAGCGATGATGCCCGCCTTCAGGTCCTCGGCGAGTGAGCGGCTCACCCGGAACCATTTTGACTCATCCTCAGTGTCGAATAGGACCTCCTCCAGCTCGTCCACGGGCTCGGGGGCGGGGCCGTCTTTCTCGGGTTTGAGTTCAACGGCGCTGAGGGGGAGTACGCCCGCGCTGAGGGGGGGTACGCCCCCTCCCCCTTTGAGTTCCAGATGGTGGGCCGAAGGTATCGCCTGGAGGGAGTTTAGCCCGGGTCGGCCGAGGATGGCGTTGTAGGCCGCCTTGGCGTGGATGACCATGAAATCCAAGGACTCGGTCCTCTTGTCAGGATCCGGTCCAGCGGTGACGTTGAGGGTAATAATTCCCTTCACTACGATCGGGACGCCCGCAAGCTTGAGCAACGTGCATCCCGCTGGTTTGAGTTTCCCTCTGGGTAATCTGAGGCTTTCGAAGGTTCTGAGGAAGAGAATATTTACCGGGTTGCCGTTGTCAACAAGGATTCGGCGAACCTCACAATTGGCCATGCGGAGGCTAACGACGAGGGCCTCGCAGTGGGGGAGGTGAACTCCTTCGGGGCCCTCTCCTGAGAAGGAGACTGGCCGCGGTTGTAGCTCAGGAAAGGGGCTGTACTGAATGGCGTTCGTCTCCTGGGTGAAGGTTCTTTGGGAAGTATCATTTTCTCCCCTCACCGGTCCCCCGTGGATGTAGTGTAGGGTGAATGGCGTATCCAGGGATACCTCGTATTCGGGATCCTGACCCTGGGTGCGGTTTGGGTTAGGCTTCGGGGTTGGTGATCCCCGGTTCCTATCACCTTGCCGATCCCGTGGGCCGTCATCCCTGTGGGTCCTCCTCGGATGGTTCGGGGCCGAGTTGGAAGCGGCCCTTCCCCAGTTGTGGGTAATCTTGCGGTTGAGGATTACTCTTCGTAGGTCGGGCTGGGCTGTCCAGCCGACGCTCGTTTGGGACTCCCGAGGGGGAGCCTTGTGTTTCGACGTGTGGGGCCCGGCTTCATCAGAGGGTGGGGGCGGGTCCCGTTGGTTGACGGAGGGAGCAGCCCCCTTGCCTTTGGAGGTCATGAGGATTCGGCTGTCGATGGCCTTCGAGGGTCTGGGTCGGATCGGCTTCTGGAGCAGCGTTTCCCACAGACGGCGCCAACCTGATGCTGTTTATTTCTGAGACGCGTGTGGAAGCACCAGGTGTGAATTCGAACTCAATTTGTATTGAAGGAGATTGCCGCTCGTCTGCCGACCTTCGGTTGACCTTCTGGGGTCTACGACGAGCTCGGAAAGACGTTGAAGGTTGGGCTCGGATCGGAAGGGTCGGATCCGAGGTCTTGTGTACCTGCAGACGGTCCTGAAACACCGGGGTTTGTCCCGGTGGCGGACCCTCCGACGCTCTAGTCAGTCTCTGTGAGAGAGTAGCAATAACTAGGTATATTTAAGTGGCAAAAGATTGATTACCTCCAAAAGGTGGGTGAGGGTCTAGTATTTATAGAGAATCCCAACCGGGTTTGGTTCCGAAAGCCCATGGGCCTGACGTGGCAGAAGGCCCAGGGGGTTTAGGGCGGACGTGGCGATACCAGGAGTGGTATAGGGCTGACGTGGCGAGACCCTTGGTGGTATTTGGAGCTGACGTGGCCCATCGTGAGTCCTCTGTGCCTCTGGGGGAATTGGAGGGCCTAGGCTGTGCCAGGTCATCCTTCTGCCCCGCCAGAGAGAGGGGGGACGGCCTGAGGGACTGCTCCGGACCGGACTCCGGGGGGTACTGAGGCCCGTCAGTACGAGGAGGCAGGCATCGTGAGGGCAAACATGAGGTTCGGCGCCGACCCTGAAGTGGTCCGGAGCCGAACCAGGTTGTTATTTCTGCTTTTCTGAGTAGGAATTGTATTGGGCCCTGGTTGGGCCTCAGGCCATTTTTACACTGTCACAATGATGTTTCGTCCGTTTAATTTTTACATTTTAAAAATAGATGTGTTTCGCCCGATAATTTTTTAATATTAAAAAAATTAGACAGAACAAAATGTTCTATCTTGAAAAAAATAGACGGAATAAAAAAAACAAAAGAAAAAGAAACGAACGGTCCATTCTTTTCAATTTTTTTTTTGAAAATTTAATCCAAATTCAAATTCAAATCTTTCCATTTTTTTCATAGAAGTCTAAGTCTATAATAACTCCAAGCAAAAAAAATTACATCGAAGTCCAAGATGATCAAAATATTTTTTAAAATAATAAAAATTGGTCAAACAGATCATCCATTTTTTCTCTCAATTGCCAAATTTTGACAGCCCACAATCTGCATATAAATTGTGTGTTTTGTTATTTCTCATTTTGCCAAATTGTCAAATTTGGCAAAAACAAGTGTGGATGAGAGGTTGGCGGGCTGGGCCTGAAAGGGTCTGTTTTACTTGGGCATTAATTTAAACCCACATGCAATTTGACCCGACCGGACCATGTAGCAATCCGAATATTAAAGCGTTACAGTCACCGCCCAAAAGATGGACGCACCATACAAAAAAATGGCGTTCGTCACTCACTCCCACTACCTAACCTCCCCACTCTCTCTCAACCCAACAAAACTGCAACTAAAATCAAACCCCGACACCAATGGCAATCACAGGTTGCACGGAATCCGATGCACGAAGCAACCGGAGGAGGCGAAGACCTCAGAGACGAGTGCGAGGGGTGGCAGGCGTCTGAAAGTGAGAGAGGAGAGGAGGAAGAGGGAGTATCAGAGTATAATAGAATTCACAACTACCCACGATGGGCAAAGTGCGTAAATGCTTTTGCTTTGCTTGTTTTGCAGGTTGTTGGTTGATTAAGCGTAGCTTCGCAAATGCCCGTTAGGTGTTTGAGGAAATGTCTGTTTTGAGGTCTTGAAGTTGTTTGCTTTCTGGGTTTGTTTCAAAAGATCCTGTTATTCTTGAAAATGCTTTAGAATTTGCGGGTGAGTGATGCAGGGTGCAGTGTAGGTGAGGAGCTTCACATTCTCAACTTTATAAAAATTTAAGTAGATGTATTGTTGAGATTTAAGTAGACGATTGATTTAGTGAAGTTTTAAAAGAGATTTAAGTGGATGGTTGATGATATATATAGTGTATAGTTGAGATCCATAAGCTGATGGTTGTCTGCAATACACACAACCGCAACTCTATAGTTATGACATAAGTAACTGGTAGAGATTTATAGTACCCAGTTCTTTGTGCAATTATGTGCCTAACAAACATATTTTTAGTATGAAAGTGTAATTTATTTAACATTCTTTTCTCATTATTTTGTGTCGAAATTTGGTGTCATTCACGATAAGCAGGTAAAGAACGCGTCAAGTTAGCATGTTTATGCACTTAGATTATTCTTGTTATGTGTTTTATATTGTATGAATGAGTATGCTTATCTAGTTCTGATACTTGAATGGTACTAGCTTCTAACTTTATTTTTTGTGTAACTTCAGGATTTTAGAAGATGCTTGTCAAGATGATGCAGAACTTCGTGCAGTTCTCTAGGGGACAGAATTGGAAACCCAGAGCAGATGAGGAAAAAGGTAATTCATAATACAAAATTTGGACATATTTAGTTGTGAAAACTAGTGAATTATTCGCTGGTCAAACTGTATTATACTATAATGTGATTCGCAGGTTAAGGAAAGGGTTCAGACGGAAGGCAGAAAAGACTTTTGCAAGTCAAAAACAGGATCAGTGCTTGCATTTAAAGTTAGCTTCAGAGAGTAAGAAAAAACAAACTTTATTTTCTCCTCATCTAGTTTATCGTCTTCTGAACGAAATTAAGATACATGCTGGTTAGGTTGAATTTTAGTAACTAACTTATAAGTTTGTTGATACTTTCTTTTTCTTTATGTGGATCATAGTGAAAAAAGTTATTCTGACCCTTCCCTGTTTCTCCTCATTTTCCTAAATTAGTTTGAACCAAGTTAGGTTAATTAATGGGAAGAAGCTTTTCGGTTGCACAAAACTTTGGGCCATTCATCATATAAAGCATTTGTTTATTATTGGTGTTTCCTTTCGTTACAATAATCTATTGCATTTGCGTTCCAACTTCATACCTCGAGCTGATGAGGGAACTTGGATCCTCATATTCTTAAAAACATTCACTCTAAATGGAAGATTTCTGGTTGTTTATTGTTAACAGTTTGTTTCATAATATCAATCTGAGGCAGTCGAAACAAAGGCTCCGGTTATTATCTGGCTATTTTTCACAGCACTCATATCTGCACTTTCAGCTCTGAAATAGAGTCTGGCCCGACCATGAACCGTCCGAACTGTTTTACGAACCGAACTTGAACAAATTATTAGGTCCGATGCTTTACCGAGCTCGAGCCGGACATAAGCCCGATCGAGTATTATTGCAGTCCGATGCTTTACCGAAGAGAGTCCGGACTTTAAAAATTTTGTCCGATCTTAGACCGAGCCGGACATAAGCCCGTCGAAGTAGAATTTCGGTCCGATCTTGAACATATGGCTGTCTGGTCTCGTCCGGTCCGATTTACAACCCAGAAATAGTATGTTAATTAGAAGCTGATAATGTTCTTTGCAGCTTCAATCCCTTAGATTCTTTTATATGGTTTGAACTTTATGGTGCCCCATCAGATCCTGACATTGACCTCCTGGGAAGTGTAAGTGAGCCATATGACTTTTCAAATACTGAAAAATGTGTTCTTTTAATTAGGATGTATAGTTGTGATGCCTATAATGTATGAATCTTGCACATGCAATTCAGTCGTGGTATGTCGCCGGGGGGGGGGGGGGGAGGGGGGGAGGGGGTTGGGTTGGGTTGGGAGCATTTAATTCTTCAAACTGCAGGTTGGCCAAAAGGAGTATGTTGTAATCTTGTATTTACTATTATCATACTTTAAGATTTGTTGTAAACAAAATTGGATATGATTTAGTTATTTTCAAAGGAGTTGTTGCTTTGAGTTAATGATTCTTTCTATTGAACATTGCATTTGGCGAACAATTCTATGGATTACAATCCTACATATGATTCTGATAAGGCTGCTACAGTGATGCCTTCTTCTTTCCATGATATAAGTGATGTGGAATTCCAAGACAACTGGGGTCGGGTCTGGAAAGCTTTCTGCATTTGAAGTATTTTATATAATGATGATAGCTTAACATCAATTATTTACAGGATCATATCTACACATAAAACATGCATGCTCATCTACTTTGCATATTTCTTACAGGGTGGAGCTGGGTGGAGGAATTCGTTTTATCCTATTTTCAAGATCACAATGATCAAATATCTAATCTACTCTCAAATAAAATAATAAGAACATAAATCAATAAATTTTACTTCGATTTCTTGTTTCTTTTTCTCCTGCAATTCTAACTCTAGTTTTTTCTCTCATTTTTCTTCTATATCCTGGTGGGAGGCACAAAAGTGTCAACAAAGTTTTACCCTTGTTCTCATATTTATAAAGAAGATGAAAGCTTAGGATTCAGAACTTTAGGAAATCCTAATTGGGATAAAATTACAATACTGTCCACTATGTATTTGTATTTTGCTCCCCAATTAAAATTTAAATTATTAGACCCCTATCACAATATAGTTCTATAAGACACCCCTCATTTATCGATATTCACAAATGCACCATTGGAATTCGTGATACCACCTCCCTGGAGCATTTTGTAACTTACTTAAACCTTGTTTTCACATTTAACCTTTTATACAATCTGACAATAACGCTAAAAAAATATAAAAATTATAATATATATATATATATATATATATATATATATATATATATTTATTTATTTATTTATTTATTTATTTATTTATTTATTTATTTATTTAAAATATATCCAGGGAATTTTACTGTCAGATTATAAGATCTTCGTTAATTGAATAAGGGAATATCTTCTCTTTTAGTGATATGATTTTGTATTGCAAATACATGTTCTCATATCTATATAATAAAATACAAAGAAAGCTATCAAGTGGCTCTCCTTCAATCCCCCCAAAAAATCAAAGACCCAGATCTAACCTCACAAAATATATTTCCCCTCCCCTCCCCCCCCTCCCACCCAAAGTTCCCCCCCAAAGCTCAAATTCAAATCTCCCACCCAAAACAACTCCTATATTTATTTAATTATTTCTTTCTCTCTCTCTCTCTCTCTCTCTCTCTCTCTCCCTCCCTCTTCTATTCAAAAAATTAAGAAAATAAAATTTTTTAAAATTTTAAAAAAATTTAAAAACTAAAAAACTAAAAAAATTAAAAATTTAAAACTTTAAAAATAATTCAAAAAAATCAAAAAAAAAATCATATAATATATTTTTTGCTAGACCCCCAAAAGTTTCTCATATAAAATGTTTGCTACTTCAATTAATTTACTGGATCTCCAAAACTATTTTATATGATCAAACAAGGTGCACCGTTCTGAAGACGTGCCGTAGGCACGTGTCAGCGGGCAAACCTAGTTTCTAATAATTTACATCTAATGCATCGAGGTATTGGTCTAGAAGGTCTCACTCTTTGATTTATCAAAATGCGTGATATTAAAAAAAATTTCACTATATACTCAGGATTTAGAGGTCATGTTTATATTGCCTTTAACGATAACACTGTCTTGTGGTTATTTACAAGTGTAATCATTCTTTATTCCATCAATTCTTACTAACGAACTAGTACAACAAGTTCAAGTCGACCTTTTCATTTGTTATGTTACAGTCTGCCAAATAGAATGCCCAGTTCTATTATAGACTGTGAATGTGTTCTTTGTGCATTGACTTAATTACTATGCAGCATGAACCTTGTTGATGCACAATATCAATATTTGTGAATAAACCAAAAATTGCTCTGACAAATAAATAAATTTATTTATGTCTAATCATATAATCCTACAACTCCCACTTGCACTCACAATTTAAAGATAAACTTTGAGGGCATACTAACAACCACTCAAAAAATAGCAATCTGATCCCTCTTAAGACTCATGCTGCCCAGATGAGACTCAAAACTCTTTTGCGGCAATATCTTTGTAAAAGGATTTGCGACTTTATTAGCTGTTGGTATCTTAGTTATAGTGATTTCTCCAGTATTGACAAAATCTCTGATGATGTGATACTTTCGCTTAATGTGTTTTGCCTTCTTGTGGTTTCTTGGTTCCTTGGATTGTGCAATTGCACCAGTGTTGTCACAATATAAAATCATAGGTGACAATGCCAATGGTACAACTCCAAGATCTGAAAGAAATTGTCTGAGCCATACTGCTTCTTTAGCTGCTTCAGACGCAGCCACATACTCAGCTTCCATGGCGGAATCAGCAATACAAGATTGCTTCACACTCCTCCAACTGATGGCCCCTCCACCCAAGGTGAAAACATATCCAGAAGTACACTTACTAGCATCTTGTCTGATTGGAAATTAGAATCGGTGTAACCTCTTGGTGACAATTCGGAACTGCTGTATACTAATACATAATTCGTAGCGTTGAGATACTTCAATATGTGTTTAACAGCTAACCAATGTTGGAAGCCTGGATCTTATTGATACATGCTGATCATGCCAACTGCGTAACAGATGTCTGGTCATGTACAAAGCATAGCATACATGAGACTTTCTACTGCTGATGCATATGGAACTGATCTCATTTTCTCTTTCCTTAGCTGTTTTTGGACACTATTCCTTGGAAAGAGGTATTCCATGTCTAAAAGGTAAAAGTCCTTTATTGGAATTTTACATACCAAAACGAACCAGTATCTTATCTATATACACAACTTGGGAAAGTCCAATTTTTCTTTTCTGGTGATCCCGAAAGAGCTTAATGTAAAGAATATAACTGGCTTCTCCCAAGTCCTTTGTATCAAACTGTTTTGACAACCAAATCTTGATCGTTGTCATGACTCCTACATCATTACCAATGAGCAGAATGTCATCAACATAAATAATTAAAAATACCATTACTTTGCCCACAGTCTTTTTGTACACAATGTTTATCTTCGTTTTGATCGAAACCATAAGACTTTATCTTTTGATCAAAGCACATGTTCCAACTCCTAGATGCTTGTTTTAGTCCATAAATGGATCGATCAAACTTGCATACTTTATCCTCTTGGTCCTTAACTATGAAACCATCTGGTTGAGACATGTAAATCTCTTCTTCAAGATGCCCATTCAAGAATGCGGTCTTGACATCCATTTGCCAAATTTCATAATCAAAATGAGTTGCAATGGATAAGAGAGTTTGAATAGATTTCAACATAGCCACTGGCGAAAAGGTTTCTTCATAATCAATGCATTCCTTTTGATTAAAACCCTTTAACACTAATCATGCTTTGAAGGTTTCAACCTTCCCATCTACTCCTCTCTTTCTCTTGCATGCCCACCTGCATCCAATAGGTTTAATATTTGCAGGTGGTTCTACAAGATTCCAGACTTTGTTAGAGTACATAGACTCCATTTCTGACTTCATGGCCTTTTTCCAGGATTCTGAGTCAACGTCTTTAAGTACCTCTTTATAGTGTCTAAGATCTGAGTCATGCTCATCAGGGATGGGCCCGGAGGCTTCCCCCAAAAGCATGTATCTTCTAGGTAGTCTGGTTTCTCTCCCACTACGATGAAGTACCGGTGCAATATTAGAATTTTTTGTGGTAACTAAATTAGTATCAGGTAAATTTGCATCTATACTATTAGGACTTGGTGTCGAATTATCTGACAACTCATGCAAAATCAAGTCACTTCGTGAAATATGTTTCATCACATAGTCTTCCTCTAGATAAACAACATGTGTTGAAACAAATACTTTCTGTTCACTAGGACTATAAAACATGCCCCCACGAGTTCCTTTTGGATACCCAATGAACAGATACCCAATGAACAGACAAGCTTCTGATCTTGTTTCCAGTTTATCTGGTTGTTGCTTCCGCACATATGTAGTACAATCCCATATATGCAAATATTGTATACTTGGTTATCTCTCACTCCATAAATGAGTAGGTGTGCTATCAACAGCCTTACATGGAACCAAGTTCAAAAAATAAACTGCTGTAAGTAGGGCATATCCCCAAAGGAATATAGGTAATGTAGTGTAACTCATCATAGATCTAACCATATCAAGTAAAGTCCTATTCCTCCTCCCAGTCATACCATTTTGTTGGGGACAGTTAGGTACAGATAACTGTGGTACAATCCCACGTTGTGTAAGATAATCCTGAAACTCACTAGAGAGGTACTCTCCTCCTTGATCTGATCAAAGAATCTTCAAGTGTTTACCTAGTTGCTTTTCACTTTCTATCTCAAACTTCTTGAATTTCTCAAAAGTTTCAGACTTGTGATGCATTTGGTATACATAGCCATATCTTGAGTAATCATTTGTGAAAGTCACAAAATACTCATAGCCTCCCTTGCACTAGTGCTCATAGGTCCGTATACATCTTTGTGTACCAATTCTAAAGGTTCGTTGGCTCTATTTCCTTTTCCAGAGTACTGTCTTCTAGTCATTTTTTTGCAAACAAGATTCACAAACTGGCATAGGCTCCTCTGCCAAGGGACCCAAAGATCCACTTTTCACCAATTTGTCAATCCTATCAGGGTTGATATGTCATAGACGTAAGTGCCAAAAAGTCGTAGAATTACTAGAAGGTGTTTTTCTTTTGTTTGATATAGTACTAGATAAGGCATTAGTTTCATTCATAGGCAGTTTGGAAGAAATAGTGTGAAGCAAATATAATTCATCTTTTATTATACCAGAACAAATAAACTTGTCATTCTCACAAACTATGAATTTGTCCTCAAATAAAGTAGAACATTAATGTTTCCATAAGGATTTAACTGAAATTAAATTTCTCCTCGTATCTGGAACATAAAGAACATTATTCAAAACTAAAGATCTTCCATCACTAAACTACAAATCCACTTATCCTACTGCTACCACTTTAACTCGATGTTGCGATCCTAGATAAATGTCAACTTTGCCATTACTTAGTTTCCTTGTTGTCTTGAACCCCAACATGGAATTACAAACATGGTCAGTGGCTCATGAGTCAAAACACCAAGTGCCTATAGACTTCTCCACAAAACATGTTTCAACAACTAGTGATTCAGGCATACCTGAGTTGGCATTTTTCTTTGCAAGATACTTGACGCAATTTCCTTTCCAATGCCCTTTGATACTGCAGTGGAAATTTTTTTCCTTTGGTTTATTCTCCTGATTCACAAGCTTTGTTGGTTTTCCAGAACCAGATTTACCTTTAAATTTTTTGCCTTGCTTCTTCTTTCCTATCTTACCTTTCGATTTGATAGAAGAAGTTTCACCAATGAAAACACAACCTTTTGGCTTAACGATACCTTCAGCTGCAATCAGCTCATTCATTTGCTCTTATTGTAATTGAGCGGGAACTAATTGAATGAGTGGCAGTGTCTGAAGGATCATGTCAACTTGGGTTTCCTTATCGATTACTGCACCAAGAATCTGGAGTTCATTAAGGAACCCATCATTTTCACGACATGCTCACGAACAGGAGTACTCTCAGCCATCTCAACATTTTTTATTGCTTTCATCGCAACTTGCCTTGCGGTTCGCGATTGACTCACAAACTTCTCTTTTAAGCTTGTTATCATATCTAAAGCATGCAGCATTTCATTGTGTTGGTGTTGAAGCACATTTGACATGGAAGTCAAAATGTAATATTTAGCCATGTCATCAGCCTTAACCCATGCTTCAAGATAATCAAAATCTTCTTGGGAAGTTTCATCTGTGGGGGGCTTATCAGGTTTCTTTTCTAGAAGTATAAACTTGTAATTCTAATAGGTAAGGACAATGTTAAGATTGCATTTTCAGTTTAACATAATTAGGTCCTAACTTATTGTCTTTAAGAATCATAAAGAGTGGATTCATGCCGAAAGACATATGAAATAATTTAAAATAATATAAGAACTAGGGCAAAAAATGGTTTTAACAAAACCTTTTAAATTATCACTATAATCAATATGAGTTTCCTCAAACCATAAACTTATAGAGAAAAATCGGATGACTAGTTCTATAGTTACAAATTTTCGTTGGGAAAATTTTCTCCCACTAACTAGCGGAAAATCCATTAATTATCTTAGACATGATATGTCAAATTAACATCCGATTTCTTTGGCTTCCAATATTTAACGATAAACATCCGTTGGGGAGTTTACCATTATTTATTGGTCGAGTGTGCACCATTATCAAGAAAAAATTGACTGCATGAATTAAGTCCTCGATGGGAGAATCCCTTTTCATGCTACCAATTCATATTCTAACTAAAAGAAATTCGCACTTATAGTCCATGTTAAATACCCTCCGTTAGGGAGCTTCACGAAGGAATACGAGGTACCGTTTCAATACTATTATGAATAGATAATGGAAGGTCGTGGGTTTCATTAAGAACCCTCTTCCACTCGATATCTTTATATGAGAAAATTAAAGGACATATCTGTTTTAGCTCAATTAACATTCAATGCAATTTAAAACAGAAATAACAACAAAAATAAATGCATTCATACCCCAACCAAACACATGGCCAGAACAATATTTAGATGTATCCCTGCAATAGAGAACCTAGAGATCTAGTCTTCATGTTCTCCTTCTTTGCTTTGTCTTTTCTTCATCGATATTTACAAAATTTAAACTACCTCAATATAAGGAGGCCTACATTAAATTACAATAAAACTACATCAACATTAGAAGTTTACATCAATGAATAACAAAACTACCTCAACATAAGGAGGTGTACATCAATGAACAACAAAATAAAAAATAACAAGTTCGGCTATGGGGGGAATCTCACAAACATACACATACATTCACATGCAGTATAATAATGCAAGGCAGCCGAAAACAAATACTGAATATTGAATTGAGTTCAATCAAGTACAATACCACCTATATATAGGAGGAGAACAAATATCAAAACAGCTCTACAACCAATATGGGACTATAATAATATCTAACACCCCCACTCAAACTCACGATGGGTCAAACAGTGTGAGTTTGCCTACTAAGTATCTAAATCTCTGAACAGTATGGGCTTTGGTGAAGAAGTCTGCAGTCTGCTGGAAAGATGTAACAGAATGGAGAGAAATGGTCTCTGCCTCAAAGCGCTCACGAACATAATGGCAATCAATCTCTATATGCTTCGTTTGCTCATGAAAGACCGGGTTGCTCGCAATGTGCAATGCACTCCGGTTATCACAATAAAGAGGAGTAGCTCCTGTAACAGTGACACCCATATCTGATAAAAGTCAACGAACATGAACAATCTCTCTAGTAGTAGCTGCCATTGCTCTGTACTCAGCTTCAGTCGAAGAACATGCAACAACTGCCTGTTTCTTACTTCGCCATGAGATTAGCAAATCACCAAGAAATAGACAGAAACCGGAGGTAGACCGTCCGGTAGTAGGATCACCAGCCCAATCTAAATCAGAATATGCACTCAGCTCTAATTTAGATGTAACAGGCATGAATAATGAGCGAGTAATAGTGCCTCGAAGATATCTGAGAATCCGAAGAAAAGCACCGTAATGAACTGATGTAGGAGCAGAAACAAACTGACTGACAACACTAACTGTATAAGCAATATCAGGTTTGGTCATGCATAAATAGACAAGCTGTCCAACAATCTATCTGTATCTAGTGGCATCAGGAAGGAGCTCACCATCAGTGGAACGAAGCTTCACATGAAGCTCTAAGGGTGTATCGGCTGATCTACTGTCAGAAAGGCATGCAATGAAGATAATATCTGATGTGTATTTCTATTGAGAAGTGAGTATCTCCCGAGATCCATGAGCAATCTCTAGGCCCAAAAAATAACGTAGTCTGCCAAGATCTTTCATATGGAACTGCTGATGAAGGTATTTTTGGGTAGATGTAATGCCCGTAGAGTCATCCCCGGTAATGATCATATCGTCAATATAGAGTAGTAGAATTATCCTCCCCTGCGGTGATGACCGCATAAACATGCAATGGTCTTGAGAACTCTGACTAAAAGTAGCCTTGGTGATGACAAGGCAAAAATACTCAAACCAGGCTCGAGGGGCCTGCTTCAAACCATATATAGCCCGACGCAACCGGCAAACATGATGAGGAGAAGTAGAGAGGCTAGGAGGAGGATCCATATAAACAACTTCAGATAAGGTATCATGAAGAAAAGCATTCTTCACGTCCATCTGGTATAACGGCCATTGGCGGATGACTGCAACAGCAAGAAGAGTGCGAACAGTAGTCATCTGTGCAACGAGAGCAAATGTCTCATCATAATCAATGCCATGCTCCTAAGTAAATCCTCAGGCTACTAGACGAGCCTTGTGCCACTCAATAGATCCATCAGGTTGATATTTGACATTGAAAATCCACTTGCAGCTAATAGGCTGAACGCCCTCTGGCAGAGGAACAACATCCCAAGTGCTAGTCTGATCAAATGCACTGAATTCCTCTGCAATAGCTTTCCTCCATTCAGGATATTAAATTGCGTCTTGATAGGTTCTGGGCTCACGTGTAGAGTGTATATTAGTGAGATATGCATAAAGCTGTGGTGAGTAGGAAGCTAGGGTGGCAAAACCAAACTGGTCAGAAGGACCAGTGACATCAGGTGTATAACGTGCCGGAGGAATACCAGAAGTGGAACAGGCAGACTGACGAAGAGGTGGTGGACTGACAGGGTGTGGGGTAAGGACGGTGGAGTAGGTGCATGTGTTGGTGGGGAAGTAGGTGGGATGGGTGCTGGCTGCTGTGGGGATGCAGGTGGTGTTTTGGTAGGGGGAACAACAGGTGTAAGAACTGTAGGAGATGTGAATGAAGCCAGAGGGGTAGGATCAAAAGGAATGCAGGAAGATAAAGTCGGGGGGGGGGGGTGGCAACAACTGGGAAATTGAGAAATCTAGTATCCTCCGGGGGAGTCAGGTAGTAAGGGGAGTCTTCCACAAAGGATACATGTCGAGAAATGTGGACACGACCCGCTGATGGATAAAAACAACGATAACCATTGTGTTCGGGACTAAGACCGAGGTGAACGCACTTAGCAGCACGAGCGGAGAGCTTCGTGCGCTCAGTAGGAAGGAGAAGGACGTAACAGGTGACCCAAAGGTACGGAGCATATTGTAGTCGGTAGGTGAATGATAAAGAGCCTCATAAGGCGTCGTACCAGTTAGGACAGACGAGAGAGTAATGTTGATGAGACTAATAGAGGTCATGATAGCTTCAGCCCAGAAAGAACGAGGAGCAGAAGAGGAGAGTAAAAGAGCGCGAGCTGTCTCAAGGATGTGACGATGCTTGCGTTCAGTTACACCATTCTGCTCATGTGTGTGAGGGCATAATTGCTGAAAAAGGGTGCCGTGAGACTGAAGGATCGATCTCATAGTGGTGGAAGTGTACTCACGTGCACCGTCCGATCGAAAATTCTTAATGCGCACACCGAACTGAGTGTGAATCATAGTTGTAAAGAACCGATAAATATTAGGTATCTCAGATCGCTGACACATAAGAAAAATTCACGTATGTATAGTGAACTCATCGATGAAGGCAACATAATAGAGATAGCCTTTCCACGAAGGTACGGGAGAGGGTCCCCATATGTTAGAATGAACAAGTTGAAAAGGGTGAGTGGTTTCAGAAGTTCTTTTGTGACTAAAGGGTAGGACAATGTGTTTGGCCAAATGACAACCCTGACAATCAGTTAAATGTTTAAAAGTGAGAAAACCAAGAGCACCACTGCGAGCTATAGTTTGAAGTCGTGATGCGCTAATATGACCTAAACGTCTGTGCCACAGATCAACATCAGAGAAAACAATACCGGCAAAATTAAAAAGAGAGTGATGTGCACGAAGAAAATCTAGGTAATATAAACGATCCTAACGACTAGCACGCCCAAACTCCTCACCGGTGAAGGAATCAGTAATAGAACAACCTAAAGAGTCAAAAGTAACGACAAGACCACTATCGCACAACGCACTAATAGAAATAAGGTTTATTGATAAATGAGGAGCATAAAGAACATATGGTAATGTGAGAGTGAGAGAGTTAATTGTCCCTGTGTGTATAATAAGAAGTGGTGAGTCATCAGCTGTGTGTAGAGATGGAGAGTGAGAGGGAAGTGCTGTGCAGGTGGTGAACAGTGTCTGATTACTAGTGAGATGATGTGATGCACCAGAATCTAAAATCCAGAATGAATTCATATCGGAAGTGACAGAAAGTGCAGGAGCAGAGGAGCCAGCATTGATAGACTAACCCATGAGCTGTAGTTCCAGCTGAGTGAGGCATTGCTGAAGATTAGCCCAATCAGTAGGAGACGGCAAGGTCGGAGTGACAGGCATGGCCGAGGATGTGAGGGAAGAAGCACTGCGAGGAGAAATAAGACTAGCGCTGTGATCGAGAGTACAATGTGGAGGGAGATGCTGCTAGTGTCTGGATCGGGGTAGAGAGTAGGGCGGTGCTGCCGGTGGCGGAAGTACAGGTGGGGTAGGATGAGGAATGATGTAAGGAGAAGGTAAGAGGCTGGAGGCAGACTGAAAGTTGCGTTGCTGCTTTTTGAATCTGGAAGAGGAACGAGAGGCGGTTGCATTGGGGAAGTCAGTAGAGGCGGAAATATGTGGGAGAGACTGAGATGCCATCAAGTAGTGGTACTTGTGTGTGTGTGTGTGTGTGTGTGTATTTTGGATTTTTTTTTTAAAAGAAAACAAGATCATGGAGAAGCAATGGGTAACGGGTTTCGGGTCGGGTTTACTTCGGATCTGGAGGTGGGAGAGGAGTCGGGATCGTCACTGGATAATGGAGAAGTGGGGCTTGAGGTGTGAGAGATGACTTCGGATCTGGAGGTAGGAAAGGAGCGGAGTCGGGATTGTCGACTTCGGATCTGGGGATGTTGATGACTTCGGATCTGGAGGTGGGAGAGGGGTCGGGGTCTTCACTGGATAATGGAGAAGTGGGGCTTGAGGTGTGAGAGATGACTTCGGATCTGGAGGTAGGAAATGAGCAGGGTCGGGATCTTTCTGGGGGTAGATTTCGACGGCTTGAGTCGGGATCTTCACGATGAGATTTCGACGGCTTGAGTTGAGAGAGGAGCCAAGATTTCGATGGCTTGAGGTGGGAGAGAACTGAGGTCGTTGATGAGCGAACGGCCGGAGAAGGAGGTCCAACAGTGGGTTTTGGTGGGGGAAGATGAACAGTGTTGTTTGGCAGTTCTAGGGTTTTTTTTTTTTTTTTTTTTTTTTTTTTTTTTTTTTTTTTTTTGGATCTGGGGTTTGGAAAGAAATTTGTATAACTTGGCTCTGATACCAAGTTAAGATAAATCAGAGAGATGAAAATAATACTGAATATTGAATTGAGTTCAACCAAGTACAATACCACCTATATATAAGAGAAGAACAAATATAAACAACTCTACAACCAATATGGGACTATAATAATATCTAACAAGATGTATCCCTGCAATAGAGAACCTAGAGATCTAGTCTTCATGTTCTCCTTCTTTGCTTTGTCTTTGCTCCATCTATATTTACAAAATTTAAACTACCTCAACATAAGGAGGCTTACATTAAATTACAATAAAACTACTTCAACATTAGAAGTTTACATCAATGAATAACAAAACTACCTCAACATAAGGAGGTGTACATCAATGAACAACGAAATAAAAAATAACAAGTTCTGACTATGGGGAAATTCTCACAAACATACACATACATCCACAGACAGTATAATAATACAAGGCAACCGAAAACAAAATTGTACAATCCTAAAATTATAACCGTTTCTACCAATATCATCTAAGATCTTCAATTATCAAGTTAATACCAATAAGTAAAAAAAATCTAACAATCATAAATAATTATTAGATCTAAATGTATATTAAAAAAAATGAGATCTAGATTATTGGTATAGTTAATAAATTTTTTGAAAACAATTTAGATTAAAAAATTCAAAAAAACTGAATCATGAATAAAAAAAAACTCAGAAAACCCGAAGCCCGAAAATAACAACGGATGAAGACATCCAAATTAAACAGTGATCTAATTCACCTGATCTAATAATTTAAGCATTGAATCCATCTAAATTAGATCAAAAATTGAATCATCTAATTTAACTCATATCATCAACATGATCTTCATTAAAAAAAATCAATCAATATCCTGTCCCTTTCGTGAAGTCATATTCAGATTTTTTTTAAATTTTTTTAAAAATTTATATAACCCTACACTGGGGACATCTGACTTTTTTGCTGTCGATGTGTTGCTCAATAGCTCGACTGTACTGAGCTCAGAGTAAGAAAAATTATGAAAAAAAGGCTTTTATTTGTAATTGCTGTTCAAGTTATCCTCCCTGGTATCACAATATACAATGATTCAATATGATGTCTTCAACATCTGCTTATAGTTTCATTTTGAGCACCATCTAATTCAACTCAAAATAATTATCTGGGCAGTTTAACTTACTGGTTCCCTTTTGGCAGATATTTGGACATTCAACAGGTTGTATTTGGCAGACGCCGCATGGGCAACTGGGAAGAAGGCATGACAAGCCCAGAGGATGGTTACAAGCACTTCAAGATCTAACAACATGGATTTCAGTCATGCTTAACTACAGAACACGAGAATGAGTACAGAGAAGCCTCAAGTATGAGTTTGCTTCTGCTATTTCCTGGCAAGTAAAGTATTTATTTGAGAGCAGAGTCCGCCCTTCTTTCTAGAACGTTTTCAATTGTGGTCTTTGAGATTTCCAATTTGAACACTGGCTGTGCTGATTTATGCCCTGTAACTGCGAGAGCTGCAACTTTTCCATTGCCTATATGAACGATTAAGAAATTATCTTCCGTAGCAAACCAGTTAGTTGAGCTGTTGTATTAGACCAAATCATTGTTGTTTGTAAAGTAATTGGAGTATTGGCACATGTTCAGAATGTGTTGTGCAATGGCTGATGTTTTGTAATAGTGAAGGTTTTTTCTGATGTACATATTTGCATCATATTCCACATGCTTTTTTGTCTGCCAATTTCAAACACAGACAATTGATGAATATTACTGCTTTGGAATGAGAAGCAGCTGTGATTTGCATTCTGCAAAGTTTTAGTATTGTTCTGCAGTTTATCGACGCACATTCTTTTGGAGAAATAAAAGTAAGGGTTTTTTAGATATTAGTCCCTTTGGAAACATGTATTTTCAAATTAATCCCTATTTCCATATTATTTGCTATTACATCCCTTAATTGAATTATTTGCTATTAGGTCCCTTAATCAAGCCTTATTAAATTAAATAGGTCCCTCAATGGTGACTTTTGTCCAAATATAACTTAATCTTAACTAATAGGCTAATTAGTTATATAACTTAATCTTAACTAATAGGCTAATTAGTTATGGGAAAAAAACCAACATATACTCATATGTTATGTTGGTGGAACTAGACTATTAAAGTTATCATTTTTTGTGAAGAAAAGCATCGAAATTAGTTAAATTTTCGAGAGAGAAATTTATTTGTAATTGACGTGTTAGTCTAAACTAGCTGTTGGAGATAAGACAGTGGAATTAAAAGTGGGTATTACGAAAATAAAAAAGAATTTCGTTAAGTATGAAGCAATTTGAGGATAGATTCATGATTAATCAATTGTAGAGACCAATTTAATAATTATTAGATTAAATAAGGGACCTAATAGCAAATAACGTAAAAATAAAGACTAATTTAGAAATATATGTTTCAATAGGGCTAATATCTATAAAAAAAAAAAAACCCCTAAAAGTAAAGTTATATCTCTACAAAAATTTTCTGAGAAGCAGTTGCAATGCAAATGTATGGTCCTCCTAGTGTTTTCAAGAAGCTAGATCTCATATGAAGAGCCAAATACTAGACACAAGCACACTAGAGAGATGTCACAGTACTTATTCGTGATACTTTTAGGATCGTTGCATCAAATACACGTAGGCACTTGTGTTGGAGTTAGAAGAAGAAGATATGACACGAAGGTAGCAAAGAAGCAGCAACATTAGTACAAGCAGAGAGCAGCAACAACTGAGGGAGTAGCTGGCGACTGCGCAATTGACCGCCCCACCCGACCTCAGAGGACAATTGACTGTGCAGTCTACTGCAAGACGCTCGGGTCTTGGCAAGGCTCATTGCAGTCGGCCGTGTGTTTGTGCAGTCGACCGCAGCGGCGCTGTATGTTATTTGGGCTGAAGGATTTCAGGTCCAATAAGCTATATTTGTGTATATTTTTTAGAATTTGCTTAGAGGTTATAAATATATAGCAATAGATGTGAACTCTAAGGCTAAGAAAAAGTTGAAGAACTCAATCAAGGTGAGCCGTTATCATTGTATAACTTCAAGAGGGGTGAGTATCGAGTGCTTCAAAGGTGAGAGTGAGCGACTGAGAGTTGTGATATCTTTGTAATCTTGTATTTCTTGGGGGAAAAGAAGCATTGATTATTTCTGCATATTATTGTGTTTGCATTCTTGTGAGATTTTGATATTATTGTGGTGGCTTGTTCTTGGTGCATCTAGTTCTTGGGCGTTTTTGTTTCTTGTAGTGTGTGTTTCACTATTAGCACTACAAGTGGTATCAGAGCAAATGTTTCGTGATTGCCGATAGCAAGTAGAAAGTCGAGAGGTTCGATGAGAGTGACTTCGCGATGTGGAAGATTCAGATGATAGTGTATCTTCGTCAGAAAGATCAAGATGGTCCTTTGTTTGAAGAAATGTCGGAAGGTGCAGATAAGGATGAGAAGATCTTGACGGATTGGAATTGTTTGGATCAGAAGACACTAAGGCAGATTTAGTTGGGACTGAGCAGGAAGGTGTTGTTTCATATCTCGAAGACAGAGACCAAAAAAGAGGCTATGGAGATTCTTACGGATATGTATGAGAAACCTCGGCGTGCAATCAACTTCTTCAATGAAGAAGTTGATTAATATGAAGTTGAGGGAAGGGGGTGCAGTAGCAGAACATGTGAACAATTACTGTATGGTTTAAAATAAGATGGAAGCTGCAAGATTGAAGTTTTCATAGAAGGGATTGTCATTGTTAGTTCTATCTACTTTGCCTGATAGTTATGGTACGGTGGAACAGACTATTACATGCACTATGACAGATTCAACGATTCTACATGATGTGGTGAGTAGCATTCTGAACGAGGAGGTGAGAAGGGTGAGAAACAGAGGATTTTCATCATCATCTTTAAAGGATTCCGCAATGTCAGTTGAGAAGAGACGTGGGAGATCTAAGAGCAGTAAAAGAAGAAATGATCAGAGTAGTTCGTATGAGAGTAAGTCTGATGATAGCGACGGGGGACATGGACCATAGTGTTGGTATTGTCACAAGAGATGTCACATAATGCGCATTTATAAGGCCTATACGAAGAAGAAGCAGAAAAAACCGAAGGAAGCCAAACCAAAGGAATCCAATGTGTTGTCTATTGAAAACAGTGAGTTAGTGACTAAAGAGTTAAATGAGGACAGATTTAAGCTGCAACCTGAAGATAAACTCAAAGAAGGAAAAACAATCATATTATAATTATTACATAGAGACGCTACTGTCGAATTTAGATGAGCATAATTCACCAATATCTAGTAGTTGCATAAGCAAATTAAAGTGACAAACTGTGAAAGTCCCTTGATGGCCATCTTTTTGGGCCAAGACCTGAACTACGCAGCGGTATTTTTTTTTTTTTTCAATCCGCATTTAAATTGCGCAGCCGGTGAGATTCGAACCTGGGTTGCTCTGATACCATGTGAAAGTCCCTGCCACTATGCTAAAACTTCGAAGTTGTGATAAGGGTGAGGGTTTTAATATTTATATTCTAACACAAACCTGCTACCCTAGTAAACAAGTAAAACAACATTAGTTTTATCTATCCTTTTTTAAGGAAAATACTCATATACATACACTACACTAAAACAAAGATGTCAAAAACTGAAAAACCTATGGTAAACAAACCTCATGCATGTATATCATCTGCATGTTTCTAATACATCCACCCAAATTCATGATGAATCATATAACTTATATCTCAACAGGATGTTTCCAGTTCATATAATAAACCAATAAGTAGGAACTAATCAACAGTGCACAAATTGTACACCGACCTGTGAGACTTTGTTAGCTATAGAATGTACAACAGCTTTCCACCTTGTTGCATAATTCGATGCCCACTTCTTTGATTGTGTCAGGCCATCTAATAGCAAGGAAAAAAACTAAATAAATTACATTTTTTATTATAAATTGCACAATGAAATTAGATGACTTGATGAAGTGCAATTCTTGTTAAACCAAACATATATACTGAGGTGATCAAGAAACATTTTCCTGCCAGGGAATAATAATATGTGTACAATTCACAGTGGAATTAATGCAAGACTAGTTAATGAACACAAGTGATGACGTGAGAGGCTATACATCATAAATGTGTGGTTAAGATTTCATTAGGTGGTGTGAATGGTTTAACTTGAACTTAAAATGTCTGGTAGAGATTAGTTCAAGTGGTTGGTTGTCTACAATCTACAGAACTCCAACTCTACAGTTACAATAGCAGATAGATATGCAAACACCTAACATAAAAAAGATGCCAATCATGGCTCTGAAAGATTTATGATATTTAAAGACAACAGATGCATATTTGAAGATGCAAATGACAATATAAGCCTGAATTAGGTGCAATATGCCGGTCTGCCCAAGAACTATTTTCAGTGCTTTGTTGAAATTAAATATAAAGTGTTTATCTGCTAGTATTTAAGCCAGTTAATTATTCCCCTACCTATAGTATTTGAGATCCTTTAAAAGAGAATTTACATGCTAAATCAAGTTTAAAATCTTACTGTTCACTGATGATCCAAAAGATGTAAGATATGTTGGGAAAAACTCGGTATTTTCCCGCTTCGTGAAGTTAAGATGGGCACTTTAAGATATAGATAGAAATAGATGCAAGAGAGATTTATAACTCAAATAGAGATTCTTCTATTATACAAAGAGTAGTAGGATTACAAGAATTTGACTCTCTATAACACACTCTTACAATTTTGTGGCTCACTCAAGCTTGAGAATTAGAACTTCTCAAGTTATCTTACTTTCTCTCAAAGTGGCTCTCTAACTCTCACTTTGGATTACAAGAACTTGTTTTTGGAGTGTGTAGGAATGAAGACTTCCACCCCTATTTATACTACTCCACACCCATAATGAACGGTGGAGATTAATTTGATCCAAGGGTGAAGATTAACTCTCTAGAATTCTCCATTTCTAGAGATCTCCATGAAACTATACCAACTCTCTAGAATTCTCCATTTCTAGAGATCTCCATGAAACTATACCTTTCAACTTCCTTCGAACTTGTTTTTGGAGTGTGTAGGAATGAAGACTTCCACTCCTATTTATACTACTCCACACCCACAATGAACGGTGGAGATTAATTTGATCCATGGGTGAAGATTAACTCTCTAGAATTCTCCATTTCTAGAGATCTCCATGAAACTATACCAACTCTCTAGAATTCTCCATTTCTAGAGATTTCCATAAAACTATACCTTTCAACTTCCTTCCACACTCTTCCATGAAGCTCTAGGATACTCCACATCTCTAGAGAATTCCATATTATTCTCAATTAAGGAAGGAACCCAACAATTCTCGCCCTCCTGACTTAATTGGGAGGTAGTAGCAAACCGGCACCTTGACAACAATCCTCAAATTTATTTGTCGGTATTAGCTTGGTCATCATGTCGGACCAGTTTTCTTCCGTGTGAACTTTCTCAAGGTGTATGCGCCTTTCTTCGAGAGCTTCTCGGATCCAATGATACCGTGTATCAATGTGTTTTGTGCGAGAATGAAAGGTAGAGTTCTTTGCTAAGTAAATTGCACTTTGATTGTCGCACTTCAAGACATACTTGTCTTGGACTACTTCTAGCTCTAGCAGCAAATTCTTCATCCACAACATCTCCTTGCAAGCTTCAGTAGCTGCGATGTACTCAGCTTCGGTAGTGGACAAAGCAACACACTTTAGCAACTTTGATTGCCAAGAAACAGCTCCCCCTACTAGAGTAGCTAGGTATCCCGATGTTGATTTCCTAGAATCAACATCGCCAGCTAAATCTGCATCTGTGTATCCTTCTAACACAGGTTTTCCATTTCCAAAACATAAACACTTTTTGGAAGTACCTCGTAGATATCGAAAGATCCATTTGACTGCATCCCAATGCTATTTCCCTGGATTGGCCAAGAAGCAACTAACAACACCAGTTGCATAGGCGATGTCGGGTCTTGTGCATATCATTGCATACATAAGACTACCTACCGCAGATGAATAAGGAATCATCTTCATTTCCTTCTTTTCTTCCTCACTTGTTGGACTTTGCTCCATACTCAACTTGAAGTGTCCAGCAAGTGGTATGTTGACCGGCTTCGCTTTGTGCATGTTGAATCTTTCCAACACTTTCTCAATGTACTTCTCTTGTGATAGCCACAATAACTTTCTTGATCTATCACGAGTGATCCTCATTTCAAAGATTTGTCTAGCCGGTCCCAAATCTTTCATGGCGAAGCTCTTGCTTAGATCCTTTTTCAAAGCATCAATTTTTGTGCGATCTAGTCCAACAATCAACATATCATCAACATAAAGTAAGAGTATGAGGAAATCGCCACCTCCATACCTCTTTATGAAGACACAATGATCGCTTTCCGTCTTCTTGAAGTCATGTTCTGCCATGAAGGACTCGAACTTCTTGTACCATTGTCTTGGTGCTTGCTTAAGGCCATATAGACTCTTTGTTAGCCGGCACACCAAATTCTCTTTGCCAGGAACTTTGAACTCCTCTGGCTGCTCCATGTAGATATCTTCCTCTAGATCTCCATGAAGGAATGCTGTCTTGACATCAAGTTGTTCGATCTCCAAGTCTTGTACCGCTGCTAGGCCAAGAACAACACGGATGGATGACATTTTTACCACCGGAGAAAATATTTCTTCAAAGTCAATACCTTTCTCTTGACTGAATCCTTTAACAACCAACCGAGCTTTGTAGCAAGGCTTCGAGCTACTATCTTCGGTCTTGATTCGATACACCCACTTATTCTTCAAGGCTCTTTTTTCTTTTGGAAGCTCCATTAGTTCGTAAGTATGATTCTCATGCAAGGATTGCATCTCCTCTTGCATGGCTTTTATCCACTCTTCTTTATGAGTGTCAGTTATGGCTTCCTTATCACTTTGAGGCTCCCCCTCATCAGTGACCGTCATAAACTCCTCCGTGGGATAACGAGTAAATGGTCTTCGGTCTCTCGAAGATCGTCTCAACTCTAGTGGAGAGCTTGACTCATCTTGAGTCAGTAGATTATTTGGCTCTAGGATAGGCTTGAGATCTTCAGCTTCATTATTTTCTGGTGTGACATTCTCCTCTTGATGAGCCGGTGTAAGGTCTATACTACGGTTGCTTCTCAATCTTGGCCTCTCCGATTTCTGGATATCTTCAATTGTTTGGTCCTCGAAGAATACCACATCTCGGCTACGAACAATCTTCTTGTTGATTGGATCCCAAAGTCGGTATCCAAACTCATCCTTTGGTGAGCGAAGGTAGATGCATTCCTTTGTCTTTACATCCAGCTTGGCTCTCTCGTCTTTGGGTATGTGAACAAATGCTCTGCATCCGAATACCTTGAGATGATTGTAGGTAGCCTTTTTGCCTGACCAAACTTCCTCTGGGATAGCTCCGTCCAAAGGTACCGATGGTGAAAGGTTGATGACGTCAACAACGGTCATCATAGCTTCCCCCCAGAATGACTTAGGCAATTTGGCATGAGAGAGCACACATCGAACTCTTTCCTCGATAGTTCGATTCATTCTCTCAGCTAATCCATTTAACTGCGGTGTCTTGGGTGGAGTCTTCTCTAGTCTTATCCCATATTTCCTGCAATAGGCTTCAAAGGGACCTCTATATTCACCTCCATTGTCTGATCGGATACATTTGATCTTCCTTCCTGTCTCGCGTTCCACTCGGGCATGAAACTCCTTGAATGCATCAAGCACTTGATCCTTTGTTTTTAATAAGTGCAACCACACCTTCCTTGAATGGTCATCGATGAAGGTGACAAAATATGATGCACCGCCAATGGACGTCTCGGACATTGAGCACACATCGGTGTGTACAAGATCTAAGATATTCTTTCTCCTTGTGGGTGGAGAAGATCTTTTGACAACAACTTTATGTTGTTTTCCAGCCAAGCAATGAGCACAAGGATCAAGTGTTTTACCTTTCACATCAGGAAGAACTTGGTTACGAGCGAGTATGTGAAGACCTTTCTCGCTTATGTGTCCAAGTCGTCTATGCCATATATCCATATCATCGGTGGTGATATTCACCTCCCCTTTGCAGAGCTTGGCTTGCATCACGTACAATGACCCCTCCTTCTTTCCTCGATCCACGACTAAACTTTCTTTGGTGAGCTTCCACTTTCCTTCACCAATGTAATTCACCAGACCCACATCATCAAGCTTTCCAGCAGAGATAAGATTGAGACGCATAGCTGGGACATGTCTCACATCTTTTAGGACAAGCTTGCATCTGGTGCTTGTTGTAAGGATGATGTCACCTATCCCGACAATTTTTCTCCTATCTTGGTTTCCCATTAGCACCGTACCAAAGTCACCGCTTTGGTAGGATGAGAAGAAATTTCCATGGGGAGTGACATGGAAGGAAGCACCAGAATCGATAATCCAAGAACTATCATCATAGGCAATGTTTAGGATATTGCCATTTCCAATGAGATAAATCAGTTCTTCTTTTGCAGTAACAACGGTAGTACTCTTCTCTTCTTGCTTCTTGATTTGGTCTGGCTTCACATCACCTGCCTTTTGATCTCTCTTGAAGGATCAACACTCTGCTTTCTTTTGGCCCGTCCTTCCACAGTAGTAGCATGTAATCTTTGATCGTGATTTGGATCTACCTCGCGATTGGTTTGATTCTCGGCCCTTGCTACGTCCATGACCATCATTCTTTACCCGTTTTTCGAAAACATTTGCCTCGGAAAAGACAGAATCACCTCATTCCTTCCTCCTTGCTTCTTCACCAAGAAGGCTATCACTGACGGTATCCATGGTGAACTTTCATTCAGGAGTTGAGTTACTAAGTGTAATCACGAGTGTATCCCAACTTTCAGGCAATGAGCTAAGGAGTAAAAGGGCTTGCAACTCATCTTCAATCTTCAATTCAGTTTTCATTAGCTGATTTACGAGCCCCTTGAAATTATTTAAGTACTCAATCATGCTTTGACCATCCTTATACTCCAACTTCACCAACCGTCGAACTAAATTGGCTTTGTTACGAGGCGTCTTCTTTTGAATCATGGACTCAAGCTTTGTCCATAATTCGTAAGCATTTGTATACGTAGAGACATGCTCGAAGAGAGATCGGTCGATGTACTTACGGATCATGGCAACGGCTTTTCGATTGAGCAACTCCCATTCTGCATCGCTCTTTCCTCCCACCTTGGTATTGTTGATGATGGGCTCATGCAAGTCTTTGCAATATAGATGATCTTCCATCATCGTCTTCCAATACGAGTAGTTGTTGGCGGTGAGTTTGAACATATCTCCATCATGGGTGATGATGTCCTCCATCTTAAACCGCACGAGATGATGACGACGGTGTGTGAACCTGGCTCTGATACCACTGTTGGGAAAAACTCGGTATTTTTCCGCTTCGTGAAGTTAAGATGAGCACTTAAAGATATAGATAGAAATAGATGCAAGAGAGATTTATAACTCAAATGGAGATTCTTCTATTATACAAAGAGTAGTAGGATTACAAGAATTTGATTCTCTATAACACACTCTCACAATTTTGTGGCTCACTCAAGCTTGAGAATTAGAACTTCTCAAGTTATCTTACTTTCTTTCAAAGTGGCTCTCTAACTCTCACTTTGGATTATAAGAACTTGTTTTTGGAGTGTGTAGGAATGAAGACTTCCACCCCTATTTATACTACTCCACACCCACAATGAACGGTGGAGATTAATTTGATCCAAGGGTGGAGATTAACTCTCCAGAATTCTCCATTTCTAGAGATCTCCATGAAACTATACTAACTCTCTAGAATTCTCCATTTTTAGAGATCTCCATGAAACTATACCTTTCAACTTCCTTCCACAATCTTCCATGAAGCTCTAGATACTCCACATCTCTAGAGAATTCCATATTATTCTCAATTAAGGAAGGAACCCAACAAGACAGTAGTGTAGAAATACAATTTTCTAATATCTCAAAGCTATTGATTAAGAACCTAATAGGATGGAATGAAGAAAAATAGCAAGTTCAATAGCTTCGCTTGAAGGTAGTAAATTAGAAGAAACAATTAGTGTTGATCCAAATAGCTATAGTAGATTTAGAATATTCCAGCTGACAGATCTTAAAAATCTTTTATGCACACTATCTACTTCAGCATAACTCGATGCACTAGTCATTTCCAAACATTATAAATCAATTAGATTCTTAGAACATGTCCAACAACTAACCTTATTGTTCAATAAAGTTGCAATGTTTATGCACATAACAAAATAGCATCGTTATGATTTTGGGAAAAGAAGCGTTATGCACAATATCTAAGTATTATGTTCACTTTGTCCATATCTCGAACACATAATAATAAACAGAAAATATATCTCCAGAAAGTTTGTCAGTTTATTTTCTGCAGAACAAATGGCTATAATTAGAGCAAGTGCTAAGGAAATGGCCATCAGCCATGAGCTAGTTGTACAAGCGCAAAAATAATCTTAATGTATACTCACCAGCTTTATCTCCTTCATTTCTTATCTCACACTGATCTACTGAATTAGTTGAAACCCTTGATGGGATCTCATGATAATCAACATCATCAGGGATACCCGATGTCAACTTCCCATCAGAACTTAATCCTACAGTTTTATCTACATCATCCTTTTCTTGTTCATAAACTTCAATCCTTTTCTCAAACATCTAATACTATACCTCCAGAGTCCAGAGTATTCAATATCAACTTCAACTGCCTATACCTCATTCAAGTCCATAGGAAGAACCGTCATATTATGAATAATAGGAGGAAGATCGCCGAGAGCTAAGCTAGTGCATGTCACACCCCCAATATAACCAGGAGTTCTCATATTTGACGTAGATCTCTGTTCAAACAGAAAAAGGAAAGATATGCCACGATGTTTACATGATCAAAAAAAGCAGCAAAAATCACATCTTTGATAATGACCTGAATTCGTGCTTTTATGCCATTGTTCAACTCGTTACTTCTGTTTGCATCAAAGAAATTAAAGCCGTGAAAACAACAGATTCCAACAAAGTGTTCCTTCATCAATAACAAGATTTTCATTACGAACTGAATCAGGGATGGTCGGGAATGAGCTTTGGATAGTGGGAGTAGATTGTGCAAGGAGTTGTTTAATGAATTTTCTGAAGATCGCTTTACTGAGATCCACCTGTTGACAAAGATGCGTCAATTATATTTTTTGAAGCTTTCTTTTGCGAGGTTTTTGTTCTTTGTGAGTTTTAAAGAAAATCTTGAACCTTTGAAGATGATGCATCAATTCTGTCCATTTTGTCTGGAACCTCACTGAGAAGTACTGCAGGAGGTTTAAGAAATGAAGGATATTGAGAAGTTAAGGACATTCATTATATAACTGTTGCCGCTGTTCCAAACAAATGCAACAGTTCATTTTATTATAACTGATGCCATTATTTTCAATAACGACATCAGTAATTCTAATGCCGTTCTTGGGGATAACGTATGAGAAATATACTTGTGGTAGGGTAAAAATGGCTTGGGACCCATCCAGGACCCAGTACAGCTCTCACTCAAAAACAGGAAAAACAACAATTTGGCTCGGCTTCGAACCACTACAGGGTCGGCGCCGAACCTCAAGTTCACCCCCACAGAACTGGTCTCCTCGTATCCGAAGAGCATCGATGGCCCTCGGCCTCCGATCCAGGACAGCCCCCCCGGCCGTCCGCCCAACCTGGGAAAGAATGAAGATGACCTGGCATAACCTAGGCCACCAGATTCTCCCAGGAGCATAGGAGCCCCATGATCTGCCATGTCTGCTCCAAATACCACCAAGGGCTTTACCATGTCAGCCCTATACCACTCTGGGTACTGCCACGTCAGCCCTAAACCCCCTGGGCCTTCTGCCACGTCAGGCCCATGGGCTTTCGGGTTCAGACCCGGCCCCCAAGCGGATCCAAACCCGGTTAGAATTCTCTATAAATACTAGACCCTCACCCACCTTTTCAGGTAATCAATCTTTAGCCACCAAATTTCCCTAGTTATTGCTAGTCGTCGGGTCATTGTGAACCGAAGGGCTAGCCAAGTTAGGGGAGGGACCGCTTCCAACTCGGTCTCGAACCACTTCAGGCCCGTGCAAAGGGAAAGGCCGTCGGCACTCAGCCGCATCAGCCGAGTTCCTACGCCCCGACCCGACCCTTCCGACCACGGCGGCGTCACCAGGGGCGAGTTCAGAAGCTTCAGAGAGGAAATCCTGGAGGCCCTCCATGGAGCGCCGAGGTCCGCGACCTACGGCCGAACCACTCAAATGAGCGAAGGGAGAGGCCACACTCGTGCGCCGACTCCCCTACCGGAGCGCACAGACGAGGTGCTCCGACGCCTCCTGGAGATGGAGAATCGAATCGAGCGCATCGGCGACAGGAATCCCAACCTAGTCCAAGGGCGGAGGCCTTCTCGACCTCCATTTTCCGTCAACATCATAGAGGCGGAGATTCCCCGGAACTTCCGGCCTCCACAGTTCGAGACTTACAACGGCGAGGGTGATCCATCTGATCACATGGAGGGCTTCAAAATCCTCATGATGATTCACAGCGCATCGGATCTCCTGCTGTGCCGAGCCTTCCCGGCCACCCTCCGGGGTCCGGCCAGGGATTGGTTCTCCAAACTCACCCCTGGCTCGATCTTCTCGTTCGACCAGCTGGAAGCCAGCTTCCTGGCCCACTTCATCACAAGCCGGAAGAGCGAAAGGACGAGCGCTTCCCTGCTCGACCTCAGCCAGAGGGAGGGGGAGTCGCTTCGTAACTTCGTCAAGAGGTTCACAACCGAGGCCAGATCCGTCTCTGCCCTCTACGCAGGGATCGCCTCGGCAGCTTTCCGGCATAACGTCCGCCACAACCAGCTAAAGGTCTCTTTGGCAAAGAGGCCACCTCTGGACTTCCCTGACCTCCTCAACCGGGTCGAGAAGTATATACGAGCAGAGGAAGCTCTGAACCCAGAGGGCAGCAAAGAAGTCGTGGGGAAGGGCAAGCGCAGGGTCGATGATGCCGAACTTGCCAAGAAGACATCAAAGGAAGGGGTCGGCGCGAAGAGGGCACCTCCGGTCCCTCGCTTCGAAAGGTACACTCCCTTGACACACAACGTGTCTGCCATCCTCTTAGAAATCGAAGACAAGGGCATTGTCCGACTACCTCCCCGATCAAGCAACAACAAGAAGCGGGACCAGCGCTTCTACTGCCGTTTCCACAGAGATCATGGGCACGAAACTGACCAATGTCGGGCCCTGAAAGACGAAATTGAGGACCTCATCTCACGAGGGTACCTCCGAGAGTTCACCAAAGAAAGCCCATGGGATCGGCGAGATGCTAGGAACCGGAGGCTTTCGCCTCCGAACCCTACTTCGAACCGCATCCAGGGTCGGGACCTCGAACCCGAAGGAGCCGCGGATACGCCATTCATCTTGCACTGTGTCCACGGGGGACCAATAGGGGGTGAGTCAAATACTTCCCGGAAGGCCTTCATCCGAGAGGTGAATGCTGTCCAAGACAACCCCTCACCCAAGTTGCAACCGGTGCCTGTCTCCTTCTCCGGAGAGGACCTCGAAGGCGTTCGCCTCCCTCATTGCGACGCCCTCGTCATTGGCCTCCACATGGCTAACTGTGAAGTTCGGCGAATTCTCGTCGACAACGGCAGCTCGGTAAATATTCTCTTCCTTGAGGCCTTCGAGAATCTCAAGCTACCCAGAGGCAAACTCAAGCCAGCCGGGTACACCTTGCATGGGTTCTCGGGCGTCCCTGTCATGATAGAAGGGATTGTTACCCTCGACGTCACCGCGGGATCGGCTCCTGTCAGGAGGACTGAGTCCATGGACTTCATGGTGGTAAACGTCAAAGCAGCCTACAACGCCATACTCGGCCGACCTGGACTATGCTCCCTTCAAGCGGTGCCTTCGGCATACCATCTGAAGCTTAAATTTCCCACCCCGCAAGGGGTCGGCATAGTCCGAGGTAGCCAGGAAGCAGCACGGTCATGCTACATGACCACCGTTGGAGGAGGTGTGTTCCCCCTCGACGCCGTTGAGCTCGAACCCGAGAGGGACGGTCCCGCCCCAGAGCCTGTCGACGAGCTGGAGGAGGTTCCGTTCGGCACCGAGGATGAGTCAAAGTGGTTCTGGGTGAGCCGCTCGCTCCCCGAGGACTTGAAGCCAGGCATAATCGCCTGCATCCGCCGCAACGTTGATCTCTTCGCCTGGAAGCCCTCCGACATGCCCGGGATCTCCGAAGACTTGATTATGCATCGGCTGAGCGTCATCCCAGGCTCTAAGCCGGTCGTCCAAAAGAGGCGCAAAGTCGCAACGGAGAGGTAGCAAATTGTGAAGGCAGAGGTCGACAAGCTCTTGTCGGCTCGATTTATTCAGGAAGTCAGCTACCCCGAGTGGTTGGCTAATGTCGTCATGGTGAAGAAGGCAACCGCGGGCTGGCGGATCTGTATCGACTTTACGGACTTAAATAAAGCATGTCCAAAAGATCCTTTTCCCCTCCCCCGCATCGACGCCTTGATCGACGCAACCTCGGGGCATGAGCTACTGTCCTTCATGGACGCATTCTCAGGGTACAACCAAATCCGGATGTTTCCACCAGACATCTCCAAGATCTCGTTCGTCACCGACCAGGGTCTGTTCTGCTACCGCGTTATGCCCTTCGGGCTAAAAAACGCCGGAGCGACGTACCAACGGCTCGTCAACAGAATTTTCAAAGACCTGATCGGCCGCAATGTGAAAGTCTATGTCGACGACATGCTCGTCAAGAGCCGGGCTGGGCCGGACCACGTCGCCGACCTCGAGGAAGCCTTCAGAGTCCTCCGACATCACAATATGAGGCTCAACCCGGCTAAATGCGCCTTCGGCGTATCTACTGGAAAGTTTCTGGGGTTCATCGTCAGCCAGCGCGACATCGAGGCTAACCCCGAGAAAATCCAAGCAATTATTGACATGGCCCCACCCCGGAATGTCAAAGAGGTTCAGAGGCTCACGGGCCGGTTGGCTGCAATCGGCCGTTTCCTCTCCAAGTCAGGGGAGAAGTCTCTCCCCTTCTTCAAGGCTCTACGCGGAAAGGGGGGCTTCGAGTGGGGTACCCATCAACAAGAGGCCTTCGAACAGATGAAGCAGTACCTAGCCAACCCCCCTCTCCTCAGCAAGCCCGAACCAGGCGAACCACTATGGCTTTACCTGTCCGCCTCGGATAGCGCCCTCAGCGCCGTCCTCGTCCGGGAGGAAGATGGAGTCCAGAGGCCATTGTACTATGTAAGCAAAGTTCTGCTCCCCGCCGAGATGAGGTACGCAAAGATAGAGAAGGTGTCCTATGCCTTGGTCATGGCAGCCCGGAAGCTTCGTCCTTACTTCCAGGCCCACTCCGTCCATGTACTGACCGACCAGCCACTGAAGACTGTCCTCCACAAGCCCGAAAAATCTGGCCGCTTAGTCAAGTGGTCAATTGAGCTGAGTCAGTTCGACATCAGCTACCAGCCGAGGACGGCCATCAAAGGGCAGGCCCTCGCCGAGTTCATCACTGAGTGCACCGTCTCCGAGCAGCAGTGCACCGAGGCCTCGGATCCGACTGGGAGGTCTTCGTCAATGGATCATCATGCGAAACAGGGAGTGGGGCTGGTATCATCCTTCGTGGCCCCGACCAATTCTTACTTCAATACTCCCTCCGCCTCAACTTTCCGGCCTCTAACAACGAGGCAGAATACGAGGCCATGATCGCCGGATTGACCCTAGCACATCGAGCCGGAGCCAAGCAGATCCGGGCCTTCAGCGATTCTCAGCTCGTGGTCAATCAGATCACCGGAGAATATGAAGCCCGCGATGAACGCATGGTAAGGTATTTGGCAGTAGTCCGATGTCTCCTAGCATCCTTCTGCCACTCCGCAGTCATTCGAGTCCCTAGGGAGCAGAACGCTCAAGCAGACGCGTTGTCAAAACTCGCCTCTTCCTCCTTCGAGGGTCTCGACCAAACGGTACTCATAGAAATCCTCCTGAAGCCAAGTATCAACGATCAAGACCAGGAGGCAATGTGTGTCCAAGACGGAGCTAGTCTAGACGACTGGACCACTCCCATCGGAAAGTTCTTAATCAATGCCGAGCTTCCAGAAGACCGAGCCGAAGCCAGACGAGTCAGGGTCCGAGCTGAAAGGTTCGTCATGATTAATGACATCCTCTTCAAACGCTCATACACCTTGGCCGACGGCAAGCCGTACCTCCGCTGTCTCACCAGCGACGAGGCCAGTTACGCGCTCAAAGATCTTCATGAGGGGATCGGCGGATGCCACATGGGGAGCAGGACGCTCGCTCGGAAAGCCCTGAATCAGGGGTACTATTGGCCGGTTATGCTCCAAGACTCGCAAGACCTAGTCAAGAGATGCAGCCCGTGCCAAAGGTTTTCCCCTATCAAGAGGCTTCCTCAAGCCAATCTCCGATCCCTGGCTAGTCCTACCCCATTTGCCATGTGGGGCATGGACCTTGTGGGCCCCTTCCCCGTAGCGGTAGGGCAGAAGAAATTCTTAATAGTCGCCATCGACTACTTCACCAAGTGGCTCGAAGCCGAGCCTCTGTCCAGCATCACCGAGCGCCAAGTACAACAGTTCTTTTGGAAGAACATCATTTGCCGGTTCGGAATCCCTCGGGTCCTCGTCACAGACAACAGAACCCAATTCCAAGGTCAGAACTTCCAAACCTTCTGCGCGGACATCGGCATCCATCAGCGTTTCTCCGCTATTTGCCACCCTCAATCCAACGGCCAAGCGGAGAACACGAACAGGCAAATCCTCGACGGCCTCAAAAAGCGCCTCGACAGTTCTCCCAAGGGGCTGTGGGTCGAGGAACTGCCTAGCGTGCTATGGGCACACCGAGCCACCAAGAGGATCCCCACGGGAGAAACACCGTTCACTTTGACTTACGGGACAGAGGCAGTCATCCCCGTCGAGGTCGGCCTGCCTTCTCCCCGTATCATGGCCTTCGACAAAACTGACAATTCATCCGGCTTGAGGGCCAACCTGGACCTCATCGCCGAAGTCAGAGAGAAATCCTCAATCCGAAGAAGCATCTACCAACAACGGATCGAGAAGTTTTACAACAAGAAGGTCCACCCCACAAACATCAAAGCGGGGGACCTCGTGTTACGAAAACTATCCGTCACTGATCCAACCAAGAAGAGGAAATTGGCTCCCAACTGGGAAGGCCCATACCGTGTAGTCGAGGCTGTACGCCCTGGTACATACCGACTGACAGATATGGACGGCCGGCCCATCAGCCGACCTTGGAACGCCGAGCACCTAATGAAGTTCCTGGAGGAGCGAACATAGGTTCTAGCTTGGCTAATGTAAATAACATCTTTTGTAACCTTTCATATGTAAAGGGCCGCTTCAGCGACCCTCCCTATCTTGTATGAAAGAAATCTCTTTTTGTCAAACTCCAAATGCCTCGGCAGCTCCGACCTAACACCGGACAATGGGATCGGCACCCGAGTCCTCACTTCGGTATCGTCCCCAACGTCTTGGTAGGTCCGACCCGGCTCCAGACCAGGGACTCTTCCTAAGGCCCTACGTCGATCCCTCACGGATCGACGGAGCCGAACCTCGCCTCCACCATCATTCACTACTCTACTAACCAGAGCAAAGAAGGAAAAGAATTCTTTATTCATACTCTTTTATTTGGTTCTGGAAAAACAAACAAAGACCGTTACAGGACCACTCCACTCATGCCAAACTTGAGAAAACTGCCATCTTAGGGCCCCTCGGGTCTGACGAAGGGCGGGACTACTCCGACCGAGCGACTAGGAGCCCTCTCCTCGTCATGATGGTCCTTGGGCTCAGCCACGGTCGACACACCAGCCACGGAGCTCTGGGCATCAACTGGTCGCATACGCTCCAACAGCAACAGCGCAAAGGGAACCCCCTCCGCTCGCCGACCCACTGAGGAAGATGTCGAGACACCCAACATTGTCTTGTAACGGTGTATCTCCATCTCCTTCTCCACAATGACATCGCGAAGTAACCTCTCAGAAGAGGGCCTCTGCACTGAGGCACTCGACATGGCATGTCCAAGACCGACACCGCCGAGTTCCCGATCCACCATCGCCCTCCTCAGCCGGCTCGCCTCCTCACTTAAGGCTTCAGACTTATTCCGATAATAGTTGAAGGCCGCATCAGTGTCACGAGCCCCCTTTCGGTAGCGAACCAACGCGGCCTCCAGGGTCTCAACTTTGCTCCGGAGCCACGCCACGTCGGAACGACGGGGGTCCACCTCAGGAAGGGGAGCCGCAACCTACAAGAGAACCAGCCAACTCAACACACATAAGCAAGGAGGTTCGGAAATATCCGAGGTCAAAACACTTGGCCAGTCAAAAATCCTTTTTTATAAATTGAGTTGTTTCTTACAAAAAATGCGGTGGCCAGTCCGCGGAAGGCAAATACAATCAAGAGAGAGAAAAAAGAAAGGCAGAACTATACAACTTGTTTTCCCACCTCAACATCGGCCGGTTAACATGGGGGTCGGCTGACGGGTCAAGAGCGGGCCCTTCTTCGCCTGGGGTCTTCGGTGTCCTCTCGATCTCCATGTCATACTCAAAGTTGGACAGGTCGACGGTCGGGTAGAAGTGCCTCACATGGCTGAGGGCCTTCGCATAACACTCGTCCTGGGCCTTGATCACCATCATCTGACCCGCATTCGTCAACTCCTCCTTCTCCTTGGCGAACTTCTTCTTCAAGGAGACCACCCTCTTCCCCCACTCCGCATCCTTGGCCTCGAGCTCGAGCTTCATCTGCTGCTCCCTCTTGTGCGAGCCCTCGAGCTCGATCCGCATCTCCTTCATCTCCCGCTCGCTCTTATCCGCCCGAGCTCGCTCTTGTGCCAGGGACGCTTCGTAGAGGTTCTTTACGTTAGCCCCCTGCATGCAAGCCTGCGACCAACAAGCGCAGATAAGAAAAAGACTTCCGCAGTAAAATTAATAAGGAGGATAGGGTCGAAGAGCTTACCAGCACGGTGGCCTGCGCCAGGCGCGTGAACGCCACCTCCACGGGCTCGCTCTCCATCTCCTTGCGGTCGCGAGGGGTTGCCAACTTTTCCGCCACCTCAACGGCCTGGGCCTCCTCGGTCAAACAGTCCCCCATCCGAACCGACCAATCCGGTGCCCACCGTTGCCGCAACATCTCCGCCACCGGGTCCTCTTCCTTGACCTCGACCAAGGGACCTTTTCCCTTGTCAAGATCGGATGCCTTCGCCTGGCCCTGGCCCCTCGAAGTAGCCATCCCCCTACCCGTCTTCGAGCGAGTCCTCTTGGTCCTCGGCTCGAGCTGGGCCTCCGAGATGGCTAGGGACGACTCCCTCGGCCTCTTCGTCGCCTCCTCCTTCTTCTCGGCCTTCTCCTTCTTCATGGCGAGCCTCCTTTCCTTGATCGATGCTTCATCCATATCTGCAAAAAGATCCAGTAAGGACAATGAGCACAGAGGAACAACCAAGTTAAAAGAAAAGAAACTACTACATACACAGAATGGCCGGGCTCAGTCCGACGCTCGCCAGATGACCCTCCGTCACCTTCGTCCAATTGATACTGTGCGACAGACGGAGGCGCTCAACAAATCCCCACTCCTCGGCCGTCAAATCCCTCGGCCTCGGCGGTTGATGGCTCGGCTTGGAGTGGTTCCATCGAGTGGGAATGTCCCAGGGCTCCTCACTCCGGATCACCAGATATTTCTTCTTCCAATCCTTGATAGAGTCCGGGTGACCGTGGACGACCTTCCCCTTACTCCGAGGCGAGATGTAATAAACCCCCTCTGACTCTCCTGACGAGTTGATCATCAACATCGCTCGGAACACGTTCAGCAGGAAGGGTACCTTCTGTTTCTCGCACATCAGCACGAAGCAGATGATCTGCTTCCATGAGTTTGGCTCGTACTGCATCGGCGCCAGGGACGCCCAGTTCAGCACCTCGCGAACGAACGGGTGGGCTGGCAGCCTCAGTCCGGAGATGAAGGCGTCCACTGGAAAGACGCAATACCAATCAGGCAGGGGGTCGGTCGGCCGAAGGGTAGAGCTCGGCAGCATAAGCTCGTAGCTGGGCCCTATGTGGTACGCCAGCTGTAAAGCCTCCAAATCACCTGCCTCCAGAACGGTCGGAAGTGTATCCATCTTCACCTTCTTCCTGCTCGGCGACGACGGCTGGACCCCAAACAACTCCTTATCAGAAAGATCGTCGGGGTACCGACGGAACGGCTTAGGCTGTACTGGCGACCCTGTCATCAAGTTACGATGAACAGGCGCCTGACTCGAGCCACCGGTCCTCAACCCCTTCTTCTTCGGAGCCTTCTTCTTCTTGGCTCGTTCCGGCGAGGGGGTAGATAATCGCCCCAGACCGGTCGGCATGGAACTCGAGCCCACACCCTGACCTCCTATCTGAGCCCCTTCGGCTTCACCCTCTTCGGAAGCCAACCCTAGAATCTGAACTTCGTCGGAACTACCGCCCCCTCCTCAGATTCGCTGCTCTCCACCACAAAAGGCTTCCGAGATCGCAACGGCTTCACATTATACACCGGCACCTCCTCGCCCATCGGCTCCTCCCACGAAATCGACTCAGAAGTCTCAACATGATGTACGAATTCCCCCTCTGCCACGAGCTCCTCCCACGAAGTCGATTTGGAGGCGGGTTTCACTTCCCCCCCAGACGTTGACGCTGACGAGCCAGACTGAGCCCTGTCCATCTGTGTCTAAACTAAAACAAACTTACCAACTAACCTGGGGTCGCTTCGGCAGAACGAGCCTGGTGCAGCAAATGGTGGGGACGAGAGCTGAAGTATTGGAAGATTTTTTGAAAAAGAAAGAGGCGAGAAAGAAGTGGGCGATAGGGGGAAAAGGGGGGATATTTATAGAGGATGAAAACGACTCCTCGATTTCCGCAATCACTGTTCACCGATTGACGTGCAACTGCCGCCTGGAAAATCGCGCCACCTTCTCAAAACGTGCGCTGCTGACGTCATCCAGTGCCAGGCTGGCAACCACGCACAGGGGTCGGTTCGGATAGAGTGTTTGGTGGATAAAACATTTTATTTAAGATTTAAGGCGCTGTCCTTCGACAGACGCCCCAGGCTCCAGGGCTCGTTCGACTCCCCTCTCACCCGCGAGCAGCTCGGGGCTTACAGCCTCGACAGCCGAAACCCCGAACTGTTCGAGGGTGGGACAGAAGTCACCATCGCCTGGAGCCCTATCGGAAGGCAGATCGGCCAACCTCCAATCGGAGACGACCCATCTATCCGAGGTTCTTCAGCCCCAGGTCCGGAATACGGTTGATGCCCCTCTCGTCTGGATCTATCTCGGGCCAAACAACCGTGTCAGGGTCGTCAGACCCGAAAAAGGATCCAGACGGCAAAGCCACCACCACTCCGAGGCTCCTTATCTACCGGTACGGATTTCGGTCGTTACCCCTCTCGCCCTGATCTCCCCTGGACCTGGCTACCGTATCAGAGCCATCAGATCCAAGAGAAGATCCGGGCGGCAGAGTGACCACCTCTCCGACACTACCAGGGTTAAAATTTTGCAAGAGACAGGCGTCCGCCGAAGCAGACACCTCTGATGGCCAGTGGACCACCCTTGCTGTGATCAAACTCGCTGCGGGGGGAGGGGTACTTATAGCCTCCCCCATAGACCGGCCTTTATGACATTGGGAAAGCCAATCGACGGAAGCCCATGCGACACATACATTTATTAGGCGGCGCCATTAATGCCCCTAGGAAATTGGAACATCGCACAGATCCCGGAGCCCCTTCAATGCTCCACAAAGACGGCGGACCACTCCGCTCAAACCTTCTAAGGCATCACGGCTCGCCATCGCCCTTGCCGACCCATAATCCCTCGAAAGCTCGAGGTTCGGTCTAGCACCAGGGTAGTCTTCTCAGGAAGGCTCGACGGCTCGCCATCACCCTTGCCAACCCATAATCCCTCGAAGGCTTGAGGTTCGGTCTGGCACCAGGGTAATCTTCTCCGGAAGACTCAAACGGCTCGCCATCACCCTTGCCGACCCATAATCCCTCGAAAGCTCGAGGTCCGGTCTAGCACCAGGGTAATCTTCTCAGGAAGGCTCAACGGCTCGCCAACCCTCGCCGGCTCGAGGACCGCTCTTACATCAGGGCAACCAACCCTCGCCGGCTCGAGGATCGCTCTTACATCAGGGCAACCAACCCTCGCCAGCTCGAGGCTCGCTCTTACATCAGGGCAACCAACCCTCGCCGGCTCGAGGTCCGCTCTTACATCAGGGCAACCAACCCTCGCCGGCTCGAGGTCCGCTCTTACATCAGGGCAACCAACCCTCGCCGGCTCGAGGTCCGCTCTTACATCAGGGCAACCAACCCTCGCCGGCTCGAGGCTCGCTCTTACATCAGGGCAACCAATCCTCGCCGGCTCGAGGTCCGCTCTTACATCAGGGCAACCAATCCTCGCCGGCTCGAGGTCCGCTCTTACATCAGGGCAACCAACCCTCGCCGGCTCGAGGTCCGCTCTTACATCAGGGCAACCAATCCTCGCCGGCTCGAGGTCCGCTCTTACATCAGGGCAACCAACCCTCGCCGGCTCGAGGCTCGCTCTTCCATCAGGGCAACCAACTCTCGCTAGCCCGAGGTTCACTCTAACGTCAGGGCAACCCCCTCATGAAGACCCAGCAATTCGCCATCCCATTTCTACAAACATAAACACTCCTCCACGGCTAGCTCCCGCACTCCCGCAGGAGTGGGGGGCTTGTGTGGTAGGGTAAAAATGGCTTGGGACCCATCCAGGGCCCAGTACAGCTCTCACTCAAAAACAGGAAAAACAACAATTTGGCTCGGCTTCGAACCACTACAGGGTCGGCGCCGAACCTCAAGTTCACCCCCACAGAACTGGTCTCCTCGTATCCGAAGAGCATCGATGGCCCTCGGCCTCCGATCTAGGACAGCCCCCCGGGCCATCCGCCCAACCTGGGAAAGAATGAAGATGACCTGGCATAACCTAGGCCACCAGATTCTCCCAGGAGCACAGGAGCCCCATGATCTGCCATGTCTGCTCCAAATACCACCAAGGGCTTTGCCACGTCAGCCCTATACCACTCTGGGTACTGCCACGTCAGCCCTAAACCCCCTGGGCCTTCTGCCACGTCAGGCCCATGGGCTTTCGGGTTCAGACCCGGCCCCCAAGCGGATCCAAACCCGGTTAGAATTCTCTATAAATACTAGACCCTCACCCACCTTTTCAGGTAATCAATCTTTGGCCACCAAATTTTCCTAGTTATTGCTACTCTCTCACAGAGACTGACTAGATCGTCGTAGGGTCCGCCGCCGGGATAAACCCTGGTGTTCCAGGACCGTCTGCAGGTACTCGAGGCGAGGCGATCCGAGCCGGTCCTCAAGCGCCGAAGCGAGCCCCCGCTCGTCGTCCCGTGCCGCACTCTTCCCTCATTACAAATTGAGTCCAAACTCACACCTGGTGCATCCACACTGCGACCAAAAACAAACCGCATCAATACTCATGCCGTTACTCCAAATAACGGCATGCAAAAAAAAAAAAACGTAAAATGATGCCGTTATTTAAATGTAAAATGATGCCGTTATTGAAAATAATGGCATATAAATAACATGTGCCGATATTTTCAATAACGACTTATGCTGACGTGTCAAAAATTGGATCAAATCGCTAATTATTTTTGAAAGTGGGTCAGACACCAAAATATTTTCAAAAAGTGGGTTAGAGCATCCACAATCGTGTGCTATTTATGCATAAAATGCATTTTATAGCAAACGACGCGCTGCAATCGTTTGCTATTTATGCATAAATAGCTACAGTAGATTGCTATATATGGTACAAGATATAGCAAAATGCATAATATCATAGACGAAACTTGAAGTTGCCTCCGACGTTTTTTTTAAAATATTATTTGTCAGACGAAACTTGAAGTTGCGTTCGACGAAAAAAATATTTTTATATTTCATTAGACGCAACATCCCGTTGCGTCCGAGGACTTTTAAAAAAAAAAACATTTAATAAATGAGAGAGAATAATGGGAACTCCTTGGACACAGTCCAATAGAGAGGCCCACTATTTTAAAAACACTTAAATATCATTTTTAATTAATAAAAAAATCATAAAAAATCATCTGACACAGAGTAAAATTCCGTCTAAATTTTTTATATATTAAATTGGTAAAAAATAGTCTTCAACGAATGCAGCAAACTTGACAAATGCTATATACATTTATCCATTTGCATAATTTACATAATGACGACTGACGACTGTGGATGCTCTCGGTACGACAAAAAATTCATTCGTGGGTGGGTGGCTTTGGTAAATAGTTTCAAAAGTGGGTCCGTTTGGTAAATACTTTAAAAAGTGGGTCATTTTGGAAAAAAGTTCTAAAACTGAAGGGGGGTAGTATTACAGCTACCAGATCTAAAATCAAACAAAGAAGAAGAAGAAGGTGTTAACGGAGTTATCGGATTCCCCGAAATGGCGTGCCTGGCCCTCTCCCTCCAACCCGCCAACGGCTTCGACATCCTCCTCCAAACCCGCGAATGGTTCCCCCCCGCCCGCGCCCTCTCCGCCCTCTCCTCCTTCCGCCTCGCCCGCCTTTCCCTCTCCTCCTCCAAACCCGGATCCGCTTCCTCCACCTCCTCAAAACCCAGATCCGTACCCGAACCGGAACCCGAACGAGACTCCAACTTCATCGGCGACGACCCTCTCGCCGCCTCTAGCGGTCAGCTCACCGTCGGCGTCGAGTCCAGGTACCGTATCGTCTATCGCCTCGTCAACACCATCTACGTCCTTGGCATCACCACCGTCGACTCCCCCAACGTCTTCGAAACCATCAACACCGTCAACCAGGCCGCCAGCGTCGTCGTCGCCGCCTGCCGCGGCGTCGACGTCACCCCCGAGAAGCTCCACCGCAAGTACCCCGAGGTGTACATGGCCCTCGACATCGTCTTACGTGGCGTCGGCAGTGTCCGCCTCGCCACCATCCTCTCCTCCATCCACGGCGATTCCATCGCCAAAGTGGTCCACACCGCGATCGACGCGGAGAATCGCGTTCGCGGAGCTGACACGTGGTCCGGATCTGCCGAATCGCAGTCGATCGAGCGGAAATCGACGTTGGAATCTTTTTCCAACACGTCTTTCGAGCTCCCGAACGAAACCCTAGCCGCCGGAGACGAGGTGGCTGCGGCAATTGCGCCGCCTCCCCCACCGGTGGATGAGAGTAATAAGGATCAAGCGGCGGATTCGGGTTCGGGTACGAATCAGGAGGAGAAGGATCCGTTTGCGGCGAGCGAGAAGATCAACAAGCCGGAAGAGGCGTTGGTTGGTGCATTCAAGAAGACGAAGGAAGCTGATGCCGCAGCTGCGCTTGCTGGTCTTGATGTGTCGACGCTGCCACCCCTGGAGGCGACGAAACCAACATTCGTTGGTGTGGAAGGTTTTGAGGGAGATTACGGTGGGATTGAGTTTGGGAATGAGGAGGCGACGCTGTCGGAAGCGTTTGAAGGGTTTGATAATGCATTTGGCGGCGGTCTTGATGCTTCAGAGTTTATTAATATGAAGAAGAAGGCTGCGAAACAGCAAGGGTTGGGTGGGTTGGAGTTCTTGACTGCAGGGGGAACGGCGCCTACTGCTGCTAAGGGAGATGGGAAGACTCCGTTGGAGAATTTGTTAGTGGAGAAGAAGAAGGAGATGACCGGGCCAGAGATGTTTATATCGGAAGAGATCAATGCGGAGTTTAGGGAGTCTTTGCTTAGTAGGGTTGCATTTAAGGGTACTGTCTTTTTGAGGACATTGCCTCCGAAGCAGGCAGCTGGGAAGGAGACGGAGTTTTCATTCCGGGTTGAGGGTACCGAGAGGGTTAAGAGATCAGCGTTGATGAGTTCTTGTGTCAGTAGTTTAGGGAATGGGATTTTTCACGTTAGGACCGCATCTAAGGAAGAACCTATTCCTATTATCAAGTTCAGTTTGCAGCCGAAACTGACTCCATTGCCTCTGAGGGTTCGGCTTGTGAAGAGGCATGTTGGAACCTTGCTTTCAGTGATGATTCAGTATGCTTCAAATCCGGAGTTGCCTACTCCTTTGAGCAATGTCACGTTTGTTCTTAAGCTTCCGGTCGATCCCACGTTGTTAAATGTTTCTCCGAAGGGAGTACTGAGTCGAGATGAAAAGGAGGTGAGGTGGCATGTGGCTGATATTCCTTTGAAGGGTCCTGCTGGGAAGCTGAGGGTTAGGATGCCAGTTGATATTGATTCAGAGAATGGAGAACTTGAGGTTTCTGGGATGGTGAAGTTTGCAGGGGAAGGAGGGTTTACACTGTCGGGAGTACATTTAAAGCCAGTGTCAGAAGGAATACTGCACTTCAGTCAGGACATTCATAGGTTTGCAAGTGGTAGTTATTTGTGTAATTGATTCCCGAGTTGATGATTGTTTTCATCGAGCTTTATTTTGTATTCCTCGAGTACTTTGGTTTTTTTTGGAAATTCTGCAGTGTGTGGTTTGATAGTGTATGTAGAGGTAACTACACAATTTGCTGATTTGATTTTTGAAACCCATGATGTATCTTTGAGCTGTGTGGTAAGGCCTGAGTGCCAACTTGTAACATTGTCAAATTCTACGATAGTTGCAGCTGCAGCGAGGTCCATCCTTTGCTTCTGTATTGAACATTCTCGAATTCTACAGGAGTTTGCAGGTCCATGTTGCTTCACAAAACAAATTTTCAAACCCCAACTGCCTGAATTTGTTTTGCAGCCGCAGTTACACTAACTAGAGATACAAATGCAAAGATTGGTGTTCTTCAACCATTACGGGACGTCCTTAAGCATGTCAAAATGTGACCCAATTCTGCAACAAACAATTACAGAGAAACATAGCATCAATGAGGTAATTGAAATGCTATCCATTTAGTGTAAATTTGGTTTACATTATATATAGCCAAACATTAGAACAGGGCATTTTTTCTCCTTGCAATCACCACCACTATAGAGATTGCATTTTTGTAGACAAAAAATGCATCATTGTGTGGTTTTAAGAAGCAGGTGTGGACCTTATTGCTAGTCTAAATTTTCATGTGGCCATCTTTGTTGATTTCTGAAATTTGGCATACTTTGTAAGATATATCTGTGTCCAATTATAGATGATGATTAATGTAAACTTTTTATATCATGGTCACCACTGGCAGGTCCTCTGGCAGCCTTGCCTATTTGTTCAATTAGATCAGTTCGACTACCAAATTTAACTACTTACAAATTAATCAACCTTGCAATAGAGAAATTTTGTTTGTGAACTTGTTTCCTTTGATTTGATGATTATTATGCAACAGACCCATCAGTTTATGTATTTATACAAATAGTTAAACTGTAACAGTGAAAATTTCATCCCAGTCTAATTTAAGAAGAAATCATTTCTTGCCATTTAAAATTTATTTACCTAACATGTTATATGCTGCAAGTCAAACGAGTAGACGATCGATATAATCAAAAGTCAAAGAGGCAATGACAAGGATGCATGTTACTTTATTCATTTTAGTTATTTATTTCTCCCTTTCTTTTATTTATTCTCTAACTACTGAAGCATTCACATAGCGAATAACAGTAAAATTTTTGGCCAAAACTGTCAGAAGTACAACCTTTTTAAAAAAATCTTTAAATAGATATTTTGGTAAACATGCTAGGTCCTGTAAATTTGAATTATTTATTTTAGCTATTTCGATTCCAGAATGCTTTAGAACAGTATGGTGCAAGATTATTAGTATTATGCATTGTTGTAAAAAGCCTGCTTTGATACTTCAGTTCACTTTAGCTTCTTAAAGCGCTCAAGTCCTGTCCTGCTTTGCATTACGCTGTATTCCTATTAATATAACTTTTTTTTCCCGTCTTTTTGCACACTTCTACATCTTCAAACTTGAGTTATCCTGATTAATAAGATTAGAATTGTAGTTCTTGTTGTATAATACTCTCCCGGTTAGAGTAACATCTGTTTTTTGTTTTTTTTAAATTCCTCAATTATTTGGTGTAAATTATTTTAAAATATGTTTCTAGGTATATTTACCCTTATTAATTGATTTTATGGGTATTAGAGTGATTAAATTGAAATTTGGGGTTAAACGGGAAAAATTGGAAATATAGGAGTTTTGTTATGAGTTTTCTCGGAGGAGACGAATCCGATTTGACCCGAAATTTTTCTGGGGCGTTTGTACATTATAGGGGGTCAGCAAAATACTGAAATTTTTAGTTTGTGGCATTTGGTTGTAAACTTTTCAAAATCGAGTCGAAATGGCTTATTTTAGGCCTTTTTCTTAAGTAATTGGGCCTAAAGCCCATAACCCTAAACCCTAACCCATCTCACTATTAAAACTCCCACAAATTACCACCTTGCCACTCTCATTTTTCTCTCTCCCTCCTCCTCCTACTAATCTGGCCGAAATCCAAAAGAAACCTAAAAACTAAGGTTTTTGAATCCCAACTCTCTTCCACCTCCCACTTCAAATATTTTGGTGTTTCTAAGAGATTTTTGGGTGCTCTTCCCTATAGCTGTGTCGGTTTTTCAAGAAGGTATGAGAAATTAAATGTTTATTAAATTGTACGCTTCTCATTTCTTTTACTAGAAATTGATGTAGGGAGGTGTAAAGGGCACATAGAACATGTTAGGAGTTAGAAATTATGCATATCATGGTGAAATTGTGACATGGTGAGGTAAGAAACTTGCTCTTAGTGAGTTCAAAAATGCATCTGAGGTTGTGGAGTAGTGTGAGAGTGTTAATATGAATTTAGAATGAATTTTGTAGACTTAGAACTTAATGGAAAGGATTGAGAATGAAAGTATAATATATATGCACGCCGGGTGTTCGGTGAAATGCCCGAGCGAGATTGAGTTGAGAATTTGTTACATTCGGAGATGTAATTAGTCTTATTATTATTATTAACCCTAATTTGATAGATTACGAAAAAGGGGATTAAAGAAATTAGGAAATAGGAAATTTTCTTATTAGAAAGCCTCCGATCAATGTGTGAGTTCTTGCATCGGCGTCCGAATTTGAAATCCGTCAATGTAGCTTGTCTACTTATGTCATTTCTGACGTGTGGGTGAAGACGGATTCAAATTTGGAGGTTCGTAGGTCGAGTTTTGAGTTTTAAGCTAATTGGTCTTATAATTTTTCATTTAGGTGGAAAAAGTTGAACTTCGACTGGCTACCGGGCGGACGTGGGACATCGTTTGCTGGATGTGTCAAGTGAGTATGTTGAATCTACATATGTTTTATGTTGTGGCCAAATTTCGCGGCTTTTTGATATATTTCGTAGAAGTTATGCTAAAAATTGATTTTGAAGAAAAATACAGATTTTTCAGGGCCCGAAAATGGGTTTTTGTGATATTTGGTGAAATTGACTATTTTAAGTATATAAAACCTATATTATGAATTAGTGTGACGTGTTAAAGTAATAAAAATTTAATTTATTAAACGATTTATGCATATTTTTACCACGTGCATGTTTCGTGAATGTTTTTGGGTATATAAGCCGATGTAGGTGATTTGGTATATGTGGAGTCTTGTGTATGGGCTAGTATGCTATGGATGGATATTATGAGGTGTAATTAGACGAAATTAGCGATTGTGGTCATGTTTTGGAAATCCGTGTATGTGTAGTGCATGTTTTGTGCATGTTTTGGGGCATATAGGCCCTTATAGGTGATTTTACTTACATGGAGCATTGTGTATGAGCTAGCATGCTATAATTGGTTGTTATGAGATTTAATTAGACGAAATAAGTGATTAAGGTCATTTTCTTGGAAATTCGCATATGTGGTGTATGTTTGTGATATATATATATATATATATATATATATATATATATATATATCATGATGGTGAGTTGTGATGTGATAATTGATGAAATTAGTCAGTGGGTATATGTTATATTATAATTATGTTCGAAGTGAATTCTTGGGCAATAATATGATATTATTATGTGATGAATTATATATTTTGATGCACTTACGATCCGGAATAACATTATTTAATTTTTTTATTCATGATATAACTTGGCGTATGCCTATATATGGTAATAAATAACATGGTATTCATAATGCGTGATGTTGTGGTAAAATAAATAACTTGGTGCATTCTTGTTATACAATAAGATGATATGGCGGTGTTATATGATTAAATGACAAAGTGTATGCATATATGTGATATAATGATATGATAATTAATATCCTGGACATCGGTACGCATTAAAATGGTAAGATAAGAGATAAATTGGTTTGTGTTAATAAAATGTGTTAATAATTCACGTGGTTAAAGTCAAAAACATGACTGGTTTGTGAATCAAAAGTGAAATGCTTGTGTTGATAAAGTAAGATGGAAAGATAAAATGATTAATGCTAATAACAGATGGTTTTGTTGACCAGTACCTACAGCAATCCTGAGGGTTTGGGCTAGACCTCCTAATACCCAAGGACCGGCTTGGGGTTAGTGGACCCAAACTATGTTTGGGGTAAGTGAATTTTTATCGCCCAAGCTATCGGCTTGAGGCCCGGTTATTCCCTCGATGACAGCTGTCGCGAGAAAGTACCCAGTTTATCTGGAGTTAGTGGTTTTCCCTCTTGGCTTCGGCTGGGAGGAAGTACCCAGGTTACCTAGGGTCAGTGGTTTTTTTCTCTTGGCTTCGGTTGGGAGGAAGCACCCAAGTTCTACTTGGGGTTAGTGGTTCCCTCGCTAGTTCGGCTAGGAGGAAGACGTAGCCTCGGACGAGTAAGACTCCGTGTGAGCATCGGTCCGCGTGTTTTACTGGGTTGTCGGCTTTCAGTATATTCAGATACTGTGGCTCACTGGTTGACAAACTAATAAAATAAATAAGTGTAAATAAGAATGAGAAAGTAAAGAAAGTGAAATGTGAAAGTGAAGAAAGTGAAATTGTGAATGTAAAAGAAAGTGGTTGTGAATGAAAATAAATATGAAGGAATACGAGTTATGAGTTTGTGTATGGAAAGAAATGATAAATGCAGTATGTGGTTAGTTTAAAATCAAAAAAGTAAAAGAGACGTGTTAATATGAATAGTATGAAGTAATTGTATTATGAAAGTGATTATTAAAGTAAAATACAGTATGATATGAGTTGATACACCTTGGAATTGTGTCGAGGGACTACCCGCTCGCTTTTTCTGTGGAAATGGTGGGAACTAGCTGCCTTGGCATAATTCGCAGGGTGAGTTGGCATAATATTGGTAATGAATAATGGAAATGAAGAATAAAGTAAAGTGAAGATGAAAAGTAACTGAAGTGAATTAATAACCGAGTTATCGGCTTGGGATGTGATGTGATATTACCAAAGTTTTACTTGGGATGCGGTGATTATTACCCAAGCTATCGGCTTTGAGGTGTGATATGTTATTGCCCAAACAATGTTTGGGATATGGAGGATATTGTGATGAGAATGAAAGTGAAATTAATGGCAATTTGAGATATAAGTGAAGATGAAAGTAAGATTAATTCTCAATAAGATTGAGTAGTAACTAAAGTTATATAACGGGATGAGAATGAGTTATAAAACATACTTTTGATGCAATAAGAATGAGCATTCACACAAGTGATATGGTGATGATGTGATGAAGTGCAAGCAAGTCATAATGGGTAATGAGATGTTACGTTTGTGTTATACGACATGAATGAATGTGGAATTATGGGAATGAATGCATATGTTTATGACGCGATATGTGATGTAATACAATAAAATAAATATCTGTACGATGAGAGGTTATGAAAATGGTTATTAAAGAAAGTATGTTGTGATATGAGTTTGTGTACCTTGGAAGTGTGTCGGGGAACTACTTGCCCGCTATTTCCGTGGGAATGGTGGGAACTACCTGCCTTGGCACAACTTCTAGGCTGAATGGGTGAATTAATGATATGATACAAGTAAATGAAGCGTATGGCTAAATAAAGATGAAGAAGAGATGTAGTAACATCATGTGATTATATATATGAATAAAGAAATGCTGATGTGACGATTATTGTGGAAAGATGAATGTTTGTGTTAGAGAATTCAAATTGAAAAGTAATGGATTGTATGTGATTTTGTATTCTACAAATGTAAAATAAGGATATATATGTGATTAGTGTGATGTATATAGCGAACTGTGTGGAGTTATGGATATGTATACAGTTGGATGCAGAATTGAAGAGTACTTTGATATAAAGTCGTATTGGTGATATTTTTATGTTCGGACTCCTGGTTAAATCTTATCTTTATGTTTGTAAGTTCAATTCATTTTCTTTATACAATTTAATTTATTTATTAGATTAATAATTATACTCACATCAGAAATGGCTAACCCCTATTATTTTCTGGGGGTTAGGGGGGTCCCTCCCTGAGGGCGGACGACCCTAACTCTCCTGCAGGTTTGCTAGCAGCCCGGTGAGGTAGATATAGAGTTAGATATTACATTTTGTTGAGATGATAGATTATTTATGTATTTAGCATATGAAGAAATGTGAACAGTTAATGTATTATTCTGTATTAAGATAAAAATATATAGATATAGTACTGTGATGAGGTGAGAAAGCCCGTACCCACCTCGTAGTGGAGTATTGGGTTCTGTATTTGGTTTTTGAAAAGTTTTTCTACAGTTTTCTATTACTTATATAAGTTTTCCAAGGAAATCTATGGTTTTTAAATTATAATGGATATTCTGTTGTGAGTTTGGTCCCCAGTGCATAATATTTATATTGTCTGTGTGATTCTGCTCATTTTGGCCTGGGGAGCCAATGATTATATTGCCTATGTTGTGAGCTAAGGAATTTAGAGCAGAGTTCCGTAAGCTTTTTGTGTTTCGGGGCAGAAATTTCAGGGGAGATTTTGTCAAAATTTTATTTGAAATATACCTATCTTAATTTATGTTTAAAGTGATATAGAAATTGAAAGAATTGAATTTAGAAGTTTAGTTTTCATAAAAAAAAAAGGGGGGGGGGGGGGGGGGGGGGGGTGTTACAGCTCTTCACCTGTTGTTTTCTTACATATTTTGTCAGCAGAACATTTTTGAAAATATATTTGATTCAACTAATTATTATTTGTTGACCGATGTCTTGGTGAAGTCTCACTGCTAGAGCTGAGTTCAGGAATGCAAAGGCTGTGTGTGTTTGATGGATTTGGAGGTACAGATTTGACTCTCTCCAAGCTTTGAACAAAAGATGGACTTGAGTCTGTATTCATGTGTTTGTGTCTGAATTTTTTGCATCCATTCACATGATAAGCTTTGAACTCAAGAGATTTATCTAGATTTATCTAGCTTTTTGCATCCATCCATTGTGCAAGTTGAGCTCAATTGGATTTGCTATGAAATTGTTGTTGTTGTTATTATCTTGTAATTACCAGATTGTCCATTAATGAAATTCCCTGTGCTCGTGTTTGCAGCCTCTTCCTGTTAATCTTGAAGCATTTGTAAATTTGGCACATTTCGGCCTTAGCAAGCAAGAGCATGTCTCAATATATTATATATATGTATATATTTGTTTTAATTTATGTTGATGAAAATAAATATGACTGAGCTCGCAACTGTGAAACATCTGTCCTGCTTGTTGCACTTGCATGAATACATCGGTGATCCAAGACAACTATACCCTTGTTATTGTGCACTAGGACTTTCAATTTCATACCACTGACATTTTGTTGAACATGTAAGAGGCTTTTGACATACAGTACAAGTGTTTCATCGAGGCACTTTCACAAACATTTGGCAGCTGGTTGACATGAATGCTGTTGGGTAAGACAATGATTTAGAGGGTTCAAGAAGAGAACTGAATGAGGTTGAAGAGGGGTTTTATGAGGGTCATCTCTCTTCCTATGGATGATGATGTCTTAACGACAAAAATAAGTCACATTGAAAAGAAAGGAAAAGTTGATTTGGAGGTAACTCTTGAAGAAGACTCTGAGGATGAAGATACTATGATTTTCTATGAACAATTTTCGAAGGAAATGCAATATATAACAACGAGAAAAGGCAAGGTTCAAAACCATGGTGACAAGATTGTAGAAACAAGAACAGTGATGTGCAAGATGTCCGAAGATGTTCCATCTTGGTTTGTGCAACAGACCCTGATTTGCATTGCTAAAATTCTTCCAAGAGTGAAGTTGAAGTTGGTTCTTGAGAAGAATGGCAATGAGAAGAGTGCTTGTTCTCTTATGGAACATTCAAAAGCTTTGTTATATATGCATGACACTGGTTTTAAAATTGACAACATATTATCAGTGAAAGTTGAAAATGTACTTAAGAAAATTGATCCTGTTATAGGTGGGGATGATGAAATTCACAGAAAAATGTATTTAAGGAAGTTGGTTGATGGGAATAAATACATGGGCATTTGGGCAACAGAAAAAAGAGGCAGCAGTTCTAGAGATCTCTTGAAAATTTTGATGCGTAGTAGGGATGAGGATGCTATTAAAGGTCAAGATGTGAAGAACCAAAAGGCATTGTGGGATAAGACCCTGGAATTCAGGTTTTTGCTGTAGGAAGCATTTTCAAGTTCAAATAAGTTACCGCAGGGGCCTATCAAGTCCTCTTTTTGTAGTTTAGATGATGTGGTTAATTGTGCATATTCAAACCTGGATATAACCTGTAAGCAGACACCAGACAGCATGTTGGAACTACAGGATGCTTTGCTTGAGCAGAACCATTCAAGGCATAGTTGGAAACTGTAAGGAATCTCACCAGGATGGAGATTAGTCTAGTGATGCTGATGATGAGTGGTTGATGATACATAAAGCGCATTCCAGTAATTCAATTTTCCTTGAGAAGGAGGCTGTTGAAGAGTGCGAGAGGTACAAGGTGAAATGGTATTACTATTTGATTCTAGCATTGGTTGATGTGGAGGCAAATTTTCTTGTGGTGAAGGCTTATCAGTACACATCTTTAACAAGTGGCCATCATGTTAATCATCATCCAGATTCAAAAACTCTTAAAGAGGAAAAGAGGGAATAGTTGTTTGAGAATCTCAAAGCTGATGATTCTATCTGATGGGAAGTTGATGTCAGAGACCCTAGGGAACTCTCAGCGAAGATGCTACAAAAGACAAAAGTTAATTTGAATGAAATATCTGGTAGGAATTTTGGCCTCAAATACACGTAGACACGGGGTACTTGAAGTTAGAGAAGAAAAAGAGGAGACAAAGAAGTAAGAGAAGACAAGCAGCAAGTAGAAGAAGAGTAGCCTGGAGGGTTGCGGTCGACTGAGAGTTCTTCGAGTGTACAAGTCCAATAGAGGAGAGGACGGTCGACCGACCTAGGGGGTGCAGTCGACCGGTCAGCTCTCGGGTTTGGTTCTACACGTTGCAGTTGACCGTCACTAAGGGTGCGGTCGACCGACATCGGCGGCTGATTGTTTTTGGGCTTACGAGTTTAAATGCCCAATTGCTATATTTGTGTTTATCTTTTAGAGTTTACTTGGGGGCTATATATATGGCCGTAAACTCTAGGATTTAGTTAGTCCTTGATCATCCAAAGAGAGATTTGGTGAGCCGTTATCATTGTCCAACTTCAAGAGAGATTGTGCCGAGTATTTCTCAGGTGAGAGAGAGAGATTGAGAGTTGTAATCTCTTTTGTAATTTTTCTATTTCTTTGGGAATAAGAAATATTGGTTATCTCTGCATATTGGTTGTGTTCTTGTGAGATCCATATATTGTGGTGGCTTGTTCTTGGTTCATCTAAGTCTTGAGAGTTTCTATTGTTTGTGGTGTGTTTCCGTTATTAGCACTACGAGTTGGGAGTAGAATTACTCCGACAAGTGGTATCAGAGCAGTTGGTTCGAGATGGCCGATAACAAGATGAAGATCGAGAAATTCAATGGGAGTGACTCTGCGATGTGGAAGATTCAGATGATAGCGTATCTTCATCAGAAAGATCTTGATGGTCTATTGTTTGATGAGAAGCCGATATGTGCAGACAAGGATGCGAACGTCTTGGCAGATTGGAATCGTTTGGATCAGAAGGCACTGGGGCAGATTCAGTTGGGGCTGAGTAGAAGGCGTTATTTCATATCTCGAAGGCAAAGACCACAAAGGAGGCTATGAAGGTTCTCACGGATATATATGAGAAACCGTCGGCATCTAATCAAATTCTTCATCTGAAAAAATTGGTTAATATGAAGTTGAAGGAAAGGGGGTTCAGTAGCAGAGCATATGAACAATTATTGTATGGTTTACAACCAGATGGAAGCTGTAGGTTTGAAATTTTTAGAGAGGGGGCAGTCATTGTTATTTCTATATACTTTACCCGATAGTTATAGTACAGTGGAACAGACTATTACAGGCACTATGACAGATTCGACGACTCTACAGGATGTGGTGAGTAGCATTCTGAACGAGGAGGTGAGAAGGGTGAGAAATAGGGGATATCCATCATCATCTTCTAGAGATTCTGCTATGTACGTTGAGAAGAGACGTGAGAGATCTAAGAGCAGTCGAACAAAAAAGGATCATAGTAGTTCATCTGAGAGTGGGTCTGATGATATCGATGGGGGACATGGACCTGAGTGCTGGTATTGTCACAAGAAGGATCACATGATGCGCAGTTGTAAGGCTTATATGAAGAAGAAGCAGGAGAAATCGAAGAGAGATAACCCAAAGGAAGTCCAAGGAGGGCTTGTTAAGGAGTTATGCTTATCAGCTCGGGAGGAGTTGGGCACTCAAGATTGGTGTATCGATTCGGGAGCTTCTTTTCATTGCACTCCGAGGAGAGAGGTGTTTGATGACTACGAGGAGGGTTCTTTTGGAGTTGTGATCATGGGGAATGGTCACCGGTGTCCTGTACGTGGGGTTGGTACTGTTCGCGTGAACACCATTGATGATCAAAGTGTTGTCTTGCGGGAGACAAGGCATGTTCCAGACTTGAAAGAAAATCTTATCTCGATTGGAAGACTAGACAAAGATGGGTTGTCTACGACAGTTGGTAGTGGGGAGTGGTGCATAGCTGCAGGTTCAAGAGTGATTGCAAAAGAAAAGCGTGAGGGAACGCTGTATTTGCTTAGAGATGTGAGGGGCGTTTCTCCTGTAGTTGACTCTCAGCCGGAATCGAGTAGTAGTTTGTGTGGGGTGCAACCGCGTTCTTTCAGTTGTGGAGGGGAGGTTACTAATTTAGTGGGAGCTGGTGGCCATGGAAGTGATCCTAGAGGGTAAGACGTTGCTGCGGTGAGGGTACTTTGCGAATTGGCAGTTGAAGCTTCAAGTCGCTCTTGTGTGATAGAGAGCACCGATATCGATATACGAGGTGATGTCGATGAGGGTAACCGAATTGAGACTGTAGGGGTTGAACAGTCTACGGAGTTTATGGAGGTGTCGTCCACGGAGGTTTCTAATGCAGAGGGTGCATTGAGAGGCTTTGAACCATATCCGGTGTTGATGGAGATCTTGCGAGGTGGGGAGTCTCATAACACGAAATCCGACACGGGAGATTGTTTCTCCAGTATTTGTGCTCTATGCGATTGGTGGAGCACATCCTTCATAAGGCGATGAGGGGTGGTTGGTGCACTCCACGTGGTGGAGTGGCAGAGGTGCTCTTCATGAGAGTGGGCAATACTTGGGTCTTCCATGAAACTGGGAGATGACAGAGATAATGCGATGAAATATTGCAATAACTTTGAAGCGTAGTGTATTTGGTCCAAGTGGGAGATTGTTAAGAATTGTGGCCTCAAATACACGTAGGCACGGGGTACTTGAAGTTGGAAAAGAAGAAGAGGAGACAAAGAAGCAAGAGAAGACAAGCAACAAGTAGAAGAAGAGTAGCCTGGAGGGTTGCGGTCGACCGACCTGGGGGTGTGGTCAACCGACCTGGGGGTGCGGTCGACCGATCCTAGACTGAGAGTTCTTCGAATGTATAAGTCTAACAGAGGAGAGGATGGTCGACCGACCTAGGGGGTGCAGTCAACTGGTCAGCTCTCGAGTTTGGTTTTACACGTTGCAGTCGACCGTCACTAGGGGTGCTGTCGACCGACATCGGCGGCTGATTGTTTTTGGGCTTACGAGTTTAAAGGCCCAATTGCTATATTTGTGTTTATCTTGTAGGTTTTACTTGGGGGCTATATATATGGCCATAAACTCTAGGGTTTAGTTAATCCTTGATTATCCAAAGAGAGAGATTTGGTGAGCCGTTATCATTGTCCAACTTCAAGAGAGATTGTGCCGAGTGTTTCAAAGGTGTGTGAGAGAGAGAGATTAAGAGTTGTAATCTCTTTTGTAATCTTTGTATTTCTTTGGGAATAAGAAGTATTGGTTATCTCTGCATATTGGTTGTATTCTTGTGAGATCCATATATTGTGGTGGCTTGTTCTTGGTTTATCTAAGTCTTGAAAGTTTCTATTGGTTATAATATGTTTCCGCTATTAGCACTACGAGTTAGGAGTAGAATTACACTGACAATATCTCACAATTCAGCTATGGGACTTGTTAGAAGGGTTCTTGATAAGAAGGTTCTATTAACTGAGGTCTATGTAGATACTAATGGAGATATCAAAGGAAGTTGTCTTAAAGATTTCCAAGTGCGATATCATTCATTATGATGGATTTCGTTTGGAATATGCCAAAACTGTTAAGCCAGAGTGTATGGAATTGTTTAAGCACCTCAACCGGTTGCTGATGTAATTGAAGACTATAGTGATACAAACAAGTGCTCCAGAACTAGGCAATATGCTATATTTTTTTATGAAAAAGTCTCGGCTCGAACCAGGAACGCTGAATTCAAGCCGCCACTCAATTACCCTCTCCACCCAATACCAATCAAAACATTGCCTGTTGGTGGCAATATGCTATATTGACTAATGGTAGTGAGTTATTCAAGTGTTTTTATCTTTTGATAGCTTCAAAGGCCTGAGTTTGTTCCATTTTGTTTTGTTCAAGTGATTTCTTTGTTCACCCTAGAGGCAAGGTCTTATTGAAAGGGGGATGAGTTGATACACATCTAATTAGAGTGAAGATGAAGACTATAAAAAGTGTATATCAGTTCATATACAAATAGAGAAAATATAGGAATTTAAATGTAAAAGTGTATTGTACATAGTATGCACGTGTAATGAAAAGCTATAAATACAAAAGGATAGCTCTTAAACAGAGTATGTCTGACATTGGAATCCAATCTTTTCGATTCTCTTCTTATCCTCTGCTAATCTTCTTCTTCATTGTTCTTGGTTCCTTTGAGATTGGGGTCTCTTTCTCAAACCTTAGTTCTCTGTCTTCCTCTTCCTATCCTCAATTCATTGTTCTTGAGTTCTAGAATAACCAAGAAATCTTCAATTGGAAGCGACCATGGCATCTGTTACCGCTAAATCTGGTGTGGGGGCAAACAGATAGTATTTGTGGATTCTTAGGAAAACCGAATAATCAAACCTTAACTTCTTCCATCGGAGTTCGACCGTCGACTCCCGCCGTTCACCTGCAAAAAGTGCGAGACACCGGGGTTGATCCCGGCGACGCACCCTCCGACGCTCAAGTCAGTAATCAGAAAAGATTATGAAAGAGCGTAAATTGGCAAAAGATTGATTACCTCCTAATGGTGGTGGATGGGGGGTATTTATAGCCGCCTTAGGGACCGGTTTCGGGATAAGATCAAATTCCTTCTTCCCAGTGAATGGATAGAAGTGAATCAGGGCCGTTGATTAGGTATCATCATAAACCCTAATTCTACCCAGCTGGACCGGGTTTCTTGCGGGTTGAAACCCGCACCCAGTTGAGATGGATCCGGTCGTGGGTTATTGGGCCATTGGAAAAAAGTCCCAGTACCCACTTCAGACCCGTTTGTAGGTGAAATTACCATTTTATCCTCAGGCTTCGAGATTCATGTCCGATTTGGACCGTTCCGATTTAACCATATTTTTAGCCATATCAGTGTCGATGCAATTTCGAGCGCATCAGGTCCCCCCCCCGGCGCCCTCTCCGCCCTCTCCTCCAAACCCGGATCAGCTTCCTCCACCTCCTCAAAAACTAGATCTGTACCTGAACCGGAACCCAAACGAGACTCCAACTTCATCGGAGATGACCCGCTCGCCGCCTCTAGCGGTCCGCTCACCATCGGCGTCGAGTCCAGGTACCGCCTCGTCAACACCATCTACGTCCTCAACATCACCACCGTTGATCCCCCAACGTCTTCGAAACCATCCACACCGTCAACAGTCAACAGTCAGAGGTGTCCTGTAAGTGGGGTTGGTATTGTTCGTATGAAAGCCAACGATGATCAGAGTATTATCTTGGGAGAGACAAGACATGTTCTAGACTTGAAGAAGAATCTTATCTCGATAGGAAGGCTAGACAAAGAGGGTTTGTCAACTACATGTGATGGTGTGGAGAGGTGCAAGGGTGATAGCAAGAGGGAACCGTGAGGGAACACTGTATTTGCTTAGAGACATGAGAGGTATTTCTCTGGTAGTTGACTCTCAGCCGGATCGAGTAGTAGGTTGTGTGGGGTGTAACAAGTTATTTCGGTTGTGGAGCGGATTCAGAGGAGGTTGTAAATTTAGTGGGAGCTGCTGGCCATGAGAGATATCTTAGAGAGCAAGACGTTGCTACGGTGAGTGTTTTTTGTGATATGACAGAAGAAGCTTCAAGTCGCTCTTGTGAGGTAGAGAGTACTGGTATCGATATACGAGGTGGTATCGATGAGTGTAACTGAAATGAGGTTGTGGGGGGGTGAGCAGTATGCGAATTTTGTGGAAGTGTCATCCACATAAACTTCTAGTGCAGAGGGTGGATTGAGAGGCTTTGAACCATGTTCAGTGTTAATGGAGATTCTACAAATTTGGGAGTCTTGTGACACAGAATCCGACACGGGGGGTTTCTCTGTTATTCCTGCTCTATGCGATAGGTGTGTCACATCCTTTATGAGCCTATGAGGGGTGATTGGTGCACTCCATGTGGTGGAGTCGCTGAGGTGCTCTTCATGAGAGTGGAGAGTACTTGGGTCTTTTATAGTTGTGGGAGACTGGCAGAGGTAATGCGAGGTAAAGATACAATAGCCTTGAAGCATTGTACATTTGGTCAAAGTGAGAGATTGTTATGATTGTGGTCTCAAATACATGTAGACACTTGTGTTGGAGTTGGAAGAAGAAGATACGACACGAAGGCAGCGAAGAAGCTACAACATTAGTGCAAGCAGAGAGCAGCAGCAACTGAGGGAGTAGCTGGCGGTCGACTGCGCAGTCGACCGCCCACTTGACTGCAGAGGATAGTCGACTGCTCGACGCTCGGGTCTTGGCAAGGCTCATTGCAGTCGACTACAGCGGCATTGTATGTTATTTGGGCTGACGGCTTCCGGGTCAAATAAGTTGTATCTGTGTATATCTTTTAAGGTTTGTTTGGGAGCTATATATATATAGCAATAGATGTGAATTCAAGGGATAAGGAAAAGTTGAAGAACTCAATCATGGTGGGTCATTATCATTGTACAACTTCAAGAGGGATGAGTGTCGAGTGCTTCAAAGGAGAGAGAGAGAGAGAGAGAGAGAGAGAGAGAGAGAGAGAGAGAGATTGAGAGTTGTGATATCTTTATAATCTTTGTATTTTTTGGGAATAAGAATGATTTGTTATCTCTACATATTATTATGTTCGTGTTTTTGTGAAATCTTGCGATTATTGTAGTACATTGTTCTTGGTGCATCTAGTTCTTGGGTGTTTCTATTTTTTGTGGTGTGTGTTCTGCTATTAGTACTACAAGTGGTCTCAGGATCTCTATAAATACTTTCCTAAATGAAAAATTGCCGATTAGTGGGAAATTTGAGGAAGAAAAAGAGCTTTGCATTAAACTGTTTCCTCGCCACTACAACAAGTGTTGATGTCCCCTGACATCAAACGGTAAACATCATTATCAATTTAGGAGAGAGGCAAACAGAAAAGGATCAATATATTGCTCGATGAAAACAAAGACAAAAGTGATCAAGCTCAGCACATTGCGCAAGAAAACTAAGTTGTAACATTACATGCGTACACTAATGAAGTGTCGATGACGAAAGGCTACCGTTAAAAAATACTTCTATTTAATATATATATTTCCCAACTATCACAACTGTAAGAAAGAAAAGAAAAGAAAAGACTCGGTACATTTTCTAGCAAATTGTTTCATTTCCAACTAGACCATACAAATGCACTGTGGCTCAGAAAGGATCTTACTCGAGACATAACACGACTCCTCTACAAATACACACTTCCTGATCCCGAATCCTGTTTGCCACGATGTATCATGTTCTTGCATTTTCTCGCATTTTTTCAACAACAAGCCGTCCCCGTTCTTCAATTAGCCGTCTCTTCTCTTCCAACTTCTCCCCCATTTTCTTCCCTAAGTCCAACATCCTAGCTCTCCTGCCACCTGCCTTCTTTGGCTTTACATCCTCTACAGGCAGTGTTGCCCGATCCAATGCTAAACTTTCACCTGAGGATGATGAAGCCATTGGAGTTTCAGCTACACTCCGACTATGGTTCTCTAGTATCTCATCATTCTTTAAAAGTGGTTCCTTCATCTCCTCGCTTTTACTGCTTTGAAGCGAGTCACTTATTTGAGAATCGGTAGCATTCTTTACTTTTTCAACTTTGTCATTGCGATGATTAGAGATGTCATCAGTTTTACTTCTGGTGCTACTTCCATCAAGCTTTGGTTTAAATTCCCCAGATTGGGAGCTAGTTGAATCAGACCCTGTTACGTCCATGGCTTCTTGGTTGGTCCATATAAATGGTGCAACATTTCGTGGGACCCAGTCATCTTTCTCTGCTAACATCCAAGGTATGCATATGTTTTCACAATTTGGAAGCACCAAGTTTTCGCGCAAGGATGCCTGCAAAGTAAAAAATAGAAGTTAAAGAGTTGTACTGGCTTCCGATTCTTCAAAGAGTTCAACTCAAATTTATGTTAGATAGCACAATTGAAATTTACCTTGAATCGGTTGCTAAATAGTAAACCAATACTGGAACTTGTAATTCTTTGGTCCCCAACTGAAGAATCCAAGTCCCATTCAATTTCTGGCATTGTTGTAAATCCGAACCATAACTGGTCAGAAGGTGGTGACTTTATATGCAATCGCAATGTGCCTCGAAGTGAAACAATCCTTATTGCCAATGAGAGTGGCACCTACATGGAGGAACAGATAATTGCATTCACTGTAAATCCACAACTATATTAATTGGAGGAACATTCTGCGTTCTACACCTTGTGCTTTCACAAACTATTAAAAAAAACATTATATTCAGAAATGGTGTTATAACCAAAAGTGCTAATAGTTGTGGGAAAATGGAGTAATATAATTTGTAAGGATGGAATAATATGGAAAAAATAAATCATATCATGCAAGAGCTAAGAGTACCCTGATTTTAACTACTAATAACACTGAATTGACAAAACATAAGTTTACTGACTCAAGCTGGTGGCTAAAAAGTTAAATGAGGACAGATTTAAGCTGCAACTGAAGATAAACTCAAAGAAGAAGAAAACAATCATATTATAATTATTACATAGAGAAGCTACTGTCGAATTTAGATGAGCATAATTTCACCAATATCTAGTAGTTGCATAAGCAAATTAAAGTGACACAAACCTGCTACCCTAGTAAACAAGTAAAACAACATAAGTTTTATCTATCCTTCTATAAGGAAAATACTCCTATACATACACTACACTAAAACAAAAATGTCATAAACTCATAAACCTATGGTAAACAAACCTAATGCATGTATATCGTATGCATATTTCTAATACATCCACTCAAATTCATGATGGATCATATAAACAGGATGTTTCCAGTTCATATAATAAACCAATTAGTAGGAACTAATCAACAGTGCAAAAAATGTACACCGACCTGTGAGACTTTGTTAGCTATAGAATGTACAGCAGCTTTCCACCTTGTTGCATAATTCGATGCCCACTTCTTTGATTGTGTCAGGCTATCTAATAGCAAGAAAAAAAAAACTAAATAAATTACAATTTTATTTAAAATTGCACAATGAAATTAGATGACTTGATGAAGTGCAATTTTTGTTACACTCAACATATATACTGAGCTGATCAAGAAACATTTTCCTGCCAGGGAATAATAATATGTGTACAATTCACAGTGGAATTAATGCAAGACTAGTTATTGAACACAAGTGATGACTTGAGAGGCTATACATCATAAATGTGTGGTTAAGATTTCATTAGGTGGTGTGAATGGTTTAGCTTGAACTTAAAAATGTCTGGTAGAGATTAGTTCAAGTGGTTGGTTGTCTACAATCTACAGAACTCCAACTCTCAAGTTACAATAGCAGATAGATATGCAAACACCTAGCATAAAAAAGATGCAGATCATGGCTCAGAAATATTTATGATATTTAAAGACAACAGATGCATATTTTAAGATGCAAATGACAATATAAGCCTGAATTAGGTGCAATCTGCCGGTCTGCCCAAGAACTATTTTCAGTGCTTCTTTGAAATTAAATATAAAGTGTTTATCTGCTAGTATTTAACCCAGTTAATTATTCCCCTACCTATAGTATTTGAGATCCTTTAAAAGAGAATTTACAAGTATTTGAGATCCTTTAAAAGAGAATTTACATGCTAAATCAAGTTTAAAATCTTACTGTTCACTGATGATCCAAAAGATGTAAGACTGTAGTGTAGAAATACAATTTTCTAACATCTCAAAGCTATTGATTAAGAACCTAATTGGATGGAATGAAGTAAAATAGCAAGTTCAATTGCTTCGCTTGAAGGTAGTAAATTAAAAACAACTAGTGTTGATCCAAATAGCTATAGTAGATTTAGAATATTCTAGCTGACAGATCTTAAAAACCTTTTATGCACACTATCTACTTCAGCATAACTCAATGCACAAGTCATTTCCAGACATTATAAATCATTTAGATCATGTCCCACAACTAGCCTTATTGTCCAATAAAGTTGCAATGTTTATGCACATAATGAAATAGCATCGTTATGATTTTGGGAAAGAAGTGTTATGCACAATAATTTATGAACGCACGTCAATTCTCAAGATATATATATATGATAATTGGCAACAAAACAAGCAGAAAACACATACAAGCACACATTTGAGTATAACACACAGTATAACACATACAGACAGACACACATCAAGAGAGATAGTAGGATAGTAAGTATTATGTTCACTTTGTCCATATCCCGAACACATAATAATAAACAGAAAATATATCTCCAGAAAGATTGTCAGTTTATTTTCTGCAGCGCAAATGACTATAATTAGAGCAAATGCTAAGGAAATGGCCATCAGCCATGAGCTAGTGGGAGAAGAGCAAAAATAAACTTCATATAAGCTGAAGGAAGCCCAAAGGCATGATAAAAGCATTAATGTATACTAACCAACTTTATCTCCTTCATTTCTAATCTCAGACTGATCTGCTGAATTACTTGAAACCCTTGATGGGATCTCATGATAATCAACATCATCAAGGATACCCAATGTCAACTTCCCATCAGAACTTAATCCTACAGTTTTATCTACATCATCCCTTTCTTGTTCATAAACTTCAATCCTTGTCTCAACATCTAATACTATGCCTCCAGAGTATTCGATATCAACTTCAACTGCCCATACCTCATTCAAGTCCATAGGAAGAACCTTCATATTATGAATAATAGGAGGAAGATCGCCGAGATCTAAGCTAGTGCATGTCACACCCCCAATATAACCAGGAGTTCTCATATTTGACAAAGACCTCTGTTCAAACAGAAAAAGGAAAGATAAGCCACAAGGTTTACATGATCAAGAAAGCAGCAAAAATCACATCTTTGATAATGACCTGAATTCGTGCTTTTATGCCATTGTTCAACTCGTTACTTCTCTTTGCATCAAAGAAAAGCCGTGAAAACAACAGATTCCAACAAAGTGTTCCTTCGTCAGTAACAAGATTTTCATTACGAACTGAATCAGGGATGGTCGGGAATGAGCTTTGGATAGTGGGAGTAGATTGTGCAAGGTCGTGCAAAGAGTTGTTTAATGAATTTTCTGACGAGCTCTTTACTGATCCACCTGTTGACGAAGATGCATCAATTCTATTTTTTGAAGCTCTCTTTGCGAGGTTTTTATTCTTTGCAAGTTTTTTAAGAAAATCTTGAACCTTTGAAGATGATGCATCAATTCTATCCATTTTGTCTGGAACCTCACTGAGAAGTGCAGGAGGTTTAAGAAATGAAGGATATTGAGAAGCTAAGGACATTATATAACTATGGAACTCGTCAGACAAATGAGCAAACCAGTTTAGTTTTACTTTATCAGGGAATGCGGCAATCCGAAGAGCTTTGCACCATGATTCCTTATCCCAAGAGGTTTCAAAATACATATAGCAAGTTTTGCTTTCCTTGTACAATTTTGAGTTCTTGCTTTCCAATCTAATGGGATACCTTTTAGCCCTGTAATACAAGTCAAAAATAGTATTAGGTCTTCAATGAAGAATCATTTGGTCAATGAAAATAAAGCCTTTACATGTCCAGGTTCTTATGGCGAATCAGTACAAGTTAAATTGAATATGCCAAATGTCACTATCTAAATTTGTAGGAATTCATCTAAGAGAGTAATCATAATTGGTGAACATTAACAGAAGTCAGCATATATGGCACTTGAGCATAATTTTTTTTTTTGCCAATTGGAATTTGATACATTTTAAATTTCTACAAAATTACATATCTGCAATTATCAATCTAGATCTGTTAAAAAAAATTCTGCATAAACAAGAATGAGAATTATGTCCAAAATACAAGAACGGATTAATTTTTACATGGCTTACCACTTCCTTGAGGGCAAATCTGATGCAGAAACAGATGAGACCGTACAATCTAAGAGTTCAATTGTTGTCTGAGCACCATCAGGACATGATAAGACAAGTGACCGATCTTTGATTTTGGCATATATTTTAACTGGGTTCACTTCAACTATTGTCAGCTTCTTTTGCTTCAGCTCCTTGGACTCGATTTGTAATTCATTAGCAACAAATTTTGGAACCTTCTCAGGTTCTAGCACCCAAACTACTCCCTGATTGTCACACATAACATTATATAAAACTTCATGGGAAAATATAAACATATGAAAACAACACTGGTAAAGTAACTTTAACTTAGCAAAGTAATCAGTGAAGCATTCAACAGAAAAGGATGAGGGAATTAAAACATCAAAAAGGAAAGACTCCAGAAAATTAGTGACAACAAATCTAATAACAAACCCTTTAACCCAAACCTTTGCAGTCAACCACATGAATACTCTTTCTCCATTCAGGATCATCGAGGGTCACATCCTCTGTGACATACTACCTAACATATCCATCTTAGCTAACCCCCAATCCAAATTTCCTTTAAGTCTACCCCCTAGTCTTCTATGCTCACAATAGTATTCAGCAACGCAAGTAACTAATGTATTAACAGTTCAATTTTCTATCTTGGTCTCTATCTCTACCCTCACATATACGTATCATCCCGCAATCCCGTACAACAAACGAAAACATATGCAAACACTGGTTCATCCACCTCAACATCCTCATTTCAATTACGTTCGTTTTCTACACAAGTTGTTTCTTAATATCAACATTTGTACACACAAATGACAGTAACTTTGCTGTACATCTGCGTAATACAAAATTTCATAGATATCAAGCAATCATACTATGAAGTGTTGCTTTCGAACACTACTTTATTCCACAAACACCAATCCATTCTACTCTTCAACCCACTCATACAATATTATTATCTCAACTTTGTCCTAACTGTCAACAATACTTTATCCTAAACCCTAATTTGTCAAAAATGACTCCTTTTTTAGTTCAAATTTTCAATTAAGTACAAAACAATCAAGATCAAAATAACATCATGAAAACCGAGACCTGCTTGTTGAGCAACGACGAGAGCGACTGCTCGCCGTCGAGATCCCGAACCCCCTTCGAATCTGCCGGCTCAGATCGCTCCAACCGACGGCCGATCCGCCGGACAATCGCCGCAAGTATCCATACCTCAACGGTGACGATCGCGAGAGCTCCAACAAAGATTCCGAACCAGAAAGAGAAGATCGTCATTATCGATTTCGTCGAAGAAGACGAAGTTCGGAATAATTCGGCGAATTCGTTTAAGAAAGAAAAAAGAAATCGAAAGAATTCGGTTCGGGTTCCGTACTGAAGACTTCTAGTCTTTCAGACAGAAGACTGGAATTCTTTTATAGGCTAAATTTAAATATAATATATCTGTACTCTCTAATATTAGGAATAATTTAGCCGAATGCACCCTTTTAAAATATGAAAACTAGCATATATCTCCACTATTTTAAATAACTAAGAAATACTCACAGTTTAAATAGAACTGTTAAAATCTCTCCGTTAAGTGAACTCTCGCGCATTATATGTAATATGTAAAATGACCTAAATATCTATGATAAAATGTGTTTTAGCAAATACTTCCATTCAGAATGTGGAAACTAACATATACCCTCACTATTAAAAAAAAGGGATATTTGAACAAACGCCCTCATTCAAAATACGGAAACTAGCATATACCCCTACTATTAAAAAAAAACTAAGAAATTCTGTCAGTTTGGACGAAACAATTTTAGGGTTTTGAATAGTATATAATATGTGTTTGTTGTTTTGACAAAAAAACATAAATGCTTTGTTTCCACATCTTAACTTGGGTGTTGTTGAAGACGATGCACAACCTAGTGTGACAGTAGGTAATACCATATTAACAAAGTTCGTGAGTATTTGTTAAATTCGTAAATTATTCACAAATAAATAATTTTCCGAACAGATTTGCGAATTATTTGCAAGTTCGCATTTAATTCCCGCAGTCCGCGAGTTATTCACGAAAATCACAAATTAAACAAATATTTCGCAAATAATTTGCGAATTTAGCAAATTATACAAGAAATATTTATGGATTTATATATAATTTTACTTAGGTGATGAGTACTAACTGCTTAGATGCATTAAATTTTGTATTTCTTTCTTCCAGAACTTTTGCTGATTTTTTTCCGAATTTGCCCGATTTTTATTGATTTCTGAATATTAAATCTTGTCGAATTATTTATAAACGACGAATTTGTGACTATGGGTAATACATAAGCTACTATTGAATCTATTGTGAATGAAGATGATGGAAATGATGATATGCATTCTAGAGTGGAACAAGAGACAACACAATCTGTTGTAATAGATGATGGTACACAAGCTAGTAATGATGCACAACAATCTATTGTAATAGATGATGATTTTTTTTTAATTTTTGGGCTCAAAATTTGACGTAGAATATCTTTTCATTACATTGTTATCATCAGTACATGGAGAAAGTTGTTCAGACTATGTAACAATGTTAGTGTATGCCCTAAAGGTCAGTTGTGTATTGACATTACTAGTTTACATTGTATCATGATATTTATTTCATATTTATACATTTTATTTATTGTGTTATTTATTGTGAGTTAAATGAACATAATGAAGTCCTTAGAATAGTAAGTTCAATGCTATGAGATATCAAGTGCATGACTTGATTGTGAGATCCTATTGGTTGAAATCAGAGCATTGTTCTTAAATGTCGCTAATCAAGTATTATTGTAAATTAGAACAACGATAATACATAAAGACTATTGTGTGCATAGATTGATGATCATTCTCATGGGTCATGGATATGAGATATCAAGTCTTCATATGGATACATATTTGAGTAATAATGTACTGGACCGACCCATCATGAGAACGTTGCATGAATCGTTACGTGATTGTCATAAGCGGGTCTCACAGTGACCATGGTGTACGTAGTCCTTTGACTTGAAGTCACTACGGTTCCCTACATGAGAAGTTATATGTTTTAATACTCTAAAACGTTTCCTGTAATATGGTGATTATAAAATAGACTATTGGATATACTACAAATCATGCGGAGGAATGTGAGTGACTTATATAGGATTTGTCCCTCTTACATAACATGAGTGATATCTAAGGGCCCCTTGATTGAGTCAGACTGCACAATGCATGGTCATGCATAAATGAGTCAATATGAGATATTGATCTCATTTATTTTAGTAAGTCTACTTGGACATCGAGAAACCAAAATTTGAACTATACAAGGGTGACACGTTTTATGCCTTGTGGTTAATTAAGATATCTAGATAAAGGGACTAGACTACATGGTAACATTGATCACGGATAGGTTATGTCAAATCACTGATATTTCCGTTACTTGAGTAGCAGTTATGTATTGCTAGATACCGCTCACTGTTTGTATTACTCAAATATGATTTTAGTATTACTGTCAGCGCAATAGGAACTGTAATATCCCGTAATTTCTGAATTATATATATATATATATATATATATAAAGGGGAGAGAGAATATGTTGAGGGGCCCACGGTAAAGGATGAGAAACAGCACAAGTGCTGTTTGTGTTAATAAGGTGACGATGACATCACCATGGTAGAGAGGGCCCCACCTTCAAATTTGTGAAGGCAGAAAAAGCATTGTCGTGGTTGGTATGATGACGTGTGCAAAGATGGGCCCATGGGCTTTGTCTTATACATGGGATTGAGTAATAGGGGTGTTTGAAAAGTAATCCCATATCGGAAGTATTCAAAAGAGTAATTCAATATAAATAGAATTGCCTATAATGAAGAGTCACCAAATTGGTTAACCACCTTTGAGAGGCAGCCTGTGGTGGGCAGTTGTACTATAGGGAGCTACCTTTGAGAGGCAGCCTGTGGTACAGGGTCATGGATTGAATATTCATAAGATTAGGGATCGTTTGTGTGGTATAACTCCTAAACACGATTTATGGTTTTTGCATCGATCCATAACTAGGTTTCAATATTTTTTGTAATTTTTTTGTTGTGTATTTAATCTGTGATTGCATGCGAAACCTAACAGACAACACATAACACTCACATTTTTCACAACACCTAACACAGAAAATAGTAGGGGTATATGCTAGTTTCCGCATTTTGAATAGGGGCATTTGCTGAACTATTCAAAATATCTTTTTTTAAAATAACATTCTGATTGGGAACATTTGCTAAAATACATTTTATCGTGGATATTTAGGTCATTTTACTTATTACATGTGACACACGTGAGTTCACTTAACGGGGATTTTAACGGTTCCATCCAAACTGGGGGTATTTCTTAGTTTTTTAAAATAGTTGGGGTATATGCTAGTTTCTACATTTTGAATGGGAGCATTTTCTAAATTATCCCCTAATATTATAATGGGAGAAGGTCTTAGTGTCATTTGTAAATCTACCACCTTACGTGCATTGCACGTGCAACTCCAACTCTCTCATTATACACTTTATTTAAATCTATCAATTTACGTGAGTAACACGTAAAACTCAAACTTTCTCATTATACTCTTTATATTACTTTTAAAAATATATATTTATTAAGTGGTATATTATATTACTTTAAAAATTATATATTGATTAAAACGTGCATTGCACGTGTTAAATACTAGTATGTGTGTGTGTGTGTGTGTGTGTGTATAGAGAGAGAGATAGTGGGGGCAATGCTCCACTGAAAACGGGTATGTTTTCACAGACCCGTGAAAACAGACCCGCTTTGGTTGTATGACCTAGACCCGTGAAAACAGACCCGTTAAACAACGACTCAGGTTATAAAAAAAATGAATGAACCTAGGTCGTTGTTTGGAACAATGACCTTTTATAACCTAGGCCGTTGTTCGCAACAACGGCCTAGGCTGTAAAATTTCGTTGTTTCAAACAACCTATAGCCTAGGCCGTTGTTGGGGTTATAAAAGGCCATTGTTTCAAACAACACCTAGGTTCATTCATTTTTTTTATAACCTAGGCCATTGTTTGAAACAACGACCTAGGTTCATTCGAAATTTTAGAGCGAATGAGGCGAAGAGTTATTTGGGACGAAATTCCAAAAAAAAACCCTCACAACTTAAGTGAGATGGGTGATGGGCGGGCTCGATCATGGCTGTTGGATCAAGATGAACTTGATCCAACGGCCAGAAACGTTGTTTTCACGGGTTTATGAAAATAGACCCGTTACTCAAATTTAAATCCCCCCAAAACAACTCCTTTATTTATTTAATTATCTCTCTCTCTCTTTTTCTATATATATATATATAGAGAGAGAGAGAGAGAGAGAGAGAGAGAAAAAGGGGTATGAGCAACTTGCTCATTTAGTAAATAAGCAATTGATGATGTGGCATACATGTGATTGGAAAATCCTTAAAAGGATTAGTTGTCCAATGTATCACATGCATGTCAAATAATCAATTGCTTATTTACTAAATGAGCAAGTTACTCATATCCCTTTTACCCAGATATATATATATATATATATATACTTATGGAAACATGGACTTTTATTTATAACTAATTATTGTCATACTATTCAAACTTGAGCTACATAATTGTTGATTTACTATTTACAAGGCTTTTCATATGTTGTATCGTTCTAAAGACGTGCCATAGGCACGTGCCCACGGGAAAATCTAGTATATATATATAACCTGAAGTGTACCCTTTCTGCAAAAAAACCACCGCCTTGAACTTTTTTGCACAAAAAACCCCTAAAGTATGTTTTTAAAAAACCTCTCTCAGGTTTTATCAAAAAAATCACATGCATCTTTCTCATTATTGTCAAAAACCTCACTCAACTCTCATATTTTGTAAAAAAAACTTAGCAGAAAGCTCACGCCGTTGGAAATGAATTTTTTGAAAACATACTTTAGAAGGATTTTTTTGTGCAAAAAAAAAGTTTATGGCCACCAATATGGGTAGCGTGCCACCTAAGAGCATTTGTAGTCGTTGAATGTCAAAATTTGGGTATTTAGCATATAGAAATAGGAATTTTGGTTTTGTGTTGCAATCGTTCAAACCCAAATTTTAGGTTTTTAGACTTAAAAATCGACAGACGAGAAATCATTCCCCTTCTCACGTTAAATTTTTTTAAAAATTTTTTTAAAAAAATTAAAAAAATCGAACGGACGGGAAATCAATGGAAATTTCCCGTCTGACATTTTTTTTAATTTAAAAAAAATAATGGAAATATACCAATAATGGAATGTATAGGCCTAGTTCTTTAAATAATTTTTTTTCAAATTGGGTTTGGGACAGGAGATGATCTCTCGTCCCACCAATTTTTTTAAAAAAATTAATCGTCGCACGGGAAATGAATTCCCATATGATCATTTTTTTAATAAAAATTATCAGACATGAAATCATTTCCCGTCTGATATATTAAATATAAAAAAATTAACGGGTCATTGAACGGACAAAAGACCATCTTCCGTTGGCTATATTTTGCAAAATCCCATTTCGCTTGTCGAATATAGTAGACCATTGTGCACCCCCAACCCAAATTTTGGGTATATAGCCAATGACTGCAGCAGATTTTTGGCTATATTTTGCAAAAAATGGGTGAATAGCCAACGACTACATATGCTCTAAGATAGTGAAGGAAAATGTAGTAAATTTGGTAGTAGGTGTAGCATTACTCTTTCTACAGAAATGATATAGTTCAGTGTTTTTTAAAAAATTTAAATTCAGCCTTCTTTTTTAAGATGAAGGTATTTTTGGGAATAAACTGTTATCCGGTTTTGGGTAGACAAATCCTACAGGAAAATGGAAACAGTTTCCTTTAGATCTTCTCAAAAACTGCAAATCATGTAGATAGCACAGGTGTTGAAAAGATCTATGGTCGTACTTATTTCATAGAATATCTATGCGCAGTGAAGCATAAAATTATTTTTTGGTGGTTGTTGTGGTTAGACATTTCTTTGAACTTTTTCCCACACTAAGCCCATTTTTGAAAGTATATAGGGAGGTAGTGGACAAACTTATTCCACGGATGGACTAAATTTTATCACGTCAATTGAGGCTGCAGTAGTCAACTACGACATTTTCTATTATGAGGCCGTAGTTGGGAACTGCGACATGTGCTCAAATATTTTTTTGGATATCACTATTTCCATTTATGGCCTTGTTCAAATGTAGTTCCCAACTTGGAGACTTAAAGCCAAATTTTCTAGGTAAAAAGAGATGTTACAATCACCAAGGCGGTCCCTCTTTAACATATTAGGCTATAGCTTAGGCAGCAGTTCCTAACTACGTCCTACATATAATTAAATGAGGTCGCAATTGGAAACTACAACCTCTCTTTAATAAGTTTTTATTTAGAAATTATGGCTCTAAGCAGTGGCGGAGCTCGGTGGGGAGTGGGGGGCCGGATCAAGCCCCCCCCCCCGGGAATATTTTCAAAACCCCCAGGTATATTCAAATTTACGATTTGGCCCCTAAGAAAAATATGATATATATATATATATATATATATATATATATATATATATATATATATATATATATATATATATATATATATATATGGATTATTGACAATTTGACTCTTATTTTTCCCCAAATCAATAATAAGTTGTTTCCCCTTCCCAAATCGCCACCGCCCGGCCTGTGCAATCACCTCCGCCCCAAAATTCAGATCATCTTCGAACTCTTCCTTTTATTCAAGTAGGTCTCTCTCTCTCTCTCTCTCTCTCTCTCTCTCTCTCTCTCTCTCTCTCTCTCTCTTCCAAGCTACGGTTTCGGATTAGACATTATCTGGGGAACTTGTGGATAGTGTTTCAGATTAATTTCCAAAGGTTCTATAACTTTAATTTGTTGTGTGTTTTCTTAAAGGGTCCAATTCTTCATATCCCTTAAACTATGGTGAAATGGTTAACATAGTAGATCAGATTGATTTAATTAGATTGGAGCACAAGTCTCATGATATTATAAATGCAATGCATCTTATATCTAAAATAAAATTTTTTTAAAAAAAAACTTCTTCAAAATCTTAGAGAAACCGGTTGGGAAGCTTTACTTGATCAGATAAGATTATTTTGTGAGAAACGTCACATGGATGTACCGGATAAGTCTGCTCAATATGCAAGGAAATTTCCATCTCGATATCCACAGCCTCATCTTACAGTTGAACATCATTATCGGGTTGACATATTCATTACCACAATTGATTCTCAATTGCAAGAATTAAATATTAAATTTAATAAAACTACAGTTGATTTACTTGTGCTAAGTACTACTTTGGAATCGAGAGATACATATACATCCTTTAATATCGAGAAAACTTGCAAGCTTGCAAGCCAAATTTATCCTCAAGATTTCTCTGAGCAAGATCAGACACATCTAAAGTATCAACTAGAACATTATATATTTGATAATCCTCATCGTAGTGAATTCAAAAATTTGTCATCTCTTTCCGAGTTATGTCAAGAATTAGCGAGATCTAGAAAGTCAATTATCTATCCTCTAATTGATCGACTGATTAGGCTTGCACTTACATTACCAGTTTCTATAGCAACTACCGAGAAGGCAATTTCGGTAATGAGGTTTGAGAAAAATAGGCTTCACAACAAGATGGATGATGATTATTTCTAAACTACTTAATGATTTTTATTGAAAGAGAAATAGTTGGAGATTTGTCCATATATACAATTATCAAAGAATTTGCTTCTAAGAAAGAACACAGATCACAGTTCTTCTAGGCTACACATGTTTTTATTTATTGGACTATGTAAATATACTTTTGGGGATTTTGTATGAAATTAAGAGAGTTTGACTTTTTCTGTTTATTTTTGTTTAAAAGTATGATATGTAAACCTCATTGCCGAAAACTATCTAGAAAGTCAATTATCTATCCTCTTGTTGATCGACTGATTAGGCTTGCACTTACATTACCAGTTTCTACAGCAACTACCGAGAAGCCATTTTCAGCAATGAGGTTTGTGAAAAATAGGCTGCACAGCAAGATGGAGGATGATTATTTTCGAACTACTTGATGATTTTTATTGAAAGGGAAATAGCTGAAGATTGTGCATATATACAATTATCAAAGAATTTGCTTCTAAGAAAGAACGCATATCACAATTCTTCTAGGCTACACATGTTTTTTATTTATTGGACTATGTAAATATACTTCTGGGGATTTTGTAAGAAATCGAAAGAGTCTGACTTTTTCTGTTTATTTTTGTTTAGAAGTATGATATGTAAACTATCTTTGGAAGACTAGATCTCTATGCCAAAAAAATTATATCTACTTTATAATTTGTTTTTTTTTTCTTTCTAAATTTGTTTATTACTTCCCCCCTCCCCGCCCCCTAGCAAAATTGTCTTGGCTTCGCCCCGGGCTCTAAGTCTCTAATGTTAGGAATATGTCTTGTATACTCGTGGTTCAGATTAGAAGAACATACGATGAAGTACAAAGGTCAAAGCAGTCAAAGTGAGTCAAAGATGAAAACAGTAAAAGAAGGTGCATGCAGAGTTGCGGTTGACCACACGCCAGACTGCACACTCGACCGACCCATGTACATAGTTTGTTCGAGAGAGGGGCAGTCGACCGCACTTGTGGTGTAGTCGACTGTTCACGATGCTGTGTTACTTTTGGGGAATGGAAACTCATACCTTTCATCTACCCATAAAGGAAATGACGGCCACGCTACAAAATGATGCGATGAAATCAGATCTTCATGTTAATAGGATAGCTGTGACCGGGAGTATGGGTTTCGAGAATATCTAGGTGTTGAGCCTGGCGAGAAAATATTTGTAGGCCAATACATTATGTTGTCATGGTTGTAGGAAGTGTTCAAAGACTCCTTAATTCGAACGAATTCGAAGTTGAGTGCTACACCAGGGAATATATAATGACAATATTTGGTGGTGTGATATTTTTGAACTCGTAGGGTGATACAGTGCTGCTAATGTCCCTACCCTTGATATCCGATAATAGGAAAGCTAGTGAATACAACTGGGGTAGTGCAGCATTAGCTGCGTTGCATAGGACTTTGTGTTTGTGTGAATTGAATGCGGTTCAGATGACTGGGTCAATGGTAATACTGCAAATGTGGAGCTGGGAGCATCTACACCTTGGTCGACTCTGCATAACCCGACAATTACAATGGTGGATGTCCGTTCCATAGAATCAAGCAATGTTTGCACCCATTGGGGTATACTGGACTGGGTCACACGTGTGGAAGGATAACCCACGTGGTGTGTTTACCTATTATAAAGACGACCTCGATCAGTTTGTTAATTGGGTGCCTTACAACGAAGAGAGAGTTCAAAGGTTTCCACATGTATGTAGAGCGACCCCACAGTTATGGTTCACGAGATCACCACTCGTCAATTTGGGTATTATGGAGTTCTATTTCGCGGACCGAGTGCTTCGGTAATTCGGACTTCATCAATACATCATAGCACCGGGTAGTTATGACACCAAATTGCATGGAACCAAGGGGATGAGTCGGCTACCTAATCATAACTGGGCTATACATCACTAAGTACATGTCAACCATTGGAATCAATTTGGGTATTATGGAGTTCTATTTCGCGGACCGAGTGCTTCGGTAATTCGGACTTCATCAATACATCATAGCACCGGGTAGTTATGACACCAAATTGCATGGAACCAAGGGGATGAGTCGGCTACCTAATCATAACTGGGCAATACATCACTAAGTACATGTCAACCATTGGAATGAGGAATGCTTCGATGCAGTTGTAGACCCGTCTCCTTCATTTGACCGATATTTGCACTGCCTATATATGTACTGGTATCAGAGAATGACATGATCATATGTTTCTCCCCTGACCTTGCAAGACCTAATGTTAAGAATACATACATACATATATATATATATATATATATATATATATATATATATATATATATATATATATATATATATATATATATATATATATATATATATATATATATATATATATATATATATGGGAAATGCTCCATTGAAAACGTACTGTAGCGTGGAAAACGTGAAAACAAACCTAGGCCGTTGTTTCCAACAATGGCCTAGGTGGTTTTCACGTGTTTTCACAACATTTGCATTTTCAATGGAGCATTTCCCTAATTAATTAAAAGAAAGGCCTATAGGGTTCCTATGGGGTGCCTATGGGGTTCATATGGGGGCTTTGTATAGAAATTTGGTTGGTGGGGCCCACGGGGAAAGAAAAGGCAGAACTGCTGCCTTGGCTTGCTGAGCCACATGGCTGGCATCACGTGGGGGCCCACTGGTTCGAGGAGGAAACAGCTGAGGCTGTTTGCTTGCTGACGTAGGCAGTAGGGCCCCCGTAAGGGGTCTTCGGCTGTTGTTGTTTCTCTCGCGAGAGAAGGAAATGATGTGGGGATTTGGTCCCATATCGGGGATTTGAGTGATTATATATATATATATATATATATATATATATATATATATATATATATATATATATATATATATATATATATATATATATAATTGCCCTGGGATTAGAGGTCACCAATCACCTATAACACCTTTTATGAGGCAAGCCTATGGTGGGCCGTTGTTAGAAAAATTGTTGTTTCGGACCGGGGTGTTACAGACCTAGCCCAGCTGGTGTTCAGTTGCATGTTCCAAGGAGAGAGACCGAGCCAGCTCCCGGCCATTCTATGTTGCAGCCTATGTATCCACCGAAGGCACCAACTCACTGATCCATAGTAATGTTAAATATTTCTCTATTCTTTTATAGGAGACTCATAAAATTATTGTTCCTTATAATATTCATGATTCATAAACAAATTATAAATTATGATGTAGATCAAAGACACATGGGATATTGAGAAGTAGTGTGCTCGTGCCCTTTCGAGCAATGTGGCCGATGCAGTGAAGGATTTAGCACGATGAATTCTTAAACCATGCAAGTCGCAGCTCGAACAAGTTGGTGAAGGAGCCTGACTGGAAGCAATGCTGAACACTCCAGAGTCGAACATGGGGAAACGAAGGAAAAAGATGGGAAGTAAACATAGGAGACGGGCACATATTCCCAGGTCGGTACAACAATCGATTGTGCAGCAAGAAGAAGAAGAGCAACAACATGAGCAACAAGAGCAAGATGACCCAGAAGATCATATCCCCATATCCCAAGTAACTCAAATATCTCTGGAGAGGCCAAAACGGATGCGAAAGAAAATGAAAATGTATACCCCATCTTGAATGTAATTCGCACTCAATCTTTAGTTGATGTTCTATAAAATGTGATAGTTTAAGTTATATTACTTGCTTTCCTTGTTTAAGTTGTAATATTTGTACTTGGTGTGATAGTTTAGTTTTATTGGTTGTTTGTTGGAGGCCACAGTTGGGTTATATTTCTTGTTTTTGTTTGTATTTGATTTGGTTTACTCAGTTACTGTATTTTTTTTCTTCTATAACTTTTGGTGTTGTTTTACTCCCCATCTTGTTACTTGGATTAGATTGATGAATTTGTTATATGGGAGAATGATGAATTTTATATATGTGAGGAATTGATGAAGAAATTGGACTGAGAATTGTGAAAAAATTGTGTATACAGGGAAACAAATGTGTTTGTTTTGTTGTGGAAATATTTCCAACAGAGGCTGAAGTTAACAACTGCGGCTGTAAATCTAATCACTTTTCCAGATAACTGATTACTCTCCGGAAAATTAAAACATTTAAGGTCGTCGCAATTGCCAACTGCGTTCCAATTTATACTGAGACAGCAGTTGGTAACTCTGTTAGGTTTCAATGGCAAACACAAATTAAATACACAGCGGAAAAATTACAAAAATATTGAAACCTAACCATGGATCCATGCGAAAATCATAAATTGTGTTTAGGAATTATACCTTAAGGATGGATCTGCTGTCTCCAAGATATGTCGATCACAACACTGAATATTGCGGTGCCTCTATGGTATCCACACGAACGGATCAAAACCAAGCTTTCTTCACGCCGCGGTGCTAGCTGCGAGATGGGGCTGTTTCTCACGATCTCTTTCTCTCACAATTTCTGTGACGGCTAGGGTTTTCTCATATATATATTTTCCACAGATATCATATATATAGGTGCAGAAAATCAACCCTATGAAAGTAATGAGGATGTTCGGCTCGCAATCTGACTTGGGTTAGATTCGTGTGTGGGCTTTAAACTTTAGTCGGCCCATTTAATCTAATTAAATGTCCAACCAATTCTAGGAGTCCAAGTCTTACATGGATCACCAATTAAATTCATCTTATGAATATAAATCCCAATTTCGATCTATTCTAAGTGTGTGACCCTGTAGGTTCCCATTACGTTGATAGTAATACAAAAATTATATTATATAAAAACAGTGAGTGGTATCTAGCAATACATCACTGCTACTCAAGTAATGGCAATGTCAATGATTTGACATAACCTAACCGTGACCATTGTTACCATGTAGTCTAGTCCCTTTGTCCGGATATCTTAATTGACCAGAAGGCATAGAGTGTGTCACCTTTGTATAGTTCAATCTATAGTTTCTTGATGTCCAAGTAAACTTATTAAAATAAATGAGCTCAATATCTCATATTGACTCATTTGAGCATGGCCATGCATTTTGCAGTCTCACTTAATCAAGGGGCCTGTAGATATCGCTCTTATTATGTAAGAGGGACAAATCCTTTCTAAGAGCATCCACAGTCATTTGCTATATTTGCCAAATTGCCATATTTTGAGAAATGGACGTCTGTAGTCGTTTGCTATTTTGCCATATTTTGGCAAAATTGCTACAGTCGCCTCTCAAATTTGAGAAACGAAATGAAGATTTTCAAATTATAGGGGATGGAACATGTCCCTTGTATTTTTAATGGGATCAAATGAGACAAGTTGTTTCGTCTGACGATTTTTTTAAATGATCGGACGGTACATGTTGTACCGTCTAAAAATAAATAAATAAATAAATAAATAAACAAACGAAAAAAATCTCAAACGAGACATGTTGTCCCGTCTTAAGCAAAAAATTGCTTGGACGGGACAACATGTCCCATCCAACAATCCAGGTGGCCCTTTTTCACTAATTATCCTAATCTAACCATACTTAATCAATAATTATCCTAATTAATTACCTACTTCATAATTTAATACTCTAAATATATTACTAATTACTAACTATATCTTAATCTAATGTAGAATTAAGATTTTAAACATAAAAAAATTGAAGTGGGACGGGACATGTTGTCCCGTCCGCTTTAAAAAAAAGAAATTGACAAAATTATAGCAAAGCACCGTTGCAAGAGATTGACAAATTGCTATTTCTCATTTTCCATTTTGCCATATTTTTTAGCAAACGATTGTGGATGCTTTAAGTCACTCACATCCCTCCGCAGGATTTGTAGTATATTCAATAGTCGACTTTATAATCACCTTATTACATGTAATGTTTGACGACATTAAAATATATAACTTCTCATGTAGGGAACCGTAGATACATCAAGTCAAAGGACTACGTACACCAAGGTCACTGTGAGAACCGCTTATGACACTCACATAACGATCCATGTATCGTTCTCACGGTGGATCAGTCCAGTACATTATTACTCTAATATGTACCCATGTAAAGACTTGATACCTCATATCCATGACCCGTAAGATATGGTCATCAGTCTGTGCACATACTAGTCTCCATGTATTATTGTCGTCCTAATTCATAATAATACTTGACTAGGGATATTTAAGAATAGTGTTCTGATTACAACCAATAGGATCTCACAATCAAGTCGTGCACTTGATGTCCCATGGTATTGAACCTACTATTCTAAGAACTTTATTATGTTCATTTAATCACAATAAACAACACAATAAATAAAATGCCTCATATATGAAATAAATGACATAATGCAATGTAAACTAGTAATGTTAATACACAACTGGCCTCTAGGGCATACACCAACAAACTCTGACTGTGAAACTTTCAAATTTCCAGAGTAACTAGCTCTATGGAAAAAATGAGAATCTCACAATCGCAGTCGCCAATTGCGGCATCCATACACCCTTGGCCGCAATTGCCAACTGCGTCTGTGAATTGATTGCATTTTCAGAGTGCTGGCTACTCTCGAGAAAAGGTAATCTCTCACAGTCGCAGTTGCCAACTGCGGTTTTCGTACAACCTTGACCGCAGTTTCCAACTGCGTCTTTGAATTGATTGCATTTTCGAGAGAGTATCCGGCTCTCTGGAAAATGCAATCAATACTCAGTCGCAGTTGATGTAACCCCCATTCTCGTAAATACATATTTCTTGGATATTTTCTGTATTTTGATTAGTTATAAATCTATTTTGCGCTAAATTCGTTTTGGATCTTTTACTAAGTGTTTTATAATCGACAATTATATTCACTTTGAATAACGATATATTTTCTATTTTAAATTGATCAAATATTTATATTTTATATTATTCCTGTTTGGATTTTAATGAACTTGTTAATCTCAAATTCTATTTTGGTGCATATTATTATTATTATTATTATTATTATTATTATTATTTGTTGTTATTGTTATTAGTATTAGTATTATTGTTATCCTTATTATTGATGTTTTTAACCATTATTATTATTAGTATTTTTATTGTCATGATTCTTCTTATTGTTATTATTATTGTAAAGCCCAATGTCATTACTATTATTATTTTTTTTTTTTGTTAAAACCCATTGATTTTGACCTATATTGTATTATTTAATTATTTAATTTGAAGCCCAACCCAAGCCCATTCTCCTGTTGGATCCTAGTCCATCCATTAACCCAATACCTTGGTCCCCACTATCTCATTATTTAATCCCGTAACCCCAATTCCCCATATCTCTCCACTATCCCTATAATCTCTCCCTATTATTATAACTGTTACTAAATAATTATTAAAACCCCTCAAATCTCTCTCTTTCCCCAACCCCCTCATCTTCCTTGTTCAAACCCATCACCTTCACCCCCTACTGTTCAAACCCCAATACTATACAACCTCGACCCTTCTCCTTCCTCCTCCCGATTGCCATAGAACCCAACCGCCTACTACCTCCGACCTTCCATCTCGCCTCTCCTCCTCGTCAACATCATCTTCGACCTGCAATATTCATCGTCGAGCACCCCGATCTCTCCTCTTCCCCGTTTGCTGCTGACACCCAACTTCGGCTCACCTCTGCTCTTCCCGTCGCCTCCATCGAGCCACCGTCGACATCCCTACTCTGTCGACCTCATCCTCCGCAGACTCACCAACCCATCGCCTCCACTCCATCCATGTCTCCACCTCCACATCGCCTTCCTCTCGCTCGAGCCGACAACCGAGCACCCCTCGTCATTCCCCGCCATCGCCAACCAGTCGACACCAATTCGTCCCCTCCAGTCCACCATCGAAGCTCCCGACTGCCATTATCACCCTCACTGTCTTCCTCATCACCTCCTCGAGTTTGCCCGTAACTCCGTCGACCACCAACGCCAGCACCATCCGCCATCATCATCCTCATCGCTTACCCCATCGCTCTGCCCTACAGTGTCGTCGCCCTTCCTCTTCGCTGCTCCTCTCTGATCACTGGCAACAACCAGCCACCACAGTGCACCACCTAAGCGCCATCACCCCGCTACCGACTGCATCCTTACCGCACTCCATGTCCTCCTCCTCGACTGCGCCCAGGCAACCTTTGCAGTGCCATCGCCATCCAGTCGCTGTCCAGCCCTCCATCGCCACAGTCGCAGTCGACAGCCACCTTCACCATCGCAGAGCTCTCCCCCCTTGCTCTGTTTTTGGTGATCAAGCGATCTTAGTCATCCGATCGACGATCGTGATCATCATCATCATCTTCTTGATCATCCTGATCTTGATCCTCATCAAGATCTGCGCCGATCTGTCCGATCAGATCTTGATCATCATCAAGTTGATTACCATCAAGTCGAAGATCAGCTGCCCGATCGTTGTTTGATCATCATAACAAGATTAGCACCTGATCGTGATTCATCACATCAAGATCTGCTTGGTTAGCGTTCATCACCGTTGCCGGGATCCTAATCTCGTTATTTCCTATATTCAGATCTAATCGTCATTAAGGAAAGTCATCTCACCCTCGAATTGTATTGTATCGTATTCGAGATTGTTTACTGAATTCTGCAAGTAGATCTATATTGATTATCATATATCGTCTATTGTTATCTATCGTTGGGATTCCACGGATTTACATGAGCAAATCCAAGTAGTAATCTTGACTTGGTACCGTCTTTTGCCTCCGATTTATAAAGATATTACAGGCATTCATGTAGATAATTATCGAACATATGAATATGGATTGTTATTATAATTCATGTCATGACATTACACAACTATTGTAGATTATTTGCTAGTGTTGATTGTTCATATGATTGGTGTTGGTGTATTGGTGGATTGTGATTAGTAAGATTATAGACATTATACATCTTAATACCATGTTCACATAGATATAACTTGCTGTGATTTATGTTGTCAATCTCTAACTCATTGTTCATAACATCTTAATTATTTTATTCATGAAAAATATGTTGAAACTCTAAAATTTACTGTCAACCTGAACATTGTCATGCTGTTTCGACCTCGATACTGTCATCAAAATCAATAACCTTCTGAATATGAATTGTAGCCCCATGTGTCTAGTTTCCAGAACATCAAGATTATTGAATTCCGACTTATATTGCATGAGTTATGGCCATTTTACTGCTATTGCATTTTATTTGCAGATTTATGCATATACCATGTTAAACTGATTAAGTAGATGAACTAATGATCAAATATTACCAGGATAATTTCCAGATTGATAGTTAACATGATTACGGTAATGAAAATTATTTTTGTGGATTTTTAAAATGATTATTTACTGCTTTTATAACTGAAACTAGTTAACATCGATAACCAGCCAGAATCTATAACCTGTAAAGAACACTGTAATTTACCTAGCTACTGTTGTCAGATTTTGGACTTTTAATATGCATTGGAACTGGGCAGAAGTCTAGTGTCTAGAACTTCTGACGGATCCACATTTTCTATTCTGTAGCAGCGAGAAATTCAATTTTAGTATAATAACCTACTGCTGTCCAGAATTGAGTTTCCATGTTTGATAATATGTAATTGAATCTATAATGTTGTATTTGGTGCATTTAATTGTTTGGAGTACATTGCATGATCTTAGGGTTGTGGTCATCATTCTAGTGTTCCTTATTAATCGCCTTATCGTTTCCACATTGATATTTCTGTCCCTATCGTTCCCTATTAGTATTCATGATGAATTAATAAAGAATGTTAATCAAGCCGGAGTTAATGGTTGACTAGAGTAGTTGATAATACAGTGACTGTACTCGCAAGTGTGGGACTCATTCCCAAAATATCGTTATCGTCATTGTGTAAGAAATTGCGTCAATGGCTAGTGTTATCGTTATTGTGCAAGAAATTGCTGCAATAGGCAGTGTTATCGTTATTGTGCAAGAAATTGCTACAATAGCCAGTATTATCGTTATTGTGCAAGAAATTGCTGCAATAGCCAGTGTTATCATTATTGTGCAAGAAATTGCTGCAATAGCTAATGTTATCATTTTAATGTTTATCGTGCCGAGTACATGACCTATAGAATCTACCACCTTAGTCTAAACGAAATTGATTGTATGCATCGAACCTGTAGTTATGGGATACAGTAGTACGTGTATTAGTTAGGATTAAAATTAATAATAGACTTAAGATTTTCAACGCATCGTCATTGTATATTGTCATCGTTATTGAACAGTGTTATCGTTATTGTTTATCGTTATTATTATCGTTTATTGTCATCGTTATCAATCATCGTTATTGCACATTGCATCGTTATCATTTTTCCATTGTTCATTGCCATCAACTTTATTGTTTATTGAATTCATTGTTATACCGTAAATGTCATTGTTTTTCTGTTTCTCTACTTGCTGTCCACGACTTGCTCTAGGAACATATTATTCACTCTTTTAGATGAACATCTTACATGTAATCAAGGAGAATTGCCTGATGAACTAGGAGATCAACAATAGTGAAAGAATTGATTTGCATCACCACGTAAACAATTATTGTTTTGTTTGAAGACTTAAATAAATTGAACATTGTTATTTCTTGTATTGTGGGCTTTTGACCCGAATATTGTTATTGTTGATTCCAGATGTTGGATTGTTATTATATTTGGTTATTTTATGCTTAAATTCCAAGTATTGTTATTCATGTGATTACTTCTTTAATGCATGCGTGGTTGTATTACTTTTCGTGTTTATATTGTTGAGTTGAATTGATAACTTATGAATGACGCAAGTCATTCGTTGGGCCAACGTCACGTACTTGCATTCTGTATTTTTGGGAAGCGGGGCGTGACAGTTGACAACTGCGGAATAATTTATACTGAGACCGCAGTAGGCAACTGCGGCCTCTGTTGAGAATAGTAATGAAGGAACTTCGAAGCAAGCAACTTCCCTGCTTACACAATCAAAGCTCGATTCACATTCAATTTTCCAGTCATTTCACATCCAATTACAGCATATAGTACAAGCCAACCACCAATTCTCGAAGAACCATATATTGCAAAACAAAAAAACTCAAAATACACAAGCTTCTTAGTAAACTACAATAAGGCATCATCTCATCTCCGTATAATAACTCACAAGCTTCTTAGTAAACTACAATAATGCACACTACACTAACTCACAAATCCAGTGAACTATAATAACTTGTGGCATCAGCTCAGAAACTCACATTGACTTAAAATATAAACTACATATGTCCTACTTCTGTTTACAGATCGCTTAAAGACGGCCCCGTACCAGATCTTGGGGGTCATCCACCACAACCTTGTGCTCCCCTACGTAAGGCCCTTGTTGCAATAACGCCACTCGACTCAACATATACAATTTGTATGACAGTTATGACATAGTAATGAAACCAAATATATAAACTTTAAAAAAATGTTACAACTTACCCGTGAACTACAAAAAAATGTTACAAATTATCCGTTAACTACTTCCGGTACCAGAGGGAATATCACTCTTACAACTGCGCCTATTGTGTCTTCTTTGATGACATTTTACTACAAGTTAGTGTACTCTTGGAGCTTGCTCCGACATCCATGTCATTGCGAATGTGTATAGTTCTCGGCCGCCCTTTCCTACATCTTCTGAGTCTTGCATCAACTATCAGTTTGGGACCTATTTGGATAGGCTAATACAGTTGGTCTTGCACATGATGAAAAGTGGGCATCCAAGTTGCCGCTAAGGATACCACATAATAGAACAGGTCAATATACGGCTCGAGGGCCCGAGAAGCACAAGCTGCCAATACATGTGAACACGGTAGATGAATTTCTGAAATGTACATGTACGCTCTCCCAAATCAACAATATGGGATTTTCACCCTTTCTCTTAGTACCGACAAGTCAAATACCTCTTTTGACTTGAAATACGCCACGATTATGATGGAACATTATAGCCTCATGCAAATTACTTCTATCCCGCAGTGTATCGATAAGTTCTTGAACTCTCGGACCCAAACCTGCCCTTCACTCATCAATTTCTGTGGCCCAAACAACGTTCGATGAAGTAGGTTGTGTTTATAAAATATCATCTCCACAGTTGTCGTATATCGATAAGTTTTTGAACTCTCGGAGCCCAAACCTGCCCTTCACTCATCAATTTCTGTGGCCCAGACGACGTTCGGTGAAGTAGGAATTGAGTTTATAAAATATCATCTCCACGATTGCCGTTACTGGCAAGCTACAAACACTTTTAAAATGGAGTTAAATATTTCTGATGAATTTGTGGTCATGACACCATATCGATGCCCTCCATTTGCAACCAATGCCCACTTCTCGACTGGTTTTCTCTTCAGCCAATCGGCAACCTCGAGTTGAATTTTTTCAATCTCTCCAAATTGTTTGTCAAACTATTTTCGCTGATTTTGATATGCAACCACCTTTACCTTATTCATCAAAGCCTTGTTACCAAATTTGGTGTAGAAATTTCTAGAAAAATATCACATACAATAACGATGATATGCATGTAGCTCATTCCATGATCCATTTTCAAGCTCCATGCATGATATGATACCTGCATGTCGATCAGAAATAACACATAAGCCTTGGCGATCAGTGACAAAATATCTAATACAACTCATGAACCAAGTCCAACTTTCTATACTCTCTCCATCTACTATTGCAAAAGCAAATGGAAATAACATGTTATTTATGTCCAGTGCAACCGCAATCAACCAACAACCCTTATATTTTGCATACAAATGAGTTCCATCTATACTAATAACAGATTGGCATGACTCAAAACCTTCAGTCGAGGCTGCAAATGCCAAAAAGACTCATTTGAATGTTTCTTTGCCAAGACCTGAAAGAATCTTATCACAATGTATGTAAGTTCAAGGATTTGAGGCTAGTATTGCTGATAAAAGAGCAGACAACTTGTATATGCTTCATCGAACCCTCCAAACAACTTCTCAATAGCTCTCTGTTTTGCAATCCAGAATTTCTTGTAAGAAAATTTATAATTAACTTGTAGCAAGACAATCTCAATTATGGCCCTCGGTGTTGTTCCTAATTATGTCTTGATAACATTCAAAATTATATTAGAAACTGGCTTCGAATCAACCTTAGTGTGGTCCTGAGTTAAGGTCGGATTGGTACATGTATGTGCCCCTCCCAACTTCTTCACAATGAAGTACGTTTGTCCTTTTAGAACAATTGCAAGTAGTCGCCATGGACAACCTACCTTGGCTACGCCTTCGGGATTGTGTGTTGTATCATTTTGTACGTACTTTTGGTGCAAATTTACATTGGACGATATAAAACCGATTGTTGGAGGCCACAACTACAAATTCTCAATGTTCCTTAATAGAGAACATTTTCACCGCATGTTGGATATTATCTTTGCTTTCAAACTTCTGTCCAATGTACAATCTTCCTATCTCCGAAGAATCACATGATTCTTCCGGATTTTGATATACCCGGGCATTATTACTCCCTTCAATGGATTGAAATTTAGGTATAGTTGGACTCATGAATTTTTATTTTTTATTTTTTTTTGGGGGGGGGGGGGGTTGACATTGGCCATCGTTTCTTGAACATCATTGACGTTATCATCTGAATGCTCATCATCTTCATATTCCTCCTGTTCTACATCTACCTCTAATTCTTCATCTTCTTCATCTTCAACTAACTCATTATTAACCTTAGCATGGCCGAAGTCTTGAATACAATTTTTGTTATCGACAAGATTATGGATAAAGCTTGAATTCGATGGTGGCAAGTCATGTACGGGGGAATTTGTTGGTATTGGATTTGTGAATATGTTTTCTTGTCGAGGTGATAATCTTTCATGTGGTTCAGGACTCAGATGGGTAATCATCTCAAGAGTCAGCACTTCACGTACTGGGCTTGACATGTGATTAACAAGTGGTAGACTATTAGGAATCCTGATTTTGTCAACATATAACTTTAATACAGTCCAACTAGAATTCAGATCAACGTTCTTGCAATCATTGAAGTAAAAGAGTCATCATCTACTACAGGCATTACCAGGGCCGGTCCAACACTTACTGAGGCCTAAAGCGAACTTCGAAATGAGGCCTTTTAAAAGCCTTTTAGAAGCAGGTCAGAGGTTCTTAAGCAACCATTTTAGCCACTATCCGGGCCACAACAATGACTAGGATCAAGGTTTATGTCCCTAATCAGCTCGAAGCAGGTCTTACTGCAAATCAAGCATCGGAGAGCTAATGTGCACACTAATCTACCCAAACCAGGCCTCATTAGAATCTAAGAAAAAGACTGTACCCTTGTTCACACCCCAAGTCTTTCTCTCAACCAAATCCCTCTTTCGGAAAGGAGTGGGGAATAATGAAGTTTAGTGTGTGACATATGGAAAATAGTTATATTGTTACTCTCTGTGGATGTGAAGGTGCCCAGACCCATGCCTATAGTATGGAAACATATAAAATAACAGCCTAATATTATAATTCCCAGAGGCTAGAGTAATACATTTCCGAAGTTAAAATTTTGGTTTGGATTAGTGCAAACCTCTTGCAATCCGCTCCACTGCCTCGTAGGGATCATTTTTCCTATTCACAGAAATTCATACGACACAATGAGAAATGGCAGATAACCAACCCTGTAAATTAATGGAATGGACGAGGAAGGTGAAACTAATCAACTGAATGTCCTAGAAAAGTCTGAACCAGTTCCCAATGGAATAAGCTGAAAATGCAAATGAAATCAATCAATCATGAATATAGATTAACCATAAACCATATTCCATTACACAGAAGCAAAGCTGTTTTCATTGTTCACGATAAATCCTGAGAATGTCTGTGAACCTAATAATAACGCAAAGCTTTTGGATCATAAAGTAAACAGTGAGAATACTCACACCAATAGTGGTTGAATGCTCTGGTCCCTGTTCAGCTGAAAAGACTCGATTTCCTGTCCAATAAAAGCCATTTACTACCTGATGACGAAAAGTAGAAACATCCAAAAGTTATCAAAAATACAGAAGTACCTTTTATTGCAGCAAGGAAGATAGTTTTCAGTCATAGGGAAGTACTAAATTTTCAAAAACTGAATTTAGAACAAAAAAAGATGCAGGATTAATAATAATATCAGGGCAGAGCCAACTCCTACATGAACTTGAGTTGAAGATGAACAGGGAGTCAGGGATAGGGTAGAAGTGTAGTCTGAGTAGAACCGTAGAAGATGAAGAGTTGGTGTTTGCTGAGTTGGTTCAGACTTCAGAGTAAAATTAAATAGAAGAAGAGTTGAGAGTAGATAGAAGATGAACAGTTTTTATAACGTTACGTATAAGATGAAGAGCCAGAGGAGGCCTTCATTAATTACTCTTTAGATATTTTTTTTAGGCCTAAAAAGACCTAGTTTTTTTAGGCCTAAATCTAGGGCTTGGGTTGCTTTATGCTTGGGCCGGGCTAGGGCATTGCCATAAAACATTGGGATTCTCCTTTTCTAGCTATATATCGAGCTCGGATTTTTACATTACATTCACCTCTATCACAGTTAGTAATTTCGTACATTTTTTCTACTAGTTCGTGCATTGTAATATTACTAGGTTTGCCCGTGGACACGTGCCTACGGCACATTTCCGTGAACGATGCAGCATATAAAAAGCCCTGTAAAAAGTTATATATATGCACGTCTTCATGACGAATGGTTTATATAGATGTGTATTTGGTAGGAGACATTGATGTATTATGAATTAAGTTGTTCATTAGTTTATATCTTGTAGGATCATTTGTCAGGAGCTCGGAATGAAAAAAAGAGTACTGTGAATCTACAATATTAGTGGATCGAAATCAGTTGCTATGTGTGACTTAAACATAAGAGATTTCATATTTGATTTGCAGCCTGACATAAGTAGTAATTCAGTTGCTAATGCAGTTATCGCCTCAAGCTGCATGAGTTAATTCTCCATTGTCATATTTTCATGTAGTTAACCATGTATGATTTTAAAAGAGGTTAAAAGAGAGAGAGAGAGAGAGAGAGCGTGTTGTGATGTACATGTGAAGACATTTTGTTAAATGTGATCATGTACAATTACATCTCCACATTAATATATTTAGTATCCAAATACTAGAGAGCCTACTGCAAATATGATCTGAAACAGGCTTGTTAGCCCCAATTTTTGATATATTTCAGTGTATGAGATACTTTACATGTAACTTTTTTTAATCTATAACTTACATCATCTCTTACACAAAACACATAAGCCCAACTATCAGGCATTTCAAACATTAAGAGAACATGAAGATTGCCAAAAATCAATCCTGTCAACGACAATTCCCTCTATTAGACTAAGATACCTATCATATGCTTCTTCAACTTCCTTAATCCTAGTCTGTTCAAGTCTACCTCTTCCTTTAGCTGCATCCATATTGTTCTCCCTAAATGATATTGTTAATAGTCTCAGTTGCCCATGCAAAACTGTGTCATTTGCTTCCCCTATTTCATCCCCAAAAAATGTTCTTTAGATCCTAATATTCATCACTAAAAAAATAAGAATCTTAACATACAATCAAATGCCTCCACAAATTGTGCTAAAACAATGTCGTTCCTCTGTAAAAAGATCATTGATACTCCTACATTATTTAAGCCGAAAATGTTTTTGGTTTATAGCATACAAATTTTAGAGACTATCTAAGTTAATACTCTTCAATTCTGGAATATTATAAAAGCCACTATTATGTGGAGTGGTTGGTATGTGCAGATGGATGCATATTTACTTTAAAGTGATTATGTTTTATACTCTATCTATCTCTCTTATTAGGGACTACTACCATTGTGACAACATTTGATTCATGTAACTGTAATTACAACCATTACAAATGGATATAAAATAAAGCACGATCAAGGATGAAAAATCATTATAATGAAGAAGGAATCAATCAAGTCAAAACTAATGGCCATTTCTATTCTAGAATACTAATAGGAAATTTAGTATAAATTTCGACAGAGTCTCCCCTAAAATATTAGCCCTTTTACAGCAATTCTTTACGGAATTCTGCTAACAATTAAAAATATAAAATCACATGCAGTTAATATCAATCCTCCCCAGGCCAATCCAAGCAACATCACACAGGCATTATATATATAAGGCTTTGGGGGCAAAAATCTTCATATGATGCAAGATACAAATAAAAACCAAGATTTCATTTGAAAACGTAATGAACTTTTGGAAAAACCTTTGAAAACCCTTTGAAAAACCACACACATAACCCAATACTCCACAACTTTGCGGGTACGGGTTTTAACATCACTATATTATATCATCATCCTATACAGATACTTACCTCATCTCCCAAAATACTAAATATTACACAGATTTACATAATCCCTTATTCTAAGTCAACATCAACCCTTACACAAATACTCCACATAATCCCTTACACAGATAAAAAGACAATGAAAAGCTTTACTTACTATTTTTTTTAAGTCAACATCAACCTGTAAGTTATGAAAGTAAACATTATAATGTGAAGAACTTAAAAGAAACAATTGTTTGATCTAATATGAAAGAGTTGTAGATATCATTAAAAAAAAACTTACATGGCCATATATAATGATGTTATCCATTGTTGTTGTTTAATTCTGATGAAGGACTTGATCTGTATATAAAGGAGGGGAAATTACTTACATTAGCTAAAATATAAATTTGACGTTCTAATTACTTTAACAAACCAATCAATAACTTACATTAGCTAAAATCTAACACAGAATTTGGATAGCCAGTAGATGACACAATAGAATTTGGATTTAGTTTTTGGATGTAATCTTTTTTAGTTTCAGCTGCTTACCGTATTGTAAAAGTTACTGAATAGTTCAATGTATCTCCTTTGAATGTAGTATGTGTATGCCAGTGGTTATTGTTTCCTTGTCGGAATGCAAAATTTAGTTATTCAAAGGCTTATTGATGCTCACTTGTGTATTTCTTTGGTAATAATGTTTCAGTTTTGGTTGCTGCTGTCGATGATGGGTTTTATCCACCAAATTGGAAGTTTCTGTTCATATTGTAAGAAAATTTTTTTTTTTCTTTCTCGTACTACATATATTTTTTTGTTTCAGTAGATTGCTTTCTCGTACAACATATATTTATTGCAAGATGGTAATTTGCTGTGTAAGTATTGGTGAACCGTTTCTTTTCATGTTGTGGTAAAACTTTGAAGTTATTTACTGGAAAAGGTGGCATTTTCTTACAGGTGCGCAATGAGCATTCCGGTATTTTGGCCCCCTTTTTAATACTGAATTATATGTTCAAATTGTGATACTTGGCATCAATTCAAATGCTCTTTGTTCCTTAAGAAAAAAGAACTGCAAATGGTTAGGCATAATTCCCCACTATTTTATAGATAAAGTGATAAACTTCCAAGAAACAAATGTACAACATCCAGCAAAAGATAAAACTGTATAACATAAGTGAGTCTGTCTGTAACACCCCACAAAATTGAAAATGACAACTGCAAATGGTTAGGCATAATTCCCCACTATTTTATAGATAAAGTGATAAACTTTCAAGAAACAAATGTACAACATCCAGCAAAAGATAATACTGTATAATATAAGTGAGTCTGTCTGTAACACCCCGCAAAATTGGAAATGACAATTTTGCCCTTGCGTGTTACGCACGTGTATTTTGTACTGCTACTGAAAATATTTGTAACGTGTTTTCACTACGTATTTTGATTTCTGACTATTTGTGCATTTTCCGTATTGATTTTTATCCTATTAGAGTCAACTCAAATATAAATTCCAATCTTTGTATTTTTACGTGCTTTTTACGTATTTGTAATACACGTATCGATTACGTATTTTTTCACCGCTACGTGTGATATTTTTATATGTATTGATTATTTATTTTACGTGTTCGAACTCGTTTTATAAACGGAAGTTCATTTTTCTCCATTTTGATTAAAATAATTTTGTACGTGTAATGCACTTGTTTTCCATGTACGTAGTGATTACATTGTAAAATATATAAAATTAGTAAATATATTTTCTTATGTTGTTTTCGATTATATTTTAATAATTTTCCATTGATAAAGTTGATTTCGCATTTTTGATATTTTACGTGCGACGCACGTGTTTCAGTACGCGTATGTGAGTGTATTCGTTTTCAAAATAAAATTTTAGAGTGTGTGAATTTATTTTATTTGTGCATAAAAAATTATAATTTTTAATTAAATTAATTTTTACATACATATTATATATATAACCTATGTTTTAATAAAAATAATTAATTGAAGGAAGTGTGTGCGCACTAGTGCACAACACGTGCACGTGTAATGGAGAGAGAGAGTGGGGGTCGGGGGGGGGGGGGGGGGGGGTTAGAGAAATCAAGAGGTGAGTGGTGGTGATTAATTGTTTAAGTGGATAATTAATAGATCAATTACATTAATGTATATTTAATTGATTCCCCTTATATAATGCCTCTAAAACTCCTTCACATTTTCTCATCCCCTTCTTTCTTCAATGTCTTCCGAAACCAACCGCCTTCCATCTTTTCCCTATTGCTCTGACATCCGAAGCCCAAGTCCATCAACAAGTCATTTAGACTTCTCCATCTAATACATGTACAAACCTATATTCCTACACTCTACTCCTCCTTTCTTTTCCTCCCCTGTCTTTTCCGAAAGCATGCCCCCCTACTGTTGCTTTGTCTCCATCTACTCACCATCTACATACATAAATATTTCCTATCCTATATGTGTTTATATATATATATATATATATATATATATATATATATATATACACATATATACATACATACATTGTGAAGAAGGAGGTGCTGTTGTAGTGTTGGCCGATTTGATGCTCTTGCTGTTCGTGTGCTGATCGAAAGTAGGAGATGGAGAGTTTTTCTTGCGCACAGATTTCGAGGAGGCGAAGCGGAGTTTCTAGGAGCCGTCGTTCTAGGAGTGCGATTGCTAGGAATTTAATTTCCTTGGTGGGTGATCTTGTGCTTTCTAAATGTAGGAAATGCATGCTAATATATTACATGAGTAGTATAGATAAATTTGATGTGATAATTAGAGAACAAATCTATGCTATTATGTGTGCCAAATTGTAGAAATTTTACTATTGATTGAGAAACTAATTGTCATCATGATGTTTGGAAATGAGAAAAAGAAATAATAAGTATTTGCCATATACATGTTAATTCACAAATGTAGATATATATAATTGTATGAAAATTTGTTGAGAATTTTCCTTGTAGTAAAAAAATGTATTTTTTTGTGAAGTTAAATTGATACACATAGATTCATTAAATATTTGTAAGAGATACAATGAGCTATTTGATTAAAAGGAAGAAATGAAATTCATGTTTATAAAAGGGAAGGAGATAATTCGAGATAAAGATACAATGTCTAAACATGAGTTTGGAAATTCGTGAATCACTGTTTTCAAGTAAAATCAGTATGAATGAGATAACTACAATCTATTAAAAAGATTAGATCGATCATATGTTTGAGTTTTGTAAAATAAACTAGTTACTGTACCGTATGAACAAAACTACAATAATGTGATTCCTAATCAGTAATCACATATGGACTTCTTGGTTAGGCGGTGCACCATAAGTTGCTGTGTTTGTCAGGAGGTCTTAGGTTCGAAACTTGTTAGACCCACTTTATTTTTGTTTTCATTTAATTAAATACAAGACCCAAAAGTTAGCATATGGGGATATCAAGATGGCCTTATGACAGCTAAGCCACTTGGGCTTATTTGTTCTCGAGGTAAGCTTTAGGCGTTCACAAAGCGGGGCAGGGGCGTTACAAATGGTATCAGAGCCGACTTTCGACACCGATTGTGGGTAAGAGCGGGTGAGATGTATGTCTGAGATGGAGCTAGCAGATGTACTGGTAAGTATGCCTGAGAGGGAGCGAGGTTGGGGACAGGTCGCCCGGGTAAGGAAACTATACAACCCGTAGAATTGGGGTACTGTGCAGCTAGCATAATCAGGGTACTCCACTCCACATCGGCTAGAAAGGAGATCCTGTACTAGATTGTGCATGCCCCGTGCTCAGCGAGGACGCTAATTTCTGAAGGGGGGGGGTGTGTAACACCCCGTAATTTTCAAAGTATAATAGTATATATAGTATATATATGTGTGTGATGGCATATTGGTAAATACATTGGAAAATGAATAGTGTAGTGGGGGGGGGGGGGGGAGGGTCCCACGGTTTGATAAAGCACAACACATTGTGTTGTTTGATTTGGCTGTTGACTTCGTTAAGCCATGGCCCTTGGGTGACGTGGCTTTCAAGTGGGGGCCCACCTGCTGTTGCTTCTGCTGTACACTTCGCTAGGAGAGAGAGTATGGGATTAAGTCCCATATCGGATTTCAACAAGAATATAATATTAATAAATAACATTGCCTATGATCAAGAGACCAATTCGGTTAACCACCTTTTGAGAGGCAGCCTGTGGTGGGCAGTTTTACTATACTATAAATAATTTGTCTTCTAAATTGTATAAAATTGTCCGAGCTCGGGGCAGGGGTGTTACACTGTCTTTCTCCAGTGAAATTAACATCATGTAAATCTTTACAGTGTCGACTTCAATTTTATTAATATGATTTGGCAGGTTTACATGTTTATCAAACCTCTCACTATAATATACTAACATCTGTTGTAATCGTTTACATACGGTTATAAGTAAACACGATAGTCTTCACTATATGTGTAAGCAAATCTTTTCTTGTATGTTAACTCCAAAATTTTCTTCAACCGTACTCATCAACTCTGAAGTTCTTCTATGTTATACTCTATACATTTTAGGCTGATAACAACTCATCTAATGCATTTTATTTTCAGTTCTTTTTTCCTGTGGTACCGCTCAAGATTTCTTTGTTTCATTTCAGCAAATGCCTTTAGTGTTGCAATCTAGTGTTGCAATTAAATATAGAACTAAGAACTATATGGGACATCAGGACAAGGTTGATAAAAATTGGAGTCATGGAATAGATAAGATCCTGAGCAGAAGATGAGAAACTCTGAATTAAATCATACCAAGTTCACTTGCACATACTGAATCATAGGCCCCACTTACCCAACTTGCCAAATGATGATGAACTAAAGTAAAGCGTTTTAATCAACAATGGGTTGCTTCATTATGGATTTCAAAATGTAAACCACTGATATGGCTAAAAATGGGGTTAAATCAGAACCGTCCAGATTGGGCACGAATCTTGATGCTCGGGGGTAAAAAGGTAATTTCACATACAAGCGGATCCAAAACGGGTACTGAATCTCCTCCTCGCAGACCCAATGACCCGCGAATGGATCCACACCTATTGGGTACGGGTTCCGACCCGAGACGAACCCAAACCAACAAGAGACAAGTCAGGATCCATGATTTGGCCAAATCAATGGCCTTGATTTGCTCTCACCGGGAATCAAGGAAAGATTTCCTAAACAGACTGAGGATTTTGCTCCCGGCTGTTACACAGGAAATCAGACCCTTAAATAACTCCCCTGGTGACTATAAATACAACCCCTCTGCCTCCATGACCAGGTTAATCACTTCTTCACCACTTTTAAGCTCTTTCTTAATCTCTTTTGATTACTGACAAGAGCGTCGGAGGGTGCATCGCCGGAATCAACCCCGGTGTTTCGCACTTCCTTGCAGGTCGCGGCAGGAGCAAGAAGGTTGAGTCAACTGTTCAGGTTTTTCTCGGACTCACAAATTCTGTCTGTTTACCCCCACACCGAAAACAGCGGTAACAACCACATAGACGATGAAGCTAAACAAACATAGAAAAAGAAAATTAAAAAATATTTGACTCAACTGAAAACACCCATCTTGACGAGAGGCGGGCCCGAGAGGGAGCCTTCCACCAGCGTCAGGGTGAGCGGTCCCCACGTTGCCGAGACGGCAGGAGGTCCCCGGACCGCAGAGGCCGAGCGGTGTCCCCCGAGCGCTGAAGGAGGAGGTCACGTTCCCCCGGGGATCGGCGTCATCCGAGGGACCGAGAAGTGCCTATCAGTCGGGCTGAATTCCTTCAATTTCAGGAGACCGTTCTGCAGGCTCTCAACCTTCGGCAGAACGACCAGAATGCTCAGAGGGCTCCGACGCCCGCCAGGGATGCCGGTCCTCGCCGCCAAACCCGAAGTCCTTCCCCGGCTCCCAGCTGCCGGCGGCAGCAATATAGTCCTCGCCGATCCCAGGACTACCGGCGCCAGAGCCCGCGCTCCACCTCCTATGAAGAGGAGTCCGGGGGATCATACGATTACCAGCGAAGGGACGACGCCCTCATCCGCCGTATCCACGAAGTGGAAAGGCGGATCGGCCGCATGGACAGGGAGGAGGAGTCCCGAGCAGGAACCTTCCGTCCCAGCCGACCCCCCTTCTCACGGTCGATCATGGAGGCCCACATACCGAGGAGTTTCAAACCGCCACAGTTTGAAACATACTCAGGGGAATCCGACCCGGTCGATCACGTCGAAAGCTTCAAGACCCTGATGCTGATCCATCAAGCTTCCGACGCGGTGCTCTGCAGGACCTTCCCTGCCACCCTCAGGGGGTCGGCTCGCGAATGGTATTCCAGGCTCGCCCCCTCATCCATCTTCTCATTCGAGCAGTTCGAGACGTTGTTCATAACTCACTTCGTGAGTAGCAGGCGAGCCGAGAAGACAAGTCTTTCCCTACTGAATCTGAGGCAGGAAAGGGAAGAGAAGCTGCGGGACTATGTGAAGAGATTCACCGCAGAGGTCAGGTCTATCGCCTCCTTAGACCAGTCCGTGGCCACCATGGCGTTCCAATCGAACGTCCTTAACGCCAACCTCCGATCATCCCTAGCCAAGAAGCCCCCGCATGACTTCGCCGACCTCATCCTGAGGTGCGAGAAGTACATCCGAGCAGAGGAGGCAGAAGCCCTTCCGAGCTTCGGAGGGCCCTCCGCAGGGTCGAAGAGGAAGGCGACGGGGGAAGAGGGGTCCAAGAAAGCTCAGAAGGACATTGGCGGTCAGTGCCGCCCACCCCCCAGGTTCGAGAAGTTCACTCCCCTCACCACTAATGTCTCTACTATCCTAATGGAGGTGGAGAAGGAGGGGGTCATCCCTCCGGCTCCGAGGATGCACACCCCAGCGAAGAGGAGGAACAAAGATAAGTGGTGTCGTTACCACCGAGACCACGGCCACGACACGAATGATTGCCGGGCTCTGAGAGATGAGATTGAAGCCCTCATCCGGAGGGGGCAGTTGGCCAAATTCGTGAAGGCTAACGATCGGACGGATCGCAACTCTCCTCCGCCTCGGGGGGCTAACAAGTGCTCCGAGCGGCGCGAGGAGACACCCGAGTTCGAGGAGGAACGGGTTCTGCACCTGATTCACAGAGGCCCCATGGGGGGCTCCTCTAATTCCTCCCGGAAAGCCTTCGTCCGAGAGGTCAACTCGGTCCACAGTGCCCCTCCCCCAAAAGGTCTCGGCGTCCCTGTGTCTTTCTCCGATGCCGACCTCGAAGGGGTCCGAACCCCGCACTGCGATGCCCTCGTCATCGACCTCCGCATGGCCAACTTCAAGGTGCAGAGGATTTTAGTAGACAATGGAAGTTCGGTCAATATCCTCTTCCTCTCAGCCTTCCGAGGCCTGCAGCTGTCCCGAGACCGTCTCAAGCCGGCCGGTTACACACTCCACGGGTTCATGGGGGTCCCGGTAACCGTCGAAGGGGTGATAACCCTAGACGTTACTGCGGGAAGCACCCCTACTACCCGGATCGAGCCGATGGACTTCATGGTCGTCGACGTCCCAGCAGCATATAATGTTATTCTAGGCCGACCCGGCCTAGCTGCCCTGGAAGCTGTCCCCTCGGCATACCATTTGAAAATGAAGTTCCCCACTCGGTCGGGAGTAGGGAAAGTCAGGGGAAGCCAGGAAACAGCCCGGAAGTGCTACATGACTTCCACCGGGGGACCAGTGCTCTCGCTCGAGACACTAGAAATCCCCGAGCCGAAGGCCCGCCAGACATCCGAGCCGGCGGACGAGTTAGAAGAAGTACTCTTCTCGGACGAGGATCCGAGCCGGAAATTCCTCATCAGCAAATCCTTGCCGACCGCACTGTGTTCGGACCTGGTTAAATGCATCCGGGACAACCGTGACCTGTTTGCATGGTCGGCCGCGGACATGCCCGGCATTTCCGAGGAGCTGCTCGTCCATCGCCTAAGTGTCGAACCGGGGTGCAAACCGGTCAAGCAGAAGAGGCGAAAGTTTGCTCCCGAGCGACAGCAGGCCATCAAGGAGGAGGTTGATAAACTTCTAAAGGCCAAGTTCATACAGGAGGTAAATTACCCCGAGTGGCTGTCGAACGTTGTAATGGTCAAGAAGTCCAATGGCTCGTGGAGGATATGCATTGACTTCACCGACCTGAACAAGGCGTGTCCGAAGGATCCCTTCCCGCTCCCGAACATCGACACCCTTATCGACGCCACCTCGGGCCATGAGCTCCTCAGCTTCATGGATGCCTTCTCGGGGTACAATCAAATCTGAATGTTCCCTCTGGACATTCCGAAGACCTCCTTCATCACCGACCAAGGCCTCTACTGCTACCGGGTAATGCCGTTCGGCTTGAAGAACGCAGGCGCCACCTACCAGCGCCTCGTCAACAAGGTCTTCCAGAGCCAGATCGGCTGAAACATGGAGGTGTACGTTGATGACATGCTCGTCAAGAGCATCCACGGCACCGATCATGTAGCCGACCTCCAGGAGGCCTTCGGCGTGTTGAGAAAGCACAGCATGCGGCTGAACCCGAACAAGTGTGCGTTCGGGGTCTCCTCGGGAAAATTCCTCGGCTTCATGGTAAGCCAACGAGGAATCGAAGCTAATCCCGAGAAGATTAAGGCCATATTCGACATGGCCCCGCCTCGGAACATCAAAGAGGTGCAGAAACTTACCGGTCGGCTCGCCACTATCGGTCGGTTCCTCTCGAAGTCCGGGGAAAAGTGCCTCCCCTTCTTCAAAGCACTCAGGGGGACTAAGGGTTTTGAATGGGGTCAGCCACAGCAGGAATCGTTCGACCGGCTGAAGGCCTACTTGGTGAACCCCCCTCTGCTCAGCAAATCGGTCCCCGGCGAGACTCTCTTCATCTACTTGGCTGCTTCCGAGCAGACCCTGAGTGCTGTCCTGGTGAGAGAAGAGGACCGGACCCAAAGGCCCATCTACTACGTGAGCAAGGTGCTTCGGGACGCCGAGCTCCGCTATCCGAGAATAGAGAAGATGGCCTACGCCCTGGTCATGGCCGCGAGGAAGCTTCGGCCGTACTTTCAATCCCACTCGGTCGTCGTCCTCACCGACCAACCCCTGAAGCTGATACTCCACAAGCCTGAGACCTCGGGTCGGTTGATGAAGTGGTCCATAGAGCTGAGTCAGCATGACATCTCTTATCAGCCTCGGACGGCAATTAAGGCGCAGGCCCTCGCCAACTTCATCGTGGAGTCCACTATCCCTGAGGTCGGCCACGTCCCGAATGGACCCCCCATTTGGACAGTCTTTGTGGACAGATCGTCCTGTAACGAAGGAAGCGGCGCCGGCATCATACTGAACGGCCCTGACAACTTCGTCCTCCAGTACGCAATCCGCATGAACTTCAAGGCCTCGAACAACGAGGCGGAGTACGAAGCACTCATCGCCGGGCTCGGACTCGCCCGAAGTGCTGGAGCCCAGCGCCTCCGGATTCACAGTGATTCCCAACTAGTCGTGAACTAGGTCTCGGGCAAATATGAGGCTCGAGACGAGCGAATGGCGAAGTACCTCGCCAAGGTCCGGGACCTCCTAAGCCGGTTCGAAGAGGCCATCATCGAACGAGTCCCTCGGGAAGAAAACTCACAGGCCGATGCCCTCTCCAAATTGGCCTCGTCCTCACTTCAAGGTCTCGAACAGACCGTGCTGATCGAAGTCCTCTCTAAGCCGAGCATCGAAGATGAGACGCCTGCCTCGGCGGAGTCGTTGCCAGTCATGTTACAAGACGATTGGATGAAGCCATTGATAGAATTCTTAAGGGATGGAGTTCTTCCCTCAGATCCCAAAGAGGCTCGCCGAGTCAGGACCCGGGCCGAGCGGTATGTCTTGATCGAGGGCATCTTATACAAACGCTCTTTTTCTCAAATAGACGGCCGACCGTACCTGAGGTGCCTCTCTTCGGATCAGGCCGAATATGCCCTACAAGAGCTCCACGAAGGCATCGGAGGGGCACACTCAGGATTTAGGTCCTTGGCCCGAAAAGCTTTGAATTATGGGTACTTCTGGCCGACCCTCCTTCAAGACGCCGAGCGACACGTTCGGCAATGCAGCTCCTGTCAGAGACACTCTAGCATCCGATGCCTCCCTCAGGCCAACCTCGCCTCCCTATCAAGTCCCATCCCCTTCGCAATGTGGGGCATGGACTTACTAGGGCCCTTCCCTCCGGCTCCGGGTCAGTTCAGGTTCTTGGTCGTAGCCATTGACTACTTCTCGAAGTGGGTCGAGGCCGAGCCCCTCGCCACTATAACCGAGAACAAAATGGTACAGTTCTTCTGGAAGAGCATCATATGCAGGTTCGGCGTCCCCCGTGTCCTCGTAACGGACAACGGGACTCAGTTCACAGGCGCAGCGTTCCGAGCTCTCTGCGACGACCTGGCCATTCAGCAGCACTTCTCGTCCGTCTCCCACCCTCAGTCGAACGGACAGGCAGAAAATGCTAATCGGCAGATCCTCGCAGGCATCAAGAAAAGGCTCGACAAAAGTTCCAAGGGTTTATGGGTCGACCAACTCCCCAACGTCCTATGGAACTACCGCACGAGCAAGCGGACCCCCACAGGCGAGTCCCCTTTCAACCTCACCTATGGGTCCGAGGCCGTGATACCTCTTGAGGTCGGAATACCTTCCCCTCGGCTCACAACCTATGACGAAGCACAGAATGCCAGGGACCTCAGAGCAGACTTGGACTTGATAGATGAGCTGAGGGAAAGGGCGTCGATTCGGCAGCAGAGTTACCGAAGAAGAGTTGAACTAGCGTACAACAAAAGGGTCCGACCCGCCAACCTTAAGCAAGGGGATTTGGCCTTGAGGACACTAGCCATATCCTTCCCCAGTCAGAAGAGCAAGCTGGCTCCGAACTGGGAAGGGCCGTACAGGATCACAAAGGTAGTTCGGCCCGGAACATATCGCCTCGAAGACCTAGAGGGCAGAGAGCTTCCGAGGACCTGGAATGCCGACCACCTCCTGAAATACCAAGAAAGCGCTCCGGCGCCACTCTAAGTAACATGGAGTATCGAGCCATTCCAGTCCTCCGACTTGTAACCCATTTTTCATAAATTGTACTATGTAAAACGGTTCGTCGTCAGTTATCAATAAAGAAAGCTCTATTATGTTTGTGAATTCGCATGTTTCTCTCCCCTCTTATCACCTGCTTTTTAAATTTCAACCAATGGTTCGGAGTCCACGTTCGGCTCGGCCTCATCCCCTCGGATCGTCTCCGGACGGACCAGAGGTAGACCGCCGTTCCGAACTGCTCCCACAACCGTTGAACTATACCGATGGTTCGGAGTCCAACACTCGGCTCGACTTTACCTCCTCGGCTCGTCTCCGGACGAACCAGGGGTAGATCGCCGTTCGAAATTGCTCCCACAGCCGTTGAACTATACCGATGGTTCGGAGTCCAACACTCGGCTCGACTTTACCTTTTCGGCTCGTCTCCGGACGAACCAGGGGTAGATCGCCGTTCGGAATTGCTCCCACAGCCGTTGAACTATACCGATGGTTCGGAGTCCAACACTCGGCTCGACTTTACCTCCTCGGCTCGTCTCCGGACGAACCAGGGGTAGATCGCCGTTCGGAATTGCTCCCACAGCCGTTGAACTATACCGATGGTTCAGAGTCCAACACTCGGCTCGACTTTACCTCCTCGGCTCGTCTCCGGACGAACCAGGGGTAGATCGCCGTTCGGAATTGCTCCCACAACCGTCGAGCTACAAAAATGGTCCTGGGGCCCAGCAGATCGATGTGTTTTCTCCATAAGATCGATGCCGGAGCCTCGTTCGGCCATTCAATCCGAGCGATCTTGGCCACTTGCCGAAGACCGAAGCCCTACGTCTCCGGTCGGCCACCGAGCAAGTGCCTTCCCGAGCTCGTAAACGGAGAAAACTCACTTTCTCCTCAACTTTCGTGCATGATCTCGATCAGACGGCTCAGATCATGCCACCTGCGCTAAACGACAAGATAACGTTTTCTTGGAAACTGAGCTGCCTCGAGATTCGCACCTCCACTAAACGACGAAATGGCACTTTCTTGGGGATAGAGCCGCCTAGGATTTCGTGCCGTACCTTGTCAGAATCACTAAACGACAAAATACCGTACATATGGTAGCCCGTTCGGCTCAACGCTCCCGCCGACGGAACACAGACCTCGGTGCGGACAACACAATTATAAACGAGACAGAAGTGCAGAGCAATAAAAGATATTTTATTAAACAGCCAGGCTAAAATACAAAGCACGTCTTCTCATGGTTACAAAGCATTGGGAAACAAAATACACGACGCCGACCCACTACACTTAGCCTTCATATGGAAAAATCTTCACTAGACTGTTCGGCCGACTGTTCGTCCCCCTCGGATGGTAGCTCCCCTGGACCGTTCCGGAGCTTCGCTACCACAGTCTGCAAATGTCGAATCTCCGAGAGCAAATCATCCCGCTCGGCTATAATCTTCGACTGGTTGTGCCGAATACACCTGACCCGAAGAGCGTTGCTGAATGCGGTTTGCTAGTCCACGTCCCCTTCTGCAAGGTTCAGCTCGGCGATCCTATCCTCCAGACGCTGGATCTCGGCTTCCCTCGGGTCGAGGACGGACAAAAGGTGAGCCCGCTCACCCTCAGCCCGGCGTAACTTCAGCTCGACGCTCCTAGGACTCAGAGCCGCCGTCCCAGAAGAGGCTCTGGATTCGGAGTCATCATCCGAGCCGTACAGATCAGCATATGAATCGGACGCCTCGAGCTGAAAAAAGGGAAAATGAACAACAAGATTTCAATATACTTCCGAGGCACCACAATCATATTCAGACATATTCCAATCATATTCGGGCATAATGGTTCCACAATACAACAAGTCCAAGTCTACGACAACATTTTACAACAAATCAAAAAGGACACGAAGCGACACAGTCAGGTCCTCTTCGGAAGGGGAACGCTTCGGTTTAAGGAAACACGAGGACGACGAGGCCTGCCCTCCGAGCTCGATCCTAAACCAACGAAGCGCGACCCCCCTTCGCTGCTGGCTCTAACTGCGGTGCCGACCGAGGCCCCACTCGACGAGACGGCTGCGCTGCTCTGAGCATCAGCTGGACTCCGTCTGGTCACAGGCGAGCGTGTCGCGAGTTCGTAAAACGTAATCCCCCTCTTGCTCTCTTCACGAGTGCACGACGTGCTGCGGACGTTAGCCCTCTCCGGCGCAGGCTTGAGCGACGCGACCTCTTTCTCCAGTTCAATGATTCTGTCTCTCAAAGCGTCGTCCTTCGCCGTCTTCTTCGGACGATAGGGTCTTGACGAGCCGGAGACGGTGGCGCCATCAGTCGCGAGCCGTCGGAAGTGGGTGACCTCGATCCCCCTGTCTATCGTGATCCTTCTGAGTCTATCGACTTCGGCCAATAGCCTCTTGCACTCGGTCGATGCCTTCTCCAGCTCGGAGGTCAGTTTCTCTTCCGCCGCCGGGCGTTCCTTCTCCGCTAATTCCAAGTGTTGGACCTCGGCCAAAAGGTCGTCATTCTTCTGCTCGGCAGCAGTAAGCTCCCCGCGGAGCCGCTCGACTTCCCCTTCTGGACGAGGAGCTTGGGGGTACTTCCGCAGTTGAAACAGATCGCGACAGTACCTCCGCAGAGCTGCCCTCGTCTCCTCCAGCTGGCCGAGCAGGAGAAACCGCCTCTGTCGGCTGTCCAAAAGCTCACGCTTTGTTTTGCCCAGCTCCTTCCGAAGGTAGACAACCTCCGTGATCGGACCGAACTTCACCTGAAAAGCGGAGATAAATCCGATGGGACAACACACGAAAACATCTACAACTAGTTACGTACGAATCCGAGGCTCAACACTTGGACAAATTTTGGCCAAACAAAATGTTTTCATTCAAAATCGAAGTGAAAGTTTTACACAAGCGGTGGCCAGTCCGCAATGAGGCTTACAAAAATAAACAAGACGACAAAAGACTAAAAAAGACAACCGAGTCAGGGGTCGATCTTTTTGTCGCTCGGGTCCGTCGACCCCCCGGACTTGTCCTTGTCATCGCCCTCGCCTCCGCCTTCGCTCCAACTCTCCTCCTCGGAGTCGTCCTCCTCCTCGCCCTCGGCTTCGGTCTCCCCTGGGCCTACGACAGGTTCTGTCTCCTCCTCAGGGCCGAGCAAACCCTCGGTGATCCCCTCCTCCCCTTCCACAGGGTCGTAGAAATGGTAGGAGGACGTGTCGAAGCCCGGGTTCTTGGCGGCTACGTGGAGCAGGGCTCGACCGTAGGCATCCTCCATGTTCTGGATCATATGCTGCGCGGCCTCCTCCTGCACGGCCTTCCTCACCTTCTTCACCTTCTCCAGGTGCTTGGCCTTGATCCTCTCCGCCCTCTTCCGAGCCTTCTCTGCTTCCGACCGGGCGTTGGCCAACTCCTCCTTCAGCTCGGTTGCCTCCTTCTCCTTCGCCTCAAGTTTGGCCGCCACGTCCTTCGACAGCTGAGTGGCGTTGGCCAGCTGCTGCTCCAGCCCCTTCACTTCAGCAGCCCTCTTCGTCGAGAGAAGCTGCTCGGCATCAAGCCGCTGCGTAGCCTTGATGCGCTCTGCCTTCTCCCGCTCCCTCTCCTGCTCCTTGTTCGCGAACTCCTCCACCAGGAAATTAAAGTGGCAGAGGGTCTGAAAGAAAACAGCGGATTAAAATCTGAACCCAAAGACTTAGAAAAAATTCCAGGAAAGAAATTTCAATGAGGGAGAGCCCAGCCTACTTACCGACATAGTATTCCGAGCAATCTGCATCACGGCGTCCCCTGCTTGCCCGGCCTTCAGGGTCGCTCGGTCCTTGGGGGTCGGCAAGTGCTTCACCGCCTCCATGCAGATGTTGCCGTCGCCCAAGAAGCCGTCGACGTTCATCACCTGCCAGTCGGGGACGAAGATCTGCTTATGACGCTCGGTCAAGATCTTCTCCGCCTCGACAGTGAGGGGCGGAACCTGGAGGGACAGCACCTCCGTCACGCCGAACGTACCGCTCGACGAACCGGGAGCATCCACCTTCAGGGTCGGAGTCGGCACCTCCGAAGTAGGGGGATCGAGAACGCTGATCTCCCCCTGCTCGAGGACCGCGACCTTCGGTCGGTCGGCAGTCTTCTCGACCGAAGGCTTCTTCGGGGCTCGACTGTCCTGAGGCGCTGCCGACGGCCTCTTCTTCTTCTCCTGCTCTGACCTGCCCTTCGCCACCAGAGCTTTGTAGTCCAGCTTCATCGTCTCTGCACAAGCCGAACGAAAAAACTTAGAAAATTTTTCATGAGCTTAAAGCGAAGGGCATAAATACCAGAAGCATACTAGGGTCGATCGGACTGAGACCCCCTCGGAACAGGTGCTCCTCAGTGATATCTTTCCAGCTTAGCGCTGGCAGGGCGAGGAGCTTCTTCTGGACCTCCGCCTCCTCCTCACTCAGCGCCGCCTCTCTCTTGGTCCGCTTGGGTAGACCTTCCTTCGCCCAAACCGTCGGTATCACCCACGGCGTCAGGGCTTGGACGAGGAAGTACTTCTCCTTCCAATGTTTGATCGAGTCCGGATTCTCGATCAATTTCACGCCCGTCCGAGGAGAAAGGAAAAACCTCTGCTCGTCCCGCCTTGGCTGGCAAGGTCGGAAGAGACTCCGAAAGAGGAACATACTCGGCTTGGCGCCGACCTCTTGGCATCGGAGAACGAACGCCACGACGTGCCTCCATGTGTTCGGCATCAGCTGGGCGGGACTCAAACCGTACCAGACCAGGACTTCAACCACGAACGGGTGGAGGGGAAAGTGGAGTCCGACAATAAGGGAGTCGACCGGAAAGACGCATACGTCCGACGAGGACTTGGTGTTGGCTCGGAACCCCGGCCCAGGGAGGAGCAGTACATACTCAAGCGGGATCCGGAAACCCTCTCGGATCAGACGAAGATTGGTCTCGGTAAGAGTCGAGATCCTATGGTCCACCTCGGACAGCTCCCTAGGCTCGTTCTCCTCCACCAGCTTAGCCGTACCTTGGGCGACTCTCTCCAAGGTATCCTCGGCGTAGTCCCGGACGCCTCCCACGCTCGACAGGGCGATAGGCTGCCGACCGAACGCCCCCGCTCTCTTCGGTGTTTCCACTATCGTGACCACGACTTTACCCTTTCGGGACTCCGCCACGACTTCCTCGGGTAGCTCGGCCACTTCACCCTCTTTGTCCGGACGAACGACGTCCTGCTCGCTCGGCTCCACTACTCCCTTCCCTTTATCCCCTCGGCCAACGGCCTGCTCCGAGGCGGGGGTCTCATCCGTAATCTTAACCATTTTTCCTAAAAGAGAAGGGAAAGAGACTGACCTTGAAGTGACAGGTGCGGTCGGAAAGTTCGCCGGAAACAAGGAACGCTACCGCGACAGCTAGCAACGCCACCAGAGAGCTAAAAACTTCGAAGCAAAGTAAAAACTGAAGAGAGAGAGTAAAAGTGAAAAATGAGACTTGGTCTAAGGGGGGGTGAATATTTATAGTAAAAATGGAACGTCCCTTGGACTTCCAAACGAAAGTTTGCGACTTTTGGGCTGCTCTCGAAACGTCGCGAAGGCCCAGTACCACTGTCTCCATCACCAAGTCAACTAGCTCGGCTCCAGGGGATCTGAATCCGAGCTACAAGCAATCCGAACTTGTCTGCAACAGGGTCCGATCGGAATCCGAGCAAGTGCCTTTCTGAGCTCACAAATGGGGAAAACTCACTTTCTCCTCAAGAATCGCGCCTGATCTCGAACAGACGGCCCAGATCTCGCCGAGGACACTAAACGACAAGATAGTGTTTTCTGGAGAAATGTGCCCGTCTTGAGATGCGCGCCATCATCCAACGGCTCGGGTTGCACCACGTCGCTTGGACGATTGAACCCTCGGACGCCCCACCTATGTCTAGAAGAACCAGGAAAAATTTTGATTCAAAGTCTTAAGGCACCGCCCTCGGCGCGCAACCCCCAGGTCCCGTGTATCGGTCGGTATACCGCCGTCCCACGGGCCCCGGTCAAAAACAGATCGGCACTTCCCCCATCTCTAACTCCTCCGGGTTGACATCCATCAGAAGCCATCAGCCCGGAAGGAAGACAGAGATGGGAGGGGGCCCATCGACACTCAGAGATCAGAAGAAGTGCACCATTCCGAGCTAGTTGGTTGCAACTGGAAGGCTCGGCCTGGCAGAGGACTCTGGCAACCGCGCCTTCACAGTTGCAAACAACAAGCTCAGATGGTCCGGAAAAAATCATGGTGAAGGAACGACCGCTCGTCCTTCTGAACAAGCTCGCCCCTCGGATTCGGACATGGATGATCACCTCTCCCACCATGACCTCTGCCGACCCTGACACCCGCTGCGGAGCAAACAGGGAAGGCAGAAGATCTTGGTGGAAGAACGACCACCCGTCCTTCCGAAGTAGCCCACACCCCGGGTCCGGACTATGGTCGTCGCCACTACTGCCTTATTCCCTCCCGCTCCTGACATCCCCGTCGGAGCAGTGAGGAACGGGAAAAGAACAAGACAATAGGGCGACCACCCGTCCTTCTGAAGCAACTCATCCCTCGGATCCGGTCTACGGTCGTCACCACTACTGCCTCGTTCACCCCCGCTCCTGACATCCACTTTGGGGCCGTCAGGAACATAGGGAAAACCAGGCAGAAGAGCAACCACCCCTCCGGACCTCAAAAGAGAAGCTACCCAAGGCAGATACCTCCGAGGTCTGAAACTCTATGTTGATTACAATTGAAATGACAAAGGAAAGTGGAGTACTTATAGCCTAACCTCCAAGACCTAGCCATTATGATCCTCGGAAGTTGAAACGCCGCACATTAATTGAAGGAGTTATCCTTAATGACCTGAAGAAGGTGGAACGCCGCACAAACCCCGGAGCACCATTAATGCCCTTGGGAACAGGATCGTCTCGAGACGGATTGCGCCGCGTCGCTCGTCCTACCGAAACCCCCTGTCTCCGGTCGGATGCCGCGCAAGTGCCTTTCCGAGCTCGCAAATGGGGAAAACTCACTTTCTCCTCAAGAATCGTGCCTGATCTCGATCAGACGGCCCAGATCTCGCCGAGGACACTAAACGACAAGATAGTGTTTTCTTGAGAAATGTGCCCGTCTCGAGATGCGCGTCGCCATCCGACGGTTCAGATTGCGCCACGTCGCTCGGATAGCCGAACCCCCTAGTCTCCGGTCGGCAGCCGAACAAGTGCCTTTTCGAGCTCGCGAACGGAGAAAAAAGACACCGAGCTCTCACAACCGTTGGATCTTCCAAAAATTCGTGCTCATGATGATGAACGGTCCAGATTGAGTGCCGAGGTCACTAAACGACGAGATAACGTTTTCTTGGGAAACATGCCACCATCCGATGGCTCAGATTGTGCCACGTCGCTCGGCTCGCCGAACCCCCTAGTCTCCGGTCGGCAGCCGAGCAAGTGCCATTCCAAGCTCGAAAATAGAGAAAAAAGACGCCGAGCGATGGAGACCGTCAGATCTCCCAGAAAATCACGCTCGACGACGATCAGAGGTCCAGATTGCGCCATGCCCTAAATCAGTATTAAAAATCATTTTTTATTTATTTAATTCGCTTTATTTATTTAAAAATTGCGAAAAATTGCCAAAAATTCGGAAAAATTAACTAAAAATTCTGGAAAATAATTAAAAATTCGGGGGCATATTTTTGAGCCCCTGAACGAACAATTATTGCCTAGAATGTACAGTTAAGGCCCCCGAAGGATTAGTAAACACATCGCAAAATTAAATAAATAATCCGAAAAAAATAGATGAAAGACGCCAAATGCTCGATATGGCTAGGAAACAACACATGGCATCAAAAAGTTACATCACTACCCCCTTCGAGATTTTAAATCCTCCATATGGACTCCGATACAACTCCGCTAGCCACCAAAACAGTCAAACTACTCCTCAAAGGCTGATCACACTCAGTCTTTAGGAGTGGGGGGCTCGTGATATGGCTAAAAATGGGGTTAAATCGGAACCGTCCAGATTGGACACGAATCTTGATGCTCGGGGGTAAAAAGGTAATTTCACATACAAGCGGATCCAAAGCGGGTACTGAATCTCCTCCTCGCAGACCCAATGACCCACGAATGGATCCACACCTATTGGGTACGGGTTCCGACCCGAGACGAACCCAAACCAACAAGAGACAAGTCAGGATCCATGATTTGGCCAAATCAATGGCCTTGATTTGCTCTCACCGGGAATCAAGGAAAGATTTTCTAAACAGACTGAGGATTTTGCTCCCGGCTGTTACACAGGAAATCAGACCCTTAAACAACTCCCCTGGCGACTATAAATACAACCCCTCTGCCTCCATGACCAGGTTAATCACTTCTTCACCACTTTTAAGCTCTTTCTTAATCTCTTCTGATTACTGACAAGAGCGTCGGAGGGTGCGTCGCCGGAATCAACCCCGGTGTTTCGCACTTCCTTGCAGGTCGCGGCAGGAGCAAGAAGGTTGAGTCAACTGTTCAGGTTTTTCTCGGACTCACAAATTCTGTCTGTTTACCCCCACACCGAAAACAGCGGTAACAACCACATAGACGATGAAGCTAAACAAACATAGAAAAAGAAAATTAAAAAATATTCAAACAAGAACAATTGAAAGGCTTGTAAAAGGATTTTAAGAGACAAATCACTTTGTATGAGTGTTTATATAACAGGTATCACATTCAAATTAAGACATTCCGCAAAATTCTTTCAAAATGAATCTAACAAAAGTTTTGAAAAAAAGATAAGCAACAAAATGTCCACATAGAGGATCAACCTATATTTCTCTACCAAGAAACATAGGCACACCAACACAGAGAAAATTCTAAGCCAATAGCACTTATGAGTAACAACAATAAGACAAAGTGTCATCGATCTAATACTCGCCTCCAACACTACACAACTTCTTAAGTAGAAGCATCTATGCAACACCCTCTCTACCTTAATGATCCGGTGACAAGTACATTAGTTTAAATTATTACAACTATGTAGGATAACAAATCACCCATTTTCATATCAAGCCATAATTTTTGACCGGAAAGGGTGGCATTTTCTTACTAAAATTACAGTGCACTGTGTACAGTAAAACATTTTCTTACTTTAAATTTACATTTTAAACCCTTACTAAATTTAATTAACTTGGCACATCTTATAAACAAAATCTACCACGGGCATACCTTCAATTTGAATAACACCTTGCACATCTTATAAACTTGGTACCTACTTTTCAGCTATGATTATGCAGTATCTGTTTGTGCATGAACAGATTCAATACCCACTACGAATATAAAAGGTTTTGATTATCCAATTTAAGGATCAAAATCTCCAAATTCGTGTAAACTCAGATCAGGTTATTAGTTTATCAGGCTCCATGATCCCTAGAGTGCATTCGCTGGTGAAAGGAGCCCACCATCCAAAGTTGCTTGTAGCGGAATCAAATTCTCTGCACTCCCTTTCCTCTCATTTTCTTTAACATAATCCCACCCATCAACCCCAAATTTGGATGGGTGGGATAGATATGCCGTTATATCCGTTCTGATTAGTAGTGAAAGCCAAAGACACATCTACAACTAACAATTGACCATTACTATTTCCCTTTCCTCAAAACTCAAAAGGAATTCCCATTTTTCCATTACAAACCATCATATTCCAAAGTAAAGAGAATCTTACATCATTTTCACAACAAATAGCAAAATCACACTCAATTCTCTAGGGAAACCTCATGCTAAGCCAGTCAAAAAACCAACCTTAATTATCATAACGTCGGTCAATTTCCTAAAAATTAAAAAAAAATCAATCAAATTTTTTTTTTACAAATTTGAAGCTAGATCTAATAAGGGAAAGTAACAATACCAAAATGAATCTCAATCTTGCAAAATGGGTAAGTAAAAAATTGAGTCGGAGACTGAAATATTGGGGTTTTGAAGTTACCAGTTTTAGAATGCTGATTTTGTATTCGATGAGAGATGGAAAGTGATGCTACCAAGTAGGAAGATAGCGAGTTTTTGATGGACGAATTTTTCGTGGAATCGGTGGGTTTGGTGGGTCGGGATCGATGAGAGAGAGAGAGGGAAGAGAGAGAGAGAGAGAGAGAGAGAGCGGGGAGAGAGTAGGGCCAGCTCTGGCCTAGGGCCAACTGGGCGACCGCCTTGGGCCCACTTCAGGGGAGGGGCCCAAAAATTTTAAAATATAATAAATTAATGGTCTTATAATTAATATAATGAATTAATGGATTTGTAATTAATTTTTAGTGGAGGGCCCAATTTAGTAATCTTTCTCTCTCTCTTTCAGTGTCACTTCAACTTCTTTATTTTTTTTGTCCAGTGTGGTAGGGTAAAAATGACCTGGGGCCCAACCAGGGCCCAGTACAGCTTTCGCTCAAAAATAAGAAAAACAACAAATCGGCTCGGCCTCGGACCACCGCAGGGTCGGCACCGAACCTCAAGTTCACCCCCACAAACCTGGTCTCCTCGTATCCGACGAGTCTCGATGGCCCTCGGCCCCCGATCCACGACAGCCCCACTGGCCGTCCGCCCAGCCTGGTAAAGAATAACGATGACCTGGCACAACCTAGGCCATCCGATTCTCCCAGGGGCACAGGAGCCCCATGATCAGCCATGTCAGCTCCAAATACCACCAAGGGCTTTGCCACGTCAGCCCTATACCACTCTTGACACTGCCACGTCAGCCCTAAACCCCCTGGGCTTTCTGCCACGTCAGGTCCATGGGCTTTCGGGTTCAGACCCGGCCCCCAAGCGGATCCAAACCCGGTAGGAATTCCCTATAAATACCAGACTCTCACCCACCTTTTCAGGTAATCAATCTTTTGCCACCCAAATTTCCCTAGTTATTGCTACTCTCTCACAGAGACTGAATAGATCGTCGGAGGGTCCGCCGCCGGGATAAACCCCGGTGTTTCAGGACCGTCTGCAGGTACTCGAGGCGAGGCGATCCGAGCCGATCCTCAAGCGCCGAAGCGAGCCTCCCGCTCGTCGTCCCGTGCCGCACTCTTCCCTCATTACAAATTGAGTCCGAACTCACACCTGGTGCATCCACACTGCGACCAAAAATAAACCGCATCATCCAGCCTCTTCATCTTCTTCAAATTCTCTCTCTCTCTCTCTCTCACTCACTCTCTCTCTCCCCTTCCGGCATCTTCAGATCGTCTTCAAATTGTCGGTTGAGAATTTTCGTTTGTTTCTTTTATAGAGTTTTTTTCTTAGCAGGAGTTGTAGTTGGAGTTGTAGTCATGGTGTCTCGGGTATCAGAGGCGTAGTTGGAGTTGTCGGTCTTCTTAGCAGGACTGCAGGAGTTGTTGGTATTCTTAGTACTACTCTGATAGTTTAGCCCTTTCATATCTTTTTTTAATTAATAGAATTGAGAATCTTTTTTGTGGGTTTAGGAGGTACTGAGGAAAAAATCACTCCAACAATAGTATTGTTGATTGATTTTACTGTTAGGCAAGCTTAGTGACCAACTGAAATTTGAAGTTTATTTATATGATAAGCTTGATTCCTGGGGCCCTGGCTTTTTTTTTTAAAGAGTCGCTGTCACTATGCTTAATAAAAAATATGGAGTATTTGGTGTCATAAAGCAAAATAAAAGTAATCTTCATTTTTCTGGGTATTGTTTTTATGACCCCCGCCGTTATATTATAATTTATTAATATATATAAAAATACATGTGTGTCTATAAATGGCCCAAATTTTTTTTCACCTAGGGCCTCAATTACCTCAGGACCGGCCCTGGGAGAGAGAGAGAGCGGGAAGAGAGGGAGAGAGACCGGGAAGAGAGAGAGAGAGAGCCAGGAAAGTTTTACCAAAATGACTCACTTTTAAAAGTATTTACCAAATTGACCCACTTTTGAAAGTATTTATCCAAATGACCCATTTGGTGAAAATAACCTCCGCCTGAGATAGTGAGTGTATATTGAGGTGTTAAAATGTGAAGAAAATTTTCAAGTTTATACTTGCTATTTCAGATAGCGAGTTTGGTGAAAACAACATGTTGAGGTGTTTCTCCACCACTTGAAGAAAAATATCAAGTTTAGACTCGCTATCTCAGATAACGAGTGTGTTTATACCATATTGCAAAATTTGGGAAGTAATGATTGATGGTTGCAATCAACTGAATGGAGGAGATTTATGAATATAGTTATATTTGAGCGTGAAGAATGGAATGAGTTGATCTCTGTTTGTTTTTGTTTGATAGTTGGAGCTGATGTTGATGATGAAAGAATTGAGTTCCTACTGTCGGAAGTGAAGGGCAAAGACATCACCGAGCTCATTGCCTCCGGTAGGGAGAAATTTGCCTCAGTTCCATCAGGTGGTGGCGCCATTGCTGTTTCAGCACCTGCCGCGGCAGCAGCTGAGACAAAGAAGGAAGAGAAGGTTGAAAAGGAAGAATCTGATGATGTAAGTTTTGCTATTACTGATAAGCTAGATATATTCAATTTCAGATCTTTGCAACTTGTTGCTTTTGATTATATTTTAAATTTGGATTTTGCTATCTAATTCACTTTCATGCATTGTTTTGTTGCAGGACATGGGCTTCAGTTTGTTCGACTGAGGTGCTGTGCTTCAGCAGATATTAGAGATTTTGGAGGAGCTGGTGAGAGAGATTTGGCTATGTAGTTTCTACAGTATCAGCTTTTTCTTGGCTTCTCATATAATTTAGTCATTTGTCTGTTTTAGTTTTGCATGTTTGCGAATTAAGGAAGAATGGTTGTGTTTGTTACTGTGCACATCAGATTTTATTGTGGTTGTAGTAGTTGATAAGACTTCAAGTTTCTGTTGCCTTTTCTGAGTATTCTTAATTTTTCGGATCAACATTCCTTTCTTCAGTGCTGTTATTGTTTTGTTCTACTGTATTTTGCTGGGAAAATTGAATGCAAGGTTTGTGAGTCTTACACTCGCTATTCCAGTTAGCGAGTGTGGTACAAACACACTCGCTATTTGAGATAGCGATGGTCGATTGGAAAATTTTATGCACAGCCATGCACTCGTATCTGAGATAGCGAGTGTAGTACAAACACACTCGCTATGTGAGATAGCGAGTCTATACTTGATATTTTTCTTGAAACACATAACTATACATTCGCTATCTCAAATAGCGATGAGATTTTAACCAAGCTCGCTATCTGAGATAGCGAGTTGGGTCATTTGGGTAAATACTTTCAAAAGTGGATCAGTTTGGTATATACTTTCAAAAAGTGGGTCAATTTTGTAAAATATACAAAAGCCAAGAGAAGAGAGAGAAGGGGAGATTTCGGGAAAGAGAGAGAGAGAGAGATGATAGCTTTCTTTATGTTTTATTATATAGATGGAGAGCCCAAACTACTTCCAGTTCGACATCACTATAATAAGCTCCTAACTTTGAGTCTCGAATTAATTATCCCCCATAATAAAACCAAATAGAAATTTTGTAACTCATACATATACATAAATGAACGAAAATGCGAGTAGTTATCTCATCAAAAACATAAGACACATAATTTATAATTTCTGGGGTTGTATGAATACCTTAAAAAAATTCCTAGTGTTTGAGAGCGGAGATGACGACATCACTGACGACATAGATGATGTCGGAGAATATACGAACACGGTGCTAATCATCGGGGGTGTTATCGGTTTGAATGTGGGTGGCGAGATTTGGAGAATTTGGTGACGAATAGAGAAATTAGGGTTTGGGGATTTGGGGATTTATGGTTGATGGGGAGAGGAAGATGAGGTGAAGTTGATTCGTTAATCAGGGAAAGACTTTACGGAGTGGGAGGAGTTAAATTATTTTTGAACAATTTGGGTTTCAAAATTGGGGAATATTTGAAGATGAAGATGAAGTGAAATGAATGGGAGAATAGGGGTTTAAGAACTGGACCCCATCAATATATAACTGAGGCCGTAGTTGTGAACTGCGGCCTACGTATTATTGAGGCCACAGTTCCCAACTGTGATCTCAGTTAAATCACCCTTGAACTCTCTTAGACTTGAGAAATTTTAAACCAAGTATTGGGAGTCTAGAGTTATACGGTATGTACGTATGCCGCTTTTCACAACTGCGGCCTTGAAGTCAAAGAGGCTGCAGTTCGGTACTGCGGCTTATGGGGACAGACCTATTAGTTTCGAAATAGTCATATTTTTGAAATTAGTTTCTAAAAGAGATCTATTTTGGGGAAAAAATGAGTGACAGGTGCCTCAAAACACTTGTGGATCAGAAACAGAGAAAATTTCCTTTATTTTTCATAGTAGTCAGTTAGATATTATAGTCCCACATTGAGTATTGGGCTAGTTTTGTATTTGGTTCTCTCCTATATATAGAAGATATTGTACTCAGTTATTTCTTAATTCAATATTCAGTATTGTTTTCATCCCTCTGATATATTTTAACATGGTATCAGAGCACCAAAAATTTCCTACAATAAATTAGGGTTTCTTTTACCACAAAAAATAAAATAAAAATCGTCATCTTCACTGAGATTCCACAACAACAGTACCCATCTTCTACAAAACTCCGATTCCAATACCAAGATCATCGTCATCTTCACTGAGATCCAACAACAGCAGTAGCCATCTTCAACAATACTCCGATTACTCTTCCGACCGTCTTCAACATCTCCACTGATCTACATTGCCCCTCACCCAATCATCGTCAACTCCTCCGGCAACATCTCCACAGATCCAACTCCTCCGGCAACATCTCCTTCCCATCTTCTTCTTCATCTCGGCACCGAAACCCACCACCGCTCGGCACCCCCACCGTCAGCACACTCACCCTTCCTCGCCATCACAAACCCACCAAATCTACATCGTCCCTCACCCAATCATCGTCAACTCACAACCCCAAAACCCACCAGATCTACAACCTTCTTCTCTGGCGAGCCTCCCGTCGACCCTCCGCCTTTTCCTTCTCCGTCGACCAGACCAAACCAAATTCTCTGCCGCCACTCTCTTTCTAAAACAAAGGTTATGTAAAATTTTATTTTTCTATTTTTCAATATATATATATATATATATATATATATATATATATATATATATATATATATATATATATGGGAAATGCTCCATTGAAAACGAGTTTGTTTTCACGAGTTGGAAAACACCAATCTGAGCCATTGGATCGCTCATGATCGCGATCAGCGGCTCAGATCGAGCCCGCCCATCACCCAATATGACTTAAGTGGCGGAGGGTTATTTTGGGAATTTCGTCCCAAATAACTCTTTGCCTGATTCGTTCTGAAAAAAATGATATAACCTAGCTCGTTGTTGGGAACAACAGCCTAGGTTATAAAAATCGAGAAGAAGGCCGTTGTTCCGAACAACGGCCTATGATTCAATTTTTTATAACCTAGGCCGTTGTTAGGCTATAAAATTTCTATAAATTTCTATAAAATTTTAGAGACTAGGCCATTGTTGGGAACAACTGCCTAGGTTATAAAAATTGAGAAGAAGGCCGTTGTTCCGAACAACGGCCTTTGATTCAATTTTTTATAAGGTTATATCAAATTTTCTTTCGCGAATCAGGCGAAGAGTTATTTGGGACAAAATTTCCAAAATAACCATCCGCTGATCATTTTAACCGGGTGATGGGGTGCTCGATCTGAGCCGCTGATCACGATCATGAGTGATCCAACGACTCAGATTGGTGTTTTCCAACCCGTGAAAACTAGACCCGTTTTCAATGGAGCATTTCCCTATATATATATATATATATATATATATATATATATATATATATATATATATATTTCAAAAAATTTCAAAAAAAAATAAATTTACAGGTACTACTACTACTACTGGATGGAATCTCAGTCTCTTCCACATATTTCCGCCTCCACCGCCTTCCCCACTGCAACCGCCTCTCGTTCCTCCTCCAGATTCAAACAGCAGCAACACCACCTTCAGTCTGCCTCCGGTCTCCTACCTTCTCCCAACATCATTCCTAACCCTATCCCACCTCTACTTCCGCCACCGGTAGCACCGCCCTACTCCCTACCCCGATCCAGACACCAGCAACATCTCCCTCCTCATTGTGCTCTCAGTCACAGCAGAGCTAGTCCTCTTTCTCCTCGCAGTGCTTCTTCCCTCACATCCTTGGCCATGCCCGTCACTCCAGTCTTGCCATATCCTGCTGATTAGGCTAATCTTCAGCAACGCCTCACTCAGCTGGAACTACAGCTCATAGGTTAGTCTATCAATACTGGCTCCTCTGCTCCTGCACTTTCTGCCACTCCCAGTATGAATTCATTCTGGATTTTAGATTCTGGTACATCACATCATCTCACTAGTAACAAATACTGTTCACCACTTGCACAACACTTTCCACTCACTCTCCATCTCTACACACAGCTGATGACTCACCACTTCTTATTACACACTCAGGGACAATTAGCTCTTCCACTCTCACATTACCATATGTTCTTTATGCTCCTCATTTATCAATAAACCTTATTTCTATTAGTGCGTTGTGCAATAGTGGTCTTGTCATTATTTTTGACTCTTTGAGTTGTTCTATTACTGATTCCTCCACCGGTGAGAAGTTTGGGCATGCTAGTCGTCAGGATCGTCTATATTATCTAGATATTTTTCGTGCACATCACTCTTCTTCTAGTTTTGCCGGTATTGTTTCCTCTGATGATGTTCTATGGCACAGACGTTTAGGTCATATTAGCGCATCACGACTCCAGACTATAGCTCGCAATGGTGCACTTGGTTATCTTACTTTTAAACATTTATCTGATTGTCAGGTTTGTCATTTGGCCAAACACATTGCCCTATCATTTAGTCACAAAAGCATTTCTGAAACCACCCATCATTTTCAACTTGTTCATTCTGACATATGGGGACCCTCTCCCGTACCTTCGTGGAAAGGCTATCTCTATTATGTTGCCTTCATCGATGACTTCAATAGACATACATGGGTTTTTCTTATGCATCAGCGGTCGTAAATACCTGATATTTACCAGTTCTTTACAACTATGATTCACACTCAGTTCGGTGTACGCATTAAGAATTTTTGATCGGACGGTGCACGTGAGTACACTTCTACCACTACGAGATCGATCCTTCAGTCTCACGGCACCCTTTTTTAGCAATCATGCCTTCAAACACATAAGCAGAATGGTGTAGCTGAACGTAAGTATCGTCACATCCTTGAGACGGCTCGCGCTCTTTTACTCCTCTTTTCCGCTCTTCGTTCTTTCTGGGCTGAAGCTATCATGACCTATGTTAGTCTCATCAGCATTACTTCCTCGTCTGTCCTAGCTAGTACGACGCTTTATGAGACCCTTTATCACTCACCTCCTGACTACAGTATGCTCTGTACCTTTGGATGTACCTGTTATGTCCTCCTCCCTCCTACTAAGCGCCCGAAGCTCTCCGCTCGTGCTGCTAAGTGCGTTCATCTAGGTCTCAATTCCGAACACAAAGATTATCGTTGTTTTGATCCATCAGTGGGTCATGTCCGCATTTCTCGACATGTATCCTTTGTGGAAGACTCCCCTTACTACCTGACTCCCCCCGAGGATACTAGATTTTTCGATTTCCCACTTGTTGCTAGCTCCCCGACTTTATCTTCCCACATTCCTTTTGATCCCACTCCTCTGACTCCATTCACATCTCCTATTCTCCTTACACCTATTATCCTCCCTACCGAAACACCACCTGCATCCCCACAGTAGCCAGCACCCCCCCCACCTATTTTCCCACCGACACATGCACCTACTCCACCACCCCCACACCTTGTCAGTCCACCACCTCTTCATCAGTCTACATGTTTCTCTTCTGGTATTCCTCCGGTACATTGTACACCTGATGCCACTGGTCCTTGTGATCAGTTTGGTTTTGCCACCCTAGCTTCCTACTTACCATAGTTTCATGCATATCTCACTGCTATACATTACACGTGAGCCCAGAACCTATCACGACACAATTCAATATCCTGAATGGAGGAAAGCTATTGCAGAGGAATTCAGTACATTTGATCAGACTGACACTTGGGATGTTGTTCCTCTGCCAGAGGGCGTTCAGCCTATTAGCTGCAAGTGGATCTTCAAGGTCAAATATCAACCTGATAGATCTATTGAGCAGTACAAGGCTCGTCTAGTAGCTCGAGGATTTACTTAGGAGCGTGACATTCATTATGATGAGACCTTTGTTCCCGTTGCACAGATGACTACTGTTCGCACTCTTTTTGCTGTTGCAGCCATCCGTCAATGGTCGTTATACCAGATGAACGTGAAGAATGCTTTTCTTCATGGTAACTTATCTGAGGTTGTTTATATGGATCTTTCTCCTGGCCTCCCTACTCCTCCTCATCATGTTTGCCGGTTGCATCAGGGCTATATATGGTTTGAAGCAGGCCTCTCGAGCATGGTTTGAGTATTTTCATCTTGTCATCACTAAGGCTGGTTTTAGTCAAAGTTCTCTGGACCATTCTATGTTTATGCGGTCATTACCGCAGGGGAGGGTACTTCTACTACTCTATGTTGAGGATATGATCATTACTGGTGATGACTCTGGGGGCATTACATCCACCCAGAAATACCTTCATCAGCAATTTCATATGAAAGATCTTGGCAGACTACGTTATTTTCTGAGCTTAGAGATTGCTCATGGATCTCGGGGAATACTCATTTCTCAATAGAAATACACATCAGATATTATCTTCGCTGCATGCCTCTCTGACAGCCCATCAACCGTTACACCCTTAGAGCTTCATGTGAAGCTTCGTCCCACTGATGGTGAGCTCCTTCCCGATCCCACTAGATACAAACAGATTGTTGGAAAGCTTGTCTACTTATGCATGATCAGACCTAATATTGCTCATGCAGTCAGTGTTGTCAGTCAGTTTGTTTCCGTGCCTACGTCAGTTCACTACGGTGCTCTTCTTCGGATTCTTAGATATCTTCGAGGCACTATTACTCGCTCATTATTCATGCCTACTACATCCAAATTAGAGCTGAGTGCATATTCTAACTCAGATTGGGCAGGTGACCCTACTACCAGACGGTCTGCCACAGGTTTCTGTCTATTTCTTGGTGATTCGCTGATCTCTTGGCGAAGTAAGAAACAGGCAGTTATTGCATGTTCTTCGACCAAAGCTGAGTACAAAGCAATGGCAGCTACTACTAGAGAAATTATTCATGTTCGTTGGCTGTTATCAGATATGGGTGTCACTCTTTCAGGAGCTACTCCTCTTCATTGTGATAACCGGAGTGCACTACACATTGCAAGTAACCCAGTCTTCTATGAGTGAACGAAGCATATAGAGATTGATTTTCATTATGTTCATGAGCGCTTTGAAGTAGGGACCATTTCTCTTCATTCTATTACATCGTCACAGCAGACGGCAGACTTCTTCACCAAATCTCATACTATTCAGAGATTTCGATATTTAGTGGGCAAACTCACACTGTTTGACCAACCGTGAGTTTGAGAGAGGGTGTTAGATATTATAGTCCCACATTAGGAATTGGGCTAGTTTTGTATTTGGTTCTCTCCTATATATAGGAGATATTGTGCTCAGTTATTTCTTAATTCAATATTCAGTATTGTTTTTATCCATCTGATTTATCTTAACACAGTCAAATTCCAAGGAATTTCACAAACAAAAAGGATTCAATTCCAACATCATTCATGTGATTTATTGTGGCAGAATCACTCTTTTGCTAATAGCACATACATTATACCTTGGATACGAATGAAGGGCGTTTTTGGTATCAGCTGTTGTCGGGTACCGTTTGTTGGAAAACATTTTTGCAGATCTTCTAGGCCGGATTCCGGTGGGTTCTGGCCACCGGCGGCGACGAAAATTGATTGGATCATGTTCCTCTCGTCGAGTACTATTTCGTGATGTACTCATGTGCCAAAAACGAATTCCGTATGAATGATAAATATTGGTCCAAAGTTGGGTACTCGATATGTACTAACTTAGATATTTGGAGAAAATGGATAGTCCCATATCGAAAATGGGAGAAGTTTTTTCTAGTATATATACTAAAAAAATGGACTAAATGGCGTGGCCCGGGGGTTACCACTAACGTGTAGTGGAGAGAGGACTTAGCCAAAATGACAAACACATACGCGCGCGTGCCCGGCCCGGCCTGGCAATCTCTGAAGTTAGGGTGCTGCTCTTCAGGAAAAGGTAATACAGTTGTATCCTGGGAGGCAATTCGTCAACCACCGTCACACTACGGGGCGAAAATTGCTTTAAGGACAGAGATATTCATATCTCGACTCTGTATTGTATTGTATGGTTTGTTATTTTATTTCCTGTAATTGTAACCCTTCACAATTATTGTTAGCATTTCTATTTTATGAAATTCATGTTCTAACAATCTTAAAGTAATTTTTTCCTCTATTCTAACAGTTTTTTTGTGAAGATTCCTTACAGGTTCTGTTATCATTTCGGAAAAACAACTAACAGTTATATTCTAACTGTTTCAGAACATGAAAAACACACAGATCGAAAGTGTCAATGGGCTTATCAGTGCCGAAACACCAGTGACCCAAAATGTGACTGCACAATCGGTTGCGGCACATTCGGTCGTTCTGCCCACACATATTACTGTGGGAGAAAAACCAGAAAAGTTCAATGGAATTGGATTAAAGAAGTGGTAGGGGAAGATGCAGTTCTACCTAACCACCTTGAAGCTGGACAGGTTTCTCACTGAATCTGCCCCCTATGCTGGCACAAATAGATGCACACTCTGTTGTTGCGGTTGATGCATGGACTCAGGGTGACTATCTCTACAGAAACTACATCTTGAATGGCTTGGTAGACCCATTGTACAACGTCTTCTGTGTCTTCAAGACGTCCAAACTCCTGTGGGGATTCTTGGAAAAGAAGTACAAAATAGAAGACGTCAGTTCTAAGAAGTTTGTAGTCGACAAAATTTCTGGACTACAAGATGGTTGACTCCCAAATAGTTGTGAGTCAAATCCAGGAACTGCAGGTGATAATGCATGAAATCGCTGCAGAGAACATGACGTTGTGCAAACCATTCCAGGTTGCAGCGTTCATCGAGAAGCTTCCACCTGGATGGAAAGACTTTAAGAACTACCTCAAGCACAAGCGAAAGGAGATGTCTCTTGAAGACCTCATTATCAAGTTGCGTATCGAAGAGGAGAATCATAAGGCTGACAGGTCCTATGAAAATTAGTCCATAGAAAAGGCAAACATGGTGGAGCATGAACAGAAAGGAAAAAAGAGAATGTTCTTGCCACAGGCCTCGAACAAAAAATCGGCAGCAAAAAGGTTTGCTGGAAAATGCTACAAATGTGGTAAGCTGGGCCACAGAATTTTTGAATGCCGCAGCAAGGACAACAACCGTGCTGGAACTGAACATGCAAAAGGATCCCATGCACACAAAGCTGAGAACTGTTCCACCGGTCTCTCTGACCTGGACCTTTGTGCTATTGTATCAGAGGTGAATCTGGTGGGGAGCAATCCTCGAGAGTGGTGGTACGACACTGGGGCCACCAAGCACATCCGCTCGGACAAGGAAATGTTCACTTCATACCAGAAGTGCAATAAGGATGAACAGCTGTTCATGGGTAATTCTTCCACCTTCAAAATTGTAGGAACGGGGAAGATAGTGCTGAAAATGACTTCAGGCAAGGAACTAACACTCACAAATGTGTTGCATGTTTCAGATATTAGAAACAACTTGGTATTAGGATCTTTGCTAAGTAAGAATGGATTTAAGGTTGTTCTTGCTTCTGATAATTTTGTATTGTCTAAAAATGGGTGTACTTGGGTAAAGGATATGTAAAGGATGGACTGTTCAAGTTTAATGTAATGACAGTCATCCCTAAAACTATTGTTCCTGTTGTTCCCAAAGTTAATGAAATAACTCCTATTGCCTATGCTGTTGAGTCTTCTTCTGTTAGGCATGAAAGATTAGGCCATGTTAATTTCAATTCTATGCGTAGATTAATTAACATAAATTTGCTACCAAAATTTAAGGTAGACAACTGCGAAAAATATGAAGTTTACACGGAGGCCAAACTAACTAAAACTCCATCACGTTCTGTAGAAAGAAACACAGAAACTCTAGGTCTAATTCACACGGATCTGTGTGATTTAAAATACGTGCAGACTAGAGGTGGCAAAAAGTACTTTGTGACATTCATAGACGATTGCACAAAATTCTGTTATGTATACTTGTTACATAGTAAAAATGAGGCTTTGGATAAATTCAAAGAATATAAGCTTGAGGTTGAGAATTAACTTGGCAAAATGATTAAAATCGTTCGGAGTGATAGAGGAGGAGAATATGATGCGCCATTTAATATGTTCTGTTCTGAACATGGAATAGTTCATCAGACAACTGCTCCCACCTGAATCAAACGGTACTGCCGAGCGCAAGAACCGAACTCTAAAGGAGATGATGGATGCCTTGTTGTTGAATTTTGGCTTAACCCAAAACATGTGGGGGGAAGCGTTGCTGAATGCTAACTACATTTTCAATAAAATACCTCACAAGAAAACTAGCAAGACACCATACGAACTGTGTAAAGGTAATGTACTTTCGTATAAATACCTCAAAGTGTGGGGGTGTCTAGCAAAAGTGGCAATACCTAATCCAAAACAGGTCACCATAGGACCTAAGACGATTGATTGCATAGGCTTTGCACACAACAGTAGTGCATATCGGTTATTGGTATATAAATTAGATATACCGGATATCCATGTGAATACAATAATGGAATCAAGGAATGCTTCCTTCTTTGAACACGTGTTTCCGTACAAGGATACTACGTATCCCAAACGTACACATGAACAAGGGAATGCAAGCACTTCGGTAGATGAACCAGAACATGATAATGATGAGCCTAGACGTAGTAAACGGGCTAGAATATCAAAGTCATTTGGTCCTGACTTTGTAACGGCCTTTCTGATAGAAAATGAGCCCAGAATATTCAAGGAAGCAATGTCTATGCCTGATGCTCCTATGTGGAAGGAAGCAATCAAAAGTGAAATTGACTCCATTATTCAAAATCATACATGGGAGTTGGTCGATTTGCCTTCTGGATGTAAAGCTTTAGGATGCAAATGGATTTTCAAACAAAAATTGAAACCAGATGGTTCAATAGAGAAACATAAGGCGAGACTTGTGGTATAAGAATTTAGGCAAAAAGAAGGCCTAGACTTCTTTGATACATATTCTCCGGTTACAAGAATAACTTCTATAAGAATGTTGATAGCTACTGCAGCTCTACGTAACCTGAAAATACATCAAATGGATGTTAAAACTGCATTTCTAAATGGGAATTTAGATGAAGAAATATACATAAAACAACCTGAGGATTACGTAGTTTCTAGACAGGAAAACAAGGTATACAGGCTTATAAAATCCTTGTACGGACTGAAACAAGCTCCAAAGCAGTGGCATGCAAAATTTGACAATGTTATGATGTCGAATGGTTTCAAAATAAATGAATGTGATAAGTATATCTACATCAAAGATACTCCAAATGGATACATTCTGGTGTGTCTGTATGTTGATGACATGCTCATTATTAGGAGCAATAACGACATCATCAAACAAACTAAGAACATTCTTAGTGGCAAGTTTGATATGGAAGATTTGGGAGTTGCAGACGTTATACTAGGAATCAAAGTTTCCAGGATGTCTGAGGAAATTACTTTGTCTCAAACTCATTATGTCGAGAAAGTACTTGAAAGGTTCAAGAATTACTCGAATGGGACTGTCAAAAGTCCTGTGGATCCCAGTCTTCACTTGTTCAAAAATACAGGTGACAGCATATCACAACTGGAATATGCACGTGTAATCGGTAGTCTGATGTACTTAACAAATTGTACAAGACCGGACCTAGCACATTCAGTAAATGTACTGAGCAGCTACACAAGTAATCCAGGACAAAGTCACTGGAAAGGAATAACCAGAGTATTGAACTACTTGCAACATACTCAGAGTTATGTGCTGCATTACACCAGATATCCAGCAGTACTAGAAGGCTACAGTGATGCCAACTGGATATTGGACTCCAAGAACTCAAAATCCACAAGTGGGTGTCTTCACACTTGGTGGTGTAGCTGTGTCATGAAAATCCTCTAAACAAATGTTATTGGCCAGATCTTAGAAAGAACTTGGTCTGCATGTTCTAGATATTAGAAAGGAACTAACACTCACAAATGTGCTGCATGTTCTAGATATTAGAAAGAACTTGGTCTTAGGCTCTTTGCTAAGCAAGAATGGATTTAAGGTTGTTCTTACTTCTGATAATTTTGTATTGTCTAAAAATAGGGTGCACTTGGGTAAAGGATATATAAAGAATGGACTGTTCAAGTTTAATGTAATGCCAGTCATCCCTAAAACTATTGTTCCTGTTGTTCCCAAAGTTAATGAAATAACTCCTGCTGCCTATGTTGTTGAGTCTTCTTCTATTTGACATGAAAGACTAGGCCATGTTAATGTCAATTCTATGCGTAGATTAATTAACATGAATTTGCTACCAAAATTTAAGGTAGACAACTCCGAAAAATGTGAAGTTTGCACGGAGGCCAAACTCACTAAAACTCCATCACGTTCTGTAGAAAGAAATACAGAAACTCCTCTAATTCACACAGATCTGTGTGATTTAAAATACGTACAAACCAGAGGTGGCAAAAATTACTTTGTGATATTCATAGATGATTGCACAAAATTCTGTTATGTATACTTGTTACATAGCAAAAATGAGGTCTTGGATAAATTCAAGGAATATAAACTTGAGGTTGAGAATCAACTTGGCAAAACGATTAAAATCGTTAGAAGTGATAGAGGAGGAGAATATGATGCACCATTTAATATGTTCTGCTTTGAACATGGAATAGTTCATCAAACAACTGCTCCTTTCTTACCTGAATCAAACGGTATTGCCGAGCGCAAAAACCGAACTCTAAAGGAGATGATGAATGCCTTGTTGTTGAATTCTGGATTATCCCAAAACATGTGGGGAGAAGCATTGCTGACTGCCAACTATATTCTCAATAAACTACCTCACAAGAAAACTGGAAAGACACCATATGAAATGTGAAAAGGAAATGTACCTTCATATAAATACCTCAAAGTGTAGGAGTGTCTAGCAAAAGTGGCAGTACCTAATCCAAAATAGGTCATAATTCGACCTAAGACGATTGATTGCATATTCATAGACTATGCACACAACAGTAGTGCATATCGGTTCTTGGTATATAAATCAGATATACCGGATATCCATGTGAATACAATAATGGAATCTAGGAATGCTTCCTTTTTTTAACACGTATTTCCGTGCAAGGACACTACGTATCCCAAACGTACACGTGAACAGGAGAATGCAAGCACTTCGGTTGATGAACCAGAACATGATAATGATGAGCCTAGACGAAGTAAACGGGCTAGAACATTAAAGTCATTTGGTCCAGACTTTGTAACAGCCAATCTGTTAGTGAATGAGCCCAGAACATTCAAGGAAGCCAAGTCTATGCCTGATGCTCCTGTGTGGAAGGAAGCAATCAAAAGTGAAATAGACTCCATTCTGCAAAATCATACATGGGAGTTGGTCGATTTGCCTTCTGGGTGTAAAGCTCCAGGAAGCAAATAGATTTTCAAGAAGAAATTGAAACCAGACGGTTCAATAGAAAAACATAAGGCAAGACTTGTGGTACAAGGATTTAGGCAAAAGGAAGGCCTAAATTTCTTTGATACTTATTCTCCAGTCACGAGAATAACTTCCATAAGATTGCTGATAGCTATTGCAGCACTACGTAACCTCGAAATACATCAAATGGGTGTAAAAAGTGTCTTTCTAAATGGAGATTTAGAAGAGAAAATATACATGAAACAATCAGAGGGTTACGTAGTTCCTGGACAGGAAAACAAGGTGTGCAGGCTTGCAAAATCAATGTACGGACTGAAACAAGCTCCAAAGCAGTGGCATGCAAAATTTGACAATGTTATGATGTCAAATGGTTTCAAAATAAATGAATGTGATAAGTGTATCTATATCAAAGATACTCCAAATGGATATATTCTGGTGTGTCTGTATGTAAATGACATGCTCATTATTGGGAACTATGATGACATTATCAAACAAACTAATAGCATACTTAGTGGCAAGTTTATGAAAGATTTGGGAATTACAGACGTCATAATAGGAATCAAAGTTTTCAGGACATCTGAGGGAATTACCTTGTCTCAAGCTCATTATGCTGAGAAAATACTTGAAAGATTCAAGAATTACTCGATTGGGACTGCCAAAAGCCTTGTGAGTTCCAGTCTTCACTTGTTCAAAAACACAGGTGACAACATATCACAACTGGAATATGTACGTGTAATCGGTAGTTTGATGTACTTAACAAATTATACAAGATCGGACCTAGCACATTCGGTAAATGTACTGAGCCGCTACACAAGTAATCCAGGACGAAGTCACTGGAAAAGAATAACTAGAGTATTGAACTACCTGCGACATACTCAGAGTTATGTGATGCATTATACCAGATATCCAGCAGTACTAGAAGGCTACAGTGATGCCAACTGGATATCGGACTCCAAGAACTCAAAATCCACAAGTGGGTGTCTTCACACTTGGTGGTGTAGCTGTGTCATGGAAATCATCTAAACAAATGTTATTGGCCAGATCCACCATGGAATCTGAGTTTATTGCTTTAGAAAAAGCGGCAGAGGAAGCAAAATGGCTTCGAAACTTTTTAGAGGATATCCCTATGCGGGAAAAACCAGTGCTTGTTTTATGTGTGCACTGTGACAGCCAATCGGTTATAGCATGGGCACTGAGTTGTATGTATAATGATAAGTCTCGTCATATCAGAAGGCGACACAAAACCATTAGACAACTGCTCTCAAATGGAGTAATCTCTATAGAATATATAAAATCGGCCGACAACCTAGTGGATCCATTTACTGAAGGTTTGTCGCGAGAGCAAGTTGTGAGATTATCAAGAGGAATGAGTTTAAAGCCTATGACGAAAGAGGATACTTGATGGAAACCCTACCTAGGAATTGGAGATCCCAAGATCTAGGTTCAAGGAAACAACTAAATCTTGTTGAATCAACGGGAGCACTGAGAGATTAAAATCTCATACCCACTCTTAGAATGATAAAACAGTGCTGCCTGCAAAGAGTTAGGATAAGCTTGGCTTTTAATGATTTCCATAGCTTTGAAATAAAAGTGGGGTATGGCAGGATACTCTTTATGGGCAATCACCTTGTCAGTGTGAAATGGGACCGTTTCTAGGAGAATGAAGAGAGGCTACATTCTCCAAGTTCCTCACGATTAACCAGGGTTGTTCAAGGCCAAAATGAACATAACAAGAGAACCTAGTTCTGTGAGGAGATGAAACTGTGTGATAGTTATTGTCTAGGTTCACATCAAAGCCCGGGTAGTTCAAGACATCATGTTCACTACCTAGTCAAGTGAATCCAATGGCTACTCACTAAGGGTGGTTCAAAGTTGAAAAATTACTACCATTCCTAATGTAGTAATTTTCCAATTGTATTCTCAGAGTCTTTTTTCTGTCATGCGTCTTTCTGTCGTGTCTGGATTACATGGTCTGGTCATTTCCATTCATGTGGGGGATTGTTGGAAAACGTTTTTACAGATTTTTCGGACCAGATTCCGGTGGGCTCCGTCCACCGGCGGCGCCGGAAATTGATTGGATCATGTTCCTCTCGTCGAGTACTATTCCGTGATGTACTCATGTGCCAAAAACGAATTCCGTATGAATGAGAAATGTTGGTCCAAAGTTGGGTACTCGATATGTACTAACTTGGATATTTGAAGAAAATGGATAGTCCCATATCGGAAATGGGGAAAGTTTTTTCTAGTATATATACTAAAAAAATGGACTAAAGGGCGTGGCCCGGGGGTTACGACTAACGTGTAGTTGAAAGAGGACTTAGCCAAAATGGCAAACACACACGCGCGCCCGGCCTGGCTTGGCCTATATTTTTTTTGCCCCAGTCAAAAAAAATTTCCCCCAGTATACTGTTGAGCCTTTTCAACTTCAGTAATTGCTAACAGCAGAGTAATGACTCATCAGTTATATTTTTGAACCATTACTCTGCTGTTACAGAGTAATGGACCCTTCAGTTGCTCTCAATCTCCTATAAAACCAGTCCATTTTGTCTGCCAGAACATACAGTTCTAAAAAAAACTAGTTCGAATCTTCTTCTTCTTCTTCCTCTCTTAGTCAGTACTGAGAATACAACACAGCTCCAGTTCGATCAGATCTCTGAAGTTAGGGTGCTACTCTTCAGGGAAAGATACAGTTATATCCTGGGAGGCAATTCGTCAACTACCGTCACACTACGGAGCGAATATTGCTTTAAGGACAAATATATTCATATCTCGACTCTGTATTGTATTGTATGGTTTGTTATTTTATTTCCTATAATTGTAACTCTTCACAATTATTGTTAACAATTATGTTTTATGAAATTCATGTTCTAACACACCGTATAGGGTATCAGCTGTCATTTATCAGACTATCGAACACATTAGTACATATCAAGAGTATTAGTAGGCAAATTTTCAACCTGGCTTGGTCAATGCATCTAGGTATAGGCAGAGATACTATGTATGCAACTTCTGAAGAACAATTGATATATCCAACAAACTGTGATGTAGAGATTCAGAATTAAAACACCTTGAAATCCTGCAACTAAGTTATAATAGCATTTTACACACGGCCAAAGAAAACCCAAACTAAATACAAACTAAAACTCTACAGCTGAAGATTACCAAACTTTTGCCCTCATAGTTCAGACCCTCTAGTTTTAAAGACCCATCTGACCATAACTTACAAAAAGAACAAGTAAAGGAGAAGGTTAAAAGAAAACCAGCAAATCCAGTTCCCGTGAGTTTTAGTTTTTTTTCCTCGCCATCAGGTTCTCTTACTAAGAATCAGCACACTGATGGGCATCACCAAGACCCGTCTTACTGTTACACGAAACTCCGGAAAGGGAGATGTCATCAAGTTGGAAAGGTACAGCTTTGTATTCACATTGTGGAGTGAGTGGTGAAAAAGTTGAAGTCCTGGTGTCGTACTCCGAGTTGCTTCAGCCAGGACTCTGCGGAGCTGTAGAGGGCTACGATTCGTTCATGATCGCCAATTTCGGGGTTTACCCAAAAGGAGCCTTGAAGTTTGTAGGTGGCTAAGCCGAAAGGAGGAAGGCTGACTTGATTGATAGCTTCCTGAGATTTGTTTGCGGCCTCTAAGGATACAGTACATGACCCATCTTTCTTTGTTTCCCCGAGTAAGTGTTCTGCATCGATAAGTGAGCTGACATCGAATGAGTTTTACGAGGAGGCATTATAACTAATTTCTTTGGCGCATGCAATGCACGTGTTGTTTTTTTTCTCCCTTGTATGCATAATAATAGTCGCTTAAAATAGGTATGATTGATAGAGAAGTAAATAACATGGGAACATGTGGTAGAAATCACATATCCAAGTATATCCACGTAACCATACACACTCCATCTCTCTAGTTGTAACAGGAGAGACCAACATAGTTGATGAGACAAAAAGCACAAACATGGACATAGTGTGACATGACACTCCGACAAATACTGAATTGAGCAAGAGACGTGTGTACTAGACAGTTTCTTAACACAATACAACTTTGAGATGGACGTGTCAGTGCTTCTTTGAGGAACATGTATCAATATATTTAGACGGCTTTTGAGAACTGGTATCAATTTGTTCGAAACCAAAACCTGTATAACCCAAAGTGATGCTTTGATGTGATCCTTATTTTCACTTTTTCCTTGGTTAGATATTAATGCTATAAAAAGGGTAAATATTTAAAATGAGATGATTGAACAAGTTCGGAATTGAAACATGAACACAAGAAATACAATTTCCTCTTCACAGAGTTTAGCTTGATACAAGTAGGCATAAGCAAGCATCATTTTACCAACAATTTAGAACGCTCAGTGATTGCTAAGAAGCAAAAAATATTACGAGAATAATTTTTGTGTGGCGGCAGGATGAAGACATGTGACGAGAAAAGTGAGCAAGAAAAATTCAAGCTTTGTACTTTTCTTATCTTAGAATAAAACTGCTAAAGCCTTTTGCTTCATCCCTTATATCAAAAAATTATCTATGCAATGTATTTTATATTTTTATATATTATGCTAAGACCACTTTTAGTCCAAAGATTTTTCGCATTTTTTCTTTTTAAAACAAAAAAATGAGAATAAATGTAGGAGGTAACCCTCACTTTTTCTCCATCCAAATTTTGAACTAGAATCATATCATTTAATCAAACCTAAAAAAATCGTACAATATTCTAAAATAAGTATAAACCTATAAATCGACCGACAAATTAAATTTACACAATTCATATAACTACCACAATCTTCAAATTGCGTCAGACAAAAATTGGGTAAAACTATTTGTAGACATTAGGAAGGGACTAGATCAGATTGTCGGACATGGTAAACAGTGCAGGAGACTTGAAATCATCAAACACATCTAAGAAAAATACCAGAATTCAAATCTAAAACAAATAACTTAAAAAGTATGTTCACTTGGTAACATCATTCAGAAAATATGCAATGCAAATATTATGTTTTTTTTACTCTTTTAACTTGGTTCTTATCGATTAATTTGTGGTAGGTCAACATATATAAACTTACTCTAATAACTCACATGTGGCTTTGAAATTTTGCTCAACTAAGTTGAATATTGATTAAATAAAACTGTTCTTTTCCTCGAAAGGAAAAGAAGGAAACAAAGTTGTTCTGGATCAAAAAAAAAAGGGACCTGCCTAAAATCTACCTTGGTCAAAATGCCAAGTATGGTTTCATGATATACACAAGAAGAAATAAGGAATCAAGAAAGATAACTTAAAAGAAGGGATGAAAACTGGTAGAACACTTCATCCTTTTCCCCAAACAGGAAATTAGTATGGAATTGGGGAAAGAACCTTTTCTTTGACCTTCCTTTTCCCTAAACAAGTAATTAGTAATGATTTGGGGAAAGAACCTCTTCATTGACCCGACCATTCAACAATGCAGTCTAATACCCTTAATAAAAATATATATATAGTCATTTAAGAACTGGTTTATTTTTATTTTTTTAAATAGATAAATTATTATGCAACAAAATTTCCCAGCGACCACCTAGAAAATGACTAGTAATACACATTAAGTTCCGTTTAGGGATGTAGTAATACACATCAAGTCTTGGAGGTTTTGATGGGAGAACATGGTGCAGAAGCATAGTCTACAAGTTTAGCTAGGGAGGGACTAGTTAGAGATGTAGGTTGTACTTTGTAATTGTTCTCCACTGTTCCGTTTAGGAACAGATAGATGTAAATTATTTGTACTACTTGTTTCGTTAATTTTTTTATTAATGAAGTGGTGGCGATGTCACCTTTTTTCTTTTAAAAAAAAAATTTAAGTTCATTAACACAAGCAGACTGACCTTATCTAATAACTAAATATAAATATCACTGTGTCGTAGGCCATAGTAAGACTATACGATATCAAATGTATATTACAAACACGTGACAAGGTGTTACTGATAAAGGAAAAGGTTTCAATTCAGACAATATTTTGATTTCATAGCTTAATTTTGGCAGCTTCAATGATAAGTAAATATAATTGTGTAGCACAAAAGAACAGAGTTTTCAAGCAATTTTTACAAGTTGAAAAGTGCAAAGGTGGAATGAAGAATTCCCACTCTTCTTACTGGTCTAACACATACCTTGAAAAGTTGAGGAGATTGTATGATAGGTCAGAAAAGAAGCAGATAATCCCTTCACATTAATCCTAAATGGAATGTGATATATAGGGTACCTAACAGAGATAAAGAATAAGTCAGACCCTCATAAATCTTTTTGAACCACAAACTAATAACTTGTTCAAAATCAAAGTCCAATATCATTAACAATGTTCCACTGGTTAAAAAAATCTATAATGTGCACACAAAATTATAAATACAACCATTTCCCTAATTGTGAAGCCCCATAGATTCTGAATGAAGACCTGAAATATATAATGAAAAGATTAACATACCAGGAAATTGACATCCAACTTGCAGGCGAAAGGTCCACAGTCTTGAAAGATGTCAACCCTGGAAAACTCCGTGCCAATTCACTTACCTTTGAACGCAAAACAAATTGGAAATTATATACAGAAAACACATTGAAACGCTAATGTAAAGAATAACATAAAATAAACTTGTACCTTGTCCATGAGTGGTATCCTTCCATAAGGAGGGCAGTACTCAATATACTCGCAATATAATTGCCCGATGCGATCCTTTGTAGGCCACAAACCATCAGTTTCAGAGGTCGAGTCCTCTGACGTGCCATCCCATGACTTAGAGAGCTTCTCGCTCTCACTATCATCACTCCAAGTATCGCTTTCACTGTCTGCTCCCACATTCCTAAACCAGAATGTTCAAATGATTTACCCTCTAACTGAAATAAAAGATAAGATAAAAAACTAAAATGCTGAAGGCTTAGTTAGACACCTCAAGCTAGCGAGTGATTTGTTTGTGTATATTTGGATAGCGGAAAGGTGAGGCACATAGTATTGAGTTATCATTTCCTTCTTGTTGATACGCATCGGAATCCCGAGTCCATAAGCACTCCATTCATTGTACTGGTCCCAAAGGTCTCCAAGGGTGAAACATTCAACATTATCTCGCACCGGTGTCTGTTTTGAGACAGTTTAACATTAAAATTGATTATAATTTTGAAGAAAATAAAATTTTCCACAAAAAAAATGGAGGGACGGCATCCCTTTTTTGGGGGGTTTTTTTTTTTTTTTGGTTTTTTGTGGCGGGACGGCACATCATGTTTCGTCCATTTAATTTTTTCGACTTTTAAAAAAAAAAATAGGGAGAGACAAACATGTTGTCATGTCCAAGAAAAAAATGTTATCAAACAAGACAACTTCTACCATTCGATCCCTTTTTTATATTAAAAAATTGCAATTGCTTAGGACGGAACATCATGTTCCGTCCGATCTTTTTTTATTAAAAAAATATTTTAAAAAATATTGGATGAAACATCATGTTTCACCCGACTCATTTAAAAAATAAAAAAAATTAATTCGTCCCCTATATTTTGGCAATTGTCATGTCGTTTCTCAAATATATTTGAGAAGCGACACTTCACCAATTCTCAAAATTACATGTGTGATGCACGTCTTAATAAATATAGTTTTTCTAAAATAAAAAAAATCAAACGTAGTCTAGATTTGAACCTAAGACCTCCTTTATAATAGTTATGCACGCGTATTGCATGCGTTGGTAAATTTACAAATGACACTAAGGCCTTCTTCCATTATAATATTGAGATTAGAGATTATAGATTAGAGATCAGAGATATGGCAAAATAAGAAATGAATGAGTGTGATATGAGAAATATGGCAATTTAAGAAAAGAGAAACCAAAAAAGTCAGCTCTTATAAAGCAACAACTGCAGCTTTAATTCCAAGTAAAGATCATGGACGTTGCCTACCAGCCAATGCCACAAAAAATAAAATTAACTGAAATCTGTCATTAACTATAATAAGCAAGAAATAAATCTATATTATTTCCCCAGAATTTTTCTCTATCCGAATTAAAAATAAATTCCGCAAAAGGGATACAATCTCCAATTATAGAAATTTTACAGGCTTCATGAAATCCCTACAAAAGGGAAGAATACTCTAAAACGCAAATAGGATTTGTACCAAAAAAAGCCAACATGCTCATTTCCGGAAAATAAACCCCTTTTTTTTTAAAATTATTTTTTAATTATTTTTTTTAAAAGAAAAAGATAGAATATGACTATCCTGTTTTATTAATAAGAAATTAACAAAATATATCTATATACGCTGTTTCATTAATAAGAAATTAACAAAATAAATCTATACGGGGCCAAACCGGAAAATAAACATTCCAACCCATCATTCTCATCTCCATTAACATACAATTCAAACAAAAATCACCCAAAAGTTTTACCAAAACAATTCAGGAATTGAGCTCAACCTAACATACTCACAAGACAAACAAAATTTCTAATAAATCCACAATCAATAATGAACCCAAAAAAAATGAAAAAATTTAAGGAAATGGGCAAGAGAGATTACCTTTTGGGTAGTCACAAAAGGAGTACTTCTCTCAAGAAAACACTGCAGATTAGAGTGCTGCTTTCTCCAATCCTCAGAACCCATCTTCCTAAAAAAAACCAAACTTTCCTCTCTTCTGATAAAAACAGGCTAATGGGTCTCTCGCAATCTCAAATCTAGAATGCCCACAAAACAAAACCACAAAAGATGACGACCCAAATTTTAAAAAAAATGATCAAAATGGGTCGAAACAAAGCTAAAGGTCTCAGCTTTTTGGACTGGAAAACAGGGGAAGAGATTGCTGTTGTAGGAGTTTTTGTTTTGGGGTGTGATGAATGAGTTGTAAGAAATGCGAACCGTTCGCTTCGCCGCGTGTTTGGGTTTCTTGTCTTCTCTGCTCTGCTGTCAAAGCATTGCTTTGCTCTGCTTATGCTTGCCTTTTTACCCTCCTCTGTTTTTTTTCCCTCTCTTTTTTTTTATTTTGGGTTTTTTTTTCCTGTCTTTTTTAATGGTTTTAATTGTTCTGTGGTTATTTTATTTTTTATATTTATTTGTTAATTTATTTATAGTGCGAAGGTGAAGACCGAAGACAGGGTAGATGGAAACTCCAACATCTAAAACAGAGTTTGAATGGGCCTTTATGCAAATACAAGTTTATGTAGGGGATAATGGCGTAATGCTACACCTACTATCAAATTTATCACTTATTAGTGGAGATTATGGGAACAAGCATCCAATAATAGTATGCCACCTAATATACTACAGGAAAAGATAAAGATAGTAGATTTGATGGTAGGTGTAGCATTACCCTTATGTAGGAGGCATGAATAGAATTATGAGAGGGAGATTAATTAGATTTTTTCCCCAAATTACTCCAAATTTTGAAACTAATTCTCAAAATAAACAACTTTTCAAACTAATTCTGATGATAGACCACTCGCAGTTGGAAACTTATGTTTGTTCGATTATGAGACCGCAATTGGAAATTGCGGCATTTTCAAAAATGTATTTTTTCGATGTCGCGGTTCCCAACTGCGACCTTAATTTATTTCATATTTGACCTAAAGCGACTTTGAGATTTAGACAAATTTTTTCAAATAAAAATGTGTTAAATAGAAACCGCAGTTCCCAACTGCGGCTTAAAAATAACAAAGGCCGCAGTTGAAAACTGCAGCCTTAGTTTATTTATATTGGCCTAAAGTGACTTTGAGATTTAGACAAACTTTTCAAGTAAAAATGTGTTAAATAGAGGACGCAATTTCCAACTGCGGCCTAAAAATAACATAGGTTGCAGTTGGGAACTGTGACCTTAGTTCATTTTATATTAGGCCTAAAGTGACTTTGAGATTTAGACAAATCAATCCAAGTAAAAATGTGTTAAATAGAGGCCGTAGTTCTCAACTACGGCCTAAAAATAACAGAGGTTGCAGTTGGGAACTGCGGCCTTAGTTCATTTCATATTTTGCCTAAAGTGACTTTGAGACTTGACAAATTTTTTCAAGTAAAAATGTGTTAAATAGAGGTTGCAGTCCTCAACTGCGACTTAATTATAACAGAGGCCGCAGTTCAGTACTGCTAGTGGTTTATCTTCAGAATTAGTTTTGAAGTGATCTATTTTGGAAATTAATTTCAAAAAGTGGTCTATTTCGGAAAAAATCAGATTAGTAAGACTTTTCAATTTCATGTCATTTGTTATGTTTGTTGAATTCATCGAAGTTTGGGTTATACTATGTTGTTTAGGAATTGGTTGTCTTTTGTCTGTCATTGATGTATACTTTTTCAGAGTAGTTTTCATTTGACATTGGGTGAAAGTAAAGTTAAATTTTGATAAAATGGCATAAGAAACTGGGATTCGAATATTAATACTTGTTTATACTTGGAGCTATATTACAGTGTCATTCATTTTAAAAGGTCAAATTGGCTACATTTGGAAGCCGATATGGATGACATAATTCTTTTTTAATGGCAAATCAAATAGATATAGATTGTATCTTCTTGTACGAAATCGTATAAAATTGAGGAATAGATGAAACATGGAGTAGGATTTTACATTAACGAGTGATTGAGTTTTTGACTTGTCTGATCCTTGGAATGAGCTATTGGCCATTTTGGGTTATGGAAAATTCATATATGAGTTGAATTTGAGATAAAATTTTAAGATAAAGATTGTAAAGCAAAATCAATATTTTAGATAATTATCTCTAATCTCTAATATTATAATGGGAGAGTTGGAGTTGTAATGTTGTAAATATACAAACCCGTGCAGTATACATGCAATTCAAACTCTTCCATTAATTACAACAAAAACTAACAAACAAAAAAACAAAATTTCACCTATTTAAAACGTGCAACGCACGTGCAAAATAAATTTTCAATATTTTGAACACCAAACATACACATATGTTGTACGCACAACTCAAATTCTACTTATAAACACATGCATTGCACATACAAATCGTAGTTTTTTTTTCAAAATATTTATTCAAATTACGTGCAATGCACGTCCAACTCTAAAATTATTTCTTAACACATATCGCACGTGTAAATCTTCCAACTCTTATCAAAACGTGCATCGCACATCAAAAAATACTAGTACCAATAATTAGAAAGGAAAATTTATAAGAAATTTTCCAGGAAAAGACACTTTTCACTTTAAAATAAAAGTTCATACAATTAGAAGCAAGTGATGAGCATAGCTAATAACTAATATATGGAAATATACATGAAAATTGTTGTTTGAGAAATAATTAATGGGTAATGCTTTAGCCACTGCCAATTTTACTATATTTCTCTTCACTATCTTACGTGGCATACTTTTATTGGAGAGTTCCCCCACCTACTCTATCTTCTCCTACCTATTGGAATATGTCACCTAAGATAGTGAAGAGAAATGTAGTGAAATTGGTAGTGGATGTAGCATTACTCTTCAGTCCTTTCGGTACCCACAATATTTAAAACTTCCCCATATATATATATTTATTCAGTATTATAAGCCATTTAATGATTAATCTGGCCAAAAATGTTATCAGAACACACAGTAAAGTAAATTATTTTTGCTATTCATTTTAAAGGAGAAAAAAAAGGCAAAAAGTTGTGAATAATTTAGTAGCGTAAGTGTGTAAAAAGGACAATAATTAATTAATAGTATCCTTTAGAATAATAATAATAGAAACATCACTAATTATTTATATAATAAAACACAAACAAAACTATCAAGTGGCTCTCATTCAATAGGGCTGAAATCAATGTTCCAGATCTAATTTCACAAAACATATTTTTCCGCCCAAAAGTTTTTCCTCAAAACTCAAATTCAAATTTCAAAAACAACTCCTTTATTTATTTAATTGTTTATTTATTTCTCTCTCTCTCATTGTCTCTCTATTTATTCAGAAATTTATATTTTCAGATTTCAGGTTTGTAAATTTTCAGATTTTTTATGCATTTTTTATTGCTCATGTTACATTGAAAATAACAAATATCTTATCAACAGTTAAATTTCATCATTTTCCACACTCAAAGTTCTAAGAAGTTGGATTTTACACTCCCATTTATAATTATTTTTCAACATATACTAATGGAAACATGAACTTTTATTTACAACTAATTATTGTTTTACTATTCAAACTTGAATTACATAATTGTTGTTTTACTGTTTACAAAACTTTTATATACTGTATCGTTCCGAAGACATGTCGTAGGCACGTGCCCACGGGCAAATCTAGTGTATAGATATAGCATATATAATGCATGCAAAAAAATTATATATAATTCGCATGCATTACACGATTTCTCCAAATATTAATACTTAATTAGGGCTAAAAAGACGATTAAACATCATGATCGAGATACACAATTGAAAATTAAGATGTGGGAATTAAGATGATTAATTAGCTAACTATCTTCAATGTAATAGCGCAGAAAATTATCAAGTATGAGTTCAACACATTAAAAAGAAAGATTTGGTGCATCTTAGCATTTCTATGACTTGAGTTTATCTTATCACCTAGCTAGGTAATTAATTAATTAATGAAGGACAAAGGACATATGTACCATGCTTAATTAAGAAATTATAAGCCTGAGATGGATAGATGTTGATGAGATTTAGCGCTCTCTCAATCTCCTCTTCTTGACATGGAATCATCCAACTATTTTATCCCGGTTTTACTTAATCTATTTTCTATTATAAAACCAAGAATTTTTTTATAAAAAAAAAAAAAAAAAAAAAAAAAAAAAAAAAAAAAAAAACTGTCCAGAGCCAATCCTAACATTTCGTTCATTTTGTTGATCAAACTGATCATAGGCTATTATTGATTTGTTATCGTTTATTTAGCATTTATATTTAAATAAAAATTAAATATAAATAATAATAAATATACCCAACTTTCCCCCTCCCGGGCCTCCTCTCCTTCTCCCTCTCGTGTACGTCGAAATCTCCAGTCTTTCTCTAAACCCTAACCCTAACAACTTCCATCTCTCTCAAAACCCAAATCCTAATCCCAATTCCACTCCCAATCCCGACGCGTCGTCCACTATCTGCCCCTCCACTCCCGCAACCCCCACCTCAAATCCCCTAACGTCGAAACCCTATCCCCAAACCCCCTCCACTCTGAAACCCTAACCGTCCACCACTGCCGCCGTCGACACCCTGTTGTTCCTGAGCGCCACCACCAACAGCCACTGCCTCGATCTCGCACTCCCGCAGTACCGACAGCAACTTCCTCTTCATCTGTTGCGACTAATCGTTCTTCGAACCCCGGTACTTTCTTTTAAATAAATGTATAAAACCTAATGGATTGGGTTTACCATTATGGTGTTCTGTTTGGATTCTGTATTTTGAGAAATATTTTGAATCTTTGATAGTTTTACGCCCCAACCAATCCTCTATTTATATTGCTCTGTTTAATCAATCTGTTGGTTTGGAGCAGAATATTTCACATTTTTATTTTATTTTTTATTTATTATACTTTTTATACAATTATATATATGTCTCCCTAGGAACATACTTATCTGAATGAATTGTTTTACTGCGATTGGCAAATTATGAAGCATTAATGTTTTGAATGTCCAACCGTGATCTCCCAGTGAACAACCTAAGCTAAAACTGAAATCATGTATGTTTAACAGATTCACGACTAAAGAGAAAAATCCATGATATTGAAGGCTACTCTTGTATGTTGCGGGGCATACAAGCCACTACATCAACGATTCTATTCGTGTCCCAACATTTGCTATTTGGCAACCATCATGATTGTTGTTCACATCATAAGCGGATGAATAATAGATTGTTTAGAGAAGGAGAGATGAGTCAATCATATATAATTGGCATACTGTGTAATTTGATTGTATTTGTATTCTTTGACTTACATACTATGTACACTAATAGGTACATGCTTCTATTTTAAATGTCTGTGATCCTAGCTTTATTTTTTTTTAATTCCCCTTTAAAGTCGATATGAAACATCTTGGAACGTGTATATTTCACCATCCATGATGAAGAATCTACCAGACCTAATGCAACCATTTACCAAATACATATTTACAATGTCAAGCCATTCCCCTATTCTATATGCATCCCAATAAATATTCTTTTATTGGCACGTAGTCAGTAATTTATATTGGTGAACAGGTTGTGTGTGTTGTCACTCACATGCATGTTTTTGCTTTTTTTAGGTCGGTGTATTTTTATTAGACTTATGTATGCAATCTAAAGAGACGAGGGAATGATGTGTCACGACACAGGGACACATACAAAATTTTAAAAACTACGTATACCTTGAAATGTTGTGTCCAATACGTGTGTCCCATGTGTGTCGGCTATGACAGCTTCCTTATATATAGAAGTGTCTGGGCTTGATAGATGCATATATGCCAATGTCCATAATCTCTTTTTATGTTGTCTCTTGTTCTTATAACTTATAAATGAAGTTTCTTGTAGATTGATTGTTTTCTAACAATATATTTTCTAAGAGTTCCTAGACAATACTAATGACATCAAATTGATATGATCCATTCCCTCAACTATTGTTAAGTGCCTAAATGTACAATTACATCGTGAAGTAGCTAAGAGGATGCCAAAACTAATTATATAAGAGGTTTGTAGATTATTGGTTTTAGATCGTTCATTCATTTTCAACTTCTTATACTAAAGCTCACTGATCGTTCATTAATATGTTTTATGTTTGTTGTGAAATTAGGTTGAGATGCATGTTAGTGACTGCATAATTTTGTAACTTTGGGGGTTTTAAATGCATAGGAAAGAGTATGCAAATTTGTGGAGGTATGTGGGAGAGCAGTAGTACTTTCATATTAGACTCTTGAGTTAGTAATTACCCCATCTGCTCTGACAAAACTTCAATGAAAAATTATTTCACATTCTCTATGGTTTAGACTGTCATTCAGTCGTGCGCAGACTTATTTACTACTTATATGAGAGTAACCAAGGAACATAACTTTTTTGCATAAAATGAAGCATGGAATTACATAATCTCACTCTCATATATAATATTGTGTATATATTCTAGTTGAAAAATCTTCATTGAAAGCATGTAAAGTTTTGAACCGAAGTTCTCTCACTATGTATGAGAGAATGCATGAGAGAGTTCATACTTCATAAACAATATTAATGCTCGGTTCATTTAGTTAATAAATTAAAGTGCTTGGTTCAATATTAATGCTAAGCATCAATTTTGAAACTGGTGCTTCGAATGATTATTACACATCTAGAAGATTGTAGGGGTGTTCTACAAAGCCAATGAGTATGTAGCGATGAGAATTTTGAATGGAAATGGATGCATAGTAGAAGTACAACATTTTATTATCAAAGGGCCTTTTATGAATTCCATAGATGCAACGAGCCACCAAATAGTCTATATATTTATGATTGAATATATCATATTTTTGTGTGATGCCAAGTTATTTTGTTTTTCTATTTTTGTGCCTTTACTTTTGCCCATCTCAGCATTTATACCCTACAGGCTCAATCTGTATGTCATGTTCTTGTGTCATAACTTCTATATTTTTCAACTTTCTCCCTTCATTTATGCCTAATTCCATCAAAATATTATGTATCATAGGGATGTTTGATGCAGCTAGAATTGCAAAATTGAAGAAGGGAGTTCTCATCGTAAATAATGCTCAAGGAGCCATCATGGATGCTCAAACCGTTGCAGATGCTTGTGCTAGTGGACACATTGCAAGTATAACTTTTAATTTTTCAGATAAAGAAAAAACGAAACCTTGAGGCTTAAATCCTCCACATTTCATTACAATTAAGAACTTACTAAACACACCAAGAAAAGAGATAACTAATATGTTATGTACAATCTGCTAACGTACATTAAAGAAAAAGAAGTAGAATTGGAAAAGGGTTTTTACTTTTTACATACTTTCATATTGCACAGGTTACAGCGGTGATGTGTGGGACCCGCAACCAGCCCTGAAGGATCATATATGGCGATATATGCCCAACCAAGCAATGACTCCTCATATTTCAGGCACTACCGTCGATGGCCAAGTAAGAAATTGCGAACTAATTTTTCTCTTCAAAAATTTTCACTTTTACATTGAATCCAATCGTTAGAAACAATACAACAAAACTCCATATAGAAGTGTGAAAGCTTCAAACTATATGTTCTTTTATGCAATCTTTATTGAACTAAATGATCAAAATGAGCCCGAAAATGTGGTTTGCAGCTGAGATATGCAGCAGGAGTGAAGGACATGCTGGACAGGTACTTCAAAGGAGAAGACTTCCCTCCACAAAACTATATTGTCAAGGAAGGGAAATTAGCAAGCCAGTACCAGTAATTTGAACCATCAAATTAATTGAGCTTCTTGCAAAATTCGAGGAAGGTTTTAGAATAAATCCCTATACAGGGAGTCAATTTAAAGTCTCGGGTTTGTATTGCTTTTGTCCTAGAAAGGAATCTCTTAAATGTGATTGAAGTGATATGATTCTGATTCTGGGAGAGTATAAAAGTCATGGATTTAAATTGGTTGTATTTAATGGAATTAAGGAGTTCTATGTTGTTTTATAACATATATATGAGATTGTGGTATTTTTTTTATTAAAAAAGTTCAAAAATTCAACAAAAAAAATATATTTACCTATCTTTTTTTTAAAAGTAAACAAATTATCTATCCCAGCATTTGTGTTCACTGAATTTCTATCTCTCACATCAACTAACAACACTATAATAGAGATAAATATGAATGAACTAGAAATGGATAAATTTTGAGAATGGTATAATTTATTTTGTATATTTAATTCTTTAATTGTTGTCTTAGTATTATTTACCATAACTTTTTTGTTTGTTTTAGGATAAACTGTAATGAAATTTTATTAAAAAGTAATTTCTTGCAAATAAACAAAAGAAAACTAATGGATGTGCAAGAAGTGAAACTATTTGATGTAGACAAGAATTCTTCTGAGGTATTATAAATAATGAAATTATTTTTAAATATTTTGTTCAATTCTCTATATGTCTATAAATATTTTGATGACTTAAAATTTTTAATATTTTAAGGCAAAATACTATCACTGCAATGTTTTGATCAAAAGTGTCAAAGATATTAGAGATCCATGGTACATTGCCCGCAAAGCTTATTCAACAAAAATCAATGTTGAAAATAATGAAGCTTATTGTCGAAAATGTAAAAATAATAATGTTGAATATGAACAAATGTATACAAAACACCATATTGTTAGTTTTCCATTTTTCCATTCTTTAATCAATTTTTTTTTTAAAAACAAACTAAAATTAAATTGTTTCAGATATGTATTCAAATCACAATAAAAGATATAAGTGTGGAAGTAGAATTGACTTTATTTGATGAGGAAGCAAGATGCATCATCGGCTATTCCGCAAATGTTCTGGAACATATTAAGAATACGGTATAATATGTTATTCGCATAATGTTAAAAATTATTAAGAGCTAATTACTTAATTCTTTATGCTGGAAAAAAATGTTGAAGAATGAAGGACCAAGAAATGCATTGGAGATGAGTATACTTTTTTGGTCAAATCACAAGATGTCATGTATGAAAGGACAACTACAAGAACATTGACGGATACAAAATTAAAAAGAATGAATAAGAAGTTACAAGCAATTTTAAGTTCAAAAAAGTTAAAGTCGGAAGTGATGATTGATCTTATGAAAAATACGATGATATCAGTTTATGATTTATTAATTAATTTGTTCTTTTTTAATATATTTTTTTAATATCAGTTTTAAGTTTAAGAAAGTTAAAATCGAAAATGATGATTTATCTTATGAAAAATACAATAATTATATATTTATATTTTAGATGAAACTATTATGGATATAGCTTTCTCTTACATCGTACGAATTTTGATCCATTTGATTAAGCTTGAGTTCTTGATACTTGCTTGAAATCTGATTTCGAAGAGCTTGTTGTCGCTGGAGTAATTTAATTCATGGTTTACTTATTAAGATCATTGACTAAGTCGAATTTGTAGTTTGAAGAATATGAGTGTGCTAAATGCAAATGTGTTTTGTCTGCCTAACTTGGTAACTAGAATAGTTAAAATATTCAACATTCATGTGCACAAAGTCACGTGCACTTGGTGCACGATAAATTTCAAATAGTATTCTAAAAATGTTATTAACTGTTCAGAACAAAATATTAAAAAGTAAAAAGAGTGAGCGCTTTCAAAATTATAGTTTGCTTGCATTTTTTTTCCGTGTGAAAAATACTGTTATCATATTTGAGCTATTTCATAAATCTTCCCTAAATTATGGTGTATTTTTACCTTAGTTCTTTTTAAAATTAATATAAATACTAAATCATCATATCTTACCATAACTTTTGAGTTTGATTGATTGATAATACTTTCTCTATTTCTTTTTTACTGGTAAAAGGTAGAATTATCCTACCTCACAGAGAATATAAATATATTGATAAGTGAAGTTGAGATACAGATACAGAAAATCACAGGAGGAGGGACTATCGGGTTAAGATGTGTCAGAGTTTGAGATGGCATACCATTGAGGCGTAGAGTGGGCATTGGACTATTGTCGTGCACCTCAACTAGCCTCAATGATATGATCTCATCCCCCTTCCTCACTCCCAAAAACATCTCGTTAACAAAATAGACAAAAACCTCCTTCAAACAACAATATAGCAAGTCTTTAACAAAATATGGACCAATATTGTTCCAATAAAGAGCCAAAATAAACAGCCAAACAGAAGTGCAACACCCTTGGTCAGCTTTGAGAGTTTCCTGTACCGTCGATGCCTCCTGGCTTCATTAGATCGCTATCACCGGTGCCCTTGAGCTCTTCAAGAATCTTGACTCACCGCTGGAATCTAGCCAATGTGAGAATCAAAATTTTGACTTAGTGACCAGTTTATCCACAGTAGTAATCTTGCTGTTAAAAATTCTATCATTCCTAGCATGTCAAATACTCCAACAAACAGCCAATGTAACTAAATGCCAAGAGTGAGTGAAATTGTGCTTGTGGTGGTCGAAACACCAATTAGTGAAGCATTCACTAATAGATATTGGCAGATTTGTGATATGGAAGCTTTGTGTGAAATGATGCCAGGTTTGAACAGCCTTGGGACACTGGAAGAAGATATGGTAGGTGGTTTCGATCGGACATGCACAGGTTGTGCATGTTAGATCCCCATCCCAACCTTTGGTGTGCAACATATCCTTGGAGTTGAGTATATCCCAACTCAACATCCAAATGAATATTTTGCATTTCAGGGGTGCTAAATTCTGCCAGCAAGCTCGATAGAAGGGGGAGAGGAGGCCAGATATGCTATAGAATTCATAACCAGATTTTACAGTGTAGTTCCCTGAGCTGGTGTGGTTCCAGCGTGCAGTGTCAGTACTAGAGGATGGCTGGAGATTAGAGAGCACTTGCAGTAGCTTTCTCTTTTTACGGAGGATGGTGGTGGAAGAAGATGTGCAGAGGCTTGGTCTCCAAGTCCAGACGCCTTGGTCCATGATACCTTGGGAGCGCAATGATGCTTCTTTGTTCCACGCAGCTTCAAATAAGGTTGGAAATAGAGTGACAATATTGTTACCCCCAATCCATTTGGAGGTCCAAAACTTAAGCATGAGTCCATCGCCACGTTACCAACTGATGCCATGTTCAAATTGCTCTTTCAGCTTGAAAACATTCTTCCAAAAGTCAGAGGCTTGTGTTTTGCAGATGAAGGCGTTGATCGTGCAATTGAAGTAAAAGGATTTGAGAGTCTGAGTGCTAAAATACTCTTTAGTCAATATCTTCCACCACCATTTCATAAGAAGAGCATTGTTGAATTGGTTGAGGTTCAAGACCCCAAGTCCCCCCTGCTCTTTGGGTTGACAAATACGCTTCCAGCTTGTGCAAGAGACTCCCGTGGCCTTAGTATCGCCTCCTATCCAGAAGAACCTACTCCTGATCTGATCAATTCTGGCAATAACCTATTGAGGCAGTTTGAAGAAGGAGGCGAAGTAAGTTGTTAAGGCGCTAAGAACAGAATTGATGAGAATGAGTCTCCCTCCCCTAAATAACAGACATCATTTCCAAGTGGACAGTCTTTTCTCAATTTTAAGAATAAGAGATTGTCAGTCCCTCTTTTTGAATTTTCCTTTAGAAAGTGGCATACCCAGATATTTGGTGGGTAAAGAATCTTGTTTACAACCTAGAATGTGAGCAAAGGTATGAAGTTTGGCCTGAGAGTGCCCGAAGTAGAGGATGGATGTAACACCCCACATTTTTATTTTAATTAAAAATGTATTTTTTGATTTTCGCACGTATGATGCACGTGCTAATTTATCCATCTCTTTTCTTACTCTCATTTACAAATTTTAAGCATGCATAATCTTATTTAGCCTTTTATTTAATCCATGGATCTAAGGATTAAATTCTAGCCCATTAGAAGGAGAGCCCACTAGAATAATTAAATTAGTTAATTAGAAGAGAGCCCATGAATCAAACCTATTAGTAAAATCCCAAATTAAGTTGAGTTTGGACTAATACATGACAAGTTACAACTTTTAGTACACGTTTAGAACTATAGAAATGTATTTATTTTTGTATGTGCATGTGTGCATACACACACATGGGTGTAGCCGGGTTTTTAACCTAGGGGGGCCGGTTTTGGGCTAGTTGGGGGAGAAGAAAAGGTTGGAGTTATGGGAGTTGAGTTTTTGAAAGTTTGGGAGCATGAAGAGTTAGGAGTTTAGGAGTTAAGAAAATGAAGGTTTGGAAGAAATAAAAGAGAGAGTTATTAGGTGGAGATTTATGCAAATTAGACCCTAACAATATCCTATAAATAGCACCTCATTTCTCCTTCTCTTTTGCACCAAAACAAAATCAAAATAAGTGAAAGAAAAAGAAAGAGAGTAAGAGAGTTCTTGTGTTTGGAGGAGTTCTTGCTAGGAGAAATTGCTAGGAGGAGAAGCTCTTGCTAGGAGTTGTGCTTTCACTTTGTTCAATCTTCAATTGAGGTGGGTGGTTTCATACTTTCTAGTTGTAGAATATGAATGCTAAAAACTACAAATGAGTAATATAAGTAAATGTTGATGTGAAATATGTAGGTAAAATTCATACTAGTGTAATTTTCTATGAATGAGAATAGTCTTGTTGTAATTAAGTAAATAGTAGATGCCATGCTAATTAAAAAGAAGAAATCCTTTATACTAGGAATCATGTTAATGTGCTTGCAATTTTGTACTTGTTGAGTATGTGGAAATTTATTGGTGAATGTCATATGCAAACCATGCCTTAGGATCTAATGACTAAGGAAGAAGAAAGAAAAGAAAATAAATTTAGTTAGTACTATGAAAAGTGTCGACATATGTATATTTTGCATTGTTGCATTGAAAATAATAATAATTTTTCATGAAGGAGATTTTTGTGAAATTCTCATGATTGAGAGACATGTTGGCATGCTATAAATTTCTAATTTGTATAAAGAGGAACATAAACTAATTTTCATGAAGACTATTTTATTAAATGCAGGTTTTGAGAAATGCAAGTCGATGTGTAAATTGAGAAGAAGAATTGTCAAAGGAAATGGAAATAGAGTCTTGATGAATTTTAAAAAAATTATTATTTACTGTTTTTAAACTCATTCTCAGTCAAGAGAAATTTTTATTTCGAAATTCATAAAAGGATTTGATCTTTGGATAAACAAGTTGCATGAAAAAGAAATACTTTCTGAATAGTTTAAACAAAAGTACATTAGTACAATTCCTAAACAGAAAATACACTTGGACTTACTGGTTAGCCAATGCAATACAGAGTACTGTTTATAAGAGATCTTGGGTTTGAAACTTGATGGTCACATTTTATTTTAATCCACTCAATTAAATTTCGGATCTGTACAGAATGCACAAAAAGTTTTTCGTTTCAGTTTATGACAAAAGTCCAAATGAACTTAGCAGCTAATGGGTTCGGGGTCTGGGCGCTGGCTGGGTGTTGTCGGCAGGTCCTGGGTTCAAAACCCAGGCCTCTCATTTGATATTTTTTTTGGATTTTTCTCATGAATTGGTCTTTTTTTTAATCTAGAATAAAACATTATTATTTATATAGAATGAAATGGAAAATATTAAGAGATAGTTTTATTGCATATTTTGAAGTATAAAAAGAAATGAAATTTCGAGAGTAGAATTTTGTGGTGAAGAAAAGAAAAGTAGTATTTGTGAAGTGATCTTTTAAAGAGATTAGACTTGTAGTTTGTTTAAGAAATATTTTATAGTGAATTGAGACATTGTGATAGCTTAGATTTATTGTAACAATTCATGTGGTGAAATTGTGTTCTTGAAAGGAATGTTTTGTTTAAAAAGAAGATGAATAAATAAATAGATCATGAATAGTGTCAAGACTAAGTACTTTGTGTGTTAAGACAAGTTATTGATCGTTTGTGAATAAGTTGAAGATGAAAATGTCTAAGTTTAAGACATGTTTATTAAAGGGTATGTGTACCCATGGATTCTTGTACATGAAAAAGTTGTGATTTAGAGTTAGTGAGACCTCGGGTACCGGCACTATTTGATTTGAAAAGAGTTGAGATATGTTTTGAGATATGGCCATGGAACTACCTCGTATTTGTTGATAAAGTCCGGTAGGAGGTAAAACTAATTCTAGGCTTGAAAATTTATTCATGTCTTGAACTAAATAATTAGGCACATAAGTGAAGATGTAGTAAACCTGGGCAAACGTAAGTGGGTTGCTTCTATATAGTCGGCGGTGGATCTCCGTGGTTATAGACCCAGTTGGCGGACTGTGGTTGCTCCATGGGAAATGTGCTTTTATTTTTAAATCCGGGACTTAGCGTAGTCAGACAAATATTTACCATACTCCATTGTATATGCATATACTGGGCTAGAGAGGCACTTGTGGGATGATTCGCACGATGAGGGATCTGTTATAACAGCCAGCGAGGCTGGGATCCATATTCGTGGAAGGATCTAAACCTTGCTTTCTTACTGGGTAGTTTCATAGCGAGGGATCGAACCCTTTAATGTGGAGTACGTAGGTGATTGCCCTCGGACCTATGTAGTATGGAATGCATAGAATCCGAACAAGTATGCATTAATGTCATCCTAGTATAAAATATGTGCATTAGGCATTAAGGCATGACATACACTTACATGTTTAGTGTAGTCACGATTTAACACTTTATTGTTCAATCAATTTTTTGTGATTTGTTAAAGTAATGAGATCGTTATATGTACGACATAGAGAGGATAGCCGAGTATAATATTTTCTTTTGTTGTAAGTGATCGACGTGCCCACAGTTTAACATGCAGGTAATGGACTTTTATGAAGAAGTAAAGATGACATGATGCAGTTGATGATTTACCTTATTATAGTTATATCACTTTGTAATTTATTTCATTGTTGTATTCTTCCGCTATGTAAACAAAAGTGTACTGAACTCTGACGTATTATTGGAAAGTTTTAATTTCCTTGAAAAATTGTACGAAGTGAAGTAAAGATCTTGTGAAATCTCAAATTCGGTCTTATTTGGAATTCGGGGCGTTACAATGGATGACTTGGAGAGGTTGATATGTAGGCCTGAGACGTTTGCAAAGAGATGTAAGAGCACTTTGAGGTGGAGCACATCTTGCTTATTCCCTTTACAAAAAATGAGTGTATCATCAGCAAATTGAAGAATGGAGAGATTAACTAAGGAGCCACGGAGATGCAGTTGAAAGAATGTGCCATTCTCTCTACCAATGCGCAACATTTGGGCTAACACATCAACAACAATTATGAATAACATCGGAGAGAGAGGATCACCTTGCTTGAGCCCCCTTTTAGAAACAATCGTCTTACCTCCGATGCCGTTGATTAAAACAGAGGATTTGGTCGAGTGAAGAATTGCTTTGATACAAGAGCACCAGTGGGGACCAAATCCTCTGGCAGCAAGCAGTTGCTCTAAAAATTCCTAGCTAAGAGTATCAAATGGCTTACGGAAATCTATCTAAAGCATAAGAGTATCAGATTTCTATGAGCAACACAGGTTGATTGCTTCATGAGCCACAAGGAAGCAATCAATCATTGATTTGCCTTGGAAGAAAGCACTCTGTGAAGAGGACACTAAGGAATGCAATATAGGGCTTAACCTATATGCCGGGATTTTGTGAAGATCTTCATAGAGCAATTAAGTAGACTTATGGGGCGGTAATCAGATACTGTGTTGGCACCTTCACATTTGGGAATGAGAACAATGGTAGAGTAATTGAGTCTACTAATGTTGGCATCACCATTCTGGATGGCCAGTAGCATGCAACACAAGTCATCTTGAATTGTCTCCCAGTGTTGCTGGTAAAAATGCATTGAGAAGCCATCAGGCCCCAGTGCCTTGTCTCCGTTCATGCTAAATACTGCATTCTTGATCTCTTCCTTGCTGAAAGGGGCCTCAAGCACAGATAGATCAGTACCTGTGGTGGGATAGAGGGAACCCCAGTCTACCCTAAAGTCCGAGCTGGAGCTAGTGCCACAAATGTCATGAAAATGTTGTTCAAAACTTGATCGAATTGCAGGCTGATCAGTGATGAGGTCACCATTGTGGAGGAGGGAGTAAATAAAGTTCTTGCGACACCTCCCATTAGCTATGGAGTGAAAGAGTTTCGTGTAGCATCGCCCTCTTAGATCCAGGTGATTCTTGACCTTTGTCTCCGGTAAGTGACTTCAGCCTGCACCAATTGTTGATACTCTCTGTGGGCATCTGAAAGTTCAGCAGATAGAGTGGGGTTCAAGGGTTGGGAGTCTGCCAGGATATCAAGTTTGTGGATTTTCTCTAGTAGTGAATTTTTGCGATGCGGGATGTGGCCAAATTCCTCATTTCTCCATCGTCTAATCCTTCTCTTCAGAAGTACTAGCTTCTTGGCAAAAACGTCCACCTTGGATCCTGTGCATGTAAAGGTTGACCACCAAGTAAAAATAGTATGATTGAAGTCTTTGTGGGAGGCCCATGCTTTCTCAAATTTGAAATAATGAACTCTGCTCTGAATTGCTTGAGAGTCAAGAATCAAGGGGGAATGATCTGAGGCGATACAAGGGAGGGAATGTTGAATGCATGAAGGGTATAATTGATCAAATTGGTTGGAGATCAAGAATCTGTCTAGTCTAGCGAGCAATGGGTAGTCTATGAGATTAGACCAGGTGAACTTCTATCCTGCGAGTGGGAGGTCAATGAGCTAAAGTTGTTGTATCCAATTTCTGAAGTTCTTCATATCTCTGTTTGAGCTAGCGCCTCCATTTCTTTCAGAATTTGAGAGAGTCACATTAAAATCCCCGCAAACAACCTAAGCATCACAAAGTAATCCTCTTCGATGTAAGTTTTTGTGGAAGCAGAGCTCTCTGTCATCTAATTCGAAGGGGGCGTAGACGGAAGTTAGGGACCATTTAGCACCAAAAGTCCTAGTGCGGAAGGATAGGGATATAGAAAAAATGTCGATAGCACAGTAGATACAATCTAAGATGTTGTCATTCCATCCAACTAGGATACCGCCGCAACGATCAATACCATCAAAAGACTTCCAACTGTTGATATAATTTCCTCCAATAGAAGAGAGCTTGCGTGTAGAGGGCTTAGAAAGTTTAGATTCTTGCAGACAAGCCACAGTAATTTGAGCATTTCGAAGGTCGTTTTTAATCAGGGCACATTTGGAGGGGTTGCCCAACCCATGGACATTCCAACTGCCAATCTTCATAGAAACAAACGAACACACAGCAAAAACAAAAACAGCTAAGGGGCCAATAAGCATAGGCATCTAATTGAGCTGTTGCTGTTGATCTGGGGGATCAACTGCAACCACTACAACTTGCCTGAGTTTATCGACTGAGTGTGGCCCAACAGCCTCCACTCCTACAGATTCAGCTACCTCAATGAGATCCTCATTAGACAGTAAAGCAAAAGGATTGCGACATGCATTGGTAACTGAAATCATAGAAGAGGAGGTACCTTCGGTCTTGTAAAGAGAGGCAGACTTTAAAGATGATCAAAGGTGCTGCATAAAAGTCTGGTAGAAGAAATTGTGGAAGCAGATCTGCAACGTTTGCGGCGTTTACTGCTTCCTTCGTCAAAGCCAGGTGGGGCAGAGCCAGAGCAGGAAGAGGAGGCAGTTTGGCGATACCTCGGAATGAGAGACTTAGTCTTGAAGCTTGCGGTGCCTGTTCCCCTGGTGCCTGAACTGAAATGCAAGGGCCTAGGGGCATCGAGCTTAGGAATGCGCTTGTCAACAGATGCCTCAAGCGTAGCCTCGAAGCAGGCTGAATTTCCTTAAAGATGGACAGGGGGATGGTGACAGTTTTTCCTTTCCAAATCATATGACGCACTTCTTCTTCAGGAGGGACCTCATGCGAGCTTGTTGAGCTATCAGGGTGGATGTGAGATGCACGAGAACCAATCCCCAAATTACCCTTCAGGGAATCTGATTGAATCTCGATAATTGAGGGCGCGTTAAAGACGAAATTAGCGCCAGGATCGGCCTCAAACGGTTTCGCTACCTGCTTAATTTGTTGGGGGGGGGGGGGGGGGGGGGGGGGGGGGCGCTTTTGAATCTTTCGCGCTCGAGTCAGGCATACCTAAGATATTCAAAAACTGATCCGCAAATAGGGTGTAATACCCCGGATTGTACAATGCTTATATATATGTGTGTATACATATATTGTCTGTATGCGTGCATATGATTGCAGTATTTTATTTAATTTTGCTATCGTTGGTGTGAGGTTAGGTTTGCGGAGCGGTTCATGAGGATGGTTGCATTCTAGACGATGCACGAGAATGAAAATGACCGATACTGGTATAAATACTAGTTTTGGTACGACACCTATGCAAATATAACATTGTATGATACTACAATGGGTATAACTTGCGTACACCCGATAAATCTCTCATCTCCAATCTAAGAACCCGATTAAGGACTAAATAGGGCAGCCTATCCATTGTACCCCAAACCAAGGGCTAAAGACCATGGTTTTCTCACCAAAACCACCCTAAACCCTACCCCCTACACCCTAAAATCTGCCCCCCCCTCCTTCCACTCTCTTTCCTTACTCTTTTCCATTAAAACCCCCCTCATTTCTTCTCCCATGTTCTGAAAATTTCAGAACTCAAACCCAAGAAAAGAAAGAGAAGGAGAGAAGGGAAAAAAAGGAATGAAGAAGGAGCTCTTGGAGTGAACTCTGGGAGAAGTGAAGCTCAAAGCTATCATCTACTCCACAACCAACTCAGAGTGGGGAGTTTCTCTAAACCTTTATTTTTGTTTCTTGTTGATTCTTACATGCATGTATAGTAGTAGGAGTTCAGAGTGATTGTTTAAGAGATTGGAAGTTGAATATGAAAATAGAACCTAGAATCTTGATCTGCATGTCACCTTCTAGATTTTTCCGAGAGCAAACCACAAGGAATTTGATCGTGAATTTTTCACATATTGTTCCCCTATATGTCTAGATGATTCATGAATTATTTCGGATTTTTCTGATATTGTTTGGTATTTTAATAAAATCCATTTGTGGAACAGTGCCGTAAGGCAGTAGCAGAAATTGTTTACTGTGATACCTGAGATTGTTGGATTTTTCATAATTAATTGGAGCAAGATCGTAATCTGAAATTTTTACCTTGTTTTCCAACATGAATTTAGACTCTACAGAAAAATCAAGGAGTTAATTTGATGAAGTTACAGGCAGGTTCAAAATTAATCTATCAACAGTAGCTAGAGCTATAACTGAAGAGCAGGATGATCTTTGTGCTTAATTAAAACATGAAAAATTCAGTGTAGACTTGGAAATTGGACATGAAACCTTTGCATGTTGTTCATTATGAAGTCTAGTTTCATTATTGTAAATTTTGTGACTATTGGATGAGTATAGGATTTATGATGATTTTTATAGCACGTACTGTGCTGGATTCAGTCAGATTAGACACCCTGTAGAGATGACCAATTGAGGCTCCTTAAGAGCAAATTTTGAGGAAGTGTTTCCTTAGAGTATTGTATTAGACATCAAGACCTTTCCAACAAGACCTATTTGAGGTAATTCCAGCGAGTGGTTGATTTAATATGATTTTTGCAATTACTGGACAGAGACCAGGATTTGAGCTGAGTGCTCTGGTTGAGAAAGTTCTAGTGTGTGACTTGGTACACTTGAGAGTAATGTGTGTTTTAGGGAGATCTAATGGCATATTTTGGACTTGTGACCAACTAGAGGATTGTTGAGGACACCACACCTTTCCATAGAAGCTGGGTTTGCAGCATTCGGATGGGTAGGTAGAGACTTATACTACCGGTAAGGTGCAGCCCGTGTACAGAAAATACACAGGCTGAGGCTTGGGAGGCCATTTTGAGGACTTAGATGATAGAATCTGAGGTTATGATCAACTAGGAAGTTGTAGCCTAAGTTCTTACCTTTCCGGATTGGGCTTGTACACCCAATCAGAGTTGTATCGAGGGAGTTATGATCTGTTTAGTTTCGGGCAGAAACATCGTAGGTTGCTTAGTCTTGGATCTTGACTAAGTGTCGTGAGGACCTTTCCCCTGCAAATCATTAGAGTTGATAATTCTTTGCCTGGGGATGTTTGGTATTTGTTGTTGGTTTTGTTGACTCCCATGGTGGATGTGTGACTCGAGTTAGTCACTAGGGTAGGGTGATACCCTACATCTGTCGACCCTAAGTTATGAACTTCTACCGAAGCATAGGACGTCCGAGCCGTGCCATCAAATTGAGTTCATTGCCCGGGTAGGGGTGAACGCACAAATTCTTCGCCCGGTGAGGGCTAAACACATGAGTTCATTACCCGGGGAGGGGTGAACATGCACATTCATTGTCGGGTAGGGATGAATGCAGGCCACGGGGCTGGACAAACTCCAAGCTAGGGGAAGTGGCGAACCGAACTGGTAACGCTAGGGCCAGAGGTCGATAAACAGAATTTTTAGAAGCAATCTCATTTCACCCAAGTGTTTAGAAGAGGCTAGGATTAGAGTGATGCCATAGGGATCTGGTTGTTACATTAGTACTAGCAGACCATAGTCGGGTGTTGTACTCCCCTATCGTAGGGATACGTTTTCGGTACTCATGATTAAGTCCTCGGTCTCGAATCTCGATCTGTTAATTCTCAAAGTTTTCCAGAGTAAGGAACGGGAGGATAGGGGGATTTGACCCTCGAGGCCGTCACGTTTCTATGCACGTGGGTTACTTCATACATCAGTTCATTGCCCGGGTAGGGGTGAACGCACATATCTTTGATGTTAGGCGTACCGGGTAGGTACGGGTACCGGGTAAGTACAACGGTCTTGCGACCGCATTCAACGCGGCTTTTTGAAGAGGTCCGTACGCGGGTACTAAGTGGCAAACACGACTACCACTTAGGCACTGTAGTGGCGGAACTAGACCGACCAACTGCAACCAACTTGGGCACGGATAATCTATTGGAAACATGTTGAGTACAAGAGTAGGATGCATGGCGAGGATTTGAATATCTGAACTGTGGAGAAAGACGACTAGATTTGGGGGCGTATGTTGTATGGAATGCATTCGTTTCCGAAGTCTTGCTTGCATTAGAGTCAGACATGTGATTTGCTGCATCTAGTCATAGGGTCATGGCATACCACTGCACTAAAACCCGAATCCATTAAACCCTTGTTTGGCACATCGCTTTTCTTTTGCATAAAATCATAGTTGTGATTGTATTTTAGAGGATCACTGTTATTATCAGCTTTGCGTCAGTCGAAGTACTGACGTTCCCCACCTTGTAGGTATCCGGAGCAGATTTACAGGTACTACAGAACTCGAGTTGGTCCAAGCATCCAAGGGGCATATGCAAGTGTTATTATACTGTTGTAAATCTTGTAATTCTTATTGGATATTGTAACACTTGTAAATGTAACATTTATATGAAGTAAAAGTTTTAAATTTTCTTGTATTTTTCTGTGATTGTGGCTATATTGAAGTGCGACTCCTGGAGTAGGGTCTCAGGTTCCCAGTATGGGGATTTGGGGCGCTACATAGGGAAAGATTTTGAGGCTGCTAAGAATGCGTTGCGAATCCCCTAACTGATTGATCTGCTTCCTGGATTATCGCCTTGCCTTTTGGATCTCCGATGATTCCATGGTTGACTTCCGGGATATGCGTGGGATTGATTTCATCGTGTTTCTCTGCCGGAGCTTCCTTGCGGCGCCAAAAGTTAATGGAGGAGCCCGTCCCCAACGTAAAAAGCTGCACTTTGCCGCTGGCAACATCGTCAGAAGGGATAGGGTTGCCGAGAATAAGAACTAGCACATCGTGAATCTGTAACTCCTTGGTCCATGGCACTCTGAAGTGGATGTAAAATATTCCAACTCAACCTATCATGATACTTTCTCTATTCTTTACATTATTACATAACTAGTAATTTGTTGGTGCTTGTTCTAATAAATATATTTTTTTAAATAAATACTAAGAAGTAATCTGGTATCAAACTTGAGATTTCCTTTTACTCATCACATAATCTTTACAAATTATCCATAGTGGTCCCAACTTTTATTTTATATGAGTAACACTTTGTAAATAATTATATTGTAAATAAATTTAAACTTTGATGCTATTATGGTAACTAACTACAATTGAAAAAATGAATGATTAATATAATTTCCACATAAAAATGAATGATTGAGATTGGATAGTTGAATTCCTACAAATTACAACTCAACTCTCTCATTATAATATTAAAGATATAAAAAAATTTGTCAAATACAAATTATTATTTGTGTGGCTAATTTCAGTTGGTTAAACAAAAATCAAGAACAACAAATAAAGATAAATAAATTGCCCAATTATACACATGGAGTCATATACCTCTGTATTCATACTTAGAGCATCTGTAGTGGTTCATTGCCAAATTTGACAACATAATTTTTCTTTTTCAAAAAAAAAAGTAACAGGATTGCCATTGAGAAGGGAGAAGATGGTGTTTGGTGTTTGGTGTTTGGAGATTTATCAAAAGATGCCCTCGGTGTTTCTAAATTTTTTTTTAAATGATCGAGCGAAAGAACTATAAATAAATCTCTCTCTCTATTATTTTAATGGGAGAGTTGGGGTTTGTCACAAATAAATCCTAACTTTGTAACTATATAAACACGTATAATACACGTCTATACTATATCCAACAAATATAAATGTGCACCGCACGTGTAGCCCAAATCAAAACATTCAAATATAAACTATCTTTTTCCTTATTTGATATATATTCATTTAATTTGATGACTTTATTATTTTAGATGTGCATTACATGTATATTGTACTAGTATTAAAAATTGGAGACATAACATCTTGTTCAATTTCATATAATTTGGCAAATGCCTCCCCAATTGCCAAATGTGCTGTTATATTTGGCAAACGCATTGTTCATTTATTTTATTTTTCATAAAATAGCAAATCACTAAAGTTGCTATTTTGCCAAAAATAAAAAATTTGGTAAAATAGTGAACCAGTTGCTCTTATTAATTAAAAAATGACCTTATCTTGTTCTTCTTGGATTATCTAGGCATGGGGCCACATGGTAACAATCAACGGTCCAGATGTTATCTTTAGAATATGTAATCCGTATTCACGTGCTTTACACGTGTATCCACCTCAAATGATTTGACACGTGTCAAAAGCAAAGGCATTCAGGCTTACAGCTGCGCGTTTCCTCTTCTCCACGTGCATGAAATGCTATCTCCTTTTAGCATCAATGTGTACGTCGTTTCAATATCTTTTGTCAGGGACGGACCCATGTAGGGTAGGGGCAGACAAATGCAGCCCCGACTTTGCAAAAAAACATTCTGTATTTTTTAAATTTTCATTCTTTTAGTTTCCTTCAATATTTTTTATAAAATTTCCTGCTATATCCAAAATAGTATTCTTCCTCCAAATCTGCAATTTATTATTTGGCTCCTATCTTTAATTTATTAGATGATTAATGCAAAATAATAGTATATATTATTTGTTGTTATTGTTTTTTTTTGTTTTTTTTGTCAATAGAATAATTTATGAATTTGTTATCAGCTATCCTCCAAAAAAGTATCTAGCTTCGTCCCTTATTTTTGCACGTGTTTCAAATTTTCTGTCTCTTAATACATGTTTCCAAATTTACTGCTTTATCTCTAATATTATAATGGGAGAAGGTCTTAGCGTCATTTGTAAATGTTTTGCCAATCTACCAACCCGTGTAACACACGTGCATAACTATTATGGAGGAGGTCTTAGATTCAAATCAAGATTACGTCTAAATTTTTATTTTTTAAAAAAATATTATTAAAACGTGCGTCGCACGTGTAAACTACTAGTATTTCTAACTATAAAGCAAGCTTCAATTAAAGTTGAAGGTTAATATAACATCATGAATTGAGATAAATATTTAAAGTTCATAAAGAAAATGACATGATTTTTTTTTTTTTTTTTTTTTTTTTTTTTTTTTTTTTTTTTAGGTTAAAGGTGGAATAACGCCACCCTGTTTCATTAATAAGAAATTAATAAAACAACTCCGGCGTACCGGGAAAAATACAAAGTACAGTGCAGAAAATAAAACATAACCCCCCAATAAAACCCTGGAGGGTGGGTCTAACCATACATACAAAGTACAACCAAAAGTACAGTAGATCGAAACAAAATACAAAGTAGAGGTAGTTGCGGCCTGTGGAAATCCGATGTATCATGTTCCATGTGAGTATGAAAGGCGCCTACCCCTCAGTCCAATGTCGGTCCAAACTCAACCTCCTCATCATCAAATTTCTCTACCTGGAAGACCTTGGCAATCCTCCCTCTTGCTCCTGTGGCAGCAGCTGTGGCCCAAAAATAAATAAGATGCATGATATGAGTAAGGTTACCAGAAATACTATTACACGAAGTACGAAAATAGAAATTATTTCTGTCTAGCCATAACACCCAAATAGTTGCCGCAATGGCTATGTACCAAGTGATATGGCTAAAAATAGGGTTAAATTGGAACCGTCCAAAACAGACGCAAATTTTAAAGCCTAAAGGTAAAGTGGTAATTTCACCCACAACGGGTCTGAAGTGGGCATTGGATCTTTCCCCCAAAGACCCAATAACCCACGAACGGATCCACCTCAACTGGGTGCGGGTTTCAACCCGCAGCAAACCCAGTCCGGCAGGATAGAATTAGGGTTTCTGATTAATCCTAATCAACGGCCCTGATTCGTATCTATCCTTTCACTGGAAATTAGGGATTACATTCCTAATCTGATCCCAAAGGCGGCTATAAATATCCCCCATCCACCACCATTAAGAGGTAATCAATCTTTTGCCAATTTATGCTCTCTCATAATCTTTCTGATTACTGACTTGAGCATCGGAGGGTGCGTCACCAGGATCAACCTCGGTGTCTCGCACTTTTTGCAGGTGACGGCAGGAGTCAACGGGTCAAACTCCGGTGAGGAGATTTCAGGTTTTTGCTATTAAGTTTTTCTAAGAATCCACAAATACTATCTGTTTGCCCCCACACTAGATTTAGCAGTAACAGATTGGCGATGTCTATGGGAATGCACGAATAGCTATCCTTCCTCTTCCCTTGGTTAAGATCATCTCTAGCCATGCCTCCCCGAAAGCTAAGATCCAGAGGGTCCAACCGTGGGCTCACTTCTCCTCAACCACAACAGGAGATCCCCCTCCAAACCGTCCAGCCACAGGGGCAACTTCCGCCTCAACATGATCAGCCCCCGTAGCAGGACCAGCCTCCTCTCCAGAACGTCGGCCCCCAGAATGCCGGCGCAGGGACCTCTCGCCCCAATCCTCAGAAACAACCTCTCCAACATGATCATGTCTCCGTGCACAACCCCTCTACCGATTCCATGGCATCTCACAATCCCCGAGCCTCAGACGACCTCCACAACACCCTCAACAATCGGCATAAGGAAGAGGACCTTCGCCGCCGTTTGGATGAAAGGTGGGCCCGAGAGGAAGCCTCCCGCCAACAACGTCCAAATGAGTGATCTCCTCATCGCCGAGACTACAGAAGGCTCCCTCCTAGAAGAAGGCGAAGAGAGTCCCCTGGGCACCATAAGAGAAGACCCCATTCTCCTGCGGATTGGCAACCCCCGAGGAATGATGAAGCACCCATCACCCGTGCCGAATTCCAGCAATTCCAAGCAACCATCTTGCAAGCCCTTAATCTCCGACCTAACAACAACAATGCTCAGAGGGTCCCCACTCCTCCTCCGGTCCGAAGTCCTCGCCACCGGTCCCTAACTCCTCCCCTAGCTCCTAGCAACCAACACCACATTCCTAGTCCTCGCCACTCCCGGAGCTACCGTCGTCGTAGCCCCCGCTTTCCCTCATATGAGGACGAGTCCAAAGGCTCGTTTGGCTACCAACGAAGGGATGACACAGTCTACCGTCATCTCCACAAGATGGAAAGGCACTTAGGTCAGCTAGACAAGGAAGATGAGCTTAGAGGAAGGACCCTTCATCCGAGCCGACCTCCCTTCTCTCGAACAATCATGGAGGCGCCCGTTCCAATAGGCTTCAAGTCCCCACAATTCGAGACTTACTCTGGGGAGTCAGACCCCGTAGACCACATTGAGAGCTTAAAGACCCTCATGCTGATACACCAAGTTTCCGATGCTCTGTTGTGCAAAACCTTCCCAGCCACACTCAAAGGTCCGGCTCGGGAGTGGTACTCTCGCCTTGCCCCATCCTCCATATTCTCCTTTGAACAATTTGAGACCCTCTTCGTCACCCACGTCGTAAGTAGCCGCCGCACAGAAAAGACCAGCATTTTGCTACTCTACCTCAACCAGAAGAAGGGTGAGAAGCTCAGAGAATATGTGAAAAGGTTCACCGCAGAAGCTAGGTCCATCGCTTCCCTCGACCAGTCGGTCGCTGCCACAGCCTTCCAATCGAATGTTCTTAACTCAAGCCTTTGGTCCTCCCTCGCCAAGAAGCCCCCACAGAACTTCTCCTACCTCCTTCTCCGAAGCGAGAAGTATATCCGGGCTGAGGAAGCTAAGCATCGCCCCACCTTTGACGGGCCTTCCTCCGGGACTAAAAGAAAGGCAGGTGAAGAAGAGGGGGCCAAGAAGCTCCAGATGGACAATGGCGGTCAGCGCTGCCCTCCTCCCAAGTTCGTGAAATTCACTCCTCTTAATGCCAACATTTCCATTATTCTCATGGAGGTTGAGAAGGAAGGGGTTATACCATCTGCCCCGAAGATGAACACCCCTGACAAGAAGAGGGACAAAGAAAAGTGGTGTCGTTATCACCGGGACCACGATCACGACACCAATGATTGTCGGGCCTTGAAGAACGAGATTGAGGCCCTCATCCAGAGGGGCAGCTAGCTAAATTTGTGAGAAAAGACCGAATCGATCTTCCTCCTTCCCCTCGGGGGACAAACAAGCATACCGAAAGGCGCGAAGAAACTCCCGAGTTCGAAGAGGGGTGCATCCTACACCTCATTCATGGAGGCCCTATGGGGGGCACCTCCAACTCCTCTCGAAAGGCCTTCATCAGGGAGGTCAACTCAGTACATGGCATGCCCCCTCCCAAAGGCCTCGGAGTACCCATCACTTTTTCAGATGAAGACCTCGAAGGCATCCGAAGCCCCCATTGTGACGCACTAGTGATCACCCTCCATATGGCTAACTTCAAAGTGGAGAGGATTCTAGTGGACAATGGCAGCTCCGTTAGCATTCTCTTCCTCGTGGCTTTCCGAGGACTCAAGCAATCCCGGGACAGGCTCAAGCCTGCCGGCTACACGCTCCATAGGTTCACGGGAGTGCCAGTGACTATTGAAGGGGTAATCACCCTCGACGTAACCGCTGGAAAAACTCCTACTACCCGAACGGAGCCGATGGACTTCATGGTAGTTGATGTCCCTGCTGCTTATAATGTCATCCTAGGCCGACCCGGTCTTGTTGCTCTAGAGACCGTCCCATCGACTTATCACCTCAAGATGAAGTTCCCCACCAGAGCAGGAGTAGGGGAAGTAAGGGGCAGTCAAGAAATGGCCCGCAAATGTTACATGACCTCTATTGGGGGTCCAGTCCTCTCCCTCGAGACTCTTGAAATTCTCCAAGAGAGTGTCCGACCAGCGTCCGAGCCGGTGGATGAGTTGGAGGAAGTGCTCTTCTCCGAGCAAGACCCGAGCCGCAAGTTCTTTATCAACAAGACCCTCCCATCTGCCCTATGCTCCGACATAGTCCAATGCATTAGAAAGAACCGCAATCTCTTTGCATGGTCGGCTGCCGACATGCCAGGAATCTCCGAAAAGCTCCTCGTCCACCACCTGAGCGTTCCCCCGGGGTCCAAACCGGTTCAACAGAAAAGGCGCAAGTTTGCTCCCGAGCGCCAACAAGCTATAAAGGAAGAGGTGGATAAGCTCTTTAAGGCTCGGTTCATACAAGAGGTCAATTACCCTGAATGGCTCTCGAATATTGTGATGGTAAAGAAGGCCAACGGGAGCTGGAGAATCTGCATCGACTTTACCGAGCTGAACAAAGCATGCCCCAAAGATCCATTCCCTCTCCCAAGCATTGACACCCTGATTGATGCCACTTTGGGCCATGTGCTTCTTAGCTTCAGGGACGCCTTTTCCGGGTACAATCAAATCCGCATGTTTTTCCCGGATATCCCGAAGACCTCCTTTGTTACCGATCAGGGCCTCTACTGCTACAGGGTGATGCCTTTCGGGTTGAAGAATGCAGGTGCCATCTATCAATGCCTCGTCAACGAAGTCTTTCAAGAACAGATCAGCCGAAATATGGAAGTATATATTGATGATATGCTTGTGAAGAGCACCCATGGGGGCGACCATGTTGCTGATATACAAGAGGCGTTCGATGTACTAAGAAAGCATAATATGAGGCTCAACCCGAACAAGTGTGCATTCGGGGTCTCGTCAGGGAAGTTCCTAGGCTTCATGGTCAACCAAAGAGGAATCGAGGCTAACCCCGAAAAGATCAAAGCCATACTTGACATGGCTCCTCCCAAAAACGTGAAAGAGGTTCAGAAGTTGACACGACGCCTCGCGGCCATAGGGCGCTTCCTTTCTAAATCAGGAGAGAAGTGTCTTCCCTTCTTCAAAGCACTTAGGGAGGCTAAGGGCTTCGAATGGGGTCAACAGCAGCAAGAAGCATTCGACCAGCTCAAAGCCTATCTAGTCAACCCCCCTATCCTCAGCAAGCCTATCCCCGGGGAAACCCTCTACCTCTACTTAGCTGCCTCATAGCAAACTCTCAGTGCTGTCTTGGTGAGGGAAGAAGACAGAGCTCAGAAGCCCATCTACTAGGTGATTAAGGTACTTCGGGATGCTGAGCTCCGCTATCCAAGGCTGGAGAAGATGGCGTATGCCTTGGTTATGGCAGCTAGGAAGCTTCGCCCATATTTCTAGTCCCACTCGGTGATCGTCCTTACCGACCAACCGCTGAAGCAAGTCCTTCACAAGTCGGAGACCTCCGGTCGCCTCATGAAGAGGTCGATCGAGCTGAGTCAGCATGATATATCATACCAGCCTCGAACCGTGATCAAGGCTCAGGCCTTAGCAGAATTCATTGTTGAGAGCACCATCCCTGAGGTCAACCAAGCAGCAAACGGGACTCCTATTTGGACAGTATATGTAGATGGATCCTCCTGCACCGAAGGGAGCGGAGCCGGGATCATTCTAGCAGGCCCAGATGACTTCGTTCTCCAATACTCCCTCTGCATCAACTTTAAGGCCTCCAACAATGAAGCAGAATATGAAGTCCTTATAGCCGGCCTCGGTATGGCTCGGAAGGCAGGGGCACAACGCCTCCGGATCTTTAGTGACTTTCAGCTAGTCGTGAATCAAGTCTTGGGCGAGTACGAGGCACGAGATGACCGAATGGCTAAGTATCTAGCCAAGGTCCAAAATCTCATGGCTCTATTCGAAGAGGCACTTATTCAGCGAATCCCCAGAGAGGAAAATTCCCAAGCAGATTCCCTCTCCAAGTTAGCCTCCTCATCCCTTCAAGGTCTCGAGCAGACCGTCCTGATTGAAGTGCTCCTGAGGCCGAGCATAGAAGAAGAAACTCCCAAATCGATGGAGTCGCTGCCTGTCCAATTTCAAGACAATTGGATGAAACCCCTGATAGAATTCCTAAGGGATGGGCTCCTCCACGAAGACCCTAAGGAAGCTCGGCGAGTCAGAACCAGAGCGGAGCGGTACACCCTTGTTGAGGGGGTCCTGTACAAACGCTCCTACACCCAAGTAGACGGCAGACCCTACTTGAGGTGCCTCTCCCCAGAAGAAGCCTCATACACCTTACAATAGCTTCACGAAGGCATAGGAGGAGCACATTCAGGGTCAAGATTCCTCGCCAGGAAGGTGTTGAATTATGGGTACTTCTGGCCTACCGTTCTACAAGATGCCGATCGACATGTCCGGCAATGCAGCTCCTGTCAGAAGTACTCCGACATTCCTCACCTACCCCAAGCTCAACTCACCTCCCTATCAAGTTCGATCCCTTTCGCAATGTGGGGGATGGATTTACTAAGGCTGTTTCCACCAGCTCCCGGCTAACTCAAATTCTTAGTCGTACAATCGACTACTTCTCAAAGTGGATAGAGGCTGAACCCTTGGCCACAATCACCGAGAACAAAGTTCTTCAGTTCTTCTGGAAGAACGTCATCTGCAGGTTCGGCGTGCCTCGAGTCCTCATAACTGATAATGGAACATAGTTCACGGGGGCCGCATTCCGATCTCTGTGTGAAGATCTCGCCAGTCAGCAACGCTTTTCCTTCGTCTTCCATTCTCAGTCAAATGATCAAGTGGAAAATGCCAACAGGCAGATCCTCTCAGGTATCAATAAAAAGCTAGATAAGGCGGCCAAAGGTTTATGGGCAGATCAGCTTCCCAACGTACTGTGGAACTACCGCACTACGAAGCAGACCCCCACAGGTGAATCGCCATTCAACCTCACCTATGGGTCCGAAGCTGTGATCCCCTTGGAAGTCGGACTACCCTCTCCTCGCCTCATGGCCTATGAAGAAGAATAGCATGCTAGAGAGCTTCGGGCAAACTTGGACTTAATTGATGAGCTACGGGAAAGAGCTGCAATTCGCCAACAAAACTATCAAAGGAGGATCGAGTTAGCCTACAACAAGAGGGTCCGACCTACCAATCTCAAAGAAGGGGACTTGATCCTCAGAAAACTGGCTATCTCCTTCCCCAGCAAGAAGAGTAAGCTAGCTCCGAATTGGGAGGGACCCTATAAGATCACCAATGAAGTTCGGCCCGGAACATATCGCCTTGAAGATCTTGAAGGCAGAGAGATTCCTAGGACTTGGAATGCTGACCATCTACTGAAGTACCAGGAGAGCACCTGAGTGCCTCTCTAAGTACCTTCATATGTCGAACCGTTCCTTTCCTTTCACTTGTATTTTGCTTCTTTATTTCTTCAATGTAACAAGCGTCTTGCAACTCAGAAGCAGCCGACTAGTAGTTATCAATAAAAATCTTCTTTTTTCCATACTTTTCGTGATTGTGTACATCTCTCTGTTTTTAATTTCTTTTACTCAAACGACGAGTTCGGAGTCCAACACTTGGCTCGACTCCGCTTCGCAGGCTCGCTCCTAAGCGAGCTAGAAGTGGTTTGCCATTCGCAATTGCCCCCACAACCGTTGAAATATACTCAAACGAAGAGTTCGGAGTCCAACATTTGGCTCGACTCCGCTTCGCAGGCTCGCTCCTAAGCGAGCTAGAAGTGGTTCGCCATTCAGAATTGCTCCCACAACCGTTAAAATATACTCAAACTACGAGTTCGGAGTCCAACACTTGGCTCGACTCCGCTTCGCAGGCTCGCTCCTAAGCAAGCTAGAAGTGGTTCGCTATTCAGAATTGCTCCCACAACCGTTGAAATATACTCAAATGACGAGTTTGGAGTCCAACACTTGGTTCGATTCCGCTTCACAGGCTCGCTCCTAAGCGAGCTAGAAGTGGTTCGCCATTCGGAATTGCTCACACAACCGTTGAAACATACTCAAACGACGAGTTCGGAGTCCAACACTTGGCTCGACTACGCTTCGCAGGCTCGCTCCTAAGCGAGCTAGAAATGGTTCGCCATTCGGAATTGCTCCCACAATTGTTGAAACATACTCAAACGACGAGTTCGGAGTCCAACACTTGGCTCGACATTGCTTCGCAGGCTCGCTCCTAAGCGAGCTAGAAGTGATTCGTCATTCGGAACTCACTCCTCTTACAAATTCACGAGCTAAAAGGCTCGAAGCAGCGTTCGGCACCCCTTGCCGAGCACTCTTGGCACCAACACCCAAACGAGCTAAAATCTAGCTCTGGACCTCGGCATGCTAAAGATAGCCACAAGGAATACAATGACACAAGTCTCACAAAAACGCACCAGTCCAAGAAAAAAAAAGCTTCGTTTCCATTAAGTGTGGGAAGACAGTACAAGATGGTGCCCTTCTTTACAATGAAGTTTACAAGTTGAAAAACCAAAACTACAAAGCCCACTCGTAACACTTAGACAAATTACAAAACTTGAAAAATAAGAAATCTTCAGTGCTTCCTTGGCGCGGAGATGTTTCGCTTCAAAGACACTCGAGGGCGGCGACGCTTGACCCCGGTGCTCGTCCCTAAACCGGCGAATTGAGACGTGTCTTCTACACTGCTCCGATAGTTGCGCCGACGGACGCTCTGCTCGATGATATCGCCACACCACTTTGGGCATCACCCGAACTTGGTCGGCCTATGGGCGAACGTGTCGCGAGCTCATAAAACGAAATGCCTCGTCCGCTCTCCTCGCAAGTACATGAAGTGCTCCTGATATTAATTGGCCCCGAGCGCGGCTTTAGGCGAGCCATTTCCGCCTCCAACTCGGCGATCCTTTGCTTTAAAGAGTCGTCTTCTACAACCACCTCAAAGCGAGGGGGCACGGCGGTGCCCGGAATGCTAGGGCGATTGGCAATAATTCGACGGAGCTGGGTGACTTCGATGCCCCTGTCCACTGTGGCCCTTTTCAACGCGTCGACCTCTGCCATCAACTCGTCGCGTTCGGCCATCAGCTTGCCCACTACCGTAGTCAGCTCCTCTTCCTTTGCCAGAAGCTCGGCCTCCACGATCTGCAGATGGTGAACCTCGGTGAGCATGTCGTCTCACTCCGCTGTCATCTTCGACAAAGAGAGTTGGAGACACTTCAGCCTTAGCCCATTAGTGAAGGCTGTCGACGAGCCATCCTCCTTGTCTACGGGAGGGATCTCAGCGAGCCGACCCTCTAGTCGCCGAATCCCGATGTCTCGTCAGCTCAAGATCAACTGCAGATGGCTCTGCTCGCTCTCAGCCCTGTGCAACCCCAACTCAACTTCATAGAGGTGCTCTCGGTACCTGGTCAAACACAGCCTCGTCGCCCCCAAGCCGGCCTCAAAACGAAACTCCTCCCCGGAGCGGGTGGGTTTGGCTGAGTGGGTCACCTCGGCGAGCTGAAAATATCAAAGCAAACAATGGGGCTCAGTAAATAGTCACAAGTTTATCTCTTATCCGACCCCTGAACAAGGCTACATGCACCTAGCAAAGTCAAAAGTCCTTTGTTTAAACACTTAGTCAAATTTCAAGCAATCATTTGAAAAAAAAACTGCTCAAAAGAGACACAGGGTCGAGCTCAAAAAGTTTCTTTCATTCATCACAAAAATGCGGTGGCCAGTCCGCAATTAGGCAATACAAGACAAAGCTCAAAAGACAAAAAAAAAACAAGAGAAAGGTGAAGAAATTAGGGGTCGACCTCTTTCCCGGGGCATCGAGATTGGACAGGGACAGACCTCCCCGAAGGGGCCTCAATCGCCAGCGGGGTCACCTCAGTAACCGGCACCTCGCCGACGACCTCGACCTCGCGGTCGTCTTCATCGTCGCCTTCTTCCTCCTCCGACTCGGGGTCGAAGCCCTCGACATGGCCTGGGAATAGCCTCCACCCTGAGCAGTCCACGTCAGGGTATCGCTTCGACACCTGAGCGATGGCTTGGGCGTAGGCCTTGGCCATGTTCTGGGCGAGGAAGCCTTGCGCATTTTCCATGGTGGCCTCTTCGGCCCCCTTCACCGCAGCAGCCTTGGCCTCCGCCGCCTCGGCCAGCTGCTTGGCCGACTCCTCCTTCTGCCGACGAAGGTCACCCTCGAGCTTCGCGACCAGGCCCTCTAGGTACTCGAGCCTCGTCGTCCTCCCCTCTTGTCGAGCTCGATGCCCATTCGAGCCTTTTCGGCCCGAGCCCGGTCGGTCTCCTGCTTCAGCTCCTTCTCCAACTCCGTCATCTTTTCAACAAAAAGTGCAAGGAGTTAGAAAATCAAACATAAACACTACCTTCAAAAATGAAAAGACGATGCTTATCGATACCGCCGAGCGAGCAATCTCGATGGTATCGTCGCCTGCCTGGCCGGCGTCCATGGCGGCCCGGTCCTTCGGCATCGCCAGGTGCTTTACCACCTGCATGCTCGCCAGGGAGTCGCCAAGGAACCCATCATGATTTTGAACCCGCCAGTCCGAAATGTGGATCCTCTTGTGCTCCTCCGTCAGGAGCTCCTCGGCCGTCACCGTCAGCGGGGGCATCTCCATCCCGAAAGCTGCGGCGATCGGAAAGTCTCCTACCTCGGTCGACGCCGAGGCTACTCCTGGGGGCCGGGTCGGGCTCACCACAGCCGGAGCCTCCACCCCCTCGACCACGCTCGCGACCCTCTAAGTCTTCGCGGGCGGCAGCTTGGTGGAGACCCTCTTGCGCTTCTTCGGTGCCTTACTTCCGAGGGCGGCCCTCTGTGCTAGCACTGCGTCGTAGTCTATCGCCTCTGCATCAAACAAGAAGTTGGTTAAAAAAAAACACAAGTCATGATAGGCAAAGCGAAAAGTAAAAAGAACATAGAAGGAGCCGCATACTGGGATCTACGCGGCTGAGCCCTCCCCTGAAGAGGACGTCTTCGGTCAAATCCCGCCAATCGTACTTCGGCCGATCTAGAAGAATCCGAACTGCCTCTTCTTCTTGTGGGTGAAGCACTGGGGACTCCTAACTCGCTTCGACACCTCCTCCACCCAACCGGAGGGTATGGGCCATGCCTCCGCACTCCGCACTATGAGGTACTTATCACGCCAGTGCTTTATGGAGTCGGGGCAAACGACGAGCCGACCTCCGTGCCTCGGAGCCAGGTAGTACCGGAACTCCAACCGGTTCTGCTGATGAAGCCGGTAGATCGTCCGAAGTACCCTCAACTCCGGCTCGATCCCAGCCGTTTGGCAGTGGAGCACGAACCCATTGATAACTCTCCACGCGTTCAGCATTAATTGAATGGGGCTGACCACAAACCACCTCAGCACTTGAATCACGAACGGGTGGAAAGGCAGCCGAGCCCCGGCGATGAAGGCATCAACCGGCCAGAAACACATAGTTACTGACAACGGAAAATTGGCCCAAACCCCGGGGCCCGACAGCATCAGCTCATACTCATCCGAAATTTGGAAGCAATTCCGAATCACTACCAAGTCCTCCAGGCTGAGGATGGATACCGTTTCGTCGACCACGGAGGTCTCCCTTGCCTCGTTCTCCTCGAAGATCCTCCCCCTCCCGTGAATGATGTGCTCGGCATGCTCCTTCGGTAGTTCTCGAACCCTCTGGAGCCCGGTCAACGGCCCTGGCAACCTGCCGAACGGCCCCATGCGCTTCGGCTCCTCCACTATAATGTCTCGACCGGAAACCCTCTTGCCCTTGTCTGTGCGATCTCTCTGACTCGGAGAAGAAGCTTCGGTAGCAGGGGGGAGGGCTCGGAGACAGGTGAAAGAGACATATTTATACTTGGAAAAAAACTAAGTATAAGTTACCTTTGAAGTAATGGGAACGGTCGGAATTTTCACCGGAAAGCGATGGATGATCACCGTGAGCTCTCACTAGCGCAAATTCACAGCCTGAGTAAAAGTTTGGAGAAGTGAAAAATGAGGGGGGGGGGGGGGGGGTAAAGTTTTATAGAGCTTGGCACACGAAATAAGATTAATGGGCCCAAAGAGCCAGCCCATTTACACAAGGCGACAAAATGAGCTGAACCGTCTCATTATTTACCGCACCTTACTGTACTGTCGAATTAATGGCTGTCACATCTGTCAGAGTTATCAGAAGCTCAGCAGCAATCGCATTAATGACTGTCACATCTGTCAGAAATTCAGCAGCCACCAACTCAGCCTAACGTTTCCTATGCCGCCAAAAATCACGACCCAGGACCTCGGCACATACTGCAGAGAGTTCTAGCCACCGACCATGTTACATGGAAAAAATTGGACCTCGGCACATGCTACCGAGAGTTCTTGCCACCGACCATGTTACATGGAAAAATTGGACCTCGGCACATGCTGCCGAACGCTCTTGCCACCGACCATGTTACACGAAAAAATTGGACCTCGGCACATGCTGCCGAGAGTTCTAGCCACCGACCATGTTACATGGAAAAAATTGGACCTCGGCACATGCTGCCGAGAGTTCTAGCCACCGACCATGTTACGTGGAAAAAATTGGACCTCGGCACATGCTGCCGAGAGTTCTTGCCACCGATCATGTTACATGGAAAAATTGGACCTTGACCCATACTGCCGAGCGCTCTTGCCACCGACCATGTTACATGAAAAAATTGGACCTCGACCCATACTGCCGAGCGCTCTTGCCACCGACCATGTTACATGAAAAAATTGGACCTCGGCACATGCTACCGAGCGCTCTTGCCACCGACCATGTTACATGAAAAAATTGGATCTCGGCACATGTTGTCAAGCACTCTTGGCACCGACCCAGTTACGTAGAAAAACTGGACCTCGGCACATTCTGCTGAGCGCTCTCGTCACCGACTCTCTTACAGGGAGAAAATCACCCCGGACTTCGGCAAAAATTCGCCGAACACCCTCTTCGCACCTACAGCCTGGCCGAGGTACCTGCGCTCTTCGACAGAGGGCGCCGAACCCCCATGGACCTCGGCCTCCTTCGTGGCGAGCATTCAGAGAGGGTCGACGACGAGGCCGAAGCATCTAAGCCATGAAATGGAGGAAACAGCATTGAGTTGTCCATCTAAACATTGCGAAAAAATGGTTAAAAATTCGGAAGGATTGATTAAAAATTCTAAAGAATGGTTATAGATTCAGGGGAATACTTTCGAGCCCCTGGTTGAATAATTATTGCCTAGAATAGTTAATTAAGACCCCCGAACAACAAATCATCGCTTCGCCAAGATAGATAACAATCAAATAAAAAGCACCAGAAACTTAGGAGAGCTCAAGAAGAATATGGAGCACGCTACTAACTCGGAAATTACCACAATATCCCATATAAAGATTCGAAACCCCTCGTGTGGACTCCGATACAACTCCGCAAGCCATTGAAACAGTAGAACTACTCCTCAAAGGCTGATTAAACTAAGTCTTCGGGAGTGGGGGGCTCGTGATATGGCTAAAAATATGATTAAATCGAAACCGTCCAAATCAGGCGCAAATCTTAAAGCCTAGAGGTAAAGTGGTAATTTCACCCACAAACGGGTCTGAAGTGGGCATTGGATCTTTCCCCCAAAGACCCAAGAACCCACGAACGGATCCACCTCAACTGGGTGCGGGTTTCAACCCACAGCAAACCCAGTCTAGCAGGATGGAATTAGGATTTCTGATTAATCCTAATCAACGGCCCTGATTCGTATCTATCCTTTCACTGGAAATTAGGGATTACATTCCTAATCTGATCCTAGGGATCACATTCCTAATCTGATCCCAAAGGCAGCTATAAATACCTCCCATCCACCACCATTAAGAGGTCATCAATTTTTTGCCAATTTACGCTCTCTCATAATCTTTCTGATTACTGACTTGAGCGTCGGAGGGTGCGTCGCCGGGATCAACCCCGGTGTCTCACACTTTTTGCAGGTGACGGTAGGAGTCAACGGGTCAAACTCCGATGAGGAGATTTTAGGTTTTTGCTATTCAGTTTTCCTAAGAATCCACAAATACTATCTGTTTGTCCCCACACCAGATTTAGCGGTAACACCAAGCATTCTTCATTTCGTGGTGAACCGAGGTAAATTTGGAGCCAATCCACAAATCCTCGTATTCGCTGGGGTAGTCACATGTCCCTAAGGCTCGTAATACCTCTACCATAGTTACCTTACTCCTTTGGCAGTGAATGAAAATGTGATTCAGATTCTCCGTATGTATATTACAGAATCCGCAGTTGGTCGCTATCTGGAGTTGTCTCTTGGCAAGGTTCTCTCTGGTGAGGATTACATTATTGAGCACTAGCCAGAGGAAGACCCTGACTTTAAAGGGTATTTTGGCATTCCATAACACTTGTGCTCAACTGGGTCTACATCCTCGATAGTGAATTCGATGATACAGAGACCTAGTGAAAGCTCCTTTGGTCTCTAGTCCCCAGCGCATTTGATCTGGGCCTTGAGCACACATCGTCCCGTTCCGTGTAATGTGTGTTTGCAGTTCATGCAGTTGCTGATGTAACCCTAGGTTAAGAGGTCATCGAAAAGACGGTCTCGAATTGCCTCTCTTCCATGTCTTGGTCACAGATACATTCGGGCGAGTTGTTTTCTCATACAAATCTGGAAAAGTCTCCTTAAGGGTATGGGCACCACACCATTTGTCCCACCAGAATCTGGTGGACCGTCCATTACCAATAGTCGATGTAACTGCTGAGTTGAAAGGCCCGCTTGCTTTGGTAATTCATTTCCAGAAGCGAGAAACTTTAGACCATACCCGAAAGCCTAAACTTCTCGTACCTTTTCCCTGAAGGTATGATTGAATGAAGTCCTGCCATCCTTCCCCGTTTTGGTGGAAGACCTTCCACCACCATTTCTCCAGTAGGACAAGGTTCATATCTCTTAAGTCGATGATGCCTAACCCTCAATGTTTCTTCTTCATGCATGCAATACCCCACTTGATCAGGTGGTATCTCTCCCCTATTCGAGTGTGCCCCTTTCCAGAGAAATCGCTTTCGGATTCGGTCAATCCTTTGGATTACCCATTTAGGCAGCTCAAAAAATGACATGTAGTAAATGGGAAGATTAGATAACACCGAGTTGATAAGTACCACTCTACCCCCGAGGGAAAGCGATTTTTCTTTTCAACCAGACAATCTGTCATCCACCCTGTCTATGATAGGTAGCCAGTCCGTCTTAGTAAGCTTCCCTAGTCTAAGTGGAAGCCCTAAATATTTGATTGGAAACTTGTCTGTCATACAGTTTAGTATGGTAGCATGGTCCTGTGCTTCTACATCGGAAACAGTAGAGGGCCCCATTAAAGCAGACTGTTTCTGACATGTTCCCGTTACCAAAGAGTAGGGTGTCATCAGCATACTGAAGAATCGTGCACCCTTGATTAGAGGTGCTGCTAGCCACGGGCGTTATCCAACCTTTTCTCCGACAGTTATTTAGCATGCCCCTCAGCACATCCGCTACGATAGTGAATAGAAGAGGTGACAGCGGATCCCCCTGCCGGAGTCCCTTCTTGCAAGAAAATGGTAGACCCGGCCGTCCATTAACCGAGATTGCCATTTTACTAATGTATAAATATTGTTTGATCCACCTAATCTATTTATCCCCGAAGCCTCTCCCTAAAGTATTAATGAAGAAATGATAACTTGATCACGCTCACACATATTGAAAGTTCTTACTATCAAAATTGCTATATTTATCAAACGTTTTCGGAATATAAAAACATGTTGGTTTATATTGTAATTTCTAAATCCTTTGCCAAAAACTATTTATTTTTAATTTTTTTATTATATTATTGATAAGAAGGGAAAAAAAGGTTTTTGCTACTATTATATTTTACACCATTTAAAAATAAAATCTGGCTTCGCTAAATTCAGTGGTAGAGCTTAGTGAGGGCCCGGGGTGCCCGAGCTCCCCCTCCGAATTTTTAAAAACCTCCTTCACACTATTGAAAATTTTTATAAACTTTTTAAAAAATTATAATTTAACCCCCATGAAAACTAAGTTTTATTGTTTGGCCCCCCTAAAATTATACCAAAAAAAATCTCTATGTTTTTACATATAATCATAGAATTTTAACTTGGCTCTGCCGGTAAAATTGTTCCGACTTCGCCCCTGACTAAGTTAATGGTTTTCAGAATAAAACATGCAACCAAATTCAACAATTTGCCTGCAATACACTACACTGCGGAAATAATATATGACCAATCTCTCTATAAACTAATTTCAACGTGCAATTTCTAGGTTCTTGTTTCTTTATTTTTCATTTATAAAATACGATACTGATCGATTGTTACTTTGAGTTTAAAAATAATAATCAACTTCTAAGTTACATCCAGTTAATTGCTTTTATTACTCAGGTTGCATGTTAATTAATTAATTAATGAAAGCTTTATTGTCATGCTTATATCAAACCTTTTGCTTTCTCAGCCGTTAAATCAAGAACACTGCAACTCCACAAAACTTAGCTGGCGTGAAATGAATGAATAAGAAATCTGAAGAGATAGCCCATTAATTGTGTCCTTTGATCATGACAAATATATATATATATGATTAGCAGCATTTTTTAATTTTTAGTGTGGGCCTTGGATCACATGGATAATAGCCATATATGAAGACTAAAAAAGCTACTTGAATTGAAGGTCTATGTGACTATAATGTAACTCAAATTAATTCGTTTCCATGCCCATTTTACAAAGACACTGTATCTCTCTCTCTAGTCACTAGGCTCCAAATCTGTTCAACATAGGCAAGAGACATTTTGGATAGTATATGATAAAATGGGTCACATCTTCCATTGCTTTCACATTTCACATTACATATATGTATCTTTTTTTACATTATCTTGGGAGATTAGGAAAGATCCTATAGCATTTTTCCTATGGTACACTATACTCAATTCCTACTATTGAATTTTACGCGATTCACATCGTTCATGTTGATTATCATACTCTAAAATATAGATCGAGTGATATAAAATTATTGCATTTGAATATGATTTTTTTTCTCCCATCAATAAGATTGCAAACTGAATGATTTTTCAGCAAGAAAATAATTGTTACTACTCGGTGTATGGGCAAAATATATCAAACTGTGAAAAAATTTCTTCATTTATGTTTTATGATATGTTTTACATTTTGAACGGTGTGGACCATACAATTAGAAGAAAGATGGGGTAAGATTTTTGGGATGCCATATCTATATCAAATTTCTTTTCCTTTCTCCTTGTTGTAGACATTAACAGGATATACTAACATGTGGTCCTCACACAAACAGGAGAGCGATCAAAGACAGCACCAAAAGAGAATAAACCATTTCTGTGTAGAGAATATTCTATATATTGATACTTTAGTTTGAAATTGAACTAGACTCATCTAAGGTTCAGTTAAGGACCTATCTATTCTTTACCAAGTATATGTAAAATGAAGATAAAAAAAATTCTCGAGAAAATTTTCTTTATATAAAATAACTATACAAATACAATAAGACTCAATATAGATGATGGATACTGTTCAACAAATTTTTAATGTTATAAACACATATGTACCAAAATTAAACTCATATATATTATATAGTATCAGTTGTAGGGGTGGCATTCGGTCCGGGCTAGCTTGGAACTAAACCCGGGCTAAACCGGGGTCAGACCACCCCAAACATGGGCCGGTTCGGGTCACAAAAAGGGGCTGGTCCGGGATTAAATTCGGGCTGAATCGGGGTCAGACCGCCCCAAACATGGGTCGGTTCGGTTCACAAAGGGGGGGGGGGGGGGGGGCACCGGTAGCGGCCCGACCCGCCAGCGACCTGGCCCCCACTGATCCGGGACCGGATTGAACCGGCCCGGGCCGGTCCGGGTTGGCCCACGGGCCGACCGTTGGCTGCTACTAGTTTTTTTATTTCCCATAATTTTTTTTATTAAAAGGGGGTACGTAAAATTACCAAAATACCCCCTCACGGATTTATACTAGCTAATTTTTTGGGGTATTTTGGAAAATTGAAGAAATACATATTCTACATATACAACATCATTTCATTCAGTTCTCTTCACAAATTCACTCAACTCTGTCTACTATCTCTCAACTTTCTCAACAATTCAACAACATTCAACAACTCTCTTTCAAGATTCAACATCAACAACATCCAACAACAACACTACAAGCTCTAAACTCTCTCTATCTTCATTCTTCAATCTACATTCTACACTCAAACGGTATTTTCGTATTTATATAATCAGGGCCGATCCTAAGGTATTTAAGGCCCGAGGCGAAAAATCTAATTGTGCCCTTTATAGATATGCATGTATTTGTATATATATTAATAAAATATGACATAACGGCGGGGGACATAAAATCAATACCCCAAAAAAATAAAGATTACCTTGTTTTACTTTATGACATCAAATACTTCATATTTTTCATTAAGCATAGTGACATCAATTCTTGCATTTAAAATAAATAAAAAAATCAAATCAATCACATCTCATCTAAAATGATTTCTTCTTGCCTTTTAAAAAGCAAGATCATCAATTATATGTTCAACCTCAATATTTTTCAACATATTCTTTTTAATACTTAAAATTGTTAATCCATTTAACTTAACTTGAATTATAGTTACTTGCAAATATGATTTTAATCATTTTAATTTTAAAAAGTTTCTTTCCGCAGATGGCATAGTCATATGTACAGTCAATAAAATCCTATAAACAACCAAAATAAGAGTTGAACTCAAGACCTCTCACTTACTAAACAAGTGCTCTAACCAACTAAATTAGAAGACCTTTTGCATTTTTGGTTCAAAACTTAATTAGTTAAAGTGTTACAAACTCATTATACTTATAAAATTTTGTGCCCTCATCAAAATTGGGCCCTGGGCGGTTGCCCAGCCCGCCCTGGGCCAGGGCCGGCCCTGTATATAATTTTTAGAATTATAATTGTTGTTTGTTATCATTTATTTCTCATAATTAGATTGAGTTTTCTTGTTATTGTTGTTCTTCTTCTTCTTTTTAATTTTTTTTTAGCAAATTGGTAAACATACACCAGAATAATTATCTAATAGTTGTTGTTTTATTTGCTTTGTAGAATAATTTTATATAACATACACTAGTTTATCTATCTTTACTTGTTTTGTAGAACTAAAATTTTAAAACACTACAATTAATTTTTAAAACATGCATTAGAATTGATTTTTAGAACATACACTAAAATTTGTATAACATACACTAGTTTAGATGACATCTAACCGATCACGTGGTAGACATAGTAGTCAAGGGTCCACTAGTAGTTGTCGCATTCCTTCCATTCCTCTTCCATATGTTGATAGTGAAGACAGGAATCGCTTGACATCAAAAAATTTGGAGATGTTGGTATGCGACAAAGATTGGATGAAAGCAGAAGAGAGGATTCAAGATTTACAAGAAACACAAAACAGATCAACAAGTAGCGACGAGTGAACATCTAGTAGAATGTAATTTGTATAATGTATTGTAAATAATTGGTGAAATTTAGGGGGGTGAGATTCTATATTTAGGTTAAGTAGAAGTGCACGACAATAGTCCACTGCCTTCTCTTCAATCTAAATAGAGATCATCTCGATCTCCAAATACAAATATTTTTCTCATATTGTAATTTAAAGTTATCTGAATGAAATAAAATTTTACTCAGTTATTTGATTACATATTAAACTTTGTAATTCATAAATATAATTTTTGAATATCTCTTTTATCAAACATGAATTCAACAATTGCGGACAAATTTAAAAACTTTAAAAAAATTAAAAATATATATTTAAAAATGAAAATAAGTCCGAACCGGTCCGGCCTGGCCCCCGAGCTAGGGGCAAAGGACTGGGACCGGGCCTCAATATCCCAGCAAAAGCCCGGCCCTGCCCAGCCTGCCTTCATCGCTGGCTCGGCCCGGGACCGGGTCAAATCTGCCGGGCTGCGGCCCCGCCCAGGAGGACCGAATGCTACCCCTGTTCAGTTGTTATGTTGCCGAAAAATTATTCATATAACTCTGAACACACTAAATATGATAAAGAGAACAAGTTCTATTTCTAATACATTATATATTAAACCCCCTCCACAAGCCTAAACTAAACTTTTCATAATTCTTGTGTTATCTTGCATGAGTTATATGCATATATATTGTCAGAGCCTAGTCATTGATGGGCAACTTGTCAATGTATATCCACATGCTAATTACTCGTGCTTTCGTTGTTCAATATTCATGCACCACGAGCAAAGTATGGGGTTCGTTCCTTCCGTTTCTTCTGTGTTTTTTCTTTATTTTAGTTTCTTTCTTTCTTCCTTCCTTCAGATTTGATTAGTAGGCCTGCTAACCACCAACTGAATTATAAGTTCTTTAATTTCAGTTTAACTAGTATGAAATATACGAAGATGAAAAAATATGAAATAGACTAGACTAATTTAATGCGTTCTAAACAGAATATTTAAATGCGTCCTCTTTTGTTTTTTGGGCTGTGGTTGTTGTGTTCGGAATTTCCGTGGTCTGTTTTTACTGGGTGTGATATTTGCTGCTCTTCTCTTTTTTTTTCCGAAGATCCACCATTCTCCTTAATCTCTCTTCTTTTAAATATATGTCCATTAATGTGCTACTTGTTTATGTTCTCCTTAAGACTTGCTAGCTATCTAAGCTTATTCTGATGTCCTTTTACTTCTGCATTTCTTATCTGGCTTTGTTACTGGTGGGGTTCCTCTTTTTATTTTGGCTGCCAGTTTGTGGTTACTTTGTATGAGCCGATTGTGTGGTTATGTTTCGTTTAGCTCTGGTTGGATACCCAGTTTATTGTTGGGTTTGGGTTTAGCCCCTCAGTGCTCTGGCTTTATTTTAGCCAGTAGGGCCCTTTTTCTTCTTGATAGCTAGTGCATGTCTCTTTTTTGAGTTGTGGATTGCTCCCCCAGGCTTACCATGGCAGTCACTGTTGGAAAATAATCTATGTGGGCTCACATATGTGACTCAATGTATAATTGCTATTCTAAAGTCTAACCCAAATTAAAGTGATCTAATCAAGATTAAGTAATGAGTTAAAATTATAAAATTTAAAGTGTGATATAACACGTATATAGACCGTAAAGTAAATTTCTCATTTTGTGATGGGCAAAATTGGAAATCAATAATTATCAATTAGGGTTATGATCTCCTATATATACATATCTTCTTATTCCATCTGTAATCCCATCAACAGAAGAATAGAGAGACGGCCTCTCATCGAAGTGCGTATCATATAAGAAGATCCAAACCCTCTGCGCAATCTCCCTCAATGACTTCAGGTTAGTGCTTCCGCTTTTAATGTTCTTCTTCTTTTGATTTAGTAAAGATCTATAGTTTCAATGATTTATGATTTTATATTAAGGCACTTTTGCAACATGATTAAGATCTTGATTCATAGAAACATGTTCTAGGTTGTTATTAATGTTTTATTCATGTTCTTAAGTGTATATAAAATTTCACCAGTTGGTATCGGAGCCATCTTTGCTGAATTAATTGAAGAAATTTAGGGTTTCTTGTTTTTTTTTAAAAATTAGGGTTCTGTTTGATCTTCATATTTAAGAAATTTAATTGATGAAGCAATTGGATCAATTGTCTCACATATGGGATTAAAAAAAATAAAAAATAAAAAAAACTACTGTGCTTTTGCCCATCACGTCTCTGGCTTCAGGATTAGATTCTTTTGGATTTCTTGGTTTTTTGCAATGTTTGTGGCTTTATGTTGTATTCATGCTCTTTTAGTTTGTTTGATGTTCATGTGCTCATCTCTAGTTTCGTTAAAGTCTCTGGCATTAGATTGCTGCTGTTGGCTTTAGATTGATGTTCATGTGTTAATCAATCTCTGTCTTCAGATTGCTCATCTCTAGTTTCGTTCATGTGCTTATCTTTTCCTCAAGTCTCTAGCTTCAGACCTGTATATGAGTTGCTGTTTGGCAGCATGTGGGGCCCCTATGAGGGACCCACGGGAACACACACACACACAAAATTAAAAAAAATAAAAAATGATGATGTCGTAGTCTAGCGATAAGCATGTTAGTTAAGTGAGTCAGAAGATTACAGAATGAGAATGAAAGATTATATGTGTTCATGTATGACTACGGCTTCATTTTCCAGAAAAGAATGATATTTATCAGTATAGATTCATTAATTTATGTTAATCATTCATTTTTCTGTTATGATTTTGTTATCATTTTAAGTAGATATTATCTTGACATTATTCATCAAAATTATAAAGTTAAGGAAAAGGTATTTTTTTTTTTTTTGGGAAACAATTAAATTCAAATTATGGATTGGTTTTTCTTATGAATGTCTAATATTTTGAATAGATTAATTGAAACAAAATGTTGCCAAAGGGACATCTTTTGTGTAGATTTATTGTATTTAAAATATCAAGATGATTGTGTGTTTGTAATTCATGCGTTTATTAACTGACCCAAAGGTAAGTTGATATTTGGCTGAATTTCATATACATCTGTGGTAATAAATATGTGACAATTATAAGGTATTCCATGTGAACAATAAGTCAGTCCAAAGAATGACTTATAAATTGACAGGATTTATTGTCAATATTTGATTACTACAACAAGAGTGCCGCTTACAGTTAATGTTACTGTCCAAAGACTTGATATTAATATTGTGCCTAGTATCTTGAGATGGGATTAACCATTATTTGAATTTGTTGTTTTTATATGGATTCTTATATGAGTTTATTTTGTTTATTTTTGTTCTATATTCAGCTAGTGTATTTTCTGCTGCCTCAATAACTACTAACATCAATTCTATCTCCATGCTTAATGGGACAAATTTTAAGGATTAGAAAAGGACTCTTAAGGATATGATAAGGAGTATGATTGCTCATTGCACATTACCTGAGTCCCTCTGGAGAGAAGCATTAAAGACAGCAGCTTACATTTTCAATAGAGTACCAACTAAAGCAGCTACAAAAACTCCTTATGAGCTTTAGACAGGTCGAAAGCCTCGTCTAAAGCACTTTCACATTTGGGGATGTCCAGCAGAGGCAAGGCCTTACAGGCCACATGAAAAGAAATTGGACTCGAAAACAATGAGCAGCTACTTTATTGGTTATTCTAAACGATCTATGGGATATAAGTTTTATGATCCCACACTTAGGAATATTTTTTTGGACGGGAACTGCAACATTTTTTGAGGATGTTGAGTTTGGAGGAGAAATAAAGTTAGGGACATTACTTTTGAGGAGGAATTGGATTCAATTACAAACCCAATTCTTACTCCTATTGATGAGATAATTAGCAAGAGAGATCCACTTCTGACAATATTCAGGTTCCCACACCTATTATTGATCAAGAAGTGAATCCGGAATCTCAACAAGACAATGTTGAACAACCCCCCATTCAAAATGAGGTAATTGTTTCAGAAGAACAAACTCAACAACCTCAAGAACCAGTGCCATTAAGGAGATATATCCACAAGAGAAAAAAGGAATGCTATTCCGGATGATTATATTGTATTTTTTCAAGAACATGAGGATGACAATGGAATGATGGAAGATGATCCAATCACATTTCATCAGGCCATGAAAGGTTGTAACTCGCAAAAGTGGATGAATGCCATGAATGAGGAGTATAAGTCTGTGCAAGACAACAAAGTTTAGGAACTTGTCCCATTACCAGAAGGTGCAAAACCAATTGGTTGTAAATGGATATTTAAGACCAAGAGGGATGCAAATGGTAATGTGAAAAGGTATAAGACACGTCTTGTAGCTAAAGGCTATACTCAGAAAGAAGGCATTGATTTTACAGAGACTTTCTTTCTAGTTTCATCGAAAGACTCATTTAGGACAATTATGGCAATTGTTGCTCATCTTGATCTTGAGCTAAATCAGATGGATGTCAGGATGGCGTTTCTCAATGGCGATATTGACGAGACAATTTATATGGTGAAACCAGAAAACTTTGTGTCGGAGATCCAAAGAATATGGTTTGCAAATTGACAAAATCCATCTATGGACTCAAGCAAGCTTCTCGTCAATGGTACCACAAGTTTCATCAAGTAATTATCTCATTTGGTTTTGAGATGAATGTAGTTTAGTGGGAGTAAGCATATATTCCTAGTTCTATATGTCGATGACATATTGCTTGCCACTAATGATATAGATTTATTGCACGAAACTAAAATGTTTATGTCCAAGCATTTTTAGATGAAGGATCTTGGGGATGCCGCTTTTGTATTAGGAATTCAGATACACCAAGATCGTTCTCGAGGTACTCTTGGATTATCACAAAAGGGATACATCGATAAAGTACTCAAAATGTTTGGCATGCAAGATTGTAGACCAGGGAATATCCCTGTTGCTAAAGGAGACAAATTTAGTCTCTATCAATGCCCTAAAAATAACCTTGAAATTCAGGAAATGCAAAAAGATCCCTATGCATCAGCTGTTGGGAGTCTAATGTATGCTCAAGTATGTACGCATCCGGATATTGCGTACATTGTTGGGATGTTAGGCAGATGTTTATGCAAATCTGGTATGGACCATTGGATAGCAGCCAAGAGGGTCATGAGGTATCTTCAAAGAACAAAAGACTACATACTCACATATAGGAAATCAGATCATTTGGAGGTCGTATGATATTCTGATTCTGATTTCGCTGGGTGCCAAGATAGCAGAAAGTCTACATCATGCTATATTTACCTGTTAGCTAGAGGAGCTATATCCTGAAAAAGTATCAAACAGACACTTATAGCTTCTTCCTCTATGGCAGCAGAGTATGTAGCATGCTATGAAGCATCGAATCATGGAATATGGTTGCAGAATTTTGTCACTGGGCTGTGCATTTTGGAGAATATAGAAAGACCACTGAAGTTATTTTGTGATAATAAGTCAGCATGATGTATTCCAACAACAACAGGAGTTTGACAAAGTCGAAGCATATTGACATAAAGTTCCTAGTTGTGGAAGAAAGAATGCAGAGTGGACATATATTCATAGAGCACATTGGGACAAACTCCATGATAGCGGATTCACTCACAAAGGATTACCACCCAAGGTTTTTTATGAGCATATTGCTCATATGGGTGTTGTATTATTTGAGGATATCATGATTTAGTGAGAGTTTGTATTTTATTTGTATTATGTTTGTGTTAGACATTTATACATTTGGTTATTTTCTGATCAGAAATAAAGAATTCAGTTTTCTCACTCATTGATCATGTTTTGATTCTGACCTCACTTAAGTTTTAAAGAGGACCAGTAGGAAATAGGCATGTGTATAGATCACATTGCATGAAATTTTCATGCTACACATTCACACTTGATCTATGTCGTTTGATTATGTTGATATATGTGACCATTGATGAATTTAGTTACGATAAATGTAACGAAAATTGCTTTGATCCTATATTTACATGATTAATGGACGAGATTGTTTGGCTTTGCTTTTGGTTATGATAGCAAAATTTTGAGCTCATAAAGTATGTACATTTATAAGGAGTAACATATGTGGCCCAAGTAGGAGATTGTTGAAAAATAATCTATGTGGGCTCACATATGTAACTAAATGTATAATTGCTATTCTAAAGTATAACCCAAATTAAAGTGATCTAATCAAGATTAAGTAATGCGTTAAAATGATAAAATTTAAAGTGTGATATAACACGTGTAGAGACCGTAAAGTAAATTTCTCATTTTGTGATGGGCAAAATTGGAAATCAATAATTATCAATTAGGGTTATGGTCCCCTATATATACGTATCTTCTTATTCCATCTGTAATCCCATCAACAGAAGAATAGAGAGACAGCCTCTCATAGAAGTACGTATCATATAGGAAGATCCAAACCCTCTGCGCAATCTCTCTCATTGGCTTCAGGTTAGTGCTTCCACTTTTAATGTTCTTTTTCTTTTGATTTAGTAAAGATCTATAGTTTCAGTGATTTAGGATTTTATATTAAGGCACTTTTGCAACATGATTAAGATCTAGATTCATAGAAACATGTTTTAGGTTGTTATTAATGTTTTATGCATGTTCTTAAGTGTATATAAAATTCCACCAGTCACTACTATCAGTCATGTTTCCAGGTTCTTTTTGTTCCAATTTGGTTATTTTCTTCAACGTCCTGTAGTAGTGTTTCTTGCTGCAATGTTGATTGGCAGTGGTCGTCTCCGTTGCGTCTGCCTTTTTGTCGTGAGCGGATTCATGGTGGGACGAGTGCGGATTCTGACTTTTGAGTTACCACTCCTTGCTGTTTCTGCTACTGTCACCTCATCTGTTGTTCGGTCTTTTTCCTGTACCCTTGGTTACGTTGTTTCAATCGGTCTATTTTAGTTGGCTATTTTCGTCTGTATTGCAATGATTTCCATTGCCTGTTGGGTCTTTTTTTATGTTTGTTTTATCTTTGTATTTCTCGCAGTTTTACTTCTGGTAAAATTGTTCTCTGTTGTATGCTTCTTTTTATTATATATATTGGGCTGGAAACTTATGACTCTATCCGCATTATAAAAAAAAAAATTGAATATTTAATTAATAAGATTATCTTCGCAAAATATATATATATACATCTTCGATTGAGAAATATATTACAACAGCGTATTCTTTTGATTCTTTTGACGAGTATATACTGAACAACAGCTTACATGTAGAGTATTCGCACTTGATTCAAATTAACTCTTAGGGTCTGTTTGGAAATATTTAAGTTTGGGAATGGGAAGGAATGGAATGAAAATGAATGGAGAGGAATGGAAAGAAAGGGAAAGAGATGAATTAACTTTATAAGTTGTGTGTGTTTGGCAACTGGTGGAATGAAATTGACTTTTTTTTGTTTCCATTTCCTAGTCTTGTTTGACAAACAATGGAATATTATGGATTACGACATTTTGAAAAACCTTTTGATAACATTTGTACATGGACATACTTCTGACATTTTGCATTTTAGGTTGAGTAATGAATAAAATTGTTTTCCTGGAGAGAAAAAACATATCTCTGACACTCCCAAAAAATGAAGATTTATTAATTCTAAAATCACCCACTCTAACCAAAATTAATTAGTTTACCTTATTTTTTATTTTTTTTATTTTTTTGTAATTTAATTCTTTTCACTTTTGATATTTGAATTTAAAAAAGAATCGGGTAAAAAATATATTATCAACGGGATCAAGAACATTGGGTAATTTACACCGAAAGAGGGATCTTAGTTCGGTACTAAAAGTTGGCGAGGTGATTTGCCGAAACTGAAAGCGGAAAAAAAAAAAACAACAACTATTCTCTGATTAAAAAGTTCGGTGGTTTCTGAAATTTAACGTTTATTTTATGTGAAGTTCTTTTAACATAGTTGGTCTTATATTTATTTATTTATTTAAGTTAGAAGAAAAATTAGTTGTTTCCATTCCTTTACCCAGCTTTCCGAGGGGGTGGAGCTGGAATAGAATTCGGCTCAAATCTTTCCCTAGGGAATGATATTTAATTGTTTCCTTTATTTTCTTTTTCAAAACAAACAGGCCGTGGAATAGGATAAGATGGGTCTATCCACAGTATTCCATTCCTTTTCCTAGTTTTTTGGGTTTCCAAACGCGCTCTTAGATTCTTCGAAGAGCAAGTCGATCACAAAGATCGATCTAATAGATATTAATTTACCAAGACCATTTATATATGTATTTCGTTAATATAATTTTGTAAATTCAATTCTAGAGAACTTAATAATAATTTATTTATGCATACGAAATTATTACAAATGGGCAGAGAAAGCTAAGAATGAGACTAGTACTCTGATTAAAAGAAGTACAAGTTGTCAACTAATTAATTAATTAATTAATTCTGTTTTTAATTAAGTAAAGTGTTATAAGACTAAACAGATAGTCTAACTGACCAAACTGCATGCCTATTTTCTGCAATGATTTTATATCCTTGTCTGGAAATTAATCTGACGTACATGATCAACAGGCTAAAAAATGGGCATCATTAATTATGAGATTTCATTATACAATGTGAGAGTATTATTTGGTTGAAAATGTATAATGTATGTATGGAAAGATTATTCACAAGCTTATAACTTCAAAAAGATTTCTATGATAGACTGTCAACCTAGCTAGCACCAAATGCAAATGCAAATGCAATCAAGGGTTTGTAAATGGGAAGGGATCGAGTAGGGGGTTGTGCATGGTAGCCAGATAATTTGGTGCTCATGTAATCACGATTCACGTCTTTGTAACTATATTTCAGTACTGTGCGTTTTCATTAATTATATGATTTTCTTCATATTGATCTCATTTTCTCTCTCAAATTCTAACATTAATTAAGAGATTTGATTAAAACCTCATTACTAGTTTTATTTCATGAGTTTGCATTTGGCGATGGGAAGGGAAAACTACCGATGGATCGATGATCTTGTTTGTGATTTCCCTCAGAGAGAGAGAGAGAGAGAGAGAGAGAGAGAGAGAGAGAGAGAGAGAGAGAGAGAGAGAGAGAGAGAGAGAGAGAGAGAGAGAGAGAGAGAGAGAGAGAGAGAGAGAGAGAGAGAGATCTGGACCAAGATCTTTTTTGATCAAATCTTGCCTTAACCCGTGGAATGACGGGTTAAGGCAAAATTTTATTTAAAAAAATAGCCTTAACCGGGAAGAACGGGTTAAGGCTATCTTTTTTCATTTTTGTTGACATACAGTTCGTCTTCTTCCGCGCTCTTCTTCTTTCTTCGACAAACCCAAACCCAACGGAAAAAAAAAACCCTAGCTCCGACATCTCCGTCCGCTCTCCCTCTTCTCTCCCAACTCCGAAGATCGAAACCTACTCTTTGTGGAAGTCGAACTCCGACGATCGAAACCCTAGCTTCTCTTCCCCTCTTCGATACGAAATCGAAACCCTAGTTCTCTTCCAAATCGATTGCTTGGCTTGATTTGGACCTATCTTGTAAGGTATACACTATTTCTTTACCCCAATAATCTACATTTGTATTATTTTTTTGAATTTGTGTGTAGTAATTTATTTAGAAATTGGAAAAAAATTTATATGCGTTAGTAGATTTTAAATGAAGAATCGGGTTGACCTCAAGTATATTCAATTGCCGAATTATGTTGCTTGCATTAGTAACTTGGAGAATTAGAATTGTATATACGAAATTAGTTAGAAACTTTTCAGTGCGGTTATGGTTGAAAACCCTGCAAACGATCGTAAAAAAATACGAAACTTTCCGAGTAGGTTCGTCCCACGTAGTACAAGCCACACCAACTTGTAGAAGCGAGTTTCGACTCACAATTCGAGAGATACGGCCGCGTATCGCTTTCGGTTGAAAAAAACCAAGTATAGCGGTGCACGGCCGTATATCGCAAACCGTGACTCGAAACTCGCTTCTACAAGTTCGGATGGCTTGCCCTACGTGAATTCGACCAAGTGGGAAAGTTTTATTATTTTCGGATACCGTTTGTGCGGTTTTGCTCAACTTCTTCGCATGATAGTTTTTTGACTTAGAATTTTGTAAGTGCGGTTAGATTAGATTAGAAAACCCTTCAAACGATCTCCAAAAAATACGAAACTGTGCGAGTTGTTTGGTGTCACCTACGAGAAGCCAAACCAACTTGTAGAAGTGAGTTTCGACTCACGGTTCGAGAGATACGGCCGCGTATCGCTTACGGTTGGAAAAAAATCAGGTAAAGCGGTAGACGGCCGTATCTCGCAAACCGTGAGTCGAAACTCGCTTCTACAAGTTCGGATGGCTTGCCCTACGTGTATCCGACCAAGTCGGGAAGTTTTAAAATTTTCGGATGCCGTTTGTGCGGTTTTCTCAACTTTCCCGCATTACAAGTTTTAGACTTAGAATTTTCTAAGTGCGGGTAGATTAGAAAACCCTTCAAACGACCTCCAAAAAATACGAAACTTTGCGAGTTGGTTGGTGTCCCCTAGGAGAAGCCAAAC